>CM070567.1:50216635-50928286 GCA_036346405.1 Phyllostachys edulis | reverse complement strand
TTTAATCGAATTATCTTCCAAAAGAAAATTCGAGATTACGACGTGGCGCTGACGTCAGCGAGGAGCGCTTGGCTGGTGAACTCCACCTGACAGGTGGGCCCCACTTGGAAGTGGCTTGGCACACCGTGGACCACGTCCACCGAAGATCGGATCTGGGTTAGGGGTGGTTTGCCACGCGGGCGCTGACAGGGACGCCACGCGAGTGACACGAGGGCTCAGAGGCTGACGCGGCGAAGACTTGGCGGTGACGCGGCGCTGATGTGGATCCGACGTGGACGCCGGCAAGGGAAGCGGTGCTCGGGTCCCGACGGTCCCGGCGAACGGCGGCGGGTGCCACGGGGAGGTAGAGGGCGAGACGGGGATCACAAAGATGGGCTCACGGGTGCTTGCGGACTATCGTGGTGGCCGGCGGTGACGATTAGGCGGAGCTTGGGCCACGGGCTCGTCGGCGACGGTGAAGGAGAGACCCTCGGAAGGCGCGCGGCGGACGCAGATGTGGGCTTACAATGTCCCGAAGGTGGCCTCACAGGCGGCAGAGATGCACCGAGCAGCGGCGGTGGCGACAAGGTCTCGTGGCCGTGGCCGAAGACAGCGGCGCTAGGGCTCCAAAGCGGCGACTTGAGCTTGGCGGCTAGGGCAAAAGAGGCGGCGCGGCTCGGGATGCGAGGATCGTAGGTCCTCGAGGCCTTAAATAGCCTCGGGAGCGAGGAGTTCGCGTCCGAGACGGCGAGACGGCCATGACACAGACTCAGGAGTCCGCGGAGAAGACGAAGCCGATGTGGCAGCGGGTCCCACGAGTCAGCGAGACGGGCTCGATTCAGGTTGCGTCGACTGCCAAGAATTGGCCGATGGCAGTGGGGCGGACACACAAGAGGCGGGAAGGCGGCATGTCACATGAATGGGTCAAGCAAAAGGAAATGGGCCGCACAGGGTTGGGCCAGGCTGGAACAGGAGTGGGTTTTGACCCAAGAGAAACTGAGATTTATTAATAGTTTTTCTTTTTAGAAAATAGCTGAAAATCCAAATAAGACTTAGAAAATAGCAAATGACCTTGAAAAAATTTTAGAAAATTCTAGAAAATATATCCAAGCTCATAGAATCCAAATAAAATAATTTTGATTATAGTTGATGTTGACATTAATCACATTAAATTGTTTTTGAACTCTGAAAATTCCAATTAAGCTTTTAACTTTAGCAGGAAAATTCAAATGGTTATTTTTCTTTTAAAACTTTAAAACAGACCAAATTTTTGGGATGTTACATATATCCCCTTCATTCATCGTCAACTCCATCCTAGTGTATTAAATCATCAAAAAGATTATCCATCCAAGGTGAATTAGTAATCCAATTATAATCCAAATAATTTAAATTACTAACCTCATCCAGATTAAGTTATCCACAATAATTATTTTAGTCCAGTTCAATAATATTAACTCGATGTTTTTCAAAAATCCACTGATCCCCAAGTATCATCTAAATCCTATCGCCATAATTTATCATCACTTATTGATCCCATTATACCATCCTTGGGACAACTATTCCCACAAAGATAAATTCGTATTCAATCCTCAAAGTCATACGCTACACGACCAATCAATCATCTAATCATTTTTCATTTCTGGAAGTACTACGATCCTGTTATATACCCAATTACAACTCCGCAAGTTTCAAATTATCAACATAAGTATCCATCAAAATTTACATTATCATCATAGTTTCAATTTTGAACTCTGTCACCTTAGACCAAAATCTGACTAACAATTCTTATTGACTAGTTGACTAAGGTATATCAAAATCTAAATCCCCAAGTAAATCCACAAAGTTATTAATTCAACCTACTTCATGTGTTCTATGAGTCATACCTACAAATTCTTCCGATATAAATCCAACATCACCCGCAGGTGAGTTTATACCTCAATACAATAGTTCCATAGATACCCATATCTCAACTTCCTATGGTAACGCCTACCATAATCTGTAGAAGATCCCACAAAGGTTAATATCTCACGGTTCAAAGATCTAATCAACTCTGCTAAGATCATAATCAGGGACTAAGAGTAATAATCCAATTTCTTGATGATCAAACATCACTCTAACAATTCAAAACCACCAATATCATCCTAACATCAAAGATCCAATTAAAAACAAAAATAGCAGTCATTCAATCATATCCTACTCTTTACCGATTCCGCTATCAATCCTTTAACCGACCAGTGACTTCCATTAAAGAGGTGAGAGGGAAAAGCACAAGGTAGGGAAAATAACAAGGGTAAGGTCCTTAATTTACATTAGAGATTTTAAACTTCAAAATGCAAAAACCACTGGAAATAAATGAAAGGAAAGCAAATAACAAGAAATGGACTCCAAATATCTGGACAAGGACATAAGGTTCAAAACAAAACTCATAAGACATAAACTCAACTTCTCGGTACGACTAACTCGTATTGAATGAATGAGCAATCGATTGAGAAGAAAAAAATCAGAACACAACTCAAGTCTTATCACATCTAAAGATCATGGTGAAAACCATCTAATGGTGTAGTAGGCACTAGCCAACTAATATCACATCTTACCCTTTCAATTCCCATGAGTTTTAGTTGAATTATCCTCTCATTTTTAGCCCTAACGACGATCTAAGTGCTTGCTGCCCAAAACTTGCGCTCGCTGTCTAGATTTTGTAACCGTGCTCCGAGCTGAGTTCTCCAACTTCAAAAGCTTCTAGTCTTCATTAAAGGACAGCCAACACTTCAATTTTACAACACTCATTGAATCCCAAAACCGAATTTAAACGGTAACAACTATCTTTTGAAAGAAGATGAGAGGAAACATCTTTTTGAAACTTAAACAAGAACAATGTGAGATGAGCAATCTAAGATAGGTAAGGAATAAAAATATGAGAACTTACTTAAGTTTTCATAAATCATTTGATATTTTTGAAACTAAGTTTTCCAAAATATCCAAAAGACGACCAAGCTAGGGGTTTCTACGGTCAGCATGGCTCTGATACCAACTTTTGTGAGAACCCGGGGTATTTAACTTGTAACACTTAACCATCAAATTGGTCCTAGCATTACAAATCAAATATCCCGACTCTCGGCGTATATGTACTTCCTAGAATTGTAGTACACATACCCCATACAAAAATTAAGCATCCATTCCATACACAAGTCAATACATTACCAAGTCTACAAGTTTACAACATAAAGGACATACAAGTTCATATTACAAAAGTAGGGCCGACCGGCCAAATGACGAGGAAAATAACCAAAGTAGCAGCAGAAACATACGCCATAAGATGGCGATAAACAAAAGCCAAACGGTTTGTCATTACCCACAAGGCAACCGACCGGGCCGCCAAGCTAGTCGTCCTGCATGAAGTCAGTCTCACAATGGTCGATCCCTTGGGGATCAAGCTGCTCTGCAACAATTAAATCAATGCAGCTGAGTACAAAGTTGTACTCGCGAGACTTACAAGCAAAAGAATATATAGATGCATTCTTGTGTCAAAAGAAGGCTACTACACTAAGCAGTTTTCAGCATAAAGCAATTTTTCCTTTGCAATAGAGTAATAGATTGAAGGCAGTTTGAAAAATCTGTTTTTATTTGATCAAATAACAACGAGACAACATTTATAAACATAAATAACATCCTGGAGGTGACTTCCCAACAGCCACCACAACATAGCACGAATTACCCATTCGTATCACCCGAATTCAACTTTTATCGAAAATGTTATAGTCTAATTCTTGCGGGAAATAACCAAGCGTGTCCATAACCTAGGACGAGGCTATTCGAATAGATTATACCCTGCAGGGGTGAACAACTTTACCCACATGTCAGACTGCCTTTTCGCCAAGCTATTAGCACACTTCCTTTGGTATGCTGGCACGGCTAAGTCCTACGAGACGTTTTACAAGGAAATGAGTTAATTAAAAGTCGCACGTATGGGGGTTAATCCTCCGGGGACCCGGGGGACCCACACGTTGTGTCGGAGACATCGATCAGTTATAACCACTGCCGATGCTCCTCCGAGTGTGGGAACTTAAAACCAGAACCCACTCCGCACATGCCCAATAACAATTGATAACAGAACATTTTTCTCATACATCCACCACCGGCGACTCATTAATTAACACCTCCCAAGGTACTAAGTCAAGAGAGGTTCCATATCCCCCTCATGTGGTTGCACGCAAGAGTGATTGGATCAATGGCGCAAGTAATTCGGTCCTTGTTGACTCGGGCACCGAGCACACACCCCACAATCACACCATCCAACCAACGTGCCCAAGTCCAAAACATTTTATTTTTTAGTTTTAGTTTCTCAAATACAATACATACATGGGTACCCTGACCCAAGTAATTTAAAGTGATGATGTATTGATCATCGCCGAGGCGATGATCCCTATTCTACCGTTCTAAGCATTGCTAAGCATGACATCACATAAACATAAGTAGACCATATATCATCCACTGGGCTCTAATTCACTAGCGGAATTATTAACCTAAGTTAAGTGGTAAGGGATAACATTTGCTACAGCTCATGCATCTACTAGGAATAACTACCTCTAACGAAAAATAATCATTCAAGTAGAGCATGCATACATACAAGTTGCAAACAAGATATTTTGTAACGAAAGTAATAGGATCAATATGATCAGGGGGGCTGCTTGCCATACTGGAGATACCCGACTTGTTGCAGAGGATCACTCTCGTATACAATAGAATCAGCAAAACCTAGCGAAAGAATCGAAAAGAACCAATAAGAAAGGATAACACCGAAATACTCAAAAATTCAAATTTATCCAAAAATCATGAAATTTTCACAGAAGGTAGAGCATGATTTTAAATGAATTTACCAATAAAAATTAATTGATTTGGATATTCTATGCAAAAGTTATGGCAATTTGAAAATCAGGTTTCAAGAAAATCCAATAAAATTCATGTCTGTTACTGTTCATTCGAATTAATTGTTTTGGTAAACATTTCCAGAGAGGTGGTGCATATAAAATTTTTATGGTAGACAGAGCACCACATGAGATGAACAATGAAATTTGATTCACCTCATTTGGAGCTAAAATGAATTTTCTACGATTTTTCAAAGTCATGAAAGTAGTGCACAAGTCATATATAGAATAAGATTTTTAGAGATAGTAACATGCTCAAAACTTATTCTACATTAAAGTACAGTAATAGAGGAATCCAACAAAATTGATTTCACTCAATTTGGAGTTACAGCGAAATACTTATGTATTTTTGAAGTTACAACAATTTTTAGTACAACACTGACACTAAACCTAAAGTAATTTTGCCAAAAGTGATTTATGGACCAGTAACATGATTCAACCCATTTTTATATTAAATTACATGTAAAAAGGAAACTAACAAAATTTTAATAATAAATTTTGGAGTCTTTATGATTTAGTTATGAATTTTCAAAATTTAACAGCAATTTATAGTGTAAAAATAATTCATTTTTGGATCACTTTCCACAAACTATATTTTCTGAGGCAGTGACAAGGTTGAAACTTATTTTTAAAATAAAGTTCACTTAAAATTAAAATTATCAAAATGGGTTTCTCTGTGTTTGGAGTTAAAATGAATTAGTTATGCATTTTTGAAGTTAATTGATTTTTCAGTTCAACAATAATCCATTTCGGAAATTATAAAGGCATTAAAGACTTTTCTTACCGGGCCGAGACCTAGCCACAGAGAATGTCAAGTGGGGCCCATTGAATAGTGTCATTTTTCATTTTGACATCCGATTTAAATTCCTACTGGCAGGTGGGTCCCATACGTCATACTCATGGTTCACATAATAGTGCATGGACTAAAGTCCATGCACTCGGTCTATGGGTCCATGGTCCAACTACTGCGCACTTAAGGCTTTGGGCCCACTTGTAATAGACTCATCAAATCTTTAAGACAGCTATTTAAATGGCCTAAGCAATGATTAGCGCTAAATTAAATGAGATTTGGTTAACTAACACTACGGTTACTGTCGGGATTTCCGACAACGCAGAGGAGGGCGACGCCGCGCCATTGCTGTGCTCATCGCTGGCGAGGCAGCGGTGCCCTGGGCTCGGAGTAAACTAAAACGGGAAGCTGGAGCTCGGAGCTACCTTCCGGAGATGTCTTCGGCGGCAGAGATGCACGGTGGTGCGCCGGTGGCGAAGTTAAGCGCAGGAGGCAGCTCGGGTGTTGTCGTTGAGGGCGCGCGAAGCCGATTCAACTCAGGGGACGCCAAGATCTGAGCCCTTGGGGTGTTGTAATACATAGAGAGGCTCCCGACGGGCCCAACCTTCTTCTCCGTACCGGTGCTATCGAGCAGCGGCGGCACTTCACCGAGGCGGGCTCAACCTGAGGACAGAGGGAGGGAAAGGAAGGTAGTGGGGTCCACAGATGGTGTACAAGCGAGGAATTGAATCGGAACTCACCGTGCCGGAGATGGAGATGAAAAGGGCACTTGCGGCCGGAAATGGGGAAAAGCTCGATTCCGGCGATTCCTACGAACGAAAGTCAAAATAAGTGGAGGGGAACACTTCCTCATACGGTGGAATACGAGATGATGCAGAAATGGGAGGAAGAGCCTAACCGGAGACGAAGATGGCACGGTGGAGCAACTTTGGGCGCGCTCCGGAGAAGATGGTGACGCTCTTTGTGTTCTAGGACCTACACACGAAGGCAAGAGCTCAAACCAGAGCACAAAGGGGCGGTGAGGGACGGAGAAGGAGAGGGGCGCATTGGAGTGCAGCTCACCCGAGTAGAGAGCAAGAATGAGCATCTTCTCCCTTGGCCACCGAGAGGGAGAATGGCAAAAAGAGAGGGGTGCGAGGAGTATTAACCTCGAGTGTTGACAGAGGCGGAGGCGGCGTGAGAAGGTGACGCAATCCATTGGGTCTCGAGGGCGGTGCATGGACGGTGCACGGACGGGAGCAGACAGGACGCTTAGAGCGAGCCGGGCGCGTGGCGCTCGAGCTCTGCTCGCACCCGCCTGAGGAGGAAGAAAGCACTAGCGCGATGGGGCCCGCTGTCAGCGACTGTGAGCGAAGGGGTGCAGCGAAGACGGTTGGGTCGGACCATGTTGCATCGGGCTCGGTCGGAATACTCGGGCCGTTCGATTGAGAATGGACTGTCCGGATTGAGATGGATGTCCGGTTGAGTGGGTCAGCGTGGGCCGTTGGATCAAAATCGAACGGTTGACAACGAGCGTGACCATTCGGACTGGGCCGGAGCGGTATGCGATCTGGACCGTCGATGCTAGATCGGACGGTTTACGCGAGGTGCGTTTAGTTGGTTCGGTTGAGTCAAGTGGCTGGGTCGGAATCAAGCCCAAGGAATAGTGAAACTGGTTAGGTCTAGGGTTTCACTGAGATTAATTAAATTGATTCAAGTTTGACCAAGGCCTTAAAAATAGAGATAAATTTCCTAAAATCCTGCATTAAATCAGGGGGCGTCCTGGGACAACCTAGTACTCAAATAAAATATTAAACATCACTGTTCAAGATTTGTTTGCTTAGTTTTAATTCAAACTTGGAATAGGTTATTGATTTGAGTTTGAATTTTCTGAGGGTTAAAACTTTTCCCAAAAATTTGGGAAAATTATATTTATTCATGATAATTATTATATTATTTGAATAAATTATTTCCAGATGATGTTCATAAGCTTTTATTCTTGTTTTCTTTTGGAGTTTAAATTTGAAGTTTATGTTTTCTTTGAGTTCAAAATTTTCAAAAGCAACAAATTATGCAAATGCTCCAGAAAAACCATTGCATGTTCAAAAGTTTTAATTTCTCCTCATTTTTATACATTTGAAATACAAACCCAAGTGGAATAAATGAGGCTAAAGATTCAAAAACGTTGAGCATGTTAATGAGATGCATACTAATTATCATTTATTAATTTGGGGATGTTACATGAACAAGTCATCAATCGTTGGAAGGGGGTATTTATTCTTGATGGTGACTTCGTTCAGAGAACGATGGTCGACGCACATCCGTAGACTGTCATCCTTCTTTGTGATAAACAAAGTAGGACTTCTCCCATGGAGATGAGCTAGGGCGAATGAATCCCTTGTCCAGCTGTTCCTTGAGTTGTTTCTTCAACTCGACTAACTCATCATAATCCATACGATAAGGCCGTTTGGATATAGGTGTTGTCCCGGGTATTAAATCGATGACAAATTCCATGTCTCGATCTGGCAGCATTCCTAGCAGTTTGTCCAGAAACACATCGGGATATTCACATACCATAGACACAAATAAAACAAAGCCTATCATATGAATTCTACTAGCAACAGTAGAGAACATCATCATCACATGACTAAAATCCAGTAAGTAAGATTTAGCCATGACAAAGCGGATCATTATGACTTACAGAGGATTGCTTCGACGATGGTCGCTGCAGAGTCAGATGTGAAGATGACGAGAAGTCGATGATGAGAGAAGCCATGAGCAGTCGAGCGAACGCTTCCCAAAAACCTGATTCGCCTCAACCCGTTGTAATATCCCGAAAATAACCCTCTTGGGGACCCGTGCATCATTAGATAAAAGGGGATACATAAAAACGAAATATTTTAGAGCTTTTAGGGAGGAGTTGATTCGTACTGGGATAAAAGAATCATAGGGAGAGTGGATTCTAAAAACCCTAGCAAAGAATTGTGAGAAGAGTGGATTCTAGAAACCCTAGCAGTCCTTTCTTTCTTTCCATCGTGCGCCGCTAGTAGCCATCGTTTTTTTCCAGCGCTTCGTTTTCCTCCGCTGCTGCGCGTTGTTCGGCCAACGCCGTGCCACATGGCCGCTCGGCCAATCTCCTGCCGCAACGCTGCCGCCGCTTTCGCCCGTCGCCGCCGCTTTGCCGCGGCGCCTTCCCACCCTTGCGTTGTTTCGGCGTGCGGCGTGGGCGCTCAAGTAGCGACTCGATCAACGATGGGTGCCGATTGCTACCCGTGTGGATCCATTGCCAGGCCAATCGGTTGTCGTACGCACGTGGAGGTTGGTCACGTTCTATAAATTTTGGCTGTTGTTGCTTGACTAGTTACGTGATGCAATTTTTCTAGCCGCATGCAAGTATTGATTAGGGGTGAAAACGGATCGGATACGGACGGATAATGGCTCTGCCATATTTGTTTTCATATTTTTTCCCGGATGCGGATGCGGATACGGATACCCCGGATACGAATATGGATGTGAATAATATCGAATACGAATACGGAGCTAATACGAATCGAAACGAATACGGTCACAGATATTTTTTCGGAACATAAAAACCCCTTAAATTGCATACCAGAAATTAATGAAAATATATAACTAGTTTGTTTGATGCAAACATTCATGAATTGTTTATATTTTTAGCATCCAGAGTTACTTTATAGTCCTTGTAAACTACTTCTGAGCAAGTTTATTGATCCTCTAGATATCAAGTACACCTTACCAACCTCAATTAGGTCGTAAAACTGATCAAGCACCGAATTGTAACATGTTGCACGAATTTCTACACCATGTGAATCAAGGATTAGCGTATTTAACGATAATTATTATAATAAACATTTATAACAACAAATAATTATTACAAACAGTTCATGCCCCCTCCACTTTTTTCCGGGCTTGGGACTAGCATCGGCAATGTTAGGTACCCCTACCCTCACATGTACCCCCAAGTGTATAATTAGAAACAACAACCATTTTTAAGAGATAGAAATTAACCAGTTAAACAACATCAAAGCAATTAGTCATAGAATCAATAGTGAAATTTTATAAGGATAAATTATCTATAACGACAGGCATGCACATGGACATTGTAATGGTACGAGCATTCAACTATAAATGAGACAATTTCAGTGGACATGTTGATGAATAACAATGCTAGTCTTAAATCACAGGACAGTGATCAACTTGCACAAGATTATACAATAGAATCAACCTTTAGTAGGGTGTTGTGAGATGATAAACATGCTGAAGGTCATGATAATTTTTTTAGGCATTTTCGTCATGCTAGTCTCATGAGATTAACACACACTGAAGATTGTTTTGAAGGAAACAACAAAGGAGCACAAGTCAGTCAATCTAGAATGAAATCTTTGGAATTAGTTCATTACAATTTACAAACATAATACTTAGTTTACCCCCATCTCTTTCTTATCTATTTCCTTTTTTTATCTTTCTTATCTATTTGCTTCCTTGGTTCAGCCGAAAAGGAGCCATGTCTCTTTCTTCTTCCTTCATCCCCAATCCCCACTTCTTCTCATAATCTCACCCATTTCTTTATCTTGCTTCTTGCTCCTAGCACCATGGCGCCACCCCGCCGCCGGCCCAGTCGCCACCGGCACCTCCTGTGCCGCCAAGGCTGCCTCGATCTTGCCCTCCGCTCCCGTGCCCGACACCGGGTCTGCTCCTCCCTCAGACCTTGTTGATCTTGGGCACCCCATCCTGCCGTGAACGCAGAGGCGATCAGCCGACCCAGCTAGTGGAGGACCCGAGAAGCCGGGAGGAGCCTCGCCTGCACCGCCGGCACTGGCCAGCGGCACCGCTGCGACCCTCGCTAGGGAGCAGAGCCGCCACCCCACCCGCGCAGACGTGCATGGCCTGCCTGCAGACGGCCACACACCCATGCCGCGACGTCACTGCTGCGGGGCCTCGGGGTAGGGGAGCGGGTAGATGTCTTGGGCCGTGGGGAGCTGTGGAAGTCTTTGGGGCGGTGAGGTGGCGTGGCGAGGCAAGATGGCCACGAGGATCCCAAGCAGACTCGAGGCGTGGCGCGTGGACGTGAGCGAGGCGAAGGCGTAGCACGCAGGGAGCCGATGGGGACGGCGACAGGCGAGATGGTGGCGAGGCGATCATGGGTGAGGTGGCATGGCGAGTGAGTGCCATGTAGGCGAGGGTGGCGCCATCGATCGAGTAACCGGCGGCGAAGGCGAGGGCGGCGCCAGGATGGGCGATGGCGAGATGGCGTGAACGAGATGGCCGAGAGGGTCATGGGCGAGGTGGTGCCATGAGCGGCGAAGCGAGAGCGGCGCCGACCGAGTAGCCGCGGCATGGACTCTCGGATCGAGTGTGGAGTGCGGCTGAAGCTCCCTGCCGACTCGGTAAGGTGGTTAAGGACTTAAGCCTTAGCCCTTAAGGTATACCCTAGTGGGTCGACTGGGCAGTGGGCCAGTGGCCCGTGGCCATGTTGCAAATTTCGGATATCCGGATTAGACTTATCCGGATAATCCGTATTCGTATCCATTTCCATCGGATATCATGTCTACCGTATTCGTTTCTGTTTCTGAAAAAAATCCGAATCCGTTTCCGATCCGAAAAATATCCGAGAAAAATCCGATCCGGGACAATCCGAATCTGTTTTCGTCTGGATCGGTCAGAAACTATCTGATCCATTTTCACCCCTAGTATTGATTGCTGCATCCTGTACGTGCATGCTTGTGGCTTGAGCAGTAAGGGAGAGAGGTGATCTAGATAGTGCTGCATCTGTTGGCATTAGAAATTAATTAGTAGTGCAAGATCTAATGTATGCATGCATCGATGGCATTAGTAGTTGACTAGTTGTGGGCAACGTTGCATTGTATGCATGGCTAGATAGTGCTGTGTTAGTACTTGGTAGTTAACTAGTTGTGGCCAACATTGCATGGTATGCATGCATGCAGCTTGAATAGTAAAGGTGAGAGTTCAATAGGTAGTTAGTGCTGTATGTTTCCTATATATGTGTTTAACTGGGTTAATAATGGAGAGAGAGGAGTTAGCATGTTTTGTTGGAATAGCAAGGGAAAATATTAGCATATTTTTAGTCAGGGAGAAATCGAACAATAGATCTGTTTAGTCTGCTGTTCTGTTGTACGATTTATTCGGGTACCTTAATGGTGAATTTTGGGAATGTCATCTACTAGTTAATAGTAGATAATTTCAGTATCTTTCCATAGAGTATTTAATCATGTCGAGCGGATGAGTAATTTTCAAGTTATGAATTTAGTAAGGCTCGCTGTCCAGAAGATGACAGATCGGCCTTCTGGAATAAAAACGAGGGGTTAGATGATTTAATTAGAAGTCATGGTAGTCTAAGAAAATGTAGGGAATTTTGTGTAGATTCTAAAACTAGATGGTTTGCCATGATCGGACTTGTGAGTCAAAAGTTACGCCCTTTTTAGTACCAAGACAGCAAGAGGTGCTTGTTCGATATTGGAGAAGCGTTGTGGATTTGGGGTACGTGTAGGAGCGATGTTAATTAATTGTTGTTCGTGTGATGTTGTAGCTTGTATGAAAATTTGAGTGTTTAATGTAGGAGAGACGTCGTGCTTGTTGCCATCTTCTAGCCAAACCGTGCGTCGCAACTAGTAAAGGCAAGTACACGGTAGACAGCGATCAATGATTGAACACTGTAATTCTTTATCGTCCATTACCATTATTGTTGTGATTTTATTATTTATTTAATTACAAGCAATGGAATGATATAACTATATCTTGTTGACGGACATGAGGAAAATTGGATATGATGAATATGATGAAATTATGCATTTTTGCATTCATAAGCAACTTTGCATATGAGCAGGTGATCATGATTGATCACAACTCCACGGGAGTGGAGGAGGTCCCCGATCCTTGAGGAGGAGCGGGCTTGAGAGTAAACGTTGTCGCGAGCGTTCACTCACGTATACCGGTATATGCGAAAGAAGTGCATGTGGACATGTAGAGTAGAGTTGCATTGAGACATGAGATGAATGTGTGTGAAAACAAAGAGAAGAGAATGGCATGAGAATATTAATAAGAGGACAAGTGTTGATAATGAAGATATTGAATACTGTTGATTTATCATTGTTCGTTGTATATTGATGTATTTTCTGAGTCGTAGACTTACCCTTGCTTCTTTGTTGTTTTTAGGTGATCTTTGAGGACGCCACGATTGAGAGGGAGTAGAGCACATGGGATAGTTTCATACTTCAGACACATGATTATTTGCCATGAGAACCATTTGATTCATTATTGCTGGACTACTTTTAGGACATGTTAGAAATTGAATAATCTTAGATAAATATTTTGGACTAGTCTATTTTGTTCCAAGGTTTTGGATTTACTGGTTTGGTGCTGTTTTAGGCTTATTATCTTTCTATGTTTTCCTCACTTATTTATTCATGCTTGACAAGTCTTTATTCATGTTCTATTGTGACCCGTGGATGGATTTTATTAATGCTTTGGTTGCTAAAATTTTATAGTGTGTTGATGAATATTAGTTGGAAAGGTAGTTTAGTGGCACTCCAGGCTCAATGTTGGGCTGAGGTGTTACACCGTCTGAGATCACGAGGATGCTAGCCGAGACCTTTGCTCACCGCAACGATGCACGTCGGCACAGGGATGGAGTAGCTAGAAACAACGCAACACAGAGGAGCGAAGGACCATGATTTTCTCTCACAACTGCTTCTGGATCGAGAGAACGTCTCCTCGTATAGAAAGAGATGAGCTCGGAAGGAAGGCCAATAACCACGCAGCAAAAATTGGAAACCGCATTAAAGCACAATTAATGCGTGTCATAACAGATGTGCAGGATTAGTGGGATTCAATCGTTTAGTTTGAACCGTTCTTCTCCTTTCCAATTTTTCGCACGTGGATATGTGTCATCATGCAGGTTTATGAGGTGCCAAACAAAGCTGCCGCTCTGCACACAACCGGACCCAAAATCGTCGCACCATTCACGTGTATACCGTGCGGGCAGGCGATGGCATGTCGTGGCAAGGTGAGCACGTGCGTGTAGTCTTCTTTTGCTTGCTTCAACTAGGTAAGACCAACTCCACCTTATAAGTTGGTCTCCTTCCACCTAGACTAGTAATATGGTACTAAACTTCACATCTTCCACCATGCATGGGCCTTTGAGATTTTCTAGGATCTGTGAAGAATATTATTTGGGCCAAGCCCATAAACTCCAGCAATCCCCCACCACATTCCAAAAGCACCATGAATCTGTCCACAATTCCAAAGTGTTGTTTGATATATCAGTTTTTTGGTGGAGACCGGTTAAGGATGAACATCCACATAGAATCTCAAGCTACGCTTGCCACAACTACATAATGGACTAAGCCTTGAATTGACAGTTTTGTGCGGACAAGTTTCAGCTAATGCCTTTGCTGATACTTGGCTGCCAATAGGCTACTCCTCGGGTGGAGTATATAAGTCATACTCATGTGTCTCTTCATGAGCTTCTTAGATATCACCCACATCTCATGGACTGTGACCAAGAGTTGGGCTCATATATGTGTGTTTTTATAAGAATACCATGTAGGATGGTATTTTACTGTTAAGCCTTAGAACACATTAAGACAAAGTCATCATGCCTTACAGTAATTAGAGTACTACATCTCTAATGGAGTGGGATACAAAGTAAAGATGCACTCTTCTGTTACACAAACATATTGTTTTTCCCAAGGCCTATTTTACGGGATCTCCGATCATATATGTTTGGGTTACCACTGGGTGTAACTCCTTTGATGCACTTTCAATCACATCTCCTTTGATGCACTTTCAATCACATTTCGTGATAGTCCCTTTGTAAAGGGATCTACCAGATTTTTAGCTGTTTGGATATAATCCACAACTATTACTTCAGAGTTTCTCAATTTTCTGATAGACTTCAACCGCCTTTTCACATGTCTTGAGGATTTCATATTATCCTTCGCACTTTTCACCCTTATGATAACTGTTTGGTTATCACATTACATAAAGATAGCTGGAATTGGTTTTTCAACCACTGGTAAATCCATCAAGAGTGTTCTTAGCCATTCTACCTCAACAGTGGTTGTGTCTAACACTGTGAGTTCTGTTTTCATGGTTGACCTAGTCAGTGTGGTCTGTTTGCAAGACCTCCATGAGACGACAACACCGCCAAGAGTGAATGCATATCTACTCGTAGCCTTTATCTCATCAGCGTCAGAAATCCAATTGGAATCACTATATCCCTCAAGTACAGTAGGATATGCAGTGTAGTGAATTTCGTAACTCATTGTACCTTTCAAATAGCGCATAACCCGCTCAAGTGTGCGCCAATGATCATCTCCCGAATTAGCGGTAAACTGGCTCAGTTTTCTTACAACAAAAGAGATGTCAGGACAGGTAGCACTAGCCAAGTACATGAGTGAACCAATAATCTGAGAGTACCTCAGCTGATCATTTTCTAGTCTTCCGTTCTTTCTAATTATTAGACTAGGATCATAGGGTGTTGGAGAAGGCTTGCTTTCCATGTAGCCAAAACAGATCAAGACCTTTTCCACATAATGGGACTGCAACAGGATAATCCCATTCTCACTCTTATCAACTTGATGTTTAAAATAACATCAGCCTCTCCTAAATCCTTCATGTCAAAACTTTGGGATAAAATGACTTAACTTTATTGACCACATCAATGTTTGTCTCAAAAATAAGTATGTCATCGATATACAAACATAGAATTACTCCTTTACCCTAACCATAGCGGTAGTACACACATTTATCGACTTCATTTACCGCAAACCCCGAAGATGTCATCGTTCTATCGTACTTCTCATGCTATTGCTTAGGTGCTTGTTTGAGACTGTACAAAGATTTCAATAACTTGCAAACCTTGCCCTCTTGTTCGGGTATTACAAATCCATCAGGCTATTCCATGTAAATTTCCTCATCCAACTCTCCATTGAGGAAATCTGTCTTTACGTATATTTGATGGACAATAAGACCATGTGAGGCAGCCAAAGATAGTAGTACTTGAATAGTGGTTAATCTAGCAACAGATGAGTAACAGAGTAAGTATCAAAGAAATCTTTACATTCATTTTGAGTGTAACCTTTAGCCACAAGCCGAGCTTTGTACTTTTCTATAGTACCACCAAGCCTAAGTTTCTTCTTAAACACCCATTTGCATCCAACTGTCTTACAACCAAATGGACGATCAGTGACTTTCCAAGTTCAGTTAACGATAATTGAGTCCATTTCACTATGAACCGCATCCTTCCAGTACTCTGCATCAAGAGATGCATATGCCTTTGAAATGGATTTAGGAACGTCATCCACAAGGTACATAGTGAAGTCAACACAAAAAGATTTTGCAATTCTTTGTCTCTTGCTCCTTCGAGGAGCTACAACACTGTCATCCTCCTCGTTTACGTGTTCGTGTGTGTGCTCAATATACTCAATAGGAGATGTAGGTTCATGAGTTAAATAATTTGCTTGACTAGAAGAGCTATGTGAGTACTTCATAGGAAATAAATTCTCAAAGAAAGTAGCATCCCGAGACTCCATTATCATATTGAGTGGCATATCATATATCCCAAATTTAACTACTAGAAACATATAGCATGTACTATGATGAGTATATCCTAGACAGACACATTCCGCTATTTTAGGTCTAAGTTTGCGCTTTTTAGTTGTTGGAACATTGACTTTCACCAAGCACCCCCAAGTGCGCAAATACGAGAGTCATGGTTTTATCTCTTTCCAACCTGTGTACGGAGTTACCTCACTATTTTTAGTAGGAACTCTATTGAGGACATAATAAGCAATCAACACAGCCTCCCCCACCATGCCTTAGACATACCCGTAGTATCTAACATGACATTCACCAAGTCAGTCAATGTGCGGTTCTTTCTTTTGGCAATCCCATTGGATTGGGGTGAATAGAGAGGTGTCTTTTCATGGATAATTCCATGTTCTAAACAAAATTGATTGAACTCACTGGAAAAATATTCTCCACCATGATCAGACCTAACTCTTTTAATCTTTATGTCTAGTTGATTCTCAACTTCAGCCTTATAGGTTTTAAATTAGTCTAATGTCTCATCTTTAGTTTTTAGTAAATACACATAGCAGTATCTAGTGGCATTATCAGTCATGAAATATCATTTCCCTCATTTAGTCATTATACCATTCATTTCACATAAGTCTGAATATATGAGTTCTAATTTTGCCGAATTTCTTTCCTCCACATCCTTATGAGGCTTTCGAGGTTGCTTTGTTTGCAGACAAATTTAGTATTTGGAACCTTTGACTATAGAAAAGTTTAGAATTAAATTTAAATTGAAAAGCCGAGACATACAACCAAAATTTATATGACTTAAACATGAGTGCCACACATTTGCCTCACCACCATTCGAGTCATAAATATGGTTCACAACTTTATTACAAAAATCAGAAAGGGAAAAGCGGAACAAGCCTCTGCACTCATAGCCTTTTCCAATAAAGAGTCCACATTTGGACACGACTACTTTATTAGACTAAAAAACCAACTTGAACCCATCTCGACATAGAAGGGAACCACTAACGATGTTCTTATTTATTGTAGGGGGTGTGTTGCACATTCTTCAGCCGCACGATCTTTTCCGAAGTGAACTTCAGATGTACCGTGCCAACACCAAGAACAGAAGCACGTGACCCATTCCCCATCACGACGAAGGAACCCCGAGTGACCTGGTAAGAAGCAAACAAAGATGCATCAGCACACAGATGAATATTGGCCCCTGTGTCAACCCACCAATTAGTAGATTGACATGCTGAAAAGATAGTAGGTAAATTACCATACCCAGATGCCCCAGCATTGCCAATAGTCACATTTGCAGAATTCTTCTGCCCTGGCTGATTTTTTGTGCTGATACGTTTACAGCATTTCTTGGCCCAATGGCCACTCTCGTCACAAACAAAGCAGATAACGTCCTCCATATTCACTTTCTTCTTAAAGTTGTTGGTCGGAACGACCTTAGCCTTCCCTTTGTATTTTCCATTGCCAGCGTGCTGCATAACATTAGCGCTAGACTATCCCTCTTGTATCATTGGTGTACCATCCTTTGCCTGAGCTTTCTCCTCAACATCAAGACTAGCAACCAGATCCTCAACAGAAATGTTTTGCCTCTTATGTTTAAGAGATGTTGCGAAATTTCTCCAAGATGGAGGCAATTTGGCTATAATGCCCTCTACCACAAATTTGTCAGGCAACTGACAACCAAGATGCGTGAGTTCTCTCACTATAAGCTGTAATTCATAAGCCTGCTCGACTACAGAATGGTTATCAACCATTTTGTACTCAATACATTTTCCAAACATTCTATGGTAAAGACAATACCATAGTCTCAATTTTAAATCAACTTTGTATTTTGGCTAAATTTCCCAAAATCAATATTTTGGTCTAGCCATTGACTAAGCATAATTTTCTAATTTATTTTACTAAGGTGACAAGGAAATGATAATCCAAACATCAATTTTGGCCATACAAAGTAAATAGAGTAACTAGGAATTTAAAATATTGAACTATAAATAAGCATGCAATACTTTGAAACAGGATTTAAACAACTTTAAATAATGCGCTCAAATATGATCAAGAAGTGTAACTTGCCTTTCTCAAAGTCCTAATAATCTAACTCTTCAGGAGGGTCAAGCTCTTTGGAGTCGTAAAAATCTATACGCGAAAACAATCCAAATTCAAATAAAATTCAAATAAACTCTAAATTAATTAATTTTGGTTTATTTAGCTAGATCTTGAATTTATATGAATTTAGAAATTTGAATCATCGAAATTGGGGCTCATATGAAAGAGAACGAGTCCTCACAAAGTTCTTGATGTGCATGTACACATCACAAAGCTGATCAGATAATATGCTTAAAATGCACCTAACAAATATTGTCGTAGCCGTGACAAACTCTCAGTTTTTCAACAGTATGAGGTCCCTCAGGACGAGGTAACACGAGACCCAAAATACATTCATAGCTTAGAGCCACAGTTGGACCCTCGTCTGCTATCTCTTGAAATCTACACCAGTGAATTTCTCTGGTTTCATTGCCTCAATAAAACCAGCCATCAAAAAGTGCCTATCAGGTTTTTGGATAGTTAGATATAAGTGCACTATTGTGATTATTCTAATTCCTAAAACAATGATCAGTATAAAAATAACATATATACTAGGCATATTTCCAACTACGAATAGGGATGCTAATGGTTTGGATTCAAACGAGTTGAGTGGGTTGGGTTTAAGAAATAGGTACAATTGGATGTGTTCAAATGAACTTAGGGGCAAAATGGGTTGGGTTGGATTGGATTTGCTTGTAAAGTGGTTTGATTTTGGTTAGTTTTGGTTGAATATTTGTTGTTCCATATGGTTTGCAACCCACGGTTTGCTAAACTAACACCTACAGAAATCACACTTAAATATGCTTCACTTGCGGACGGCCAAACAAGTAGCAGTAGCTTTCACAGATCAAACAAGAAGAGACCAGCTACAGCTTGCGGTGCGTAAGTACAGAGAGATGAGACATCTGAGTGAGCCGTTCTGCTCCATGTGCCTCGGTGGCCGGGGTCGACGGCGCAGGCGAGCAGGCGGAGGAAGAAGATGGCGGTGGCAAGGCTTGGTGGTGATGGGCAGCGGCGGAGGTTTCTCGGGACGACGAGCTCGCCACGCGGCACTTCACGCTCGCCCGCCACACCGACAGCGTCTGCAGCGTGCTCAATCGGCTTGACTCCACGTCCCTCGGCACCATGGACAGGCATATCACTTTGTGAATGAATGAATGATTGCTTGATGCCTATGTTGTCATGTACTGAAGAAACATCCATATTTCAATTTCAAAGTGTGTTTCCCAACTTCCAAGTTGTCTGGGATTAGCTCTAGAATCTAGCAAGAAACAAGCTTGACAAAATTCAGAATCTATTGTGAAATTCAATCACTGCACTAGCACAAAAGTTGCAGAGGCTGCTTCTTGCAGCTAGCTGAAGGATCGCGGGAAGGCTACGATAGCACAAAATAAAAATTTACCGCGCAACCAAGGAACCTCCGCTAGTAATAGATCACGAGATTACCACTAGACGCGCTGACTCGTATCGAAAGTAGAGTCGATGTAGCGAGTTGATGCAGTAGTAGTCGTACTCGCCGCACGTCTTGACCTCCTGCTCCTTAGATCGTCATGAGTTGCAGATCATCCTAGTGCTGATGCTTCGCAACAAAACCTCCAAGGTATCCATACATACGGGGTAGGGACACCACGTTCTAGAGTGCTAGCGCCGGTGGCGTGGTTGAGGAAGGCGTGGCTATTAGGGATTCGGGAATTCTTTCAAAAGAATTGATTCACTTTTCCCCATGCCACCACCCCTCTATATATATAGGCATCCAACTCGTAGCCTACCAAAATTCGGATCACCATCCAAATCAAATCCCAGCCCTTTAAGTGTGTGACCCCATAGGTTCATGTGTAATCGGTTGTGATTCGGAAACCATTTCCGATCACAAGTCGTTAGTGGTACCTAGCAGCACATAATGATTCCCGAACACACACAGAATATATCGAACGAACCTTAAGCCTAAGCCTAAGACTAAGTCTGGCCCGACTCAAGAGAATGAATGCTTTTACTGCAAAGAGCTAGGCCATTGGAAGAGGAACTGCAAGAAATACATGGCTGGTCAGAAAAGGAATGGTGGGACTAAAACTTCCACTACAGGTATTAATGTTATAGATGTTTTTCTTGCTAACTCTTCTGTTAACTCATGGGTATTTGATACTAGATCGGTTGCTCATATCTGCAATTCGATGCAGAGTCTAACAAGGAGTAGGAGAATTACAAAGGGCGAGATGGATCTTCGCGTCGGGAATAAAGCAAGAGTTGCTGCATTAGCCGTCGGGACTTTGCCATTACTTTTGCCTTCAGGATTTATTATGGAATTGAATAATTGTTATTACGTTCTAGCCATTAGTAGAAATATTATCTCTGCCTCATGTTTGATGGCAGAGGGTTATAAATTCATTATTGAGAACAATGGTTGTTCTATATTTTTGAATGAAGTGTTTTATGGCTATGCACCTGTTTTGAATGGGTTGTTTATTTTAAATCTTGTTGATGCATCCATCTATAATATTAATACGAAAAGACTTCGGCCTAATGAAACGAATTCCACTTTCATTTGGCATTGTCGTTTAGGTGACATAAGTGAGAAACACATGAAAAAGCTCCATGATGATGGAATTCTAAACTCATTTGATTTGGAATCATTTGAAACATGCGAGTGTTGCCTGGTCGGAAAGATGACCAAGTCACCTTTCACTGGTCGTAGTGAGAGGGCGTCTGACCAGTTGGCACTCATACATACTGATGTGTGTGGACCAATGAGTACGATAGCTAGAGGTGGTTTTCAGTACTTCATTACTTTCACCGATGACTATAGTAGATATGGATATATCTACTTGATGAGGCACAAGTCGAAATCCTTTGAAAAGTTCAAGGAGTTCTAGAATGAGGTACAGAATCAACTTGGCAAGACAATCAAATCTTTACGATCTGATCGTGGAGGTGAGTTTTTGAGCCATAAGTTTGGTAATCATGTGAAACAATGTGGAATTGTTCCACAGCTTACACCACCGGGCACTCCACAATGGAATGGTGTGTCCGAGCGGCGTAATAGGACCTTGTTGGACATGGTTCGATCAATGATGAGCCAATCAGATTTGCCATTATATTTTCGGGGTTACGCTCTAGAAACTGCCGCTTACATTTTGAATCAGGTACCATCTAAATCAGTAGATAAGACACCATATGAGATGTGGACTGGGAAGAGTCCTAGTTTATCTTTTCTAAGGATATGGGGTTATGATGTCTATGTTAAACGTTTGACGTCTAACAAACTCGCACCCAAATCAGATAAATGCTTCTTTATAGGATATCCTAGGGAAACCAAAGGATATTATTTCTACAACCGAGAAGAAGACAAAGTTTTGTTGCTTAAATGGTGTCTTTTGGAGAAAGAGTTTCTTTGAAAGGAGTCGATGGGAGAAAAGTGCAACTCGAAGAAATTCGAAAAACATCTGAAAGTGTTTCAACTCCTACTGAACCTCTACTGGATGAACAAAATGTTGTTGAACCTGTAGATAAGGCACCAGCCCCACGTAGATCTAAAAGGCCGCGTCAATTGCCTACAAGGTATGGGCATGGCGCATTATTATTGAATAATGATGAGCCTAAGACTTATGAGGAAGCGATGATGGACCCAGACTCTAAGAAATGGCTTAAAGCCATGAAATCCGAAATAGACTCCATGAGAGAAAATCAGGTTTGGAACCTGGTTGATCCACTTGATGGTGTCAAAACCATTGAGTGCAAATGGATCTATAAGAAAAAGATTGATATGGATGGAAATGTTCACATTCATAAAGCTCGACTAGTCGCAAAAGGTTTTCGACAAGTCCAAGGAGTTGACTACAATGAGACTTTCTCACCGGTAGCGATGCTTAAATCTGTTCGGATCATTCTAGCGATTGCTGCATATTTCGACTATGAGATATGGCAAATGGATGTCAAAACAGATTTCCTTAATGGAAACCTAGATGAGAATGTGTACATGACACAACCTGAAGGTTTTGTCGATCCAAAGAATGCTAGTAAAGTATGTAAACTTCAAAAGTCCATTTATGGGTTGAAGCAAGCATCTCGGAGTTGGAATATACGTTTTATTGAGGAGATCAAAAGGTTTGGTTTTGTCAAGAACAAATAAGAACCTTGTGTTTACATGAAGGTTAGTGGGAGTGCACTTGTTATTCTGATCTTGTATGTAGATGACATACTACTGGTCGGAAATGACATTCCAATGCTTGAATTTGTTAAAACTTCATTAAGAAATAGTTTCTCAATAAAAGATTTAGGAGATGCAGCATATATCTTGGGAATAAAGATCTATAGAGATAGATCAAGAATGCTAATTGGATTAAGCCAAAGTATGTACATAGACAAAGTGTTGAATCGGTTCAACATGCAAGATTCCAAGAGAGGATTCTTGCCCATGGCACATGGCATTAATCTTAGCAAGAATTAGTGTCCTACGACCACTGATGAGCGAGACAAAATGAGTAATATTCCATATGCTTCGGCCATTGGATCTATCATGTATGCCATGATATGTACATGACCAGATGTATCATATGCTCTAAGTGTTACGAGCAGATACCAAGCTGATCCCGGTGAATGTCACTGGACAGCTGTGAAAAACATTCTTAAGTACTTACGAAGGACTAAGGATGTGTTCCTAGTTTATGGCGGTGATGAAGAGCTCGTTGTAAATGGTTACACCGATGCAAGCTTTCAAACCGACAAAGACGATTATCGTTCGCAATCTGGTTTTGTATTCATTTTGAATGGAGGAGCAGTGAGCTGGAAAAGTTCCAAGCAAGAGATGGCTGTTGATTCCACGACGGAGGCCGAGTACATTGCGGCTTCTGAAGCTGCAAAAGAAGGTGTTTGGATAAGAAATTTCATTGCTGATTTGGGTGTGGTTCCGAGTGCCTCGAGCCCAATGGATCTCTATTATGACAACAATGGAGCCATTGCGCAGGCTAAGGAGCCTAGATCCCATCAGAAGTCCAAGCATATACTCAGGCGTTATCATCTTATTCGTGAATTGGTGGATAGAGGAGATGTTAAGATATGCAAAATTCATATGGATTTGAATGTTGCTGATCCGTTGACAAAGCCTCTCACACAGCCAAAGCATGAGGCACACACAAGAGCTATTGGTATTAGATACCTAAATGATTGACTCTAGTGCAAGTGGGAGACTGTTGGAAATATACCCTAGAGGCAATCATAGAGATGATTATATTTCATTATGTTCATGACATTGGATAATATGTTATCTTGTTCCTAGAATAATATTGTTAATATTTATTATCAAGTATGTGACTTGATTGTGAAACTCTATATTTCTGCGATAATTATTCTTATACGATCCAGTAGGAAACATATGAGGACACATATGAATAGACTAGCATATGTATTGGCTGATGACTATGTTTCACGAGTCATAGATATGGAGATATCAAACCAATAATATGAACACATGTTAGAGAACATGGTGTTGGATAAGACCCACCTTGAGACACTATTGAGATTGTTATGATTCTATGTGTCGTTAGTTGGTCTCAAGCAATGATGATGTATAGTCCTTAGACCTGAGATCAGCATGGTTTCCTACATGTGTAATAGCACTCTTAGAGGTTGCCAAACGCTACAAGAATCGGGTAGTTATAAAGGTAGCTTTGGGTATCTTTGTGAAACATGGAGAGGAATGTGACTGGTCGGATATGGGATTTGCCCCTCCTAACATAACAGGAGAGATGTCTCTGGGCCCCTCGTTGTGATCGGATAAAGAAAGTGCATGGCCATACCACTAGTAGTCGAAGTGTTCGACCACGAAAAGTTATCTAACACTCGATCGAGAAAGAATTGAACAGTCCATGGATGACACAACATCTCACTTGGAGTTCAACCAGACATCATGAGGCAAAAGGAGTATACACGAGTAGGTCACTCAGTTTGATCGATTCTGCATCGGTCGTATGGAGATCTGAGTGGTCGTGAGATCGGTCGAACGTAATCACAAAGTGGTCGTAACACGTCGTAAGGAGTTACGAATCGTCGTGACCACATACTGAACCGGTCGTATAGAGATAGGACCTGGTCGTAGATCATATTGCATTAAGGTTCGTCCGATATAATTTGTGTGTATTCGGAATCGCTATGTTCGCTAGGAGCCGCTCGACTAGTGATCGGAAAGGGTTTCCGAGTCACAACCGACACGCATGAACCTCTGTGGTCACACACTTAACGGGTTGGAACAAACCAGTACGAATACGATTCGTAAACGTGTTCGGATAGGATCCGTCACGAGCACTATATAAGGAGATGCATGAGGCTGTTGGGAGGTATGCGTGAAAAACACCACCGAAACCCTAGCCGCCATCTTCTTGAGAGCTTTGCCGTGCGATTTGGTGCTAGCACACCGGCGTATGGTTATTCCTTCCCTGGACGTGTGGATACCGTAGAGGTGCTGTTGCGATTGCTGCGCTTGAGGACGATCCGCGATCTTCATGAGGAATTGTAGACGTTGCTGGAGGAGACGATCGACTCGCGAGGATGCTGGACGATCGACAATGACTACTACATCAACGCGCTCGACATTGGACCAGGCTGCTCCAACCATTCTTCCGCTGCTCTGCGCGTCTAGTGGTAACGATCTATGATCATCTACTTGCTTGGCTTCTTGGTTTGCGTGGTAGAAATTTTTGTTTGTAGCTATCGTAGCCTACCCGCGACCCAACAAACATATTATCTAATGTCATGAATATAATGAAATATAATTATCTCTATGATTGTCTCTAGGACATATTTCCAATACCAGCATGTCCTTATCACTGTCCTTGGAGTACCTGAACAAGAATATGATGAACAATACTATTTCATAAACACATTGATCAATGATGCAGCAAGATCGCCATCGACCATGGCTTGGATCGATCGGCAAACTTACGGGTGGAGGAAGTTCTTGAACATCCACGCCTTGAGCATGGCGATGGACTTCTTTGGTGTCTTGTATTTGTACTAAAGACTATTGCTTTCGCCACGTCGCATCGCCGCCACCGCGCCTTGCCTGCTTTTGTATGAACACCGAATCCCAGCTCCGCTCCCTCTTGCCCGCCGCCGCCATCACCAACGACTCCCCAAGGCTAGTCCTGCTCGCTGCCGCCACCATGATGTCGCTGGTGATCCGCCGTCTCAGGCCGCGGTACATCGCCGACATGGCACAGCGTGCAGATGCTGCCTAACTGAATCAGGCTATTGAATTTAGTCGTGGTGCTCTGGATCTCATCCAAGCATTGGTTGTACTTCTGATCCATTTGCACACCATCGAAGATCAAACTAATCACTGTAATGCACGTCGCCGTCGTGCGGGTGCTCCTCGGGGGAGGGCATGAGCTTGTTGTTGGAGCTCACTGTGGATGTCGCGCCCATCGAGGAGCTCGATGCCTACAGCGACGTCATCCAAGAAGCGGCTAACGACGTCGTTGAGCACCTGCTGGCACCGCCGTGTACCGTGAGCGCGCCACCACGATGACGAAATGCGCTGGTCTGGAGCGCGCTTGCGGATAATACACTTGCGGTAGCTCGGATTCCTTACTGGTGTGGTTTGGGTTGAAATAGTTTGGGAAAATGGGTTGAAACTATATTAGAGAAATGGGCTGGGTTGGTTTGGGTTGAAATGTTAGGTAGATTGGTTTGGGTTGGATCCTAGAGAATGCAAAGTAAGCTAGTTTAGTTTAGGGAAGTGGAGTTTGTTGTTGTGGGTTGGATTGAAAATAGATTGGTTTCTCCACCATTACCAGGCCTAACTACGAACACTAGCATGGTTGTAATATCAAATACACCTATCTCATATATATGCACAAAAAACAAAGCCTATCACATGAATTCTACTAGCAACAGTAGAGAACATCACCATCACTCCAGTAAGTAAGATTTAGCCACAACAAAGTGGATCACTACGACTTACAGATGATCACTCTAGCGATGGTCACGGTAGAGTCAGATGCGAAGATGACGAGAATCCGATGATGAGGGAAGTTGTGCGCAGTCATGTGAACGCTTCCTAAAAACCCGATTCGCTCCAACCCGCACACAACCGGACCCAAAATCGTTGCACCATTCACGCGCATGCCGGGAGGGCGATAGCGTGGAGAGGCGAGCGAGCGCGCGCATGTGTAGCCTCTTTTGCTTACTTCAACTATGTTAGATCAACTCTACCTTATAAGTTGGTCTTCTCTTACCTAGACTAGTAATACGGTAGTAAACTTCCCACTTTTCACCATGCATGAATTTTCTATGATAGAATATTATTTGAGCTTGGCCCATAAACTCCAACACTGCGGTGGCCATGGCTAGCTAGCTACGCGGACCAGTCGTTGCGATCAATGATCGATCGAGATGACACGAAGGCGAAACAACGCTAGCGGCCGGAGAGGAGAGGTGTGATGGTGGAACGAACGAATTGATCGATAGGCGGTGCCATGCCGTTGGGTGCATATTTATGCTCATGAATTCGCAAGAATGGCACTACGACTCAAAGTCGGATTCAGACAGTGTGCTGCATGGATGGAGCTCCATGTTCTTCCCGAATTCTGCCGCGGCTCGAAAGCGGGCTCAAATTCGTATTAGGCGGGGATGGTCCAGGTGGTAAATGGGCTCCACAAATTCTTTGCCATTGGACTGATCTATTGGAATTCTGATGTTTCCCTTAAAAAAATCTGAATTCTCTTGCCTAATGCCCAGGATTCGCAAGGCATCAATAGAAAAGCCCCCATTTTTTTTGCGACAAATTCAATTTGTTTTGACGCCATGATTCAAAATTTTACGTATTTCTGTTTGCAAATGGTTTATCTACATTTTCCTTGCAAGGCATGTATGGTACTAGATGTGGAAACATAAAGATGCTATCTGGGCGGATGTGTTGCCAATTCTTAGAGAAATCCAGGAGCTCTGCTGGTTTTTATTCGATTTTGAGTTTTGCTCTGTGAAGTGGATCGGATGTTTTGGATAGGTGAATTGATTATCTTTTTTGAACTAGTGCGAATTTAGCAACCTATAAACTACACCAAACCTAAGTATCTATGGTTTGTTAGTGTACTCAATCAACTCCCAAACATACTAGTGAAGTTTTGCAACCTAAGTTCTAACCCTACACGAGTCTGGTAATCTAGGAATTAAAAGAACAAGAAATTCATAAAAGGGACAAGAGATAACCAGATTTTTTACCGATGTCTCGGAAATTCAGATATCTCCCCTAATCCTTGTTGGAACACTCCCGCAAGAGTATAGCTCCACCTTGAACCCACGTAAGGACCCAAGCAATCAACTCGTAGTAGTCCTTCTCCTCTCCGGATAGGTTAACTCCGAACCTTCACAACCATCCCGGTGTCTTCCACAAACTTCTTCTTGGAAGGTCACCAAGAGCACGCAACCAAACTGTCTAGGAATCATCGAACTCCAAGAGTAATAAGCCCAAGGATGTCACTTGAACCCAGCAAGGTCAAGCAACTAAGAGTGATACACTAAGTCATAATCTACTCTCTCCCACACTCAAAATATCAACTTGAAGCTATTTAGTGCCCTCGAACTCCTCAATATGCAAACCACGGTTTGGGAGTCATAAAGGTGCTATCTTGAATGCCCATGATCTACTTATATAGTGTGGATATCATGGGGATATGCTCATGATCTTAGGATGATGTTACAATTGGCAATGACGTTATCGGTTTGTCGAAACACGCGTTTTCGTCGAAGTTTGGAATGCTGTCAGGTTAGGTGCAGTCAGACCGGCGTTGGGTGCGCGATCAGACCGGTTTGTAAATGGCGGTCAGACCGGCCATTGAATGGCTGTCTAACCGATTTTGCTACTGATCATCGGCCAAATGTGGCGATGAGTGTTGGGTTAGGTCAAGTTCATGGGTTTCATGGCGTATGTATTGCATAATGCATGTTTTGGCTAACGTGGGTCAAGTTGTGAAGAACTTGTTCCCAGAATCGATTTCTTTGTCTATTGTTGTGTAGGTTGCTTGGAGGTCAATGACGGTCAACGGCAAGGATGATCGGGACTAAGCTTGGAGAGCTGAGGTCCAGAATGATCGTAGATGCCGGGTGAAGTCAATGGAGTCAAGCATGGTGCAAGAGGGACAAAGGTGACCGAGCAGGCGATTCGGTCTGACGGAGTTGGATCAACTGGGCGCGGGGTCGGTGCAAGTGTCATGGTGGTTTCGGTGGGAGCCGGATGGGAGAGACTTGCCGACATGATGAGAGCCACTGGATCAACCTACACGTGGCGAAGCATGGAAGTGCTTCACGAAGATGGGACTCGGTCTTTGCAAAAAGATCGAGAAGGGGTATTTTGGTAATTTTACCAAATACCGCCTTGGTGACCTTGTGCCAACCCGCGGCATAAGACGGTGCGTGGAGAAGCGGATTAGATCAAGAGGAGATGAAGACGACGCTTTAAAATACGTGCGTGTGTGGCCCGTTTGTGTGTGGGCCTTAACGGGAGCCCATTAGGGTTAATGCTTCTAAAAGGTCTAAGCCTCCACTATAAATAGAGGAGGGAGGTGGTTGCACCTCTCCTCAACCCTTTCATTGTTTTGAAACCTTAGTTTGCTTAGGGAGAGGATTAGTAGAGGTTAGGGTTCTAGAGAGTTGGATTTGATTTCGTGCTCATGTATTGAGTCTTTGTCCTCCATTGATGGAGTGACTGTAAACCAATACCATATCAAATCAATCCAAGGAAAGATTGCTCAAAGATGTGTCTTTTTGCTTTTCTTATCTCTATTTGATGATTTTGAGTCTTTTCTTTGATTCGCGAGTTTTTGCTTGGTTTCTTGCTTTGATCTAACTTGCTGTGACATGTGGGAACCCATCTAGGATTATCTTGATCATCAATCACCCACGAGCATGTTTTTAGATCATATTTCGTATTTGGCTCGGTTTTGGAGCCACCTTCGTTTAAACTGAAAAAGATAGGAACTTTGGCATGGATCTGTGTGATCCTTGATTGAAATAGGTTCATAATATCTTTTAGAAGGTGTGGTTCAAGTTTTGTGGAGTTTGACCGTGTGAATCAAAAGTTAGATCGATTTGAGTTTTGATTTTTGGGCTGTTTGCGCTGTTCATCGTGAAGTCGGTTAGTCCGAGCTTTGGCCTTCGGTTAGTCTGGCCTCCGGTTAGTCCGCCTCTTTGCCGCCAGTCAGTCCGGCTAGAGCGATCAGACCGCACATTGGCCATCGGTCAGACCGCACCTCTGACTAGGGTTTTGGTTTTTGGTCTTTTGCTTTGGGGTCTAGATTGGATTCAATACAAGTCTTCCGCTGTACTTGTTTATTGATCTTCATAGCTTTCATAGCTATTGGAGTGAGATTGGTGTTGAATCCTATCAAAGTGAAAAAGTGAGTGTGCTCATATTCACCCCCCTCTAGTCGCCTTTTCGGTTCAACATATAGCCTCTCCATATTGAAACTACTATCCATTTGACACATTTTCTGAAAAGTGTCCGATTATTCGCCTTGACCCGGATCATCTGCCTCAGTTCAATTTTTCTCAGCTCTAACGGTTTAAAAACTAGCCGTTATGCTAAACCGAATCATATGACCCGGATCATCTGCCTCAGTGAACTCACACCGTGGAATCTCTATGGAACAATGATACGGGTCAATGGTACGCCTTAACTTAGATCATCCGCCTCAAAGCATCGCTCAAATTGAAACCTTATGGACCAATGATACGCCTTGAGCCATATCATCTAACTCTCAACTTGTTCAAAAACAATCTCTTTAGAGAGATGATACGCCACAATGGTACGATTAACCTGGTCCAAAAACAATCTCTCTAGAGAGATGATAAACCTCAACGGTACGTGTTAACTTGGATTATCCGTATTTATGTAAATTTTTAAAAAAAACACAAAGAATACCCTCTCTGGACAGATGGTATGCCCGATCTGGATAATATGTCTCTGTTGATTTTTCCAACTTAGCTTAATTTTGATCCAAACATTGAGATCCTCTCATCCACAACTTGATTCTTGTCACTCTCTGACTAAAACTAAGCTAGAAAGAACAAATGTGTACCACAACTAGTTACCCAACCTAACCAAGCTCAAACTACTAGCCTTGAACCCCCCTTGATAGTATGGACAAAGCACAAATAAAAGCAAAAACCTATTAACTACAATGATCCACACTCGACTCCTTGGATCATTCCTAGCCACAAGGTCATTAATCTTCATGAAGAACATGCTTTGCCATCATCTGAATACATGGGAATCCGTAAAAGTCCAAGAACAACTCATATTCATCACCAAGACCTAACTAATCTTAACAACACTTAAACGAAAGTTAATCTTAATGATTTAGAGGTCATTAATCATCAAAACCACGTGATCAACGAGCTAGGGACGTAGATGCTTACATTCTATCAGTAGGAATTGTAAGGTTGCTACTCATACTTGTGCAAAGCAAGCTTACTGGGGTGCACATGCACCTAATTTCTTGTGTGAACACCTATGTGAATCTGTTTTAAGCTAACGGCTAGTAGGGTGTTCGTGCGTTGCAACGGAACCCCAAAAGAGAGTGATACATATTAGCAGACGGGATCCTAAACCACATAATAGATATTAATTTTCTTTCACACACATATAAATAGAAATATTAACTCCGCCTATTGCATCACCTACTACTACTACCACCTAGAAATTAAAATTTTGAGCTCATAGATTGTTTACCTTTGGAAGTTGAAGTTGATGCCGACTTCCCTCCTCGACATGCTACCCATTTCCAGCCATTGCCGGCTAACAAGGACAAGGGCTATGCTACCCATTTCCAGCCATTGCCGGCTAACAAGGACAAGGGCTACGTGTCGATGGTCACCTTCTTCCACCCTGAACCCAAGCCACTACTCAGTTCTCATAGCCATTGGCCTTTGTAGCCCTCGCCGGGCACATCGCGATGAGGTGGGAGGCCAGGGGAGGAGGTGGTGCCAGCGTCGCGGTATTAAGCAAGGCGGATGCGACGATGCTTGCTTGGCTGCCGCGGAGCAGGAGGCTGCGACGGCGCAAGGGATGATTAGGATGAAGATGACACCGTGCACTAAACTCGAGACGGCGGCGCGGTAAGGGAATGACGTCTTCGTCTCTGCCTCTTCAACGTGCGTCGTTACTGCCTCCCCTCCCTTCCCAGCATCGCCGCTTCTCCTCCAAGGTACCGCCTCCTCGTCTCCTCCCTTCTCTTCCGGTGCCTTCTCCCCTCCGTGATGCCACCTCTCCTCCCCGCTACATCCTCCTGTCGCCGGCGCTACCTCCCTGCGCCACCGCCTCCTATGCTGTCGGATCCCCTCATCTTCGTGCACTCCACCATTGCAACCCGCGGACTGAGTGCCGGAGGGGGTCGGGATCTCTGAGGAATGAAGCTAATGCCGAATGGGCGCAGGTGACGAGTCGTGGCGTGAGACAGGAAGAAGTGGGACGACGACGAATTTCGGTGTGTGCATGTGAAAAATAAGTGGGGCGGTGACGGGTTGAGTGGTTGCGGAAGAAGTGGGGGCATAGATACCTTCGCGAGTCACAGGAGATGGCGGGGAGAGACCTTGTCCTTGTCAGGTTGAATCCACATGTTGGTGCGCCTTGATGAGGAATTTGAGAGGGGTGAGAGAGGCCAACCGCGTGCATGAGAGAAATGACATCGTCCCGCTGCACGGAAGTGAACTCCTTCTTTTATTAGTTAAGGTAAGATAAGATTGAGAGCTCTTTGGTCGAAAATAAAAATAAAAATATTTCCCAACCGCAACAATACCACAAAAGCCTCGCAAGGCCCATGATTGGCCCAGACCGTAAAGGCCCATGCAGGCCTTGCCTGTTTGCTGCTATTTAGGGTCCCACCCGTAAGACCGTGAAGACCCACAACCTCAAGGCATTTCACTCCCCCCGCCCCCGTGCCACCGTCACCACCTCCACCTAGAGCTGGCCAAATGGTAAGACCCACTGGGCCAAGACGAGGCACGACACTATAGGCCGGCTCAAGCCTGACCTGACCCGCACTATTCATGGGTCGTCTTGGCACGCACGAGACCGGGCAGGTGCTGGCCGCCACCTCGGCATGGTGGGCGGGCTTGGCACCTGCACCTGGCAAGCCGTGCGTGCAGTGCAGACGGCCGGCAGGAGGGCACAATTCTTGGTGTGGGGAGGCGGAGGGCCGAGTGGAGGGAGGCAAAGCGCCGCAGTCTTCTGTGGTCCACCGAACGGAGGAGGAGGAGGAGGCGTTGCCATCGCCGCAGTCTTCTTGTGATCTGCCGGAGCAAGCGGAGGGAGGAGGAGGCGTCATTGTCGCACTGAGTTCTTGTGATAGCGTAAGCGCCAGTGAGGAGAGGAGGCGATGAGCCGGCCGAGCGGCGGGCGGCGCCTGAGAGTCATCAATGAGGCGATGGGGTCAATGAGGCGGCGTCGGGGTCATCGAGCGGCGATGGGGCCTGGGAGGCAAGGAGGCAATGGGTCGATGGTGGCGCCAGTGTCATGGGGGGCAGCAGGAGGCGAGGAGGCTCAAGGCGGCGAGGTCGCGTCGCTTGGGAGGCAGGAAGCTCCGAGGCGGCGAGGTCACGTTCTTGAGGATCTGAGGAGGTGGCGGGTCATGAGACCGAGGAGGCGCGGGTCACGAGAGGCCGGAGGCGAGGAGGCGGGGTCACAGGAACCGGGGAGGCGAGGAGACGGCGGGGTCGGCGAGGAGGCGGCACGGGCGAGGCTAGGGCTTTGGGGAGAGAAGAAGAAGGGCGCTTGAGAGGGCAGCCGGGCCGTGTCGTGCCGTGGGCGTTCAAGACGCAAGACTGACCAAAAAAAAATTCGGCCGTTGGAAGGATTTTTTTGACCCTTTTTTTTACCATTTTTTACCGTTGGGGACTTAAAAAATAGCCACCATACCCCCCTCATTCAGCACCCCTTCATTCTCCATTCTCTCTTTGAAATTGTGTTGTGCAAATTCAAATCCGTGTTGAGCTAATTTGGCAAAATTCAAAAAGTTTGTGCCAAAATTTGGAAATTTCAATTTTAAATCGAATCAAATCGGGAAAAGAGGTACAATACTATTTTTGTAATACTTTTATTGTTAGTTATTGTTATGCTAAGATTAAAGTAGTAATAGTGTTAGTCTCGATTTTGCAGTTTCGTTATGGACAGTCCTTACGACAGCTTTGCTCTTAGTGAGTATGGACTTTCATCGGACGAAATTACGTCTATGGAGGTACATATGCCGATTCCTTCCTGCTACATCAACGATGCGCTTGTCATATTATCAACCTTATAGTCAAATGTAGTTTGAAGAGGTTGAGTTCGTATATTAAAGTTTTTCGCGATGCGATTTCTTTTTTGAATAATTCTAACGTAAGAATAACACAATATAAGAACTTCTGTAGGTCGATGGGTGTACGTCCAAGAAAGTTCGGTTTGGACATGGAGGTAAGGTGGAACTCTACTTACCTCATGCTTAAGAATCTTTTACCCATACAAGAGCACTTTTTACGTATTTATTCAAACGCACTATCCTAGCAGCGATACTATGCTATTAAGCGAGCAACATTGGTTTGTTCTTTGAGAAAATCTTATTGTTTTAGAAATTTTTATGAGGCAAAGCTGTTGCTTTGTCCGTTGTCTACTATCCAACATCTCCTATCATTGTGCATACTATTTTACGGATTGCTACTCAATTGAAAATGTTTGAAAATGACATAGTTTCTGTGATGCGATTGTTTCCATGAAATTTAAACACCGAAATATTGAGAGAAATCCTTTACTGTATGCATTTGCATTTCTTTTTAGATCCTAGGGCTAAAATTGATGCATTTGGTCTTGTGACTTGATCTTCTTAGTGATGTTTAAGGGCTAGACTATCTTGACTATTTTGCGAAGTTCGTTCTTAGTTATCTGAGGTTTACCAAAGGTATGAAAATAGGTTCAGGAGTCCGTTATAGCGACCTCCAAGAGCCCTACCTCAAGTGGGAAGACAAATATGTGGGGTGCGATCTTCGATGTCTCTTCCTCTAGGTCCAGGTCTAGGGCTTCTTCTTCTTCTTCTACACTAACGCCTGATTAGCCAAGACCCACAAGGAGCGGAGAACTATCCACTTATCTGGACAACAATACGGTGGATTTCAACTCAGAAGGGTTCGACATCTTGCAATGATGGCAAGCCCATAAGTTAACATATCCCGTGTTATCCATACTTGCATGTGTGTGTTAACTGTTCTTGTCTCTACGGTTTCCTCCGAGTCTGCTTTCAGTCTTTCTAAAAGGATATTAGAGGAGAGAAGAACAAGTCTCATAAGTGAGATAGTGGAGATCCTTCTAACTGTAAAGGATTGGGAACAAGTTGATTCACGAACACAACACTATGTGGAAAATCTAGAGTTGTCGGAGGTGTTCGAAAATCTGTACTTAGACAATGACATCGACACATAGAATAAAGATGTATCATATATGTAGAATTATAAAACTATAGGCTATACTATTTTTTCTTTGTCAAGGTTTTCTCATTTTGAGCTTTTGCTGGACAAAGGTTTTAACGAGGCAATTAGTTGGACATTAATAAAGCTCTTTATTATATTTTCAATATGGTTATCTCATTTTTTTAATTTTCATATTTATTTCTGAATTCTACACATTTTAATAATTTTTTTAGATTTTTTTGAATTTTTTTGGTTTTTTTTTGTATTCTGATGGGCCAAACGACGGACCGTATTTTAGCCATCACACCGGCCCACCCTGGCTTATGAACCGACCCGATCCGGTATAAATAGTACACCACACCCGGCCGTATCTAAACGGGACTGTCCCGTGCCGGGCCGGCCTCCAGTCCTCCACCCCTTCGTTTCGAAACCCACTCACCCTCCTCGCCCCACCGGGGTTGGCTTCCGTCTAGGGTTGGGGTGTGCCTCCTCAGACATTCACCAGGTAGGGTTTTGGAGCGGCTTCGCTAGCCTCCACGTGACGCCGACCGCCGACCAGTGCCCCTCGCGCGACGCCGCCTCTCCGCCGACCGGCCCAACCCGAGCTCCTCCGCGCGTTCCCCATCCTTCTCAGGTAGAATTTTCTGGCAGATTATGGTACATACTGTTCAGCCACATCGGTGGCCTATTCGTTTGCGATGATCTGTAGAACTTTATGGTAGATATCGTTCAGTCAGGAACTTGTCATAAAAAGCAGCGCCTTTTCGAATTTCTAGCCCTTTAAGTGATGTAGCGATTCATTGTTCTGGGCGATATGGTCATATAGATTTTCACTCTGCAACGGTTTGTTAGTTTTTTTTTCTTCATGTCTATTTTACCGGTGGTGATGATTTGATAGGTTGCTTGAGCATGTGTGAATCGTGTCCGTATTTTTTGGAAATCATTGGTGACGTCCGGATCAGTGTTGATACTTGCTCTTACTTGGTCTCTTTTTTGTGTACCTATTGTTTCTGCATTGGGTAATGTTTTGCTATGTGGCACTGTCAGCATTGCTTAGTCCATGGCTGCATGCTATTATTTTTGCATTAGCGTTTAGTGCTTGAATATTTTTTCTGTTGGTGATACATACCATGGCCATTTCAACTTTAATCAATGTAGTGTGCTATAGTTGCCACTTGGTTCCCTCGGTATGTTATTTCTGCTCAGCTTATAATTTAGTTGGCTAGCTTCGTAACCTTGATAACCTTTTAGCTTCCATGTTAGCGAGACAATTCATCTTTAAAAATGTAGTCTGTTACTAGTGCTACTTCGATTCCCCCAGTATGTCTATGTCCTTCCCGCTCAGCTTAATAATGTAGCTTAGCTTCGCTTCCTCAATTACCCGCCATAATTTTAGTTGGAAATAGTTTAATTACAGCTTTAATAATGTTGTTCGTTACTAGTGCTACTTTGATTCCCTCAGTATGTCGTTTCTGCTGAGCTTACTAATGTAGTTCCAGATTCTCTGCCTTGATTACCTGCCATAATTTTGTTTGGATATTGTTGGCAAGGAAATTTCATCTTTAGTAACGTAGTCCATTACTATTGACACTCTGATTCCCATGGTACATCATTTCTGTTCAGCTCAGTGACGTAGTTGGCTAATTTTGTTAACTTGATCACCTGCCATATTTTTTTATTCACAATAGCATAGCCATTTCAGCTTTAATAATATATTTGATTACTATTGCTTCTTTGGTTCTATGATGTATTTCTTCTGCTAAGATTACTAGATTAGTAATTTGTTTCGCTAATTTTTGCTACATTGATTACCTGCCATATGTCTGTTTGTTGTATATGCCAAGTGTTTATCTCTCTAATGTGTTTTTGACTCTGTGTAGTGATGGCACATGTTGCATATGTTAACTGCCTATCGTGCTATCGTATTAAGGATTTAGGGTCACTGTTTCGTAACTCGGTTCTTTAGCAAACTTTTGTCTTATTGTGGTGAACAAAACACCTACCAGTCTTCATATGCAAAAAATATGAGGCTGACATATGGACCCCACTTGGCTTTAGACAGCATACCTTTTTTGGCTGTTAATCAAGCATTGGTCACGAAAAGCGTGGCAACAAATTAGACAGCCCTTATACTCTCTACTCTTACCCATTATTAGCTGGAAGCAGTACCTTTTCGATTTAGTTGAGTCCTAATATTTGCCTTAGTAACTTTTCTATCTTTATATATTTTTATAACGTTTCCCACTGTGTTTTAAGATTGACTCAATTGTCATGCGAGATTTCTTCACTTGATCCATACAACTCGTGGCTATTGTTCAAAAATTCAATCATTGCTTCGTCATCCTGCACCATTAGTTCAATTTTTTGTTCATTGTATGCTTGTGTTGTGCATGTTAGAGTGAATGTTATGTGTTGATAACTTGCGGTCTTATGGTAATATTATGAAAGTTCATATTTGCTTCCTTTCATCACTTATTGGATGATTGACTTGCAAATAATTTATTATTGTTTCTACCCTTGTCGAATTTCTGTTTTAACTCTTCATTCATTCAGTGCATAAGTTTGTTAATTTAGCATATGTGCAGGCACCAGAACCCTGATTGGGTAAAAGTTAGTGACATTTGACAATGGGTTTTGATAATGAATGTATTCTGAATATTCAATCTCTTCCTGGTGAATATTTCTGCCCTGTTTGTCGGACACTCATATATCCCAATGAAGCCTTGCAAACTCAGTGCACACATCTCTACTGCAAACCCTGCTTGGCTTATACAGTGGCAACCACACAAGCCTGCCCTTATGATGGCTACTTGGTGACAGAAGCCGATTCCAAGGTATTGCAATCTTCTTAAGTAGCTTATGCATATTCAGTGAGTTAAGTATATTTTAGAGTAGTGCCCCTTTTGTTTACAACCTGATTTGCAATATGCAGCCTCTGATGGAATCAAATAAATCCCTTGCTGAGACAATTGGTAAAGTAACAGTCCACTGCCAGTATCATAAGAGTGGTTGCCAATGGCAAGGAAGGCTATCTGACTGCATCACACATGGTACTACTTGTGCCTATGGGAACTCTCCTGTTGTTTGTAACCGTTGTGGTACTCAGATTGTACATCGTCAAGTGCAAGAACATGCTCAACTCTGCCCTGTATGTTCATCATGTCTTGAGTGACTTGCTATGTACGTCTAGAACGATTTCCCTATGCATTAATCCTTCTTACCTTTGCGTGTTATTTGCAGGGCTTGCAACCTGAGACACAACAGTCTGACAGTAGTCTGACACAGTCATCAGCTGCAACAACCCAGGCAGTCTCGCAAGATCCGTCTGCAGTTGCCTCAGCGGAACCTGCAGCAGCTCCTGCTACAGTTACAGCTAGAGCTGTAACAACTTCTGCAGTGGCAACTAGTTCAGCTGTTGCAACTATTGCAACTACAACAAGCACGATGGCTGTGTCCCCTTTCCTTGCAGCGGCACCTACTGCTGCTAGTCAAGGTCAAGCAGTTGCTCCCCAAACTCCAACTGCTGAGCAGTACCAGCAGCAGCTCCAGTACCAGCAGTACTACCAGCAGCATTACCCTGGATACAACCCCTACATGCAGCAGTATCAACAGTATGGCCAGTACCAGCAGTCCACGCAACCTGAAATGCAAGTGGCACCCCAGAATGTGGTTCAAGCTCCCGCACAACCTGCTCCATATGTTCAACCTCAAGTTCTGCAGCTCTCTCAGCCTCAACATGTGTTGCCATCCCAACCCCAAAATCAGCCTCACCTTCCCCAACTCCAAGCACCAGTAGTTCAACCACAGCTTCAGCAGAATCCACAATTGCACTCAACACCTCAAATTTCACAGACGCAAGCACAAAGCCAAGCACCTTACCAGCTGCCTCACCCCCAAGCACAACCTATGGCCCATCCACTAGCCCCTGCTCAAGTTGGTAGTCAACCATTTGCAATGCCTGCTGCTCAAGCAACACCCCCCCAAGTGCAGCCAAATGTTCGGACTCATCCTCCACAACATCAGCAAGTTGTTGCCCAGCAACAACATCCGCACCTGCAGCATTTACCTCAGCAGCAACATCCTCAACCTCAGATCCAGCTAAATTCTCAAATCCAACACCAACATCCACAAATGCAATGGCATTCTTACCCACAACCTCAGGCCTATCATCAGCCTCATCCAATGCCTCATGCACAACCTCAGAATCCTTCAGTGCATGCTATAACGGGTCATCAATCATATCCACAGCCTCAGCCAGCACATCAGACGCCACAAGGTGCTCCACTGCAACGCCCTGTACATGTATCTCACCAACAAGTAGTCGGTCCTCAGTATCCTGCACTGGTACGTCCTCCACAGGGTCAATTCCCGTTGCAAGGCCAACAGCCAGTTATGCTGACTCCTCAAGGAACTCAGCATACACCACAACATCAACATGTTGGACATCATACTCAGCGGGCACCAATGCAGCCTAGCATCCCTTCCCAGGCACCACAACAAGGATTTCCTCTTAACACAACTGTTCCCTCACAAACAGGTCAATCATACCAACAAGGAATGCCCTCATCACAACAGCAGATGCATTCCCAACCTTTCCAGCTTCACGGTTCACCATATGTGCAACAGCATCATGTACAAACTTCCGCTGGCAGGTCTATGAGTTATGTTGCACCACCACAGCAGTTCCAAAATCAGCCTAGCGCACTTAAAGATTTACATGGTGATGGACAAGCTATTGGGCAGGGTTCTTCAGTTTTGGAAACCCATGCTTCGAAATCAGGGAAGTCAGAAAATGCAACTAATGCTACTGGCAATACGGAAGTAAGTGATAATAAAAATGGAGGTGTTGAATCTACTGTCATAAAACCTACGGTGTCACAATCTTTGAGTGATAAAAAAGTGAACAGAGAACAGAATGATTTTGGTAATGTTAGAAAAGATGCGGCACAAACTAGCGTTGCATTGGATGGTGCAGATGGTTCAGACAATGTCAAAGGAAAGGGTGAATTTGCTGGCTGGGAAATTAATTTGCATGGCCCAGATGTACGGGGAGACAAAGAGTCGAAGGCTTCAGATACATCAAATGATCTTGAGAAAGGAGGATCATTACAGCAATCACAGCAAAATCTGGGGGCACTGGGGTCCTATGTGCCCCCAGGCATGGGACCACAGCATCTATCTGGACCTGATAGGATGCTTCCTCAGCATATGCTGCTGCATCCTGGTTCTATGCCATATATGCAAGGGCAACCGAATCAAATGAGGCCACCTAACCATAATTTTCCTGAAAATATTCAGCCTCAAATGCAGCGACAACAATATGATTCATATCATTCTGAAATGGCACCAAGGGTGCTTGCACCAAACCAAAATCAGATGCCGATTCCACAACCTGCAACCATCAGGCCTAATGATGGTATGATTCGGCCACCCATGGGCGGGCCATTGCCTGGACAGCATGACACAGCGGTGCCTCCTTTTGCTCTTGAACATGTGGGTTGGCCACATCCTCTTGGTAATTATCTGGAACCAAAAGCAAATTTTTTGATATTTTTTGATTTTATGCATACTGAACAAACTTCCATCCATTCAGGAATGGCAAAGAGCAATGGTGTTGGTGGTGGGCCACTTGGAACTTTCAATTCTTCACGGGAACAGTTCAGGTCATCTGCAGCATATCCTGGCAGACACAATGTCAACCGTAAAGATATTGAAGAGAACATGAAGCAATTTCCAAGGCCAGCTCATCTTGATGGCGAGGGCCTTCAAAGGGGCCCTAGACCGTTTGAGGGAGGCATAGGTAGACCTGATGGTTTCGATGATTCATTACCTGGAAGGCCTCCATTCCCAAACCAGCCAGGTCCATATCCTATAGGCTTCCCTGACGATTTTGCAAGGAAACCCAATTCAACTGTTGGTCATCCTGACTTTGTGTCACCTGGCGCAGAATTTGGCCATCACAGGATTGATGGAATGCCTACTCTTAGAAACCCAGGTAAGGATTACAAGATTGTTTGAATAATTTAAAGCTTGATTTGAAACTTCATTGTCAGCATGTCTTCATGGGTTTCATGAATGATGAAAAGCTTATGACTCCTTGATCCTTTTCAATATTTCAATGGCCCTCTAATGGGTTCAAATGGTTTTCAGGGCCATTTTTTCAAGGGATTACAGGTGGTCCTGGAGGTCTCCGTAAAGACCATCTAGGCTCTGGCAACCTTCCTGGGAATGTACAACATGATTTTGACAGTCCAGAGTTCCCTCGTACTCGTTTGAACCCTGGTGATACTTTTGTTCCAAGAAATCTACATGGTGGTGGAGAACCCCTTGGACATGGTCAATTGCATGCAATTGAACCTTCTGGCTACCGCTACCATGGTCACATGCATCCAGATGATCCAAATCTTGTCATTGACTATTCTCAGCATGGGTTCCCAAAAGAATCTGGTCACTTTGGTTCGGTGGGTTACCAATGTTGAACCCATCAATTTATTCCTTTTTTTTATGCAACACTTTCCATATGCTATTGTTGCTACTTGATGTATTGTTTAACTACTGAACTGTTGTTTGGTATCCTGTCTAGGGTGGACACTTGAGAAACGGAGATGTCGGTTGGTGCCGAATATGCAAGTTTAACTGTGGGAGTGCAGAGGACCTGGATCTACATGTACAGACGAGGGAACATCAGCAGTATGCAATGGATATCGTTCTGAAAATGAAGCATGATGTTGCAAAGAGGCAAAAGATGTGAGTTTTTGTACTAATTTGAATTTCAATATCCCAGGTCAAGCATTTCCCTAGTTTTAAACTCTCCAAATTCCCTGGTTTTAAACTCTCCACATTCACTCCTTCCTCAGGAATTCTGGATTTCCCAAGCCGTTCAACAAAAAAGTTGGTGGGAAGGGCAACTTCCGTGGAAATAGGTGTTAGAACTCTTGTTATGTAGTTCAGCACTTGATAAGATTTTGAAGGTATGTTTGGTGGTTTCATTGTTTTCTTGAACTGCAACCATTTTGCTGTAGGGTTCACTGGTTCAGTTGGTTACTTCCCTTTCTTTTGCCAGGTTGCTGCTAATGCTGTTTGGACCTATCTGAGGCCATTGAATATTGAGACCTGTTCATACATTTGGTTTAAGGTAGTGCTGCATGTTTGGAATGGAACTTGTAGTTGTCCCGAACTTTTGTTCATGTTGGTCTCAGACTTCACATGTTTTTATGGTATTTACCGTTGCTATTTTGGATATTTAAGAGCAGAAGTTATTCTGGAGATGCTTATCTTTCTGAGCCTGCAGTCTTCTAAAGTTCACATAGAAATTTCAGGAATAAGTTCATTTTACACCCCTGAACCTTGGTGAGAGTCCAAAAAACACCTTGAACTACAAAAGCTGTTAGGTTTACACCTCGAATCGCTAATACGGATCAAGTTACACCTACTATTGGTTTCATCGGTGGTTTTGGACATATTGGCAGCCACGTCACTGGTTTTGGATGACGTGGCGTCCACGTGTACCTATTTGGTTGATGTGGTGTCCACGTGTCATGGGCCGTGTCTCGCGCGCAGGTATGCCGGTCCATGGGGAGCGATGGCGCATGGCCCATTTAGGCGATGAGAGCAAGGGAGGATCGGGCGGTTCAACATGCGGTGAGAGCAAGGAGGATCGGCGCGGTCCATGGGAAGCGATGGTGCGGCGACTCGTTCATCGCGGCGGCTAGAAGCGCGGCAACGGCGGCTAAGCACGGGAACGGGGAGCTGGCGAGGTGGCGGAGCCGATGGCGGGTGGATGGGTGTCGCCATTGCAGGTGGTGTAAGCGGCGACAACGGCTCGGTGATGGTGGCGGGAGGTCTGGTGGTGCTTGGGCCAGGAGGGTGAGCAGGCGGCTCGTCGGCGAGCCATTGGGCTCGGCAGAGGCCGGAGAGGAACGAGGCGGCGACGGATCTTTGGGGAAAGCGGCGGCGCGAAGAAGCCCAAATCGACGGCAGGTGTGGCGGATCCTCGAGGAGTTTGAGAAAAGGCTCACGGTGGCGGGGCCTCGCGGTGGCGGATTAGTGGCCGGAGCGATGGGGCGGCGAGTGGAAGCGGCGGCGGCTAAAGCAACGACAGCAGTTTTACTGGTGGGCTTACCTGCTCCAGGGTTGAGGCCTTGAGGAGGTGGCGTGTCGCGATTGGCTACATGAGGCGGCGGCGATGGCGGCGGCGCGGAAGAGCACCTGTGGCGGTCGGCGGTTGACGGAGCAGCGGTGGCGAACATGTTGGCGATGCCGATGATGACGGCGGACATGAGGACGCGTCACCGGCTGGCCGATGGTGAGAACAACACGGGCGTAGAACATGTTGGCGTTGATCCGCGAGTGGCTGGAAGAAGGGATGAGCCTGGCGATGGTGGTGAAGGCGGTACTTGCGCTCGAGGATGTTGCGCCACGGTGCTTGATCGCCGAGCCTCGCCGCCGAAGCGTGATGATAAGTGGCACGCCGGCGAGCCCGAGCCCAATGCGCACCGTGGCATAGTTGATGAGGTTCGCGTAGCGCGAGGGCGGCGGCGGGCGATGGGGGCGGGGGCTTGAGGAGGAGGTGTGGGTGGATGTAGAAGATGACGCGGTGAAACCGACCAACGTGGATGCCAATTAGGACCAAAACCAGCTGGTTTCGTCCCGAGGGGGTCGGATGACATGGTTTTCGGAGTTGGAGGGTGTAAACCAAACGGTTTTGTAGTTCAGGTGTTTTTTGGACTCTCACTAAAGTTCAGGGGGTGTAAAATGGACTTATTCCGAAATTTTACTAAAAAGATCCATAATTAGTTAATTGTATTTTCGTATAAATCCAAAAAAAAACTCTTATTAATGTGTATGCAAGGGACTCCAATGGAAATTATTTGGGGCACTTCCAGTTCCTATGCTTAAAATCTATGTTGCACCGATACATGATACCGGTACGACGATACGGATACGGCGATACGCAATATCCGAAAAACAAGGATACGTCAATACAACGAGTATACATGTATTTAAAAATTAGAAAAATATATATATGCTACGAGAGACTGAGACAATGAGATTACCTTGATGAAAATAATGTATTCCTTGCTAATAGCCATTTTTTGGGCCAGTCGAGCTCCTCAATTCCTCTGTAGTCCATGCAAATAAATCATGTAGACCAAGGTTATTAAGTCGGCAAGTCGACACTACTCTCCTAGTGACCGACTTGCCAACTAGTCGACAGGTACTGTTTATATGATATGTAGTATGTACACATGTAGCAGCTAGCAAACTCCTCTACCCGAGGCCCACTCCTCTGCCCGAGCAAATATGTAGCCCCTCTGCCCGAGCTCCCCCAACACTAGTCGCCTGATCGTCTCCACTCCTCTGCCTGAGCTCCCCCTTCTCCCCACCTCCCTCCCTTGGCCGCTCCCAGCAGGGGAGCCGAGATGGAGGTGGAGGCGGGAGGAGAGGCCTAGAGGAGGCGACTCGATCCCGAGTGAGGCGGCGGGGATGTGGCCGAGGCGCCAAAGTCAGGCGGCGGCGCGGCCGAGGCGTGGAAGCTGGGCGGCGGAGCTGCTGACTGTGTTTTCGCCTCCTCCCATGCGCGAAGGAGGCTATTCTTGTGAGCCTCTGACGAAGGCCGACGACGCGGTGGGAGCTCCCTCCGAGGGCGGCGGTGACTGGACCTGGAGTCATGCGTGAGCCCCCGACTGCCCTACCGCACTCACTCCCTCTTGCCTCTTTGCCACTGCCTCTGACAGCCGGGCCCCACGTCCTAGTCGCCCGACTTGCCTCCGACTGGTCGACTAGTCGACTGACAAGTCGACGACTAGTCTATCAGTCACCCGACTTGCCGGCGCAAGTCAAGTCGGCACCTCCAGTCAGTTGTTCTTTGGCGACTTGTCGACTAATCGTCGACTTGATAACCATGATGTAGACAATATTGTTATTAATCATTCAATTGCAGATTTGCAGTTGCAGGTTATATGAGAAATTCTGAATAAAGAAAGGATGACTTACCCAACAAAATGTCAAAATGTGACTTTACCATATATCCTTGAATGAATCCTTGATGAGTACACAATAACCTTCAACGCAACATTACCTCTAAGAAATAAAATAACAGATGAGATAAAACTAAAGATAGTATCGTCCAGCAACATGACAATTTGAGAGCTTCCACCTGCCATCCTAAAACAAAATGATTAACACAATCACATTCTGCTACTTTTTTTACTGTCAAAGATACAAATGTGTCCGCAGCACACCAATGCGAGTTGGCCTTGCTGACATACCTAGGTCCGAGAGAGAGGACCGATGAAGGTGTCGGGCGTCGGGATGAGCTCCTGGCTGTGGCAGCGACAGAGAGGAGGAGCTCCTGGCGGCGGCAACGGCAGAGAGGAGGAGCATCGGCGGTGGGAGAGAGGAGGGGCGGCGGAGAGGGAGGAGCAGCGGCGGCAGGAGAGAGGAGGGGCGGTGGGAGAGAGGAGGAGGGGTGGCGGCGGTAGCGATAGAGAGGAGTGGTGGCGTAGAGAGGAGGAGGGGTGGCGGCGGCAGAGAGGGGGAGGTGCGTCGGAAAGGGAGGAGCAGTGGCGACGGGAGTAGGGGCAGCAGAGGGAATCTTGGCGGCTGCGCTACGCCTGAGCGTATGGAGGACAGGAGGAGGCGGCCTGGAGGGGCTAGGGTTTGTAACTTGTTGGATGTTGGTTTGGACTTTTTGGAATTGGTTTTTCTTGGGCTTTCAAATGAATGGTGTTTGGCTTCACGTATCGGAAACGTATCGCGGCGTATTGATGATGTATCGGGATTTTTTTTTTGGAACCTAACTTCCACCGATACTCCGCGATACCGTGTCCCGCTGTATCGCCGTCTCGGTGCTGTATCGTGTACAGGAATGGTAGATTTGTGGAGTATCGGGGTATCTGAGCCTAAAATTGCCGTCAGTTTGCTTATATTAAATTCCAAACAATACCTTCGCCTTTTTATTCTTAAAATATTAATCATAGAAGTATATTTGAATCAAACCCTATGATCCTAGCTCTAGGTATCATGCATATATGATGGTTTGCCACTTCCCACTTTACTGAGTCCATGTTTTCTTAGTCGTGATAGATATTTGAAGGATCTGCTGCCTTATCATCTTGTATTTGAATTACTTTTCGGAGGATCTGCTAAATTCCTAATTAAAGTATGGACTTGAGTTGTTCTCATGTGTATGATGTATGTCACTACAATGATTGGTTGTTTATGCCCATGAGGGCATCCAAATTCCAAAATGTCAAAGAGGTAGAAACCTAGAAGTGAGGGAGAAAGCACAAAACAAGCAGACATCTGACAGGAGCACAGATCCTGGATATTAGAATTAGTAAGACATGTTGGGGGTAGTCCAATTGAAAGAACTCACACCCAATAAATGTGTGCATCGCAGGAATGCACAAACATGCTAAAACAAGAAGAAAAAATGCTCTGCTTCTTGGTTTTGAGATGGACGTTGGTATATGAGCTGGTTGTATGCAGAGATGTTGATACCAATACAGGACTTGTATTGTTTACTTCTAGTTAGTTACTTTGTTCTTGCATATAGTGAGGTATGGTTCTTGGTTTGAGTATCATAGGTTTGGGGTTGAGAATAGGGCATAATTAGTACCTGATGAAGGACACTAAGCGCTGTTGATATAGTGGTTTAATTTTTATTTCAGTACGTGTACGTTTGTTATGGCTTCTCCAGTAATGTTTGATATGATGATTGGTTATTAGCATAGGATTAGTTTCCTTGGCAGTAGCCTTTTTCTAGATGTTTTCTTCCAAGGTGACCATTGAATGATTTGTTTCTTTGTTTGCTAAGCAGAAGCTGACAAGTTTAGGAAAAAATCCCCGCGAGGGCTCTACTGTGGTACACGTACTTGCATGCTTTCCTGAAGGCGGTAAGAGTAGATATGTTCTGAGCTTTTTCTTACGATGTGCTTTAACTTTGCCACAAATCTGTGGCGAAAGTAGATAAACTGATTATTCTAGTCTTTTGTTTCCCAATTTCTTGGACTAAATGCTTGCGCCTTAGACACTGATTTAATGTGTCCATCAGGACTGCTGTGCTTTCAGATCTTGTAGGACATGACATGACATCTAGTTTATCTGTAAAACCTGTCTTCGGCTAACTGATCGCATATGCACACTAATTTCATGTTATAGGGACTGCTATTAGGACTTGTTCTGGCATTTGGGGCATCTGTTAACATGGGGAATCACCGATCTGTTCTAGACTTCTAGTGTAACATGGGACTGCTATGAGGTTCCAGCGTTTAGTTAGTTTACCTGACAATATTGGGATGGCACAAAAGTGTGGCAAGCCATACTTTTGTGGTAGACAAATCAGCCACCACACTTGTGGTAAGTTTTGGCAAGAGAATGATTCTCGACAGTTAGGACTCTGGGGGCTAAGGAAGTGAGGCAAGCAACAGTTGTGGTTGTTAACTAAACGCTAGTCACAAAAGGTCAAACTTGTAACATAAGTGAGGCAAAGTTCAGCAACAAACCTAACTCCCCCAAACTTCCAAATAAGGTTGCTTGAGACTGAACCTTTGTAGAAATTCTTTTGAACTGCGTATGAATTTGACCCCCAACATATTTAAATAGGCTGAATGACCACATGTACAGCTTCTTTGACCTCTCTTTTACTAGGGCTTTTTTGTTTGTGACCTTCAATTTAACCTTGCCACTCTTTAATTATCATCACGTGAAATCATGGTGACCAAGATGCAGCGTAAAAATTATTTGCTGCTTACAACAGACAGACCTTAGATCTCTATTTTATCTATTGAATTGTTTGCTGCTCCAGAATCTAGGCACCTTAGTTTAATATATTACTTGTCGTGTAGAACTTTGAGGCAGGCTCTGTTCATTTTGTAATGTAAGCTTTGGCGCAAGAACGAACCTTAGTGTTGTCTTAAGTGTGATAGTATTATCAATTGAGTTCTTGCAACAGTAGTAGCCTTGCAGAACAATTATTTTGTTGTGCGGTGAGTATTCTGAGTTTTATAGCAATTAACATGCTCTGGTTTTAGTGCTTACTTGGCATGCTATGACAAGTTCGTGTGTCTATTGGCTGTATCTTGTTTTGTGTTACTGCTTTGGAAGTCTTGCAGTGCAGCAACTCTTGGGAATTCACGATGAACGTGCTGGAGCCAAGAACCACTCCAAGTATGCTACATTACATCCGATCATTCCTGCAAGATCTGAAAGTGCCCTTCAGCTCGCTCGAGTCATCCAGTGACCCTGGGTTCTAGTCTTGTAGATGCCTCGCGCCATATCCTCGTCCTGGTGCTGAGCTCTCTTTCGTTGTAAAATAACCTTGTTTCTTCGACAATGATGTATTCCTAGTTTCCTACTAGTTGATGTTACTGCAACGGTGTAAACATTTTTTACCCCTTTCGAATTCCTCTATTGTATCGGAGAAATTGCTATAAATTCCTTTTGAGTTTTCTTTTTCTGGCAGCGTCTTGTTGCATTTATTTCGGTGTATGACTATGGTCTTGTTTAAATAGTGACTACGTGGCAGGCTGAGTTTGTACGCTCGTATATTTGTAAAGTGGGTTGATATTTCCATCCCATATTACTATCTTCCATAAGTCATATTTTGAAATTCACATTATTCGATGAACGACACTGGTACGGTGTTACCGATATAAAGATAAATATCATTGCTCACTCTTGTTGCTGCTGGAAGGGCTTTTGAAGTTCAGGCAGCCATGATGAAGGCACAATAAGTTAGTAGGATACTCTCCTACTGTTTTCATTGAAACCTGCCCGCACCCCCCCCCCCCTCCCCCCGTTTTTCTTTTAAAAAAGGCACAAAAAATCAGAATCTCGATTCAAATCTTAAAGTCTTTAAAGACTTTACGATCCTAGAGTGAGTGAAACGGTTTGATCCTAGGTAAAATCTTAATATCATTACAAATCTAGCAAAAAATTTATGGGATCTCAAACATATTTTATATACGATTCTACCGATTCTAGTAATTAATTATTAAAAATCACTTAGCATATGTCATTTTTATTGTAAAGTTTCATTGAATATTCATTCATATATAATAATTATTTGTATAAACAACAAAGAATCTTTTGTTTTCACTATAGTTTTGTAAATAAAAGCTTTTAAATTATAATTTAAAGCATGACATTATAATATGTACAAAAAATATGCATTATATAGCCAACTTGTATTAATTATTATATAACGACGATAACATACGCAACTATAAATCTAATTAGTCGCTCAATGACTAAATAAATGCTAAAATCTCAATCGAATGATGTGGTTGATCAAAGAAAATATACTATTTGGTAGAATCACGTAGGATCTTAGATTATACGATTCGATTCTAGAATGTGATCCTATCGGAGCACTTCCGATCCAGCGCATGATCTCAGTATGACAACCTTGATCGACGTACATCGAGAAAACACATCTTTGAACCAGGAAGAAATCCCAGCTTTTTTAAAAAGCTAATATCCAAAAGTACAGCCACTTACAACACCTAATTGGGAAAACCAGTTTTACCAAGAGCGACCGCTAAAGAGAGAACAACCAACACTAATCCAAAGTAACTAAGAGAAGACAAAATTACAGATATCCAAGATCAAGCAAAAGATCAAGTAGACTACCCTATCCCTCCCTTACAAAACCTTCTCATCCAGTCTTCAAGTGTCTTCATCAAGACTTCTAGTTTTTGACGATCCTTCGTTTTGCTTACCACCCACCAGTGCTGCAAACATGACATAAATTGGAATACAACTTCAGATGATTGCTTAGGGAAAGTCCTCTCAAACACCATCTTATTTCTGATTTTCCAAAATATCCAAGCCAATGCTGCAAAATTGAATAAGCAAATATTATAATTGTTAGCACCTCGCATGTCAAGCCAGTTATAATGAAAATCTTCAAGCGATTCTGGACATTTCTTCCAACTAAAGGCTTCCATACAACATGACCAAGCAAATTTAGCAAGAACGCATTGAAAAAGAACATGCTTTGCGTCTTCTGTCACCTCATAGAGAATACATTCTACATCCCCTTTCCAATTTCTAGCCCTAAGCTGATCAGTCGTCTGAATCCTATTATGGTAAGTCCGCCAAAGAAAAAATTTAACTTTTAAAGGGATCCTGCCAGACCACTGTTTTCTCAGTCTATCGTCAATCACCCCACCAAAGGCTAACCTTCTATATGGAGACTTTACTGTAAACTTACCTTTACCATCCAAGCACCACACCATTCTATCCATCTCTCCATTCAACTCCACCCTTCTAACTGGTCCTTAAGAAGTCCCCATTGGCTTTCATCATCTTTCCCAAAGTTTCTAACAAAATGGATATTCTAGGTCTCATTCACTAAGCAATCAGCTACCTTGATAGTAGGATTTGAGCAAATGGTATACAACCCAGGAAATCTGATTCTTAAAGGGCATTCATTCACCCAACTATCATGCCAAAAGGAAATAAGTCTCCCATTGCCCACCTGAAAGGAAACCCCCCAATTGAACAAAGATTGAACCTTATTACTAGATCTCCAAAATTGAGAGCTTCTAGCCAGATTGGAGTTTTTGCAATCTCCCTGAGGGAAGTACTTAGCTTTTAAAATATGAAACCAGATCTCATCATTAGCATTGTTCATCTTGCAGAACCAATTGCAAAGAAGACACTTGTTCATCAGTCTGGTATTAATTATCCCTAGGCCTCCAAAATCCTTTGGCCTACACACTACCTCCCATTTGATCATATGATATTTGAATCTATCACTTGCCCCTCTCCAAAAGAACCTGGATCTAATTGAGTCCATCCTTTTCTGGGTTTCCTCATTCAACTCATAAAACCCCATGGTGTAGATCGGTTGACTGCTAAGACAACTACTAGTCAAGATCAGCCTACCTCCTGAAGAAAGCAAATTATTCTTCCAACTGTCCAGTCTTCTCTTCATCTTATTAATCACATTCCCTGTTGCCCTTATACCCATTTTTCTGTCCCCAATAACAATGCCCAGATAGGTAAGAGGTAACTTCCCTAGTTTACAATTGAAGTTATTGGAAACTCTAATAGCGTCCACATCATCCACCCCCAGAACAAACACCTCGCTTTTGTGATAGTTGATTTTCAGTCTTGACATCCACTCAAAGCAGTACAAAATAAATTTGAGGTTTAAAATATACTTTGCTTCACAATCAATCATCAAAATAGTGTCATCTACATATTGAAGCAAAGTAACCTCCCAGGAATCAAATGAGAAATCACCCCTTTAATTAGCTCCTTCTCTTAGGCTTTATCTACAATCTCTGCCAATGCGTCTGCTGCCAAATTGAATAATAAAGGAGACAAAGGGTCTCCTTGTCTCAAGCCCCTGTGAGAAGTAAAATAGGGTCCAATATTACCATTAATATTAATGTTCACTTTGCCACCTCTAATGGAGCTCATCACCCAATCCACCCATTTCTTAGAAAATTCTTTTCCTTTCGTAACATTTTCCAAAAAACCCCACTAAATCTTATCATATGCTTTCTCAAAACCCAGTTTGAGAATAACTCTCTTCTTTTTACAAATTCTTAGTTCATGCAAAATCTCATATAAAGAAACTACTCCATCCAAAATATTTCTCTTTTTGATAAAAGCTGTATGGCTTTTATGAATAATCTTATCAGCAATCTTTCCCAATCTCACTGCCAAAAGCTTAGTGATAATTTTGAAACTAACATTAATCAGAAAATAGGTCTAAACTGCTTAATTGAAGCTGCCTCCTTGATTTTGGGGATCAAGGTAACCACCCCATAGTTTAGTCTCTTTAGATCCAAATCCCCTTTAAAGAAATCTGTAACAAGTTCCATATAGGACTTCCTCAAAATCTCCCAAAACTGTTTATAGAAAGCAGTGGGGAACCCATCTGGCCCAGAAGCAGAGTCAGCTGGCAGATCCTTGATAACTTGCAAAACTTCTTGTTCAGAAAAAGGTTGGATAAGAGTGTCATTTTCAGCATCAGCTATCATGAAATCTTCCTTCCAGAAATCACATGCCAAATGCACATTCTGACTAACTTCATTCCCAAACAAAGCTTTATAGTACTCATAAATATGATCTTTGATGCTCTTATCTGAGGTTAAATGTTCCTCCCCATTATCCAGACTAAAAATCAAGTTCTTCCTCCTCCTGCCGTTGGCACAACTATGAAAAAAAAACTAGTATTAGCATCCCCTTGAATGATCAATTTCATATTTCCCCTCTGTTGCCAAAATCTTTCCTCCATGTCATAATTTTTTTTTCCAAATCTCTCTCTGCCTTATATCTGCAGATCCAATCCTCAGCATCTAGATTTTGAGTTTCAGCTTTCCTGTCCATCCTATTCAAGTTATCCAAAATAGTCTTCTTCTCTCTTCTGCAATTCCCATTAATATTAGCACCCTATTCTCTTAGAAATTGTCTAAGTGAAGCCAGGCTCCCATTCCATTTATCCATTGAGTAATTGTTCTCAGGTACTTTCCTGCTAATTTCCTCCCATTTACTCAAAACCAACTGATACGGGGTCGCCCGATCTTCTCGACGTAGGATCAAGATACTCACGTGTAGCCTCTCGAATCGTAGTGATCCTCCGTTGCCAATGCAAGAACGAACACTCTTTAATTTGCAAGAACACACGCGCTGGACTTCACGACCACCAAGCGAAGCCCTATCGCGCTCCCAATTCCCAGCGGAAAGGTTGAACGATCTTGATTTAGACAAACTATCAATTTCCCCTCATGATGAATTGTTCACCATGAAAGAACTCTCAAGCAAAGCAATCTATTAATCTCAAAATATCTGGTTCCCCTTTTTCCTCCAGCCTCACGGCCAATTTAAGGTTCCTAAAATAAACTCCCGTAGGCATCCTAGGGCCGGCGGAAGTATCCAAACAAAATAAACTAAGTAATGCTAACGTGCATGGCCTTGAGCCATTAATCACATGGGCTAACGTGCATGGCCTTGGGCCATTAATATCATGAGTATTTCTAAGGATGGGCTGGCCGCATGACTTGAGTTTGTCTTGTGTTGTCTTGTGCCAACTGAATGGCCTTCTTCTACTAGCGTTTGGCTGCATGGGTCTTCTTCTTTGGATACTTGGCCGCATGGTTACGTGTGCTTGGGTCACATGACATTGACTCCTCATTTGCTTCAGCACCAAAAGCCTCGCATCGTTCAAATCTGATAACACATAAAGTACATGCATAAGGTGGTATGCCATTCTCATCAAAAACAATAGGAAACTCTCTAAGAAACAAAAGCACCTGTTGTTGTAGTAGTTTGGCTCTTGCCCTGGTCATGGGGCCCTTTGGTGCTTCAAGGACATTCTCACATACACTTGGAGTGGAAGATGTGTTTGTAGTATGGATGTCCTCATCATCCTCCCCCTCTTGAAAAGGAGTCGTCCTCGACTCTGTATCATCTTGCCCAAAAAATAGTGATAAATCAGCAACATTAAAAGTAGTACTTACCGCATAGTCGTCTCCCGGAAGCTCAATCTTGTAAGCATTATCGTTGATTTTGGCAAGCACTTTAAAAGGACCATCACCACGGGGCATCAATTTTGATTTACGCCTCTCGGGAAAGCGTTCTTTGCGGAGGTGTACCCACACTAAGTCACCTGGTTCAAATAGCAATTTCTTTCTAGACTTGTTAGCCTTAGAAGCATAAGCACGTACCTTGTTTTCAATTACCTCTTTAGTCTTTTCATGGAGCTTTTTCACAAAGTCAGCACGTGTCGAAGCCTCCATATTAGCACGTTCTTATAATGGAAGTGGCATCAAATCAAGCGGCGTGATTGGTTTGAACCCATACACCACCTCGAATGGACACAATTGAGTAGTAGAATGCACCGCCCGATTATAAGCAAATTCCACATGCGGTAGACAGTCCTCCCACTCTTTTAGGTTCTTTTTAATCATTGTCCTCAGCAACATTGAGAGTGTACGGTTCACCACCTCTGTTTGGCCATCGGTTTGTGGGTGACAAGTTGTCGAAAAGAGCAGCTTTGTTCCAAGCTTGGCCCACAAAGTTTTCCAAAAGTAGCTCATAAACTTCACATCACGATCTGAAACAATGGTGCGAGGCACGCCATGCAATCTCACAATTTCCCTGAAAAACAAGTCAGCTACATGCGACGCATCGTCGCTCTTATGACAAGGAATAAAGTGTGCCATCTTAGAAAATCTATCCACAACTACAAAAACAAAATCCCTCCCCCTCTTAGTCCTAGGCAATCCTAACACAAAATCCATGCTAATATCTTCCCAGGGTGCACTAAGAACTGGAAGTGGAGTATACAAACCATGTGGATTAAGTTTCGATTTAGCTTTATGGCATGTGATACATCGTTGAACAAACCTCTCGACGTCACGTCGCATCCTTGGCCAATAGAAGTGATCGGCCAGCATCATGTATGTTTTCTCTCTCCCAAAATGTCCCATCAATCCACCTGCATGAGATTCCTGCAATAATAACAAACGCACAGACGAACCTGGAACGCATAGTTTGTTAGCACGAAAGAGAAACCCATCATGAATATGGTATTTATCCCATCCTTTCTCATCTTTGCATTTAGAATATGGTACGAAAAATTCATGGTCGGAAGCATATAAATCTTTCAAACTCTCTAATCCAGGTACCTTTACTTCCAACTGAGTTAAAAGCATATTCTTTCTAGACAAAGCATTAGCTACCACATTCTCTTTACCTTTCTTGTATTTAATAATGTATGGAAAAGTCTCAATGAATTCAACCCACTTAGCATGTCTACGATTCAGTTTAGCTTGACCTTTCAAATATTTCAAAGCTTCATGATCAGAATGAATAATGAATTCTTTAGGCCAAAGATAATGTTGCCAAGTCTCTAAAGCACGCACAAGAGCATATAATTCTTTGTCATAAACAGGATAATTCAATTGTGCACCGCTAAGTTTCTCACTAAAGTATGCAACAGGTTTTCTTTCTTGCATCAAAACACCACCAATTCCTATTCCACTAGCATCACATTCAATCTCAAAAGTTTTAGTGAAATCAGGTAAAACAAGCAGTAGTGCTTCAGTCAAATAGCGCTTCAATTCAGCAAAGGCTTTATCTTGTGATTCTCTCCATTCAAAAGCAACGCCCTTTTTAGTTAATTCATTTAATGGGGCAGCAATTGTGCTAAAATCTTTCACAAAACGTCGATAAAAACCAGCAAGCCCATGAAAGCTACGAATTTGACTAACATTGACAGGAGTAGGCCAATTTCGAATACCTTCAACTTTAAAGTCATCTACTTCAATTCCATGAGCTGAAACAACATAGCCTAAGAACACCACTTTGTTTGTGCAAAAAGTACACTTCTTAATATTAGCATACAATTGTTCAGTTCTAAGCACTTCTAGCACTTGCCTAACGTGTTCAACATGTTCTTCCAATGAACGGCTATATATCAAAATGTCATCAAAATAGACTACCACAAAATTGCCAATGAAATGTCTCAAAACATGGTTCATTAACCGCATGAATGTACTAGGAGCATTAGATAAACCAAAAGGCATCACTAACCATTCATACAAGCCAAATTTTATTTTAAAAGCTGTCTTCCACTCATCACCATGTTTCATTCTAATTTGATGGTATCCACTACGCAAATCAATCTTAGAAAAGATAGTAGAGCCACTCAATTCATCAAGCATATCATCTAACCTAGGAATAGGATGACGATAACGAATGGTAATATTGTTGATAGCCCTACAGTCTACACACATTCTCCATGTACCATCTTTCTTAGGAACAAGAATAACAGGAACCGCACAAGGACTAAGACTTTCGCGTACATACCCTTTTTCCATGAGCGCTTGCACTTGCCGCTGAATTTCTTTCGTCTCCTCCGGGTTTGTCTTGATCTGACCACGGTTGGGAAGTGGAGCTCCTGGTACCAAGTCAATTTGATGTTCAATGCCTCGAATGGGTGGTAGACCAGCGGGTACGTCCTCCGGAAAGACATCCTCATAAGCTTGCAAAACTTGAGAAACCACACTAGGAAGGGAAGTTAAGTCATTAGTAGAAAGCAAAACATCTTTGTACAGCAATACAAAGTGCATCAAAGTGGGATCATCTTGTATTTCTCTCAAATCAGATTTAGTGGCTACCATGACTAACTTTTTCTCTCCCTCATCTTTTCTTTTTCCACTTAGTTTTAACTTGTGGCTCTCATTCGCCTTTTGTGGAATCACACTCTTTTGCTCCTTCCCTCTCTCATTCTCTACGTTCACCTCAATCTTTTGCATGTTATCATTCACAATTTGAGAAGGAGTCAAAGGTCGCAATGTTATTTCTTTGTTATTCCACATGAACTTATAATGATTTGTTCTACCATGATGAATCGCAAATCTATCATATTGCCATGGTCTTCCTAAAAGTAAGTGACAAACATCCATGAAAACAACATCACACTCCACAGTATCATGGTAATTCCCAATCTGAAAACTAACATCAACAGTGTATCCAACATTCATAGAACCATCATTATTCAACCATTGAATTTGATATGGATGTGGATGTTTCTTGTATTTCAACCCAAGTTTAGTGCAAAGTTCTTTACTAGCTAAATTGTGGCAACTACCACCATCAATAATAACTTTGCAACACTTACCATCCTTACTCACCTGAGCCCGTGTTTGGAAAAGATTGCAACGCTGCTCATGAGTGGGTTTTGCTTGCACATTCAACACCATCGGTGCACACACAAGGCTAGGACCAGCCTTGGGGTCACAATAATCATCTTCATGTGCCTCCTCCCCTTGTCCTGTCTCATGTACATCTCCAAAGCTTCTAAAATCAGCAAGGACTTCACCTTCCCCCTCGCTAGTAGAGTCATACTCTCCATTCTCCATTAGCAACATAACCTTGTTATTTGGACAATCCCTTTGTATGTGACCTCGTCCAAGGCATTTGAAGCATTGGATGGCACTACTTCTTGCTGTAGAACCCACTGAAGACGAGGTAGAAGGTGCTGGATTTTTCTTGGCAATGGGTGTTGTTGCATTTTTCCCGCCTGGTGCAGCATTGGTACTAGGAGCAAAGCTTTCACTAGATTGATTAGTTTTAAAAGAATGGAAACGGGATGTAGGTTTACCTCCTGTAGGTGCTGAACGGTGTGTATATGATGATGTTCTTGTTGCTCTCATATCTTGTTGCACTTGCCTTTCAGCCTTAGTTGCTTGGTGCACTAACTCTACCATGTTGTTGTAGGGCTGAAATTCGGTGATGCGCTTGATGGAAGGGTGCAAATCAGCAAGGAAACAAGCCATTGTTTGTTCTTCTCGCTCAAATATATTAGCTCGAATCATGGCCATCTCCATCTCTTTATAATAGTCCTCCACCGTGAGAGTTCCTTTCTTCATTTGCTGCAATTTATCAAATAAATCACGTTTGTAATGTTTACGAACAAACCTCGCTCTCATGTGATACTTCATCTCTTCCCATGTAGTGATGGGAGGTTCATTGTACTCTCTCCTTTGATTTTGAACTTGTTCCCACCATATGAGCGCATATTTATCAAATTCAAGTGCAGCCATGTGTATTTTCTTTTCTTCGGAGTAATTGTGCATACGGAACACCTTGTCCACCTTGAGCTCCCAAGTGAGGTAATCTTCGGGGTCATGTGTACCTGAAAATGTTGGCATAGTAAATTTAAGCTTACCAAATTTCTCTTCTTGAGGTTGTTCATTGCTGTAGCGGTGTCGGCAGTGGTATCCATCATCGTAGTGGTACAAGTCGTCGCCGTCGAAGTGAGGTGCTCCCCCACCTTGGCCTCCAGGCCCACGACCCCTCCTGGGTCCTTGGGCGCCTCCCCCACCTCCTCTCCCAGGTGGAGGTGGCCGTATGGCTTGTGCCACCACACGGTCTCGTCGTTGTCGAGCATTCTGGGCGACTCGTGCAGCGACCTCCTCATCTCGCGGAGGTATGTGAGCCGGTAAATGCACACTATCTTCTTCTTGTTGTTGACGAAGTGCCCGTACAACATCATTCACGATGCCTGTACGCAACACATTCATTTGTTGATTGAGGTCAATGCGGAGATCCCGCATGTGTCATACGAGTTCTTCCCCATTGCGGTGGTGCGGCTACAAATTCTTGTTGCAATGTAGTTCTCAATGCCCGATCATCGAAGCGAGTCAAGGGGCATTAAGAGCAACCTCATGCTCCTCACCATAGTTGTCTTCTTCACCTGACATGGTTAGATTGTGCAAAAGAAAACACAAACAGCAAGAGTGTATATGGATGATTAGTCAAAAGCACTCAATCTCTCCTTTCTCTCCCAAGTAAAGTTCTTACCCTTCCGAAGTGAATTAAGGCCAAAAGAAACTTACACTTGGTGGAAGCTACAATAGCAAAGTGATGATCAAGCGAATTTAAGAGTGTTCACAATTGTACAACAACGGTTATTTGGTGGAGCTTGGTATAGAGGTGTATATCCTAGCAATCTGAAATTCTTGATGTTGTAAACCTAAGTAATAATCCAAGCTAGAATATTTTGCCTAAGTGCTGATTCAAAAGGTTTAAGTGAAGTATATGAACGCACACATAAAGATTAATGTGACTCAATGCAAACAAAGGAATGAGCTCAATAGAGGCAATCTGAAATTGAGAATTAATAGCTCGTTTTACACCAAGTACTAGGAGAGACGCTAGCCAATTGCAATAATATGAAATGTAAGAGCACAAGATTACTCAAATAAATTAAATACACAAACTGAAATTTTATGAACTAAGGTTATCATTTTCCCAAGTTTCGGCCAATATCTTCTTTTCTTTCTTTCTTTCTTTCACTTCACAGCCACGGATTTTTTTTTGACTTGTGGCTTGTCTTTTCTTTCATTCTGTCTTTTCTTTCTTTTTTTCTTTTTCTTTTGCCGAAACCAGGGTTTAAGTTCTCCTTGCACAAGCTCAAATTTTCAGCAGGTGTATATAATTCAATAAACAGCCCTAAGTAATTATCAAAGACTAGTCTCAAAGATGAAAGGAAAAAATCAGCAAACCTCTTTTTTTTTCGATGCACTTTGTTCACGGATCGCAGATCAGAGCAACTTTCAGATTTAAAGTACGCGAACTAATGCCCCAGTGTACCGCGAACTAATGGATGGTTGATCTGCGCAGAGTCGAACCGATGGCGCCAAACAAAATCGCGATCACTGCGGTAGCTACAAGCATCAGTAGCAAAATCGCGATCAGTAGCAACCGCGAATCAAGTCGCGGCGATCTGACCTTCAATGCTCCGGAAAAATTCAAACATCAGAGCGGTAGCGAATTAGCGATCGAGGATTTTTAAGATGCACCGCTACAACGATCAGAGCGCCGCTGCGTCTGCAAACAACTCTCTGAAATTATCCTGACAAAACTACTTTTTCTCAAAAAAAAAAAAGAATCTCCCCTTAGGAACTATATCAATCTCTCCTGAGTGAAAATGATAGGAGTATGATCAGAACCTATTCTTGTCAAGCTATAAGCATAGTAGAGAGGATAATTGGCTTCCCAGGCAGTAGTCATCAAAAATCATGTCCAGATTCACCATAATGGGGCAAGATTGTTTATTGGTCCAAGTATATTTAGATCCACTTCTCTTGACCTCCAGTAAGCTATTATTATCAATAAACTCATTGAATTTATCCATCAGCCTGTAGTTGACACCAGTAGAACTTTTACCCTCAGATTTTCTGATTAAATTGAAGTCTCCCCCTATCACCAGAGGCAGAATATAATTTTGGCACTTGCTATGCATCTCCTCCAAAAACTTCTGAGATTCACCATGATGTGCTGGACCATACACTGTCATCAATTTCCATCTGAAGTTACTCTGTTTATGCCTAACCACCGTACTTACAAAAAAAACTACCATGATCATAACCTTCAATATCCAAGTTATCTTTCCTCACCCCCAGAAGAATACCACCAGAATGACCTTGGGTAGGAATCCAATTCCGCCCAAAATCTCTATTACCAGAAATAGCCTTCAACTCTCTGTCAGTAAAGTTTGTCTTAATGGTCTCCTACACCCCCACCACATCCAATCTCTCTTTGTAAATCAACTCCTTTAGTTGACCCCTCCTAGCTGGTTTACCCAGCCCTCTGATATTCCAAAAAAGAATCTTCATGTATTACACTTTCTACACGAAGTCCTGCCTGATTTAGCTTTTCCCCTAACTTGCTTACTCACTTTAAAACCCCTGACACCCCTTGCATCGTTATTTATAACCTCCAAACTAACATCTTCTTTAAACACCCCTCTTTGAGCATCAAGGCTGGTTTCTTTCTGGTCTATCTTACCAGATTGAAGATCTGCTTTGGCAATAGCAGCTCTTACTAATTCATTGGCTTGAAAAGCAGAAATCACTTCTTTTGGACTTTCTGTTTGAGAACCCAAAATAATCCCACAATAAGAAGCAATATTTTCTAAATAGCTAAAAGAAGCATCATTAAGAATAGTAAAAGGATTAGTTTTACCTTAGCTTTCCAGGTTCTGAATAGATTTCAGCAAGGTTGCTTTCTCCTGCATAGGAATACCTTGAGCTTGGATACGAGTACTTTTCCTAATTGCCACCTGAGGCTCTTTGAATTTGTTCCTACCCCCCTCTTTTTTTTGAAGTAATCCAGTCATCTATCAAGACATTTTGGGAAGAGATATGGTCTGGAGCTTCTGCAAAATCTTGGTTTGTCACCCGTGTATTATTTTGAACTTCTTTCAGATTCTCTTCTTTAGTGCCTAAGTCCACTTGGTCTGCTTCTGCCTAACACTTTTTAATCAAAATCTCTTGAATTTGACTCTCTAACTGACTCGACTTTTCTGTGACAACCTGATATTCTGGCTGTTTCTTCATAATAGTACTTTTTGCCCTTATCAGGTGACCGAAGACAAGGCCATAAAGTTGTCTTCATATAAGTAGGACATGTCTTGGTATGAACTACTATAGCAAAAGAAGGACATTGGGAATCAAATTCATCTTCAGGATCACCCCCCCCCTCTAGCTGATCATCTAGTCCTAAAACCCCAGTTACATGAGAATCATATTCAATCATTTTAGAGGTTTCCTCCTAAGCCAAGTCTTTAGGGTAACTGAATGCTAGTGGCATCACAGCCAGAGCCTGATCATCTGGTTTGAATTGGATAATCTGAGTATCTCCTTCCTCTTTACCTGAATCTATGTCCCCTGCCCTAGAATCCACCTCAAATTGCTTCCTAACTTTGTTTTTATTAGATCCACCTCCACTTTTCTGATCTGAGGTCTAGACCGAGTCTCCTCCAAATTTCTCAGCCATCCCTTCCTATTCAGTCTTATGATTGCTGCCATTAGTCTCCTCATCCTCCTCCTTATCTTTCTTCTTACCCTGATGTTTGTGATCAAGATCACCATGAATCCCCCCTTTGTTCGCAAAGCCCACCCCTTCTGCCTCAAATCTAATATCATATCCCACTGAATTAATAAAGATTTCTATAAAGCAATTGATATTAGAAGGATCACGACAAAAAACCTTCACCCTGACTGGGTCCACTCTCAACAAACTGATTGCATCAACCTCCATTGGTTCACCAACAACACTGGCAATCTCTTTGACAACATTTTCAGATTTAGCAGCAACAGAATCACATACATCTTAACCCAAGCAGAAACCAAGATCGAAGAAGCTTCAGGGTCAATAGTGGATTTCTCAATTTTTGCCTTGATGGAATGTAGAGCCATTTCAACACCCCTGGTTTTGGACCAAGTATCCAAAATCTCTTTAGAAGGGAACACCACAACATACTCCTTTTTAGAAACCTTGCGAGCTCTCCAATCCCAATTATCCTGTATAAGATGTTTCAATTCTGCCTTAATTCGCTGAATTGAGGCTACACCCTCTTTTATCTCAATCACACCAGAAGCAGCTTGTTGTTTAGATATCTTGAGACCAGGAATCTGCAAACTGTAAAACCCCCGATCTGGAATCCCAAATCCAAATAATTTGAGACCCCGATTTCGTTTTTCATCCGGGCAACTAAAAGTCAAATGCCTTATTTTTTTACACTTGTAACAAATAGGGGGATTAGTACACCTTGCTTGATGATGCCCAGATTTAAGGCATCTGAAGCAAGTACCCTTGTCTTCATCTCGAAGAACCCTAGTATTCGGACCAATGTTCCCCCAATTCTTCCTCTGATCCTCCCCTTTATCGACATGCAACGGATTTTTGCATTGAGAACCAGGACGATTTCTATCAGATCTAAGATTTCCCCCTCTTCCACCAGCCCCCCCCCCCTTCAACTCTGGAAGAATCATCTCAATGAATCCCTACTTCCCTATTCAAAGAATCTCGGTGAAAATCCCCTTCCCACCCCTTGAATTGAACATACAGACCCTTATCCTGTCCTCTAGATACACGAAAATCCGATCTACCTCTATCATAAGAGCCCAAATGCATACCTGATTTCGGAGGACCCCCCTGTGGGATCTCTTGGAGCCGTCCTTTCTGCTCTTGTTCTCTTCTTAGCCCCTCTTGGAGATCATCTTCTGCCAGCAAATCATCATCCTCCATCCAATCCTCCAGCGTGCTTCGTTTACCTCCAACCCATTGGCGAGGGGCATCACCCCATCAGCGAGGGTACCTTCCTCGACCTCGATCCATCACCCCTTCCCGAACCACAGTAGCAAAGGATCAAAGCAAAGGCTCTGGCACTCACACCCTCCTAACAACCCTAGCTCCCAACCCTAATCGCCTGATTTCACCCCTCCTAGCGATAAAGCTAAGCTCTCCCACCGATGAATGCTTGGGAATCCAACGCTAGGAAGAAAATGGAACCCTACACCGGGAGTGCGAGAATGAATCCAAAAAATTAGTACCAAATCTATGGGCCGGCCCATATCTGCTCGATCCATGTCGTAGAGACCCTTCTCGATTCATGTGTTTCGGCAAATGATTACGAATATGCATTGCCTATAATTAAATGACAAAAAATTGTGATGTCAAAAGAGCCAATTTTGACCAATAAATAAGATGTATCCACAAGACACAAGCTGAAGAGCAGTTGTACTCTGCCGAAAGGCGATTAATCAGACATGGGCTACGCAAGTAATTGGGCCGAGATAGCTGGATTTGTGGCCTAACCCAAATAGGTTAGTCTTTTTCGCGGCAGTAGCATTCGGTTTCCACCCACTCGACACCCTCGAGCAGTGGAGATGGCGGCGGTCGCAGCCACTGCGACGGCGGCGCCGGAGTGGGCCACCAAGGAGCCCTGCCTCATGGGCATCGACGAGGCTGGCCGTGGCCCTGTTCTTGGTAACCGCCCACGTCTCTATTTTTTCCCGTTAATTTTAGCTTTCAGTTTGGTGCATGGACCCTTGCATCTCTGAGGTGAAGTTTACCCTTCTTCTCTTCTCGATGTGTTCTTCTTTTCTGTTTCTTATTTTGGGGTTTTACAAATCTGCAGTAAGTTACAGTGAATTAGATTGGGCATACCTCGTTTCGACGGAAAGATGGGATCTTACTTGAAATTTTAGTTGATTTGAACGCATTTCCCATCTGAAATGTCTTGTGGAGAACTCGGATTTGCATGTCTTGAGCAGAAATGTTAGATGGAATCTTGCTAGAAATCACAATTGCTTCGTGTTATCGCTGCCGCAGGTCCAATGGTGTATGGCTGCATGTACTGCGCGCGTTCCTACCATGGCACTCTTGCCACCCTCAAATTTGCAGGTCTCTACTCATGTCTTCTTCTTGTCGTCTATTAATTTAGTATTTTAGTACTTCACATGACCATTGTGCTAGTTGCAATTCACATTTGGCTTACCCCTTGAAGTAGTTTAAGTTTCACAGGCATACAAACATTATTTTAGTATCAAGAACAAACTACTATAATTCTCTGCAGCCTGCACTGAGAGGGGAAAGGGGTAACTTGGAAGTTGGAACACGTTATCTTTTCAAGGCTAACTTCAATCTGGCTCATACTGAATAATCGCCTAATGTAGATTTGGGCACTAGTGCTCAGCACTTTGGTTGATTTCGGAAGAAACTCCTCCTTTTTCTCTTCATTCTTGTAAGTTGTAACTGCTTCCATGTACTTTCTTCGTGTTGGTGCATAACATCAAAGAGTGTTTTTCATTAGAAAAAAAGGAAAATGTCCATTTTTCAACCCTCAACTATGCCCCGAGTTTGTTTTTCAACATCCAACTCTAAAAGGGGGAATTGATTATTTACCCTTCGCTTAGATGCGTTTCAAGATTTAGATTATACCCTCATTCCCGACGTAATTGTTTTTTTACCCCTTGCTTAGTTTGATCCTTGATTAAATACCCTGTTTTGATTATTTTAACAATATATATCGGTTTTTGCCGTTGTAGCCACGCGAAAAGACACTAATGTCCTTGCCCGAACCTATTTCGGTCACCGGCTTGCACCTAACCCTCCGACCTAAACCGTTGTGCTCATGGTGAACCGGGTTCGGGCAAGGGCATTAGTGTCTTTTCCCATGGCTATAACGGCAAAAACCGATGGATATTATTAAAATAATCAAAACAGAGTATTTAATCAAGGATCAAACTAAGCGAGGGGCAAACAAACAATTACATTGAGAATGAGGGTATAATCTTGAAACACATTGAAGCAAAGGGTAAATAATCAATTCCCCAGCTCTAAAACCGTCTAACACACACCCTCCAGTTGTTGAAACCGTCTAATATACCCCTTGACACGAACTCACCCCGGTTTTAGTGTGACGTGGTGGTGGTTTTGGTTGATGTGGCATTGGCCCCACATGTTGGCTGGTACATTGGGGATTTGGAGGGAGCTAAAAAACTCCTGCCATGCGGTGCCCACATGTCAGTCCGTCTTCTTCCTCTCTCTTCTCCTGTCACGCCAGCAGCCATAGCCACCCATCCACCTCAATCCATACACATAGATGAAAAAAGCCACGTTTCACAACGGAATCGGCTGCTTGTCGGCATCTTCTTGGCGAGGGCTTGGTCGTCCGTCTGATCGGGAAGGCGAAGGCGAGGAAAGTGAGGCGCGGCGGTGAATTGCCGCTGCCGTCTATTCTCACCAAACCACCTGTGTCATGAAGTGCGCGTCCCTTCAGTGAAGCTATCCCCGGCCTCCCTTCCTCTCCTCCCCCTCAGTGCACCAACGCCGTCCTCCACCAACCTGCCATGGACGCTGTTGTCGCCGGCCTTCTCCAATCCACCTCCGCCGCGAGTGGGAGAAAACAGAGGAAGAAGAAAGAGAAAGGAGTAGGAGATGGGAGTGGGAGCAGCGGTGGCTTGGAGACGGGCTACAGCCCGGCGGAAGAGGGAAGAAGAAGATGGGGGAGGGACAGAGGAGGAAGATAGGGGTGTGGACCCCTTCATTTTTTTAAAAATTTCCTGACTCGTTGTTATATGCTTATGTGTCAAAACCACTGCCATGTCGGCGACATGTCAGACAAAACCACCCTCGTTTAGGGAAGTCAAGTACCCGGTTTTGATAGCTCAGGGACCCATTCTAGACAGTTTTACAATTGAGGGTTGAAAAATTGTCTTGGGCCGTAGTTGAGAGTCGAAAAGTGGACTTTTTCCAACAAAAAAAAAACTGCAGTTTCTACGATGTGAGACCTCCCATAATTATTTGTGGCATGGTGAATGAATTTCAAACTTTAGGGTGGCCAAATCTCGAATTTATTTTGGTAGTTTTGTCATGTTTACCATTCTACAATTTTCAAGTCCTAGAGCAGGATGGTAACATGACTTTCCATGAGTCCTGAATAAGGTGATGTGTAAAAATGTGAATAGTAATTGATAAGTTGTGCAATCACCCACACTCTGCAGCAGTTTCCTTGACAGTGAATTTGCTTAGCTTATTGTTCTTCTCTTTTTTAACAGATTCGAAGACCTTGAAGGAGGAACAAAGAGAGGAGCTGTTTGAAAGTATGAAGGTCAATACCTCAATTGGGTGGGAGGTGGATGTCATATGCCCAAAGGAGCTATCTGCCAAAATGTTAAAAAGGTGTACCTGGCCTTTGTACCTAAGAAACTACAAATCTCAACCTTGTTCTCTTGATTAACAATCTCTTTGGTTTCAGGACGAAAATTAATCTAAATGAAATATCTCATAACTCTGCAATGGGCCTTGTTAAAAAAGTTCTTGACATGGGAGTTCTGCTGGCAGAGGTATGAGCTTATGTTCTTGAAAAGGGTTTCCTATATGCAGTAAACCTTTCTAACTGGAAACATTCATGACATTGTTTGAACAATTATATACATCCTTGCATAGGTGTATATCGATACAGTTGGAGATCCTGAAAAGTATAGAATCAAACTTACTGAAAAGTTTCCAGGCATCAAATTTGTGGTTGCCAAGAAAGCTGATAGTCTTTACCCGGTTGTTAGTGGAGCAAGTATAGTTGCGAAGGTAATTCCTCATGAAAATTTTCACCTGCTTTCATGTATAAGTTACATGAATTCATCCAACTAATATAGTGAAGACTCACATATCTGAGCTTCATATGTTTATTAAAAGTTTCAACCAAGTTTCAAATACGTTTTGCTAGTTGTGTAGTCTTGATGTGCAATTGCAGGTCACTAGAGATAGAGCCTTGCGAAACTGGGTATTTGATGAAACGGCTCAGAATATGCATATGAACACTGGATCAGGTTATCCGGGAGGTAACTGTGTCCTCATCATAAGTGATTTTGTCAATGCGTAATCTTGTGACTGTTTTCTTAAAGGCCTTCCTAATGAATGGAACAGACCCTCATACTAAACAATGGCTAGAAGATCACAAGCACCCGGTATTTGGCTTCCCTACTTTGGTTCGTTTTAGTTGGGGAACTTGCACGTCTTACTTCAAGGATGGAGTTGAAGTCAGTTGGTGAGTTTTAATCTGAACTCTTATGTTGCTGCGGTTTGGTAACAGCAAGATGTGACTGGGACCACTAATATGATTTGTGCCATATGGGATCACATGTAGGGAGTCCGATGAACTTGATGAAGATGCAGCTAGCAATGGAGGTGCCAAGCGACAGGTCAAACTGTCGAGTTTAGGCTTCACAGGATTTAAAAGAAAGTCTGAGGAGATCGAATCAAGTGGAAAAGACCGTTGCAAGTTCTTCCAGGCCCGTAAACTTGAGCTGGTCAGAAATTTCCAGTGATGTGTAGTTGTGTACTAGCTTGGTAGTTCTTTTAGATCAGAAGGTATTTTCTTTTCCGGGCTTGGTTTGTATTTTGCATGGAACACTAGCAAGTTCAGTGAAATGGATGCTTCAGCATGTCAACTGTACTGAACCTTTAGATCAACTGTTCCATAGTAAGTAGTAAGTTGTGGATTGAAGTTGGCTGAAGTAACAATGATGTGTAAGTGCTGTGCTTGGCTTGTATTTATAAGCAACTGAACCAAACATGTCCGTTTGGAGTGACAGCATATGACATGTAAGGAAAATCCCCTTCGTTTCAGGTTCACCATAAACCATTAGTCTAAGACTGAATCAGATAGCATCAGATAATAAACCAGTCACAACACCAGCTGTCAACTCCTGAACTAACATAATTACAATCATGAGATGTACATTAAAACTAACAGTTACGTTTGTTTGAAATGTCAGGACTCAGGATTTGCAAGCACAAGCACAACGCCTGCTACCCTATGGAGCGTCTTCCTGTGAGTTGCATTGCAGTCGATGCATCGCTACGTGGCTCGCCTGCAATTACAGATTCAGTCTGAGCCAAAGGAGCGCAACTAGCATCATGGTTCGTGTAATGGGTAGCAAATCACACTATCCAAGTTACACCTTGGATTGTCACGTACACAGAGTTGGAAGGGTTTGAGGAGCATTTGGGGGTAGTAGAGAAGCAAGGGACGGGGGGATTCGGCGAATTCAGTCGGAGGCGAGGAAGAAGACAGAGAGGAAGTAGAGTTCGGTTCGTTGTTTACAATATCGGTGATCTCTCACGTAATGCCAGCTATAAGAGCACTCCTGGACCAACTACACAGTTATATAAGATCATCTTCAATGTTGTGTATTCAATACATTAGAAGGATCGATTCAAATAAAAAAAATACATAAAACCGAACTCTACTTAGGAGTCGATTCAAAACATTAAACAACTCATATGAGCATTAAACAACTACATAGGAGAGAGTGCGGTTGAGAGAGTATATTATTATTTTGTGGTTTTTTAATGTAACGTGGTTTCCAGTTATTAGTAGAAATCAGTTCAATATGTTGAAAAAAAATAAGCTTAGTTTCTAGAATATTTACGTAGCATGACTTTAAATCGACACCGGTTCAATACACTAAAGATACCTAAGGGTGTGTTTGGTTGCCTGTATGTCCTCAGCCTGACCCGTCTGTGTCATCCAGGCTGAACCTAACCAGACTGAGTGGATGCAATGATGAGTTGTTTGGTTGCCTAATTCTGTTGGGTCATGCTGTACTGAGATGTTGTTTGGTTGTTTATATCTGACGCGGGAGAAGGTAAACAGACTCACGAACGCTGGCCAGCATACATGCGCTCAGCCTGGCTGAGGAGAGAAGCTCGAATCGAGCGTTTCCCTCAGGCCTGACCCGAGAGAAAATCTTGCATCTATTCAGTCATGCTCACCCACCCGACCAGACATCCAAACACCACATAACTTACATCTACTCGTACGGGCTAACCCATGCAGACAATTAAACACACAGTGACCCATTCGTCCAAAGAAAACCTGCTGCTGGGCCTCCGGACGCGCTGATTGGCTGGCGCTGGTCCGAACTCCGAAGCATTCTTGCTTCCAGGAGGTATCGTAGTAAGGATCTAAGTTGTTTATGCACAAGAAGGACTCACCAAATCCATTGTCGTCTAGTCCGGTTAGGATACCTGGCTTTCACCCAGGCGACCCGGGTTCAAATCCCGGCAATGGAAAATTTTTGTCAGTTGTGCTTTTTATTATGTTCTTCACGACTTCATCTTGCAAGGCTGGGGCGGTGGGACCTGGGAGTCTAGTTTATTTTTTTTTCTCTCTTCCTTTTCTTCTTCTTCAGATTTCTAGCTAAATGTTGTTTTTATTTCAGAAATGATCCGCGCACGAACAATCACCGTGCAGAAGAAAGAAATGAATAAGAGGAGAAAGGCAAAAGGAGATTGGAATGAATTGAAGATAGGGAGAAACTGGTACATGACATGCATCCTAGGAGCTCCCGAGGTTGTAGGTAACCTAACACTGGTACTAGCTGAAGTAGTACGCGGAACAAGAAGAAGAAACGGAAAGTACAGGACGGGGAACGTGATCGGAGGAGCACGTCTTCCTCCTCGATCTCTCGTGCTCATGTCTTGCAATTTGCAAAATGCTGCGTTGTGAAGGGCAAGAGGAGCTTAATCTCAACTACGGTGCAGTGGAATAGAGGATGGCTATGCCTATGGCGGCGACCCCGTGGTTTAGGGAAGAGCCAGGGCCCTGGCCGTGGGCTCGCTGCTGACAGTGACAGCAATCGAACGCTGCGGCCGGCAAAAGTCCGACCAACCTTCGCGTCGCCGCGCAAGTCGGTCGGCGACCGGAAGATACCGCCCCGGACGTTCGTCGGTATCCCGTCCCGAATTTGCTATCCGTGAGACGTCCGATCACATCTGTGCGGCGCAGATTGAGTAGGCAGGAGACCGGAGGCGCTTTTTACTAGGGTCCTTGCCTTAGGGGCTGCTTGGTTCCGATCCTGACGTAAAATTGTCTGGCCGGGCCAATCTCTGGACGCTGCCGGCTCAATGCTTAGTATCGTCCCTGCATCAAGATACCGAGCCCGGTCGCCAGGCAAAGCGAGAAAAACAGCACTGGGAGCAAAGATCTAGAGATAGCTATTTTATCCACCATTCGTTTTTTCATCAACCGTTCTATTTTTTATTCACCAATTTCAGACACAGGCTTCCAACCAAATAACTCATCTTCAGGTTTGTCTGGTCAGACAAAATCATCTACTTTCCAAGCTACCTCCAGACTTCACTTTTTTTAGACATAAAATTCAAGACACCAACCAAACAAGCTCTTATTCTGTGTAACCCGTTTCCGTCTCGGATCGTCACGAAGACCCTCCCAGAGGATTTCCTTCCCTCGGATTTGGATCGCGGATGGGATCTGTGATCGTGGGCCGCTCGATCTGACATACACCGCCCAGATCGACCAAATGCTCCCGTAGGCAGGAAACGGACGAGATCCAGGAGGAAGGACGGAATTCAAAGATTTATACTACTACTCCTACTTCCAAAGTAAAGCACTAGTTTTTGAGGTGCCAACTGCCTTAATCAATACTCCGTCCGCAGCTTATCTTTCCCGGTATGTTTTGACAAACAACGAGGAATTATAGTTTTTTTATATATATAATCGGCAGCTTTAGATCCATGCTGCCCTCGCCGTCGAATCGATTCAGACGCCTCTTGAGCTCTCGGTTACAACTGCATGTATGAACTTCGCATGGTGCCCATCCATCATCTAGTATCTCTTTCCATTTCATTTTTTGAAGACTCTTTCCATGTCATTTTGGAGTCAAAAGGACAGTAGCGGAAAAAGGGGCCAAATTAACTTGCAAGAAGTCCACTTTTGTCAACTGAACTTATGTCCAACGTCCGGAGCTTTGCAGGACTTCTCCGATTAAGATTGGGGGAGAAATGCAGGAAGGCTAAGGGAGCGACTGATTAAAATCATAAGAGTTTGTTTGGAAAGTCTATTCTCGATCGAAATATATATAGGTAGATAAAAAATTTAGACTAAAATTTCCATATGCCTATTTAACTGAGAAGAGATTTAGCCAAATAAATCCTAAATGAGTTAAATGTGCTCGCCACCCTCCCTCCTCTGACACACATGGACAGCGTGCGCGGCTCTGGACTTCACTGGCCACGCGCAGCCAGGGCAGCATGGATGGATTGGATGGGATGGCCGCGCCGCGTCCGTGGCATGGCGCCACACGGTGGCGGTGACGATGATTAAAGGCAGGTGCACTGGCTAATTAAATGTAGCGGTGTCATGTCACATCAATTGCAACTGAGTCTCGTCTTTTGTTAATGGTTGGAGTGATGGAGTCCATCGTACAAACAACTTTTAGGGATGATAGATATAAGGAATTACCACTATAAATAACTGTATAAAGCATTTACTTATCGATATTTTATCGATATATGGGTTTTGAGAAAGATAGTGTGAATGACTGAAAGATTTGATAGATATAAAGATTTACCACTATAAATAATTGTATAGGAGCATTAACTCACCGATATTTTATCGATATATGGGTTTTGAGAAAGATAGTGTGAATGACTGAAAGATTTTTTAGAAGCCACAAAAATCACTAATACCAATTATCAGCAAAAACGAAGAAAAATCACGAGCTCAGCAGAACCTAGATGCTCGATGAAGACTAATCCTTACACTCGATGGTCACATACATGCACATAAGCAGAACGCAGATCCACAACGATGGAGCCGAATAGCCGATGTAACTTCACGCGCGCACACTAGCGGAAACCAAAAGACAATTAGAGGCACAAACCAGAACACAAATCGCCGCTTGCATATGCACGTAATCACATCCAGCCAAATCAAGCCGCATGCACATCAATCACATCCAATAGTCTGTTCTCAAACACGATAAACCATAGTCACCAAAAGCCCTCACGGCCAGCCCTTTCATCATCTCAATGCTAATAGTTTTTCTCATGTACACTCTTGATGACACCAACAGGAGCCATCAACTACTCATACCATGCGGGGCACGCACAACCTCTGTTTTCTTCACGCCGCCAGCACTGCACCAATCCTGCCGCCGCCACGAAAACCTTTTCTATATTCCCTAGATCGCGCACAAGCCGCCGACCCTAACGCAACCGATGTAAATAGTCCTAGTGTAAGATCGAGGAGACCGACTAGAGAGGATGAATAAACGGTTTTAAAAACTTCTTTGGTTAAAACCGAATTTTATGCGGAATTGTAAATCAAATCGGTTTTGCACAATTAAAACCTAAATCAACCAGTCTTTACTAAGTACGCCAACAATATGAGACTATCGATAACTATTGCAATCATACAAATGTAAGTAAGCAATTTAATACAAGGAATATAAATTGCACAAAGTAAAGCACAAGAATGCAAACTACAATGACATGATGATGTTTTACCATGGTGTTCAGAGACTTGCCGGTCTCCCCTAATCCACGTTGAGGTAAGCACAAACCACTTAGACCGGTTTCAAACTGAACCAATACCTCGCTCCACTAGGGTTGCTCTTTCCTCCACTCCGGCGATAGTGAGCACCACACCACTCACAAACCGTCCGGATCTTCTCACAAGTTTCTTTGAGAAGATCACCGACGCACGACGCCTCCACGCCGTCTAGGTGTCGGCAAACACCAAGAATAACAAGTCTAGGACTCTCACTTGAACTAACCAAGTGTCTAAGCTCAAGTGGATACTCGATCCACTACCTAATGCAATACATGCAATTAGGGTTTGCCTCTCAAAGCTCACTAAGTGCAACACATGCACAAATGAGAGTAGAGGGCTTGCTCTTAGCTCAATGGAAATGAATATGGCACCAACAACACTCCCACACACGGCCAAGATAGGTATTTATAGCCCACACACAAAACTAGCCGTTGGGGAAAGATTCCATAGAATCTGGGGGAAATCGGTCTAACCGCCAACTAATGGCCGGTCTGACCGCCCCAGCTCCAACGGCTATAAAACTAGCCGTTGGACTCACTGCCGGTCTGACCGCCAATTGATGGTCGATCAGACCACCCAAACCAGTCAGACCGCCCAATAGCTTCCGATCAGATCGCTCAACAAAAAAATGGCCAAGGACCAGAGAAGCAAAAACCACCCTCTCTGGAATTTTTGTATCGCCAAACAAATATCGGTACAACCGCACAACGGTAGTACCGCTGAACATCCGCGGTAGTACCGCACAACATTTGCGGTAACAGGAGGCCGGTCAAACCGCCGTGTTGCGGCCGGTCAGACTGATACCCAACCGGTCAGACCGCCCACTACAATCAAGACTGAAAACAAATTTTTCTCTTTGCATCAACTCAATTTGCAAAAACACATTTTTACCAATTGATGCAGGATGCAGACAAGGTTTAAAGGCAAGATTCTCAACAAGTTGCAAAACACATTTGCCAACTTTTAGAATCAAAGCCACAACTGAAAGGTGCATGGACTTAAGATATTTGCAAAACACATTTGTAAACTAAAGTCCCATGCTACAAGGATTGACCATGAGCCTCACTATTTGCAAAACACATTTGCAAACAAATAGTATCACACCTCAAGGATAAGGTGCATGGACCTAGACCATTTGCAAAACACATTTGCAAACTATAGTCACATGCTACAAGGGTTATGCATATGCCTTAACTATTTGCAAGACGCATTCGCAAATAATTGCATCATACCAAGATGAGCTAGAGCAAACACAATGAGCCATCAACACATGACTAACTCAAACTACTAGTCAAGTCCCCTCTTAATAGTACAGCAACCTATACTAGCAATCCAGTTTTCCAACCAAACACCAAGACCGCTAAAAGACTAGGAACAAATCCTTAGCCCTAGCTAGTCATACCTTTGCCTTGCACAAACACTAGAAGTTTGATGACGCACATCTTCACTTCTAGTTTGGGTTCTTGACTTGATAATCATCAACACATGATAATTTTCTTTACTTCGGGATCTTGACTTGATGCTCATCCACTCATGATGACATCCTTCATCCCGAGTCTTGATATGCATCAACACATGATGCATCTTTTACTTTTGAACATTGACTCTATGATAATCAACTCATGATGTCATCCAAAGTCTTCATCACCCTGGAACATAACCTATTTATCCAACTCATGAAAAATGTTAGTTCCACAATATGATTATCATTAATTACCACGACATACCATTAACTTATAATGGTGGGACAAGATATCACAATATTTCCCTTTCTGGTAATTGATGATAATCACTTTAATTGCAAATAATTGAATAGATTGGTATGAGTATATACGAATTGCACAATTGAATATACTCAAAGGGTATATGAGTATATATGAACTACACAAGTCTCATATACTCATATGAATGTATTAACTACACAAGTTATATATACTCGAGGATATGTTTCAAAGTAAAGATCCTTAAAGTATGTGGACAAAGGAATATTGATCAATATTAATGAAACCACAAAACATAGAGTGAACTCCTCCTAAATGTGTACATACACAAATGTGTAATAAGAACATATGCATATATTCAAGTTAGACTTTTGGTGGAGTTCAACCTATATTTTGGATCCGAGAAATGCAACAATATATAAGAATATGATGTCGAATGCATACCTCTTCGATTTTCACTTTTTAATCCAATTGAGACTAAACATGAGATATAGCAATAGAAGAGTTAGTCTCACAAATAGATTTATCATTATGAGTGCATACCTGTTTGGATTTTTTCTTTTATATCCAAGCTGAGACTAAACATAGTATAACAATAGAAGTGTTAGTCTCATAAGTAGATTTGTCATTATGAGTGCATACATGTTTGGATTTTTCCTTTTATATCCAAGCTGATACTAAATATGGTATAACAATAGAAGTATTAGTCTCATAAGTAGATTTGTCATTAATAACCAAACTCCATTAACACATAATGACGGGTCTAGATTCTTCACCTAGGACCCTATACATGACACACATGGTCACATAAACACCCATGCACGACCCAATAGTCCTAGGGCCCAAAACGTGAGCTTTTACACCAGATTACACAACCAATTTTGGACACCCTAAAATTGTCATATGTCGTAGCCTCTGGACCGCGCCTCCATAGCTCCAACACACATCATCCATCTTTGATCTCCACGAGCCCCAACTCGAGCCCGACCGTCTCCTCCAGCATCCTTGACCCTATGGACCATAATTTCGCACCAAGCTATCTCCCGGTCACCGCCGTAGACCACGATCGCCTCTAAGTTACCTTGCACATACAAAGACCAAAACACCATATTTTTCCTGCACAAGTTCTTCCCAACTTGACTGACATAAGTCCACACACACCGCACGCGTCAAATAACATCAGTACCCAACATTGTCAATTATTCATCAACTAAAATATACTAGACCTAGCCACATGGTCTAACAAATTCATATTTTCAACCAAATTAGCATGGTGGCCGGCTATATTTGTTTCAAAGTTTATATAAATGCCCGAGAGTACATTTACGTATCTTGTAGGCTATTTAGATTTTTAAGATATCATAAACATTGAAAATGACAATAGAAGTTTGAAGAAAATTACACCCTGAGAAACGTAGTTGAAGTATGAGCTTTGATGGAAGAAAATAATTGAGCATAATAAGTTGTTGGTGTTCTTAGAAACGAACCACCCCATCATGCATAGATCATGTAGCTGCATACCCCTATTCTTACTCTATTAGCTTTTTTTTTTTTCAAATTGTATGCATGCACGTGTACCTCTATTTAATCTCAAGCAATACGTTGATTATGTGTGCGGCAAATTATCTTAGTAGCTTACATAGTATTAGCGTACCTTGCTCACGCATACATCAATACACCATAACCGATCCACCTTGACATTATCTTCCCTCACACGCTGGCTGCCCCACTAAACTATGTGTCTTCTATCTCTTCTCACCGTCACATCTATTTTGCTTCAACCTCCAATAATAAGCCCAACTCTTGATCGGTCCCTCTTAGTTGCTACCCCTTCCAAGGCATTGCTTTACCACATAGTTATCTTCTACTTCTCTCTAATTATTACTTAATGCTAACCATTGCGACATCAACACGTATACACATGCAATCATTGTTGATCCCAGCTGGGGACACGTGTCGCGTTCTCTCCAGTGACCCTGAGCATATTCCCTACGACCGCGCCATCTCTACTCCAAGTTTTTTGCCTCTCGACTTCTGTACGCTAGCGCTTCCATTCATACGGTTGCATGCATGTACATACGCATGCACAATGTTATACATGCTCTATGTCCTCTTCTCTCGTGTCGGTCGCTAATCTTCTTCGACGTTGGCCAACTCAACGCTATGGCTTCTTCACTAACCACGATGACCTCCTATCTTCACTAATGTCAGTTGTCTGCTTTAGTCGTTGTTTAACGATATGGAGAATCTTTTCGTCATCGTTGGCGACGACGTGCCCCTCACCAGTGATGGCACACTCCTAGCTATCAAATGGCACTATATCATCCACAGCTCGTCTTCAATGCAAATCTTCATCTCCTCTCTATCAGGGCTTCCCCATCATCGAGCTTCTTTGATCACTAACTTCTTCAACAACGCCGATACTCACCACTTGTCATCGCGACTCTTATCTCCTTCAACACTGGACGTTTTCTTCGATGGCTTCGGCGAGCAGCACGACATTGTCCTCATTGAATGACTATGGTGAGCAGCGCAACATTGTCTCCATCTCCGTCGTCGTTGTCTCGGCTCTTTGCTTCCCCATGGGTCAATGTCTTCTTGCAGAACAGATCGGTGCAATTGCACTCTTTCGTGGTATCTTCCAACACCATTCGTGTTATCCTCATTATAACTTGTATTTTTTTTACTCAAAATTTTATTTTTATTTTTATTTTTATTCCATAGGAAGCAATAATAGAAATACGTGACCCTGAGAGTGAATGTGGTGGCTTCTTTTGTGTCTCCTCCGGCACCATTCGTGCTATCCTTGTTATACTTTTATTTTTATTCAACATTTGAATTAATTTTATTGGAGTTCGTATACAAATCAAATCGCTAAATTTATTTAATTTAGTCTGGATTTTAGTAGTGTAGGGATTTTACTTTGGAATTCATGTGAAAATCAAATTGCAAATTTTATTTTAGTTTTTATTCTGAATTTTAGCTCTTTTTGTTAGAATTAGTATCCAAATGCAATTGCTATTTTTTAAAAAATATTATAAATTACAATTATTTAGGAATTTTACTTTGTAATTCGTATTGAAATCAAGTTGCTAATTTTTATTTTATTTTTATTGCGAATTTAAGTTATTTTTGGTTGAATTTCGTATACAAATATAATTGCACATTATTGTTTAAAATTTTATTTTGAGTTATAATTATTAGAAGCCGTCTCAAAATTGGAGCCATTACCCTTTTTCGTAGTCTCCTCCGATACTATTCGTGCTATCCTCGTTATAACTTATATTTGTTTTTTCAAATTTTAGTTATTTTTTTTTATTTTTGTTCCATATAAAGCAACAATAGAAACATGTGACTATGAGAGCGAACGTTGTGACTTCTTTCGTGTCTCCTCTCACACGATCTGTGGCATCCTCGTTATAACTTTTATTTTTATTCAACATTTCAATTATTTTTATTGGAGTTCTTACAAAAATAAAATTGCTAAATTCATTTAGTTTATTTTGCATTTTAATTATTTAGGATTTTACTTTCAAATTAGTATGGAAATCAAATTGCCTCTTTTATTTTTTTATTCTTATTTTAAGTTCTTTTTCTTGGAATTCATATATGAATCCAATAGCTATTTTTATTTAATTTTTATTTATAATTACAATTATTTAGGATTTTACTTTGAAATCAAATTGCTAATTTTATTTTATTTTTATTCGGATTTCAGATTATTTTTGTTCGATTTCATATACAAATCTAATTGTCAATTATAGTTTAATTTTGATTCCTAATTATAATTATTGGAAGTCGATCAAAATCAAATATATAATATTATTTTAGTTTTATTCCAAATTCAGTTTTTGGTTGTATTTAGTATATGAATCTAATTGTTAATTTTTAAAATTTTTATTCTGATTAATTTTTTGGAATTAGTATCGAAATCAAATTGCTAATTTTATTTTATTTTTATTCTCGATTTCAATTTTTTCTTGGATTTCATATACAAATCTAACTCGCCATTTTTTTTGTTTTTACTCCGAATTATAATTATTTAGGATTTTACTTAGGAATTAAATGCGTAAATGAAATTGCTAATTTTATTTTATTTTATTCTGAATTTCAATTTTATTGTACTTGATATGGACTTTTGTACTTAGGAACTCATAGTGAAAATAAGTTGTTGATTTTATTTTATTTTATTTTTATTCTAGATTTCAGTTTTATTGTACTTGATTTGAACTCTTTTTTAATGTAGACCGTTATAATCTAGACCTACCACTATCGACAGTGTAGATTTTTCTCTTTTTTCACCGATTAATGTGGGAATTTCTAGTCATTGGGTGTGAACATGTTGGCTTCTTTTGACTCTTGTTTAATAAGGTAACTAGCAAGGTGACCCACACATTTGCATGGCTAGATTTATTTTAAAGTTTGTATAAATGCTTTATAATATATTTACGTATCTTATAGGCTATTTAGATTTTTAAGATATCCTAAACATTGTAAATGACAATAGGAGTTTGAAGAACAATACAACATGAGGAACGTAATTTAAGTATGAGCTTTGATGGAAGGAAATTGTGGATATCATGGGGATATACTCATGATCTTAGGATGATGATACAATTGGCAATGGCGTTGAAAGCTTGTCGAAACACTTGTTTTCAAAGAAAGTTCGGTTTGTCGGGCTCGGCGGTTAGATCGCCAAGGTGGCGGTCGAGGCGGCACGTGTGGCGGTCGGGCGAGCCACCTCTGGCGGTCAGACCGGCCAAGGCTTTGGTCTAGTAGGTGGCGGTCAGACCGGCCAATGGGTGGCAGTCTGACCAGCCATAAAGGAATTTTTCAAATTTGGAGCTAGGCCAAAAATAGAGAGTGTAGACAATAGAGGGGGTTCTTCTACACTTGGTCTCATAATTTTGGAGCTTCGAGTCAAAAGTTCTATTCGTTTGAAATTCCCATAGGGGTTTCGGATTTCCAGGGAGGAAATTTGGCTAAGTCCCTTTGCTGGGCGGTCAGATCGGCCAAGTGGTGATCAGATCGGCCAAGGGGCGGTCAGACTGGCCATGGGTGGCGGTCTGACCGGTTTTGACTTGTTCGCCGGCCATCTTGGCGGCGATGTATTGTTGGTTAGGTCAAGTTCATGGGTTTCAGTGCATATGTGTTGCATGATGCATGTTTTGACTAGCGTGGGTCAAGTTGCGAGTAACTTGTTCCTGGAACTTGGAGGTCAACGACAGTCAACGGCGAGGATGATCGGTACTAGGCTTGGAGTGCTAAGGTTCAGAACGATCGATGATGCCAGGTGAAGTCAGAAGACTCAAGCATGGCGTAAAATGGACAAGGATGACTAGACGGGAAGTTCGGTACGACGGGTTGTATCAAGCGACGCGGGGGTCGGTGCAAGTGCCATGGTGGTTTCAGTGGGAGCGGATGGGAGAGACTTGCCAACATGAAGAGAGCCGTTGATCAACCTATACATGGCGAAGCATGGGATTGCATCATGGAGATTTGGACTCAGTCTTTAGAGAAAGATCGAGAAGGGGTATTTTGGTAACTTCACCTAAATACTGCTTTAATAGCTTTTGGTTAAACCGTGGTGCAAGAGAAGATGAAGACAACGCTTTGAAATATGTGTGTGAGTAAAACCCGTTTGTGTGTGGGCTTAACGGGTGTCCATTAAGGGATGTCCTTCTAGAAGCTAGCCTCTACTATAAATAGGGGAGGGTGCTGGTTGTGCACCCCCAACCCTTGTATTAAAAAACCCTAGTTTGTGTTTAGGGAGAGAATAGTGGAGAGGTTAGGGTTTTAGGGAGTTGGATTGATTGTGTGCTCAAGTGTTGAGCTTTTGTCCTCCTGGATGGAGTGGTTGTAAACCAACATCAATCTCAAATCAATCCAAGCAAGATTCCTTAAGATGAGTCTCTTCTTGTTCTTTCTCTCTCTTTTGTGATTTTGGGGTTTTCTTTGATCCGTTGTATTTCCTTTGGTTTCTGGCTATCACATCTTTTTTGCTTCAACCTCCAACAGCAAGCCCAAATCTTGATCGATCCCTCTCAGCTACTACCCATTCCAACGTAATATTTTACAACATAGTTATCTTCTATTTGTCCTCAATTATTGCTTAATGCTAACTATTGCAACATAAACATACATACACATGGAACTGTCACCGATCCCTACCGGGGGTCATGCTCTCTCTGGTGGCCTTGAGCCTATTCTCTATGACTGCACTATCTCTACTCTAAGCTTTTTTCTCATCTGCATCAGTACGCCCATGCTTCTATTCGTATGGATGCATTCATGTACATACACATGCATGATTTTATAATGCTCAATGACCTCTTCTCTCGTGAAGCTCCCTCCTCTTCTTCAATGTTGGCCAACTCAAGGTTGTGGCTTCCTCACTAACTACGACGACCTCCCATCTTCATCGATACTGACATGTTTGCTTTAGTCACTATTCAACGATTTGGAGAATCTTCTCGCCATCGCCGGTGACGCTGTGCCCTTCACCGGTGATGGCATGATCCTAGATACCGGATGACCCCATATCGTCCATAGCTCGTCTTCAATGCAAATTTCTATCCCCTCTCTGCCAGAGCTTCACTATCATTGAGCTTCTTTGGCCAGTAACTTGTTCAACAACTGTATACACATGCAATTGTTGCCGATCCCAATTGAGAATACATGTCACGCTCTCTTCGGTGACCCCAAGCCTATTCCCTACGACTGCGCCATCTCTTCTCCAAGTTTTTTTGCTCCTCTGGCCTTTGTACGCTCGTGCTTCTATTCGTATGGATGCATGCATGTACATACACATGCATGATGTTATACATGCTCGATGCCCTCTTCTCTCATGTCGATCGCTCCTCTTCTCTGGCTCAATGTTGTGGCTTCCTCACTAACCGCGGCAACCTCCCATCTTCACTAATATTGGCATGTCTATTTTAGTCATTGTCTAACGATATGCAAAATCTTTTCGCCATCGCCGGCGACGACGTACCCCTCACTAGTGCTAGCACGCTCCTAGCTACCCAATGGCCCCATATCATCTATAGCTCGCCATTAATGCAAAGCTCCATTTCCTTTCTGTTAGGGCTTCCTCATTATCGAGCTTCTTTGGCTACTAACTTCAACAACACTGGTGCTCACCACTTGCCATCGCGGCTTCTAGCTCCTTCAACCTGGACTTTCTCTTCAATGGCTCCGGCGAGCGGCACGACATTGTCATCGTTGAATGGCTAAGGTGAGCAACACGACATTATCCTTGTTTTCGTCGTCGCTGTCTCGGCTCTTGAGACACGTGACCTTGCGAGCGAGCGTAGTGGCTTCTTTTGTGTCTCCTCTGACACCATTTGTGCCGTCCTCGTTATAAAATTTAGTTTTATTTAATATTTCAGTTATTTTTATTGGAGTCTGTATATAAATCAAATTGCCAAATTTAATTAATTTATTCTGAATTTTAGTTATTTAGTGATTTTACTTTGGAATTAGTATGTAAATCAAATTGCAACTTTTATTTTGTTTTTTATTCCGAATTTTAGTTTTTTTTCTTGGATTTCGTATATGAATCGATTGCTAATTTTTTTCTTTAATTTTTATTCTAAATTATGGTTATTTAGGATTTTACTTTGGAATTAGTATTGAAATCAAATTGCTAATTTTATTTCAAATTTCAGATTATTTTTTGTTGGATTTAGTATACACATCTAATTGCCAATTATTGTTTAATTTTAATCCTAATTATAAATTTTGGAATTAGTATAAAAATCAAATTGCTAATTTTATTTTATTTTTATTCCAAATTTCATTTTTCTATTGGATTTAGTATACAAATCTAATTGCTATTTTTTATTCGTAATTATAATTGTTTTGGGAGTTTACTTAAGAATTGTATGGAAGTCAAATTTCTAATTTTGTTTTTATTTTTATTGTAAATTTTAGTTTTATTGTACTTGACGAGGATATAACAATCCTCATTTAATTATTTATCTGTAATTCTTATTATAGATAGCAATATCTTTATATTACTCACAAATATACCCCTTATCATTCATAAGACGTAAGCTTAATTGGGTGGTCGTAAGTCTTGCTACGACCACCCCCTAGTCGTATGCCTTTTCTACGACTAGTGTTTAGTCGTAAAGCTTTCCTACGACTAGCCTTAGGTTAGGAACCTTCTCTACAAGCACTATGTGGTCGTAAATTCCTCCACAACCTAGTCGGTTACGACTATCATGTATCGATGGGGTCTATAGGCATGTGGGCCCAATCTATCTAGGAGTCTTATACGCCACGTTCAATCTACGGGGCAGTTAACGTACCCTATTATTCTCTATGAATAACTACATGTTTTGTATCTCTGTCGCTGACAACAACTACCTGGCGACGTGGGGGGTTATTTCCCTAGCAATAACCTCTACCAACGGTTCATCATTTGGAACATTGAGACGTCTCTTAGCTTGAAGGAACTGCCACTTCTTCATACACTTTATAAAGGATGAAGTTAGTAGGTAGAGGGGCAGAGCAATCTAGAGTACAAGACATTAGGCTTTAGTCATCCTTTTGATTGTAAACAGTATATTCAATACACTAGGACAGGAGTATGAAGGACCGGAAAGGTGACTAGAGGGGGGTGAATAGGAGCAAAAACCCTTTTTCACCTAGTTTGAATTCAACACGATTTTCACTTCAATAGCTATGAGAGCTATGAAGATCAAAGAACAAGTACAGCAGAAGACTTGTGTTGAATCCAACCTAAAACCCCAAAACAAAAGACACAAAAACTCAAACCCTAATTGAGTCTGGCGGTCTGACCGGCGTGAACCCAGCGGTCTGACCGCTCCTGACGATGAACAGAGAAAACAGCCCGACGCCCAAAGCACAAAATGATCTAACTTGTGATCTACGATTCCAAACTCGACCAAACTTGAGACACACCTTCCCAAGGATATCAGAAACCTATTCCAAGCAACGATCGTCAAGATCTTTGCCAAAGTCCTAACCTTTTTCCATTCGAGTGAAGGGCGTTCAAAAACCGAGTCAAAACTAAAAATACGATCTAAACCTTGCTCGTGAGTAAAGGATGTTCAAGATAATCCTAGAAGGTTTTCTACACATCACAGCAAGCTAGAACACCACAAAGATTCAAGAGAAAAGCGATGGATCAATAAAAACTCCAAATCATCAAAATAGAAGGCAAGAACAAAAGAGACTCATCTTTGAGAACTTGCTTGGATTGATTTGAGGTTGAGGATTGATGTTTACAACCACTCCAACTTGGAGGACAAAACTCAATACATGAGCACACGATCAATCAATCCCTAGAACCCTAACCTCTCTTTCCTTCTCTCCAAAGCCCTAAAACAAACTAGAGTTTTTCTCAATGAAGTGCTTAGGGGTGCTGGACAGCAACCACCCCTATTTATAGTAGAGGCTAGCTTCTAGAAGACTATACCCACTGGGCACCCGTTAAGCCCACTAACAAACGGGTTTAACTCACGCACGTATTTTAAAGCGTCGTCTTTGTCATCTCTTGACCTAAACCGCTTTTCCTCGCGTCGTCTTGCGCCGCGGTTGGTTTAGCCCAAGATCACCAAGGCGGTATTTGCGCCGCGGTTTAGTCCAATCTTGGTGAAGCACTCGCCTACTTCGCCACATGTATGTTGATCAACGACTCTCATCATGTCGGCAAGTATCTTCCGTTCGGCTCCCGCCGAAACCACCAAGGCACTTGCACCGACCCCACGCCACTTGATCCAACCCGTCGCACCGAACTACCCGTTCGGTCACCTTTGTCCCTTTTGCGCCATGCTTGACTCCATTGACCTCACCCGGCATCCCCGATCGTTTTGGACCTCAGCTCTTCATGCTTAGTCCCGATCATCCTCGCCGTTGACCGTCGTTGACCTCAAAGCAACCTGCACAACAATAGACAAAGAAATCGATTCCGGGAACAAGTTCTTCACAACTTGACCCACATTAGTCAAAACATGTATCATGCAACACATATGCACTGAAACTCATGAACTTGACCTATCCAAACAATCATTACCACCGAGTAGGCCAATGAACAAGTCAAAACCGGTCAGACCGCCACTCTGGCGGTCTCGACCGCCCTTGGCGGCTCGACCACCACTGCTTGGCGGTCGACCGCCCATCTGGTACTTAGCCAAATTTCCTATTTGGAAACCGAAACCTCTCTGGAATTTTCAAATGATAGATCTTTTGCCTGGAAGCTCCAAAAATAATGACACCAAGAGTAGAAGAACCTCCTCTCTTGCCTACACCTTTTATTTTTGGCCTAGCTCAAAAATCAAAATCTCTTTATGGATGGTCAGACCGCTGCCCAAAAGCCGGTTTGACCGCCAGCCAATTCACCCGAAGCAATACCGGTCTGACCGCCACGGCAGTCGAGGCCAGATTGAACAAAGGCGGTCGGATCGCTCAAGCTCGACAAAGACTTGAACTCCGCCGAAAACGAGTGATTCGACAAACCTTCAACGCCATTGTCAATTGTATTATCATCCTATGATCGTGAGCATATCCCCATGATATCCACAGAGTAGGGTTGTTAGTCTCTGCAAAGAAGGCCCGAACCTATACAAAATCCTTGTGTCATTCTCTGCGTGGTCCCAATTCTAGGAGATCCCTCGAATCAAATAAACATACGTAAGATCGGTATTAGATCACCGACAGCTGGCGTCGACTGCGGGGAACTTCCAGTGATTCCTCATTGACAGGTTCTCTTTATTATCTCAATTCTAATGCTTCCATGGTAGAAGAATGGAATGAGGAGAATTGGTTCAACCTGGCCGACTACGCAGACCTCGACATGGATGCCGGCTTCGACTATGAGCCGAGTACCATTTCATCCGATGGTAATACCGCCTCCAGAGATCATTCGCTAGATCCAAGAGACCATGCCACCGATAGAGTTGAGGAGGGATCCTTTTTCCCCACAACAGTACGTCCAAATGAGAGACCAGTTTCCTCAGAGGGCAAGGGTCTATCCGACCACAATCAGGATTGTACCAAGGCGAGCACAGAACCTGACGAGGGTTCTCCCTCCAAATGTTCGAGTCCGCCTGAGACTGTTTGACCTGGCACGACAAGTCCTAGAAGCCATCATTCCGGAACTCCACCAGCATCTAGTGGTCATATCTCTTCGGTTACCCCCGTAAAGAATATGGGGGAGTACACTTTTTCTGCAGGTTCGACCATATCCTCGTAGGGCTCATTTGCGGATGGAGATGATTATAACCCAGAATTCTCCTTCTTGGAGGGGATTGCTCCATGTCGCAAGGTGTTGTTATTCGACTACTCCTCAAGTCAAGAGGCCTCAGGCTCAAGTGGAGGTCATAACCAGGAGGTTTTCGTCCTCTCCTCAGATCATAGTCGCTCTCCTAGAGGCAGGATTGAAGATGCTCCTAGACAATCACACACTCCGACCTCTCGTGGCAATGGCGAGGAGACCTTCGGCGATGAATAGGATCAACACTCTTATGAGTGTGGGAGAAATCCTTGAAATGATCGCACTCCATTAAGGCGAACTCAAGCAGCCTCGGATGTGGAAGATCCCGAGACCGCCCGAACAAGAAGAATAGCCATCCAGAGAACCATGTTTGGGTGCATTCAGTATCGGTTCAAGGAGGCTTGGGAACTTTAGCATATCAATGACCTTCTCGAGAACCCTACTTAGGAACTCGCACGAGCGCTAGGGTACGACCTCTTTACTAAGGAGATCGCACGAAGGCTTCGGAGCACGATGGCCAGACTCGAGCAACCTCACCGACACCATTCAGAGAGTCGTATTGGGACAACTCCATCGAATGCCAGTTGCTTGAACAACTCACCTCGTGGAGATCGGAACAGCAACAGGTTGCATCGCTCTCTTAACCAAAACTCCAGTCGAAGGAGAGTTCTTCGAACATCTGATAATCGACAGGCTCTCAGGGGAGGTGATTGTTCACCACTCCATCCCAGGAATCTGCAACAGCAGATGGAATACGATGACAATTACCCTCGTAGGATTGAGAACTATTACGGGTCAAGTCTGCCTACAACTAGATATCGTCGTGTACGATCACCTGTGAACATCAACTCTTCTTTCCCGCAGAGAAGGTGTCATGATGTCATTACTAGATGTTGGGAGTTCTCGCCTGATCTCCGAGTAGTTCGCTAGCCACCTCGGTTTCGACCAGTCAACATGGATAAATTTGATGGGTCCCAGAATGCCATGTAATTTCCTCAAATCTACACGACTGCTGTTCGAACAGTAAGAGGAGGAGAGCACGTGATGGCAAATTACCTTCCAACTATGCTCGAAGGATCTGCTCGATCGTGGTTGTTAAACCAACCACTAGAGTCAATCTATTCATGGCAACATCTCGACAACCTTCTACTTGCCAACTTCCAAGGCACCTACAATCTTCCTAGAAAGGAAGACGACCTGCACAGGATGAGATAGAACGACTACAAGACCCTACGCCAGTTCATCAAGCGTTTCAATCAGGTTCACAATTCCATACCTGAGGTTTATGATTCTTCTATTATCATAGCGTTTAAGCAGGCAGTCCGAAGTAGAAGGATCATGGAGAACATCGCTTTAAATCCTCCGGCTACCGTCGTCGAACTCTTCGAGATGTCTGATCGATATGGAACTGCTACTGAAGCAGTCAACTGGAACAAAATAATCAGTCGAGAAGACAAAGTTCCTCAAGAAGCTGGCGAAAGTAGCAAGAAAAATGACAAAAACCCAAGAAATCTAAGAACAAAGCCAATGGTCAAATGTATCAAACTAATAGTTCGAAGGAAGTCTTGGCCGTAAGCAATAAGGAGCCTCGGAGTTCTAAGCCATACTCTGGGCGGGGCAAGGGAAAATGCCCCGAGCGGAAGAACGACAAGCCTAGGTGGTGTCTCTTCCATAAAAAGGAAGGACATGACCTTCTCAATTGCTGAGTTTTCCAACGAAAGCTCGAGGACTATTACACTGGCAAGGGACCGCTTGCTACACTCGAGGAGGTAGGACAGACAAGCGGTCATAAGCAGTTGGACGATGATGAGGAGATGTCGTTCCAGGATCCAAAGCACACCATCGACAATATCTATGGGGGATCTTCGGCATAGGAGTCAAAGCGGCAACTTAAAGCTGTTGAACGTGAGGTAAACTCCATTGACCTTCCTCTTGTTAATAAATTATTGAAGTGGTTGGAAGTCGCCATCTCTTTTTAGAGGGGTGATTGCCCGATCCCTTCTACTCGACCAGGTCAATTTTCGATTGTGGTCGAGCCCACCATCAATAATTGTCAAGTAAATCGAGTGTTAGTTGATGGCAGCTCATTAAATATTTTATTTACAAATGCCCTGGATGAGATGCAAGCACCTTAGACCAGAATAAAACCCGTACAATACTCATTCTATGGGATCGTACTGGGGTCTTCGGCCAAACCAATTGGTAAAGTTTCTCTTCCTGTAACATTTGGCTCTCCAAGCAATTTTAGGATAGAAAAAAAATCTCTTTTGATGTGGTCGATTTCGACACGGCATATAATGCCATAGTCGGATGACCAACTTTGGCACGATTCTTAATGACTTCTCATTATGGTTATCAATGTCTTAAGATGCCAGGTCCCAAAGGAGAGATCACAGTCCGTTGTGATAAAAAGATAAGCGTTACGCGCGGCAAATCGATCCTCGAGATGGTTGGCCGATACCAACTCGAGAAGCGGGCAAAGGCACGACCTTCGACCAAGCGCTTCAAAGTAAAGACCGGTTTAACGAGCGGTCAAGGAAGTTCCCCTGGATCTAGAGGAGTATTTGAAGGCTGTTCGCATCGGGGATACTTCCGACCCCAAATAGGAAGATGCCCACGTCATCTTCCTTCGAGCTAACGCAGTTGTCTTTGCGTGGCAAACATCTGACTTGCCCGGAGTCCCCAGGGAGGTAATCAAGCATAGGCTAGCTCTACGTCCTGACAAGAAACCCGTAAAACATATATTACAGAGATTCGCACCTGATCGACAAGATGCCATCAAATCAGAATTGGACAAGCTACTTAGAGCAGACTTTATAAGAGAAGTCGACCACCCTGAATAGTTGGCTAACCCTGTAATGGTTAGAAGGTCTAATGGTAAGTGACATATGTGTGTAGACTTTACTGATCTCCATAAAGCTTGTCCAAAAAATAATTTTCCTCTTCCTCGTATCGATCAGTTGGTTGATTCTATTGCTGGTTGTGAAGTATTAAGTTTTCTAGATGCATATTCTGGTTATCATTAGATTAGTATGTGTATAGAAGATGAAGAAAAGATCGTATTTATTACAATATTTGGAATATTTTGCTATGTTAAGATGCCATTTGGTCTAAAAATGCAGACGCTTCTTTTCAACGCTTGATGTAAACAACTTTTTTTACCTCAACTAGGCCGAAATTTAGAAGCCTATGTTGACGATGCAGTCATAAAAAGTATCAAGTGACTTAATCATATTTTCGACTTGCAAGAAACATTTGATAACCTCAGAAAACACCGTTTGAAACTCAATCCTGAGAAATGCGTGTCTGAAGTCTCGCCAGGAAAATCACTTAGATTCTTTTTCTCTGCACGAGGAATCGAAGCAAATCCTAAAAAGATAAAGGCCATTGAACAAATACGCCCTTTGACCACGAAGAAAGAAGTCCAGAAACTCACAGGAAGCATGGCGGCTTTAAGTCGTTTCATCGCATGACTGGAAGAAAAATGACTTCCTTTCTTCAAGCTTCTCAGGAAGCACGAGGGTTTCGAGTGGTCAGAAGAGGCAAACACCGCTTTTGAGGATGTTAAGAGATATATTTGAGTGCTCCCGTTCTGGTTTCTCTTAAATCAGAAGAGACGCTCTTAATATATCTAGCTGCCACGCCACAGGCAGTGAGCACAGTACTGGTTGCCGAACGCGAAAATGTTCAACGACCAGTTTACTACGTAAGTGAAGTTTTACACGGGACTAAAGAGCGCTATCCTCAAATCCAAAAACTTCTATATGCCCTCCTCTTGTCTTTGAGGAAACTGCGGCATTATTTTCAGGCGCACAAAATAATTGTGTCGTCTGAGTTTCCCTTAGGAGTGGTCCTCCAGAACAGGGAAGTAGCGAGATGCATGGCAAAATGGTCAGTAGAACTTGGGGAGTTCGACCTCTATTTCGTGTCCCGAACGACCATTAAATACCAGATCTTGGCAGACTTTATCGCCTAATAGACAAATCTTGAACCTGTTCAGGATCCCCAGAGCGATACCCCCAACTAGTGAACGATGTACTTTAACGGGTCACTTACGCTAAGTGGCTTGGGGGCTGGGGTGGTCCTAGAATCTCCTATAGGAGAGACCTTAAAGTATGCTATTCAATTACACTTTCTTGCCACTAAAAACATGATAGAATATGAATGTTTGTTGGCTGGCATACGAGCAGTGAAAGCGCTCGGGATTTGATGACTACTCGTGAGAGGAGACTCTCAACTAGTCTTGAATTAGGTTAGAAAAGAGTATCAGTGCTCAAATCCGACCATATCTTGGTACTTATCGTGTGTACGAAAACTTGAAAAGCATTTTTTTGTTACAATATATCCCTCGAAAGGATAATTTCTCGCTGACCAGTTAGCTCGAGTAGCTTCTTCCCAATCTCAAGTACCAAAAGGAGTATTCTTGGAGCAGCTCCAGAAGCCGTCTTTGGTCGAAACACCATAGACATCTCCTATTGAGGCAGTCTCTCTAGAATACGAGGATACCTGGATGAGTCCCATCTACGATTATCTTCAGAAGGGTACAATACTCGACAATGGTCTCGAGGCAGATCGTTTATCCCGTAAGCCAATATGTATACTTTGGTCGAAGGGGTCCTCTACAAAAGAGGTACCCAAGGGGTTCTCATGCAATGTATATCGCAGCAAGAAGGATTAAACCTCCTTCATGATATACACGGGGGTATCTGTGGAACTCATGCTTCTTATAAAATGCTGGTCGGTAAAGCCTTTCGACAAGGTTTTTACTGGCCAACAGCCCTCAATGATGCCAAAGAGTTGGTTAAGAAGTGTGTACAATGTCAGTTTCATAACAGGAAAATACACCAACTGGCTCAGGCATTGCAAACTATACTTCTATCTTGGCCTTTTGCGACCTAGGGTCTCGATATCCTTGGACCGTTCCCAAAAGCACCAGTGAGCTTTGAGTTCTTTTTTTTGTGTGGCTATTGATACGTTCACAAAATAGATCAAAGCCGAATCTATGACTGAGATCACAACAGAAGCCGCTAAAAGGTTCATGATGAGAAGTGTAATTACTCGATTTGGTGTTCCAGGTCGAATAATTACTAATGGTAAACAATTTTCGACCGCAAAATTTCAAAAATTTTGCGACAAATTGGGTACCAAGTTGTGTTGTGCCTCTATCGCCCACCCACAAAGCAATGGGGCAGTCGAGTGAGCGAATGGCCAAATAATGTAGGGAATCAAGACTCGAGTCCTTCGACCAGCTTGTAAAGCGCTCGGGGGCTTGGGGTACAAGAATTACCCTTAGTATTATGGGCAGTTCGTACAACTGCTAGTTGGGCTACAGGAAAGACACCTTTTTCTAGTTTCTGGAGCCGAAGCCATGCTTCTACCAGAACTAAAGATTATGTCAACAAGGGTCAAAAACTACAATGACTCTAGCTAGGAACAACTTCACGCAGATGACATCAACCTGTTCGAAGAGAAGAAGAATCAAGCCTTAATCCGTTCAGCAGTTTACCAATAAGCCCTATGCAAATACTACGATTGTAAGGTCAAACCTCGCAGCCTTGCTATAGGTGACTTGGTATTGAAAAATATTCAATCTCAGTATAATCGGAATAAACTTTTCCCCAAATGGGAAGGTCGTTACACCGTGGTCGAAGTTACACAACCAGGTTACGACTAGCAATGGAAGATGGCCGGGTCCTCTCTAACTCTTGGAATATCGACCAATTACGTAAATTTTATGTGTAACTTCTTACTCTCTCAATAACACTTCAGTTTTATTCAATCTTCATTGTTTTTTAGTAGGGCTTCGATGGTTTTTCGATCATTTTTACACTTAGTTTTTCTTTACATTGGTCGAAGGAAGGTAACATCACCTAGTCGAAGTCTTTTCTTTCTGCACGTGGTCCTGCCCACTAGAAGGAACTTCCTTGTGCCGACTCGTTTCTAACTTTTGCTGCCAATACAAAGAGTCTGGTCTCAACAAATCTGGTCGAAAAATTCTCAAGCCATCTCTTTTAACCTTAGTTTATTTCTTCATTATTTTTTGAAATATTCTTTAAGTGGAGTATACTTTTATACTTTGCTCGACTACTTTTAGTACACTCACTATGTTCAAATTGGTTGGAGAAAGACACAACACCTAGTCGAAGTCTTTCCTCTCTGCACGTGGTCTTGCCCACTAGAAGGAACTTCTTAGCGTCGTACTATTTATAACTCTTGCTATCAGTGCAAACCAAATGAGTTTACTGGAAAAGGTCGAATGAATTTTTAAAGGTACTCCGAGCAGTTTATCCTACTCATGTTGACACTCTTGATTCGATTACTATGGTCGGAGAGCGTAGCTTTACTAGTCAAAGTTTTTCCTCTCTACACGTGGTCTTGTTCACTAGAAGGAACTTTCTAGTGACCATCTGTTACTAACTCTTACGACCAGAACAAGACAATCGAGATCGACAACACAAGTTAGACAAACAACTTCTTAAACAATCCCTTATATACATTATTTACTTAGTTTATCTAAATAAACTAAGCAAATAGTCGGGGGCTAGATAAAGTTATTAATATGAATTCAATTCTTAGCTTTACATTCTTTTTTTTCCTTTTTTCTATTTTTTCTTATGAGTTACTAACTACTCGACAAGATAATTTCAATGAAAATGCACATATATATTCATAAACAAAAGATTGTCTTTACAAAGTTTCCTATTACAAACTACTCTGATGAAGAAGATCTGATTTGTATCTCCTCTGTGACCTTCTGGCTGACTGGCTTCACTTCTTCAATCAGTCATACTGCTTCTGCCTTAGGGCAGTCAAAGTCCACTTCTATTGGTTGAAGGTTAAGATTACAGTCGTATGTCTTAAGCTTTGCCAGGGCATAGCTTACTACACCTTCGACTGCCTCCCTTATCGAGTCAGCCTAGTTGGTCCTCAGTGGCTATCAGCTCCTCTACAGCTCTGAGTTGTTCGCCAATGACACTCGTGTGAGCGATCATGGTGTCTTCAAGAGGAGTCATCTCCTTAGCATCAAATCCTCCGAGTACATTGTTCAGGAGAGATATGTTGTCCTGAAGGTTGATCTTCATGGACTTTATTTCCTCTTGACTACGAGTCGAAGCTTCATGGAGTCGCTTGATTTCGACTGCTTGCTCTGAAATAGAGTACGACTAGTCAAAAGTATATCTGTTAACGACTAGTAAGCAACGCTGGTCGTGGGTAAAGGGTTACTTACCTACTAGTCCAGAGTCAAGCTGCTTGACTTCGTTGTCGTGGGAGGTATCTTTCTTCGCAGACAGCTCTTCCCTCGACTTTATCTTCTAGTTTTTTTCTTTGACAATACGGAATAGCTCGTTAACAACCAAGGCCTTTACTTTGGCCTCAGTTTCAAGCTTACCCATTTCAACCTTTTTTCCTGAAAAGAAACAAAATTTAAAAAAAGAACATCAGATTTTTATCATAAACGGTCTTAAATTTAGAACTTACTGTTTATCTTACTTTGCAAATCAAGAGCTGCAGAGTTAGCCTCTTGAAGCTTCTTCATTAGGTCAAGTTTTTCATCCCTTAGCCTCTGCGTCTCGACTTTCTCATGGTCGAGCGCGTCAGCCAAGGAATTTTTGTCACTCTTAAACCTGTGAAGGTTAAAGATAGACATGAGCACTGAACATGTGGTCGAACCATAAAAGACTACATATGGCAGTAACTTACCATCTCTTTGCCTGCTCGCAGAGTTCAGCTTTTTGCTATCTTAGCAGCATAAGTTGTCGGTTGTATTCACCAACAGTGACGATTTGTTCTAAAGATCTCTGAATAAAGAAGGACATTGAGCGATTAGAAAGACCAAATATGAAAATATTTGGTATTAGGTGCTTACATAAATGCTCGATCGAGCAAAGTTAGTGAATACCCTCTGGGGGTCTTTGAGTTCACTAATCTCTTCAACTTTGTCCCATCACAGCTTTTGAAAACGCTTGTCATCAAAGACACCCCCCTGTTAGGAATGTCCTTAGGGTGAGGGACTCAGTTGTGAGATCTGAATGAGGAAAATCTTACAATGGATGTTGGGCCAAAGAATTCAGAGAAAAAGTTGAAGTACTCTTCTTCTTTTTCTTCGGTGATGGCAGTGTCATCCACTCCTCCTTGAGGACCAGAAGGGACGTCCTCGATGATCTCCTTTGCGGCATGTTGGTCGGAGGTTCCTCCGCCATCTTTGCCAGGTGCTTCTGCCCTGTCATTCACCGTCTTCGCTTCTGCCTCAACGATCGCTTCGGTAGTCATAGTTGCTTTAGCGGCAACAACTACATCCACCACTGGGATGGCGGTCAATCCTTCGACCACCTCTGTTGTCGTCTCTTCGACTGCAGGAGAAACATCGATCGTCTCTACGACTGCAGGAGAAATAGCAGCAGGCTTCTCGATAGAAGCACCCTTGGGAGATGGAGGAATAGAGTTAAAATCACAAAAAGGAGAGCACATCAAATTGTAGAAAACAAAAGGTAAATGATGTTCTTATACTTTTGGTTTCTTTTTTACATACCTTGCTTTCCTAGACTTGATCCTGAATCCAGAAGAAACCTCCCCTAAGGAAGATTTCGTCGACTTCTTCTCTTCGACCACGTCTGGTCGAAATTCGAGTTGAGGAATGGGGTCCGCCACGACTACGTCTGGTCGTAAGTCTCGAGCGAGAGTAGACCTGTTCAAATGCCAGGCCGGGCCGGGCTTGAAAAGCCCGGTCTAAAATCGACAGGTCCGAGCTCGGCCCGAAAATTTGAATTTCCTACTAAAATGCATTATTTTAATCCTTTTTAGAATAAAAAAATATTATTTAATTCATTTTTAGGATTAAAATAATAGATTTCTATTTTAAAATTTTTTTTTCGGGATTTTGGGTCGGGCCGAACTTCTAGTCCCAAGCCCAGCCCAGACATGATCGGGCTCGGGCTGGGCCGGCGGGCCGGACCGCCCATGAACAGGTCTAAGCGAGAGTTACCGCTCCTTGAGCTTTTTGCACCTCCTATTGATCGAAACTTGCTTCGACCACTTGAGGAGCAGCATCTCCTTCGACCATGGGCTCTACTGGTGCAACGGTGTTCTTCACAAAAGATACAAAGCTCCTCTAGTTCTCCTTTTCTGGACACTTAACAAGGCTGTGAGAAATAGAGACTGAATAAGTCTTGTCATCGTAGTAGAAGGGTACCTTGGTCTTGGAGCCTTTGTGCTTCAGTGCTTTGACCGACCCTCTTTCTCTACAGCAATTACGTCTGCAAAGAATTGCTAGACGGGGCTGGTCGAAGGAGGAGCAGAGCTCGAGCTTTCACCCTACTTAGCGGCAGCCTTCACCAGGTGATGCATTTTGGCCGGAGGAGCTTTGACTTCCACCACCTTCTTGCCGATGACCATCAGTCCGACATCTTAGTCGTCTTGACGGTCTTCCATGCGTACTTTCTGCAAAGGTCAAAAAGAAACATTATTTATTGATCGTTTCCTACGACTACGAGGACCCAAAAAGGGAATCAATCCTTGATTACCTTTAGGCGTTCCTCCTTCTCCTTTGCGGATACGACCGTCAGGATTTGATGAGCCACCACGTTAGGTGGTGGAGCTTTCTTGCAAACGAGTTTGACTCGGGTGTTAATCTCTGTTTGAGGGAGATCTGCATAGGCAAATAAAACGTTCAACATCTGAGCTCGAAATTAACCAAAAATGGGCGAGTTGAAGAATTTTTACCTTTCTCAAAATCCTTGGTCGAATCCTTAGTCCCCAAGTACCTCCATATGGGATGTGCCCGTTTCTTCAGGGGACTGATGTGGCGTGTGATGAAATCTTTCACTACGTGCTATCCGCTAAGCCCCTCTTCCTTCAAATCTTTGATGGCTTGAATGTAGGGGCAATCTGGTTGAGGTCCTTGGGAGTCAAATCCTAGGACAAGATCTTCTCCGTAGGTTTTCCTACAAAGGAGAGGCTGTCTTCATTAGTCGTTTCCCAATAGAACCACTTCTTCTTCCATCCTAGCTACGACGATTGGGTGAACATCTGGATGTACTCCTTCGTCTTCCCGTCGTGGAGCTTCAGACCGTAGCTCTCCACCATTCCAGTTTGTCTACTCGTCCCATAGTAGTATTGGAAGAGCTCCAGGTCTGGTAGAATCCCTAGATAAGCCTCACACAAGTACACGAACACGCTTAACATTGTGATGGAATTAGGAACAAGGTTCACCAACTCCACCCCAAAGTGCTCGAGTACGAGTGTGAGGAAAGGGTGAGTGGGTAATCAGAGGCCACACTCATAGTATGCTTGGAAGACCGGAATCTACCCAATCTCCCCTGATGGCCAATGTTGTTCAGCAGCTTCAATCTACTTCATGAATTCCTTCTTTGGAATATTCTCGGCGGCAACCAAAGCCTCCATCTTCGCCAAATCCATCTCTGATTCCGCCCACTTAGAAACGGTTCTGGATAGAGGTGTTCATGGGCGGCCCAGCCCGCCGGCCTGGTCTGAGCTCGAGACAGTTCGGGTCAGGCTTGGGACTATGTTTCTGGCCCGAAGGCCCAAAAAATTCAATTTAAAAATATGAAAACTATTTTTTAATTATTAAAATGAATTAAATATTATTTTGTATCCCAACAAATGATTAAAACAATATTTTCAAATAAAATACTCAACTTTCGGGCCGGTTGGGCCGGGCTCAGGTCTGCCCATTTTAGACCGGGCTTTTCAAGCCCGACCTGAAGCCTGGCCCGACGTTTGAACAGGTCTAGTTCCGGCCATCTTCTCTAAGCGCGAGTGATTTGGGTTTGGAAAGTGTGACGCCCCGTGTCATTACCCAGATGGATAATCACACTTAGGCAACGGATTACTATTTGTTTGCCCGGTAGAACACTGCTCCAACGAATAGTAAGCCTTATCAGAGTTGACGCAGCAGAACAATAAGATAGAAATTGTCCTTTAGTTCAACAGTTATGCCACGCAGGGCTAAAGTCTTATATTACACAAGTAAATTACACAACCAAAATATGGCCAAAATCCCCTTCTTGCCTGCCCTGCTCCCCCTGCCTCCTAGTCGTCCCAAGAGTCAAATAGGGCGTCCACCTCGCCCGGGTCCGCGTAGTAAGGGTCCTCGACTCCACTGGCCTCATCTGTCACTCAGAAGCCCTCGCCCCACTCGAGGTAATCCCGGCCGGACTAGGATCTACAAAGGAAGATACTAACAAGGTTGAGTACAAAAGTACTCAAAGAAGCATTTAATAGCAAAGGATGCACAGGATGCACTATCTCTACTTGTCATTAAAGTTTCTAAATCATCTCATTTAGAAAATATTCATTAAAACATTTAGGTGGCGATTTTATTTCAAAACACTAATAATCACTTTGAGAGACGATAGACCCCTGTGGTTCCGTGAGACTCCAATCTCGAGACTGCATGAATTCATGATTTGTATAGCATCAAGCTTGCGAGCTTTGTACCACTTTACCCATAGCTATTCTCAACTCTCTGTCAGAACAGGTTCACCGCATTTCCTTTGATGGGTACAAGATCGTAATACGTAACGCTTTTCGATTCGTGAATTAATTTCTCCACCCATTACTTTCCGCTTGTCCCGAGCGCACCAGTCCTCCACCGAGTTCTAGTAATGTTGGTTGGGAGCGGCTTCTATCCCGCACCCAACACTCCACCTTTAGCTATAGCGCCTTGGATCCCCACTTCCAGGTCTCTCCTCACTGCCTGGGTTCCTCCATCACACACACTCACACCTATTACTTACCCATTGTGGAGAGCATAGTCACGTAACAGGGTAGCATTTTCTGCCCGTCGAAACGGGAAAATGGTTGGTACGGATTTTACGGCATCTGACCGAGCAAGAGTTGGTTGATCCTTATATTTTACCCATATGTAAAGGGTCCCATTTCCTGCCTCATATCTTACCTGCCAAGGGCCCCCTTTACCAGCCATAATAATCTCATATTACTTTCGTTCATCATTCTCATCTCATTCATCATTCTCATTTTGTTCAAGTTCATCTTAATCATCTTTAGTTCAATCATTTTATTTAAATTTTTGAGAAACATTTTGATGCAATACGTATAATAGTGTAAGATACGGTTTATGTTTAAATTAGCTATATTCATGTTCAAGAGGATCGCTTGCCTTCGAGAGCGTAGGAAAGGTCGGTCTTGTGAAACTGGCTCACCGCTTCCCTCCCAGACGGATCGCTCAGAGCCATATACGACATCTGACGGCCACGAATAAATAATATAAGTAATTACATATTTGATTTTTGAGTGATATAATAAATATCTAAGTCAGGGACGCCTAATTGTTAGCACAGCTTTAATTAAATAAAACCCTTCTGAGATCCACACTAAGTTAGCACTCCACAAAACTAAGTACTCTGCGGAAAACGTGCTCTAAGATCGGCGACCCGCGATTCACGCCTAGCTGAATAAATTAACAGAATCAACTAGATCACACCACCTAATTAAACACCACTGATGCGCAAGATTTCTACACAAACTAGCTATTCTACTAACAATAGAGATAACGGCGACTACACGCACAGATTAGTTTTGGATTGATAGATTAGACAAGAATCAAGTTAAGCTATTTAGTAACAAGGGCTAAGCAGCTAACAGATAATTAATTAACAATCTCTAATAATAATAGCAAAGAACTAAAGTCTACACAAGTCCTAATCCTACTTTCTAAGCTTTTTCTCTCCTCTCTTTCTTACCTCCCAATCGGCCGAACCCAACACCAAAATATCCCCCCAGCATAAGCACACACGCACACACACTCACTGCTCTCCAGATCCAACCCTCCCTATTCTTTTCCTCCATACTTCTCTTCCTTCTCCCTTCTCCTCCAAGATCTGAAATCGCCGCCGGCCATGGGGGGTTTTGGCTCCACCGCCCTATCCATGGGTCCGCTTGCTGCTGTCCCAGCGCCTGGCTGTCCGTCTGGTCTGCTCATGAGTCCGTTATGCCATCGAGCCGCCTCCTAGGCCATGCGCCAAGTCGCCTCCTCGGCCTTGGTTCCACCGAAGCTCATTGGCCTCCTCCACGCTCGGCCGCTTTTTTCAAGGCTGCTGCTTGCCGCTGCTGCTGTCTCGACCACGCCTCGGCTACTCCTCGGCCGTCTCCTCTGCCTCCTTCATGCCCGGCGCCACCGATGGCGCGCGCATGGCCTCGTCACAAGAATCGCCCGCCCGGCCCACGCTGTCACCCATGCTTCTCGACTCTTCTACATCCTCGCGCCCACTCACGGCTCATCATGGTCCTCCGGTGCTGCCAAGGCAGCCGCCAAGGTCGTGCTGGTCGGCTCGGCCTTCCTAAGCTCCTAAGCGATCATGCCCCAGAGCTCTGAACCAGGACGCCCTACTCAAAAGCACAGAGAAGGTAACACTTACCCACAGACCGAATGCAAATGCACACTACCTTATGCTCGGTGATTAATCGTGTTTGGGTTTATGGTTGTGTGATGGGTGGTTGACGATGCGCAGGTTGAGGGTGCCGGCGACGAGGATGGTGCTGCCGTCGGGGTGGCGTGGTTGCCGTCCAGCTCTTGCCTCCGCCTTGCTCCCTAGCGTCTTCTGGCGGTCTTCTTCTTCTCCTGGTGGCCTTCTTCTTCTCTTGTCTTTGTGTGAATGGCTGGCTATGGGTGTGAAAGGGGGTGAAGGCAGTGGGGGTGGGTGATGCTAATGGAAGTGCAGTGGGGTTGGAGGTGGTCTGATGGTGGTCTGGGAATGGAGAATGTGTCTGGTAAAGGGAGGGGAAGATGCTGGCCTGTGAAATGGGTGGAGTGAGTGCTGTGAAGGGGGAATGGGGTTGGAGGTTGCTTAAGAACTTGCGTGGGGGGGAGCTGCTATGCGTCTTGTGGAACACAGGGGGGATGAATGGAATACTTGTGCTGTTTTGTGAAGAGTGTGTGACCAGGTGTGTATGCTTTTGATGGTTCTTTTTGATGGCAGGGCAGGGAATCCATAGCTGGGCTCAAGAGATGGTTTCAGTGCTCTGGATGCTCTGAATGAGAGCTGTGCCACTTGTGAGACTACTGATTGAGTTGAAATATGCATGGGAAGGGAGGCAATGGAATGCACCAGGGGGAATGCTTGGACTGAGATCGAGAGGATGGGTTGGCTGCACTGAGGACTAAAGAGAAAAGGAGGAAAAGGGGCCAATAAGGGTGCCAAGTACTGCCCACCTGTATGTTACAAAGTGTATGGCTGTTTTGTTGTAACTGTATACCTTTAAGCAATGCGTTCGTTTATTGTCTAATGAGGATGAGAATGCCAAAAAGGATATGACCTTTGATTTTACTGTTTTACTGCATGATGCAAACTTCTTATAATGGATGAGGGAATGCAATGGTCCTAGTGATTAATGCAAAGCTTCGAAAAGGAACCGAAAATACTAACGTTTTACTACTAAGTACTCGCTTAACCACGATATAACCCTACAGTTAGCTCCCTATAAATACGTGATTTATTAACGCTAAACCTTGCTTACTGTTACGCGATTAATCCTAAATACGCGGGTTCTCACAGAAAGATTTCAAAAGAGCGTACGATTTGTTTGGCTGCGGAGAAGAACAAGGGCTCGACGAACAGCTGAAGCGAATGGGGAAAAGTAAGAACCCTAAAATCACATGTGGTAAGTTTTTATAGCCGCACGCTTGAGTTAGAGATCATGGGAACTCAACAATTACCACCTCTTCGGGAACTGCTCCAACGGACAGATCTGTGAGAAACGACTGAGATTCTTAAATTGGTCTGTTCGAGATAACCGAGCATGTCTTTACAACTCAAGTGAAATTACCTTCTTGATCAAGTTTATTTCTGGTCGAATGAAATACCAGTCGAAAAAGCTTTGCTTTCGACTACTTCTATTCTACAACCTCTTTTCCTAGTAAGTCATTTTCACTTGAAGTTGGGGGCTAGATGACGAGGATATAACAATCCTTATTTAATTATTTATCTGTAATTCTTATTATAAATAGCAATATATTTATATTACTCACAAATATACCCCTTACTATTCGTATGAGGTAAGCTTAATTGGGTGGTCGTAAGTCTTGATACGACCACCCCCTAGTTGTAAGCATTTTCTACGACTAGTTTCTAGTCGACTAGCCTTAAGTTGGGAACATTCTCTACGAGCATCATGTGATCGTAAATTCCTCCATAACCTAGTCGGTTACGACCACCCTGTATCGATGGGGTCTATAGGCATGTAGGCCCAATCGGTCAAGGAGTCTTATACGCCACGTTCAACCTACGGGGCAGTTAACATACATTGTTATTCTCTGTGAATAATTGCATGTTTTATATCTGTCTCTGACAACAACTACCTGGCGACGTAGGGGAGTTATTTCCCTAGCAATAACCTCCACCAACGGTTCATCATTTGGAACGTTGGGACGTCTCTTGGCTTGGAGGAACTGCCACCTCTTCGTACACTATTTAAAGGATGAAGTTAGTAGGCAGAGGGGCAGAGCAATCCGGAGCACAAGACATTAGGCTTTAGTCCTCCTCTTGATTGTAAACAATATACTCAATACACTAGCACAAGAGTAGAGTTGTTATTCTCTCCAAAGAAGGCCCAAACCTGTATAAAATTCATGTGTCATTCTCTGCGTGGTCCCAATTCTAGGAGAACCCCCGAATCAAATAAACATACGTAAGATCGGTATTAGATCACCGACAGTACTTGACATGGACTCTTGTACTTAAGAATTCGTGTGGAAATCAAATTGTTAATTTGATTTGATTTTTTATTCCGAATTTTAGTTTCATTGTCCTTGACATGAAATCTTTATTTTAATCTAGACCGTTATAATTTGAACCTACCACAATCGACGGTGTAGATCTTTCTCTTTTTGCACATATTGACTTAGGAATTTATAGTCCCTGAGAGCGAACGTAGTGGCTTTTTTTTTACTCTGCTTTAATAAGATAATAGATAGATGAATTAGTTTGTTTCGTATACAGTAAAAATTCATGCAAGTCGAAATTTACGACCACAGTGCCAGTTTATTTTCTTGCTAAATTATTTCTTGGAAAACCATGTAGACAAATATTTGTCATATAGTTAACGGCATATTCCACTGACAAGCCACTCGGAGCCCATACCAAAGATCTAATCCTTTGAGGGGCTGAGCTGCTGGAGCTCGGTTCGTCTGCACAATTTCCTACACAGATTTTTCGCCCCAGCCCGTTAGCCCAACAAATTTTCATTTGTAATCCCACCCAGTCACCCACCGTCCTCCATATCCTAAACTCCTCACTCCTTCCTAAAGAAAAACAAAGGAAGAAATCCGCACTCCTGAGACCTCGCCACCCCACGTCTCTCTCAGGTCGCACCAAGTGCGCCGCCGCCTGGGCCGCCTCTCCTCCCGCCCCGCCGACCAGGCGACCTCCGCCGCTGCCGATGACGCTGCGGGGGTGCAGCATTTGAGGTGGTCAGGGATGAGTAAGTCTCTCTCTCTCTCTCTCTCCCTGTTTTCTTTTTTCTTTTTGAGAGAGCAATACTCCCTTGTTACTGCCTTCTTCCCATGATTTGAGGCCTCTGTGTACCAGATCTGTGAAGCCATTTGTGCCTTTGGCTGTGGGACTGCGGCATTTGAGGTGGTTAGGCAGGGATGAGTAAGGAGGAAGCCCTCAAGATACAGGTGAGCTTTTGCTTCCTCTCAACTCAAGCGGTTGTGCAGACATTCCATGTCCCTCCTTGTTTTTGCTGCCATTTTCGTTTTACCTGTGTTTCCTTCCAGGACCCTGCTATGTTTTTTTGAGATCTCTTTGTTTTGCTATTTTTTAAAATCTGTGTTATCTGTTTCTCCCAAATTCCCAGACTTGTGTGCTGAAAGTGAATATCCACTGTGATGGGTGCCAGAAGAAGGTCAAGAAGATCCTCCACAAGATTGAAGGTTAAAAAGAAATATTTTTTTAAGCAAGTTGCTTGAGTTCTATTCTTGTTTATTTCTTGCTCATTTTTGCTATTTTTCCTAAGGGAAACACGCTGTATTGATCTGCAGGTGTGTACCAAACCAGGATAGACTCGGAGCAGGGGAAGGTGACGGTGTTCGGCACGGTGGATCCGGCCACCATCATCAAGAAGCTGAACAAGGCCGGCAAGCCGGCCGAGCTCTGGGGCTCCAAGGCTAGCGTGGCCAACCAGTTTCAAAAGCCCCACCATGACGGCGGTGGCAAGGGCCAGCCCAAGGACGCCGGCGGCAAAGGTCAGAAGGGCGGAGGGGGCAGCGGCGGCGGGGGTGGCAGCAAAGACACGAAGATGGTGTTGCCGCAGCTGTCACCGCAGCAGCTTCAGCAGCTGCAACAGCAGATGCAAATGAAGGGGCTGAAGCTGCCGCCGCAGTTCATGGATGCAAAGATGCCGTTCGCGGCGGCCGCGCCGTTAAATTACCCCAAGTCCGTCAAGTTCAACATCCCTGAGGACGACTTCGGGGACGAGGGTGGCAGCGAGTTCGATGACGAGTTCGACGACTATGATGATGACGAAGATTTCGACGACTTTTATGATGATCCCAAGATGATGAAGCCCGTGGCCATGCCACCAAACCCCGGTGGGGCATACAAGAAGGGCGGCAACGGCATCGGCAATGGTGGCAAGAAGGGCGGCGGGGCCAGCAACGAGATCCCTGTGCAGATCAAGGGGATAGCCAACAACGGCGGCGGCGGGAAGAAAGACTCAGGTGGCAAGCAGAACCAAGGTGGCGGGGGCGGTAAAAACGGAGGCGGTGAGCAGCCGAACAACGCCAAGGGAGGAGCCCCAAGCGGCGGGAACCACCCAGGCCAGGGGAAGAAGGGCGGCGGCGGTGGTGGCCCCACCAGCGGTGTCGGTGGCCCGATGGGCGGCATGACGCAGCAGGAGGCCATGATGAGGCGTAACATGATGGGCGGCGCCGGTTTCCCCGGTATGGGCCTGATGGGTGGGCCCATGGGCCACTCCCACATGGGGGGCGTGCAGGGCAGTGGTGGTGCTGTGCCGTCGGCGGGGTTCTACCAGGGCGGCGGCGGCGGCAGCAGCAGCATGCCGTCCGGGCCGGAGATGTTGCAGGCTGCCGCGGCGGCCGGGAACCCCATGGCGCAGCAGCATTACATGGCATTGATGCAGCAGCAGCAGCAGCAGCAGCAGATGATGATGATGAATGGGCATGGCCACGCTTACGGCCATGGCCACCAGAGCCACGGCGGTGCCGGCGTGGCGGGCTACCCGCCGATGGGCTACGGGTACGGCCGGCCGCCGCCGATGCCGTATCCGATGTCCTACCCGATGCCACCGCACCCGCATGGCGAGCCTTACAACTACTTCAGTGACGAGAACCCCAACAGCTGCTCGATGATGTGAGGGGAGATGCTGCCCGCCAATGCAGTGGCCGGTTGCTTTCTCTCCTGCTGCTTTGTTCAGAGTAAACCAACCAACCAACCGAAAGGGAACTCCTCCTGAGGTCACAGCCTCACAGGTGCTCATCATCATCTCGGTTGAAAGACCCTGGATCAGTGTAGCTAGCTTTTATTTTCCTGTGTTATCCATGACTGGTAGTTCAGCTATTGCTCTTTTTGCATGACACTCCAGTAGTGGAATGTTGTAAACTCGACGCCTTTAGCTTTCTGCCTGCCTTCCCTCGGTGAGAGAGGAGAAATATATAATACTCCATGCCATGGTGAAGGTGGCGATGATAAATTAATTGTGGGAGCAATGAAATGAAAGCAGGGGATGAATGGTCATGACGATGGCTATGGTGCTCCATGTGAGAACTGAGAAGGGAAACGAGCTCCTGCACATATCAAGGGCTTGTGGTAAGAACTGCCCCCTCGCTTACACCAAAATTGCACATATCAAGGGCTTGTGTTTTGCTTCGAGCCTGGCAGCTTTTTGCCTAGGGAGAGACCTTGGAGGCTGCCGGCAGCTTGCTTGGATGCCAACCTGCATCGCTGCAGGCCCCGGCGAGAGGTGCCAGCCAGGCCTCTCGGCCACTCCGATCAATCGTTTATAGCTTTGATCCAATATTTTATTTTTTATTCACCAATTTCAGTCATAAGTTTTCAACTAAACAATTCATCTTCATGTTTGTGTGGCGTTTGTGTGGCGAAGCAAAAATGTTTTTCAGATTATCTTTAGACATCACTTTTTCTCAGTTTAGAATCTAAGGCATCAACCAAATAAACCCTAATACTATGACCACAGTAACAGCACTGCATGGTCCCTCCCGTCGATTGATTCCAGTGCAACAACCGCTGTAAAAGCCATTCACAAATCAGAGTTTGGCATGCATCCACTGTAGTATATCTTTACATGTTTGCAGTTCAGTCGCATGGTATTCGTATATTCGATGCTTAAGTAAGATCTTTAGTGCAATCTAAAGTGGGCAAGGTGGTCGAACCGAATGCAATGCTACAACGATTATGCTTCTATTTGGGCATGTCATAACTCAGAAAAGTGATTGGTAGGTCAAAGAAATAAACCTTGATTTCCGGGCCATGTTTTGGGGATTTTTTAGGATGTATCGGCGCATTTTTTATTTGCTACAGAAAAAGTAGCTCTGCTCATACGAAATTACAGAAATAACTCATGGTAGACACCTACTGTGCTCCTAGACCGCTATAGGCTACTTGTTGTGTTTCCAGACCATGATAGAAACGTGTCTGTTCATGGTGAGAATGCCCGTATGCCATCCTGTCGTGGACTGGAAGCGTGGCAGGTGGTCTACCGTACTCTAGGAGTGGGGCATGTGGTTTTCGCGGACCGAGAGCACGGTAGATATATCATTTTTGTCATTTTAAATGACAGGAGCTACCTTTGCTATTTCATTTCAAAAATAGGTTAAATGAGTAGAAAAAAAAACTCTTTTGGGATGCACTGCGCTTAATCATTGCAGAGGAGTTGCTGTTGTTTAATGCTTCAAAGTGATCTTTAGCTAAGTGCCTAAGAGCATCTACAATAGTTCATGTCACTTGTTATTAAGAGATGGACACATCAACATTTAGGTGATGTGAAGAAGAGAAAGTGAGGGGAGAATGTGATCTTGTTTATAGATGAAGAAACAAGCAAGTTGTTGATACCAAGACATAAGAAACACCAAAATAGTTATTGGAGACTTGTTACCTAAAAACGTGTTTTGTTGATATCAAAAATCATCATGCATACTTGTAGCAATTAAAGTTAGATACAAGCTCAAGAAACAATCTATTAGAAGGCTTGTTTCTTTTTATTAGATTGAGTATTCTCTCTCCTCTTAGTAACAAGCTAAGGGACAAACTATTGTAAATGCTCTAAGTGTGTTAGGAATGGATGGATAGCTGTCTATACTCTATAGAGCTGAGTGTGCTTTAATGCAGCAGGAATTATAGCTGGTGTGGTGTGCCACAATTATGGCAGCTTTAAACGTAGGGCCCGGTCACTGTAATAATCCTGCCGTGCCGTGCCGTGCCTTAACCTGAACAACGTGTTCCTAGTTTTCTCAGCAGACAAGGACATTAGGACGCTAAAATAGTCATATAAATAGTTCTCGAACGGAAGGAAGGATTGTGTTGGACCGAGGAGACGATCAGAGGTTGAATATGCGCTATACAATCGAATGATCTCTTTGAATTATTTTGTCGTAAGGAGATTAAATGTTCTTTCGCTCCAATAACTACACAGAGCTACGAAGATCACAGAGAATCATTCAAACAAGAAAAACACAACAAGAAGAGTCAAATTCCTACTGGACCGGCCAGACCGGTGAATAGTAAAAGCAGTATAGAAACTGAATTTCAGCACAATTTTAAAATCATAAAATGATCCAACTTTTGATCCACAACTCCAAATTTCATGAAACTTGAAACACACCTTCTCTAGGATGTCACGAACATATTCCAATAAAAAATCTTGAAGATCATTGCCAAAGTTCCGACATTTTTCCGTCTGAGTGAAGGTTACATCAAAACCGAGCTAAATATGAAAACGATAATTGGGACGAGTTCGTGAGAGAAATCAATCCAAGATGGCTAATGATAGTTTCCCATTTGTCCTGACACCCTCAATCACATCAAGAATCAAACCAAAAAAAACTCTTAAGAGCAAAACCACAAAAAATCACCATTTTTTCCATATAAACCGGGCAAACTCAAGAACTTGCAATAGAAAGAACCTAGATGGATTAAATCTAGTCTACAAGAGATATACCCACCACTTATACGTCCAAGGTACAAAGCAAGATCAAGAAGGGAGGAAGGAACACAAAAAAATAAGCCAAATCAATAAATCAAAACTTGAGCATATAAGAGGAAGACTTGGACGAATTTAGATATTTGATTTCTTCTTAGAGATGAATGTTTACAACCACTCCATTAGGAGAACAAAGCCATTATGACAGCACACACAAATGCTCTCTCAATACATCTCCCAAACCCTAGCCTCCCCCTCTCTCCATTTTCTCCAAATTTCACATTAGGATTCCTTGGCTTAGGTGGGTGTGTAGATCCTGCACCACCCTCTTATATAACGGAGGCTAGGTCTAGAGAAAAAAAATTCTAACAAGCATCCGTTAAGGCCACACACAAATGGGTTACACTTACACATGCTTCTCAAAGCGTCGTCTTCATCTTTAGCTCTATTAGACCAAATCCATCATGTGTTCGCCACTCATGGAGTATCCTTGACCTAATCCACTTAGGCCACTATAGGATCAAGGATAACCGACTAGGAGGTGAATAGGAGGTTTTTAAAACTTTTCAACAAATTAACAATTTTAAACAAGATTGTCTACAACAAGGCTTCCTAGCACAAATATGATGATAGAATTACTAAGCTATTTAAGACAATTATGAGCTAATGTCAATACTAGATACAGTTCTAGCTAAGCAAAGCTACATAAGCAAATTGCTATAAATGTAAATGCGGAAGTAGTAAAGACAAGAATAAACTACAATGGAGACAATGAAGTTTTTCCTGTGGTATCGAAGACTTGTCAGTCTTCACTAGTCCACATTGAGGAAACTTGAACGAATCAAGCCGTCTCCACGAATTAAGCCTCAACCCTAGATCACTATCATTGCTCTTCCTCCTCTCCGGAGATGGTGAGCACGCAACCACTTCACAATCTGTTGCCGGGACTCTTCACAATCTTCTTTGAAGCGTTCACTGTGTAAACTTCCTCCAAAGTAGTCTAGGTGTTGGCAAGAACCAAGAGTAATAAACCAAGTATTTGCTTGAGGAAAATCAAGTGCTAACAAGATCAACTAATGATGCAATGCACTTGAATGCTCTCAACTACCTCAAAATAGGAATTCAAAGCAAATGAATAGTAGAGAGTGTCTAAGAGCTCAAGGGTATTCAATGAGAGTGAATATGCTCAAGAAGTTCTAAGCTAGAGGCAGGTTGATGAGACAAAGGTTGTCCCGATCTTCCGACATGATGATAACTTCGATTTGAAGGAGAACAACTTTGACGATGCAGGCTTCTAACCAGTCGCGACTAGAACACCAAGCAATCACTAAACCACACTCCGAGTCGTTATCAACCGTGCCAAGAACGCGGTTGACCTGACCACGAAGGTTTATTCCTGCATGCAATCGAAGAACACGCAAGAACAAGATAATAAGCAATCTGAAATTGCAAATAGGATTCAAATATTTGATAAAGTTGGGATTTTGAAGCGGTATTATGGTTGGTCTAGTCGACACAAGCCAATACACGAAGTTGCAACAAGGCTAACTTTTAACTAAACAAAATTCAAGGAAAACTAGAGGGGTGCGACCTCCTTAAGTAGGGGAGGGGGAGCCGCACATAGCTTAACATGATGGTTGTCGTAGCTAAAAGACTAGACAGTGGGTACAGAGTACCCTCCGTACCCTTTGTCTTGAGAGAAGGACCAGAGGGAGGAGCCAAACACATATGTATGTACGTGTGTATGTGTTGTCTCAAGTATGAATGAGAAAATCCCCCCTTGTTACATGCCCATGGGGCTTTACTTATAGGGGGCAAGAAGGGACGTTTACCTTCTTGCCCCCATAGGCGAGAGAGAGAGAGGGCATTTTAGGTACATTTGCCTAAAACACACTATACAGACTAGGTTTACACATGTACAACATCCCTGACTACAGCATCCCTGACGGCACATCGGTATTCCTGACGACTCTAGGGTGCGGGGCACCCCTAGGTGCACTGCTACGACAACTCCCTCGTCTGCGTGGGCCGAGGTCGCGAAGATAGATCCCGTGATCCCGAGGGGAAAGCGGACGCAATCCTATCGCCTCCGGCCCCTCGGGAGTCGAGATACTCTGGGAGACATAGGTGAACCGGCGAAGGGGCCCTAGAACCGACCGACGGCGGAGCGCTGAGGGGGCTCCGGAGGCGGCCAGTGGCGGGGCGCCGAGGGTGTGCCGGAGGGAGATCCATGTCTGGGCCGCCCTGACGAGGCTATAGCCTCGAGGCGTGTGGTGGGCGAAGCCAGAGTAGAGCCGCCCCACCGAGGAATGGGCCTCGAGGCGGGCGGCGGGCGAAGCCAGAGCGGAGCCGCCCCACTGAGGCATGGGCCTCAAGGCGAGCGACACGTAGTGGCGGAGCGTGTGCGTCATGGCAGTCGCTGCTGCCTTCAAATTTTGATTATTTATTTGGTGTGACTGTTTGAGATGCTCCTGTTGGGGACCTAGTACCGTCCCCCCCTTTGCCGCTCCGGGTCAAGCGTCCTCGTGACTTGGAGGGGTGTGAAGGGTTTTTGCCTGCTTGCCCGAGAGTTACCGTCGGGCTTGTTCGAGGTCGCTGTCCCCCAATTTCCTTTGCTTGGGCTCGTTTGAGAGCCCAGAAGCTATCGAGGGGGAGGCGAAGCCGATCGCCGTCCCCCATCTTTCTTTGTTTGGGCTCGTTTGAGAGCCGAGAAGCTAGCAAGGGGGAGGCGAAGCCGATCGCCGTCCCCCAACTTTCTTTGCTCGGGCTCGTTTGAGAGCCCAAAGGCTAGCGAGGGGGAGGCAAAGCCGATCACCGTCCCCCAACTTTCTTTGCTTGGGCTCGTTTGAGAGCCCAGAAGCTGGTGAGGGGGAGGCAAAGCCGATCGCCATCCCCCAACTTTCTTTGCTTGGGCTCGTTTGAGAGCCCAAAGGCTAGCGAGGGAGAGGCGAAGCCGATCACCGTCCCCTAACTTTCTTTGCTTGGGCTCGTTTGAGAGCCCAGAGGCTAGCGAGGGGGAGGCGAAGCCGATTGCCATCCCCCAACTTTCTTTGCTTGTGCTCGTTTGAGAGCCCAAAAGCTAGCGAGGGGGAGGTGAAACCGATCGCCGTCCCCCAACTTTCTTTGCTTGGGCACATTTGAGAGCCCAGAAGCTAGCGAGGGGAGGCGAAGCCGATCGCCGTCCCCCAACTTTTTTGTTGGGCTCGTTTGAGAGCCTAGAAGCTAGCGAGGGGGAGCTGAAGCCGATCACCGTCCCCAACTTTCTTTGCTTGGGCTCGTTTGAGAGCCCAAAAGCTAGCGAGGGGGAGGCGAAGCCGATCGCCGTCCCCGAATTTTATTTTCTTAGGCTCGTTTGAGATCCCAGAAGCTAGCGAGGGGGAGGCGAAGCCGATCGCTGTCCCCCAACTTTCTTTGCTTGGGCTCGTTTGAGAGCCCAAAAGCTAGCGAGGGGGAGGCGAAGCCGATCGTCGTCCCCCAACTTTCTTTTCTTGGGCTCGTTTGAGAGCCCAGAAGCTAGCGAGGGGGAGGCGAAGCCGATCGACGTCCCCAATTTTCTTTGCTTGGGCTCGTTTGAAAGCCCAGAAGCTAGTGAGGGGGAGGCGAAACCGATCGCTGTCCCCCAACTTTATTTGATTGGGCTTGTTTGAGAGCCCAGAAGCTAGCGAGGGGGAGGCGAAGCCGATCTCCGTCCCCCACCATTCTTTGCTTGGGCTCGTTTTGAAAGCTCCTAGATAGGCGTGCAGGGGAGAGGGTCATATTGTGATGCACGCTCACCCGAAGCGAGAGGAACACATGGGTGCGCACATGCTGGGCTCTGATCCAACAAACTGTCTAAACCCGTTCGCCTACCCTACCACTAGCAGCAATCATTCCTAGCTAGGCTAGCTTCTAAGTGGCGCCTGACCTTTGCTGACCTAGCCGTTGTTCGCGAGTAGGGTTGCGCGCAGGGCGCGAGATGAGATCTCTCCACCGGGGCGAGGCCCTCGCGGCGGGAGACTCCCTAGTCGCCGAGGCGGGGCCTCCGGAATGACTAGGGGGTGCGCGCTGGAGCACGATTTGAGATGTCTCTCCGCCGAGACTCCCTAGTCGCCGAGGTGGGGCCTCCGGAACAACTAGAGGTGTGCGTTGGAGCGTGATTTGAGATGTCTCTCTGCCGGGGCGAGCCCCTCGCGGCGGGAGACTCCCTAGTCGCCGAGGCGGGGCCTCCGAAATGACTAGGGGTGCGCGTTGGAGCGCGATTTGAGATGTCTCTCCGCCAGGGTGAGCCCCTTGCGGTGGGAGACTCCCTAGTCGCCGAGGTGGGGCCTCCAGTATGACTAGGGGTGCGCGTTGGAGCGCGATTTGAGATGTCTCTCCGTCGGGCCGAGCCCCTCGCGGCGAGAGACTCCCTAGTCGCCGAGGCAGGGCCTTCGCAACGACTAGGGGTGCGTGTTGGAGCACTATTTGAGATGTCTCTCTACCGGGCCGAGCCTCTCGCGGCGGGAGACTCCGTAGTCGCTAAGGCGGGGCCTCCGGAAGGACTAGGGGTGCGCGTTGGAGCACGATTTGAGATGTCTCCCCGCCGGGGCGAGCCCCTCGCGGTGGGAGACTCCTTAGTCGCCGAGGCGGGGGTCTCCGGAATGACTATGGGTGCGCGTTGGAGCGCGATTTGATATGTCTCAACGCCGGGCCGAGCCCCTCGCGGCGGGAGACTCCCTAGTCGCCGAGGCGGGGCCTCCGGAACGACTAGGGGTGTGCGTTGGAGCACGTTTTGAGATGTCTCTCCGCCGAGGCAAGCCCCTCGCGGTGGGAGACTCCCTAGTCGCCGAGGCGGGGCATCCAAAATGACTAGGGGTGCGCGTTGGAGCGCGATTTGAGATGTCTCCCCACCGGGGCGAGCCCCTCGCGGCGGGAGACTCCCTAGTCGCCGAGGCGGGGCCTCCGAAATGACTAGAAGTGCGCGTTGGAGTGCCATTTGAGACCTCTCCCTGCTGGGGCGAGCCCCTCGCGGCGGGAGACTCCCTAGTCACCGAGGCGGGGCCTCCGGATTGACTAGGGGTGTGCGTTGGAGTGCCATTTGAGACCTCTCCCTGCTGGGGCGAGCCCCTCGCGGCGGGAGACTCCCTAGTCACCGAGGCGGGGCCTCCGGATTGACTAGGGGTGTGCATTGGAGCGCGATTTGAGATGTATCCCCGCTGGGGCGAGCCCCTCGCGGTGGGAGACTCCCTAGTCGCCGAGGCGAGGCCTCTGGAATGACTATGGGTGCGCGTTGGAGCGCGATTTGAGATGTCTCTCCGCCGGGGCGAGCCCCTCGCGGCGGGAGACTCCCTAGTCGCCGGGGCGGGGCCTTCGGAATGACTAGGGGTGCGCGTTGGAGCGCGATTTGAGATGTCTCTCCGCCGGGGTGAGCCCCTCGCGGTGGGAGACTCCCTAGTCGTCAAGGCGGGGCCTCCGGAATGACTTGGGGTGCGCGTTGGAGCGCGATTTGAGATGTCTCTCCGCCGGGGCGAGCCCCTTACGGCGGGAGACTCCCTAGTCGCCGAGGCGGGGCGTCCGGAATGACTAGTGGTGCGCGTTGGAGCGCAATTTGAGATGTCTCCCCGCCGGGGCGAGCCCCTCGTGGCGGGAGACTCCCTAGCCGCCGAGTCGGGGCCTCCGGAATGACTAGGAGTGCGTGTTGGAGCATGATTTGAGATGTCTCCCCGCCGGGGCGAGGCCCTCGCGGCGGGAGACTCCCTAGTCGCCGAGGCGGGGCCTCCGGAATGACTAGGGGTGCGCGTTGGAGCGCGATTTGACATGTCTCCCCGCCGGGGTGAGCCCCTCGCGGCGGGAGACTCCCTAGTCGCCGAGGCGGGGCCTCCGAAAGGATTAGGGGTGCGCGTTGGAGCACGATTTCAGATGTCTCTCCGCCGGGCCGAGCCTCTCGCGGCGGGAGACTCCCTAGTCGCCGAGGCGGGGCCTCCGGAATGACTAGGGGTGCGCGTTGGAGCGCGATTTGAGATGTCTCTCCGCCGGGGCGAGCCCCTCGCGATGGGAGACTCCCTAGTCGCCGAGGCGGGGCCTCCGGAATGACTAGCGGTGTGCGTTGGAGCGCGATTTGAGATGTCTCTCCGCCAGGGTGAGCCCCTCGCGGTGGGAGTTTCCCTAGTCGCCGAGGTGCGGCCTCCAGAATGACTAGGGGTGCGCGTTGGAGCGCGATTTGATATTACTCTCTGCCGGGCCGAGCCCGCCGCGGCGGGAGACTCCCTAGTCGCCGAGGCGGGGCCTCCGGAACGTCTAGGGGTGCGCGTTGGAGCGCTATTTGAGATGTCTCTCTGCCGGGCCGAGCCTCTCGCGGCGGGAGACTCCGTAGTTGCCAAGGTGGGGCCTCCGGAAGGACTAGGGGTGCGCGTTGGAGCGCGATTTGAGATGTCTCCCCGCCGGGGCGAGCCCCTCGCGGTGGGAGACTCCCTAGGCGCCGAGGCGGGGGTCTCCGGAATGACTATGGGTACGCGTTGGAGCGCGATTTGATATGTGTCAACGCCGGGCCGAGCCCCTCACGGCGGGAGACTCCCTAGTCGTTCCGAGGCGTCGCCGAGGCGGGCCTCCGGAACGACTAGGGGTGCGCGTTGGAGCACGATTTGAGATGTCTCTTCGACGAGGCAAGCCCCTCGCGGTGGGAGACTCCCTAGTCGCCGAGGCGGGGCCTCCGAAATGACTAGGGGTGCGCGTTGGAGCGCGATTTGAAATGTCTCCCCACCGGGGCGAGCCCCTCGCGGCGAGAGACTCCCTAGTCGCCAAGGCGGGGCCTCCGAAATGACTAGGGGTGCGCGTTGCAGTGCCATTTGAGACGTCTCCCTGCTGGGGCGAGGCCCTCGCGGCGGGAGACTCCCTAGTCACCGAGGCGGGGCCTCTGGAATGACTAGGGGTGTGCGTTGGAGCGCGATTTGAGATGTATCCCCGCTGGGGCAAGCCCCTCGCGGCGGGAGACTCGCTAGTCGCCGAGGCGAGGCCTCCGGAATGATTAGGGGTGCGCGTTGGAGCGCGATTTGAGATGTCTCTCCGTCGGGGCAAGCCCCTCGCGGCGGGAGACTCCCTAGTCGCCATGGCGGGGCCTTTGGAATGACTAGGGGTGCGCGTTGGAGCGCGATTTGAGATGTCTCTCTGCCGGGGCGAGCCCCTCGCGGCGGGAGACTCCCTAGTCGTCGAGGCGGGGCCTCCAGAATGACTTGGGGTGCGCGTTGGAGCGCGATTTGAGATGTCTCTCCGCCGGGGCGAGCCCCTTACGGCGGGAGACTCCCTAGTCGCCGAGGTGGGGCGTCCAGAATGACTAGTGGTGCGCGTTGGAGCGCGCTTTGAGATGTCTCCCCGCCGGGGCGAGCCCCTCTGAAAAGCATCTAGGCCCCTAAAAATTGTTTTGGTAATTAATGACAATATGTGTTTATGGGATTAACAAGTTTATTGAGTATTTACAAGGTTAAGTCCCATTGGTGAATTTGTTAACACAAGGATGCATGCCAAAGGAGAATATGAAGATCCACAAGACTCAAAGACAGGTACAAATAGTCTAGGTTCCTCTTCTTCCATTTTACCGGTCTTAGGAGTTTAGTTGGAAGACCGGATTATAGAATAAATGCCGTACTATTAAGAGGATCAAAGCTAGTAGTTTGACAAAGATGTTCTTGTGGCATATGGATCAATTTAGGAACATGCATGCATTTGAATTTGAAATTTAAATTGATTTGAGTGGTTTTGAACTTGTCCACAAATCGGTCGCATCGCCCGTGAAATCGGTTGTACCGGATTGCGGTCGTTCGAAATTTCAGCGGCGGTTCAATAAAACCGAGAGCTCGCAAATATGACTTAAACCCTCTCATAGAAATCGGTCGATCGTCTGCCTAACAACGGCCGTTTGCTTTAAGATCGTTCGATTTTTATGAGCCGTTCAATAAAAGCAGAACAAGTGTAAAATCGCCGAAACTCTTCCGAAATCGGACGTTCGATTTTGGGAACGGTTGTACCGCCTGCGGTCATTCCGATTTTGTATGCGGTTCAATATTTCCGTAACCCTTGCAAATCTTGAGCGATTCGCGAAACCCTACGATCGGTCGTGATCGTTCGCTTAATCAGACAACTGGGAAATCGGACGCATCTGCGACCTTGCTCGCGATCGTTCGATTTGGGAGTTCAACGGCTAGTAAATCTTTTTTAGTATCTGCTGAAGCGTTGGCATCGCTGATTCGAGGTGACGACCGCACCTTTACTATGGCCGTTCGATTTTCCCGAAGTTGGGGATTCGTCTCAACGGTCTCTTTTGTTGGTGTGGGCTATAAATACCCCCATTTGCTCTAGACAAGTAATTTGGAGTTCTTTGAACATTCATAGAGCCTTGAGAGCTTAGTGCACCCACTCAACACTCAAAACCTCTTGTGCATTCTTTGTGAGTTTGTTGAGATTCACTCAAGTGCATTCATACTCCTAGTTGATCCATTTGCACTTAAGTGCGGTCAAGTGAAGACCGGTGATCTATTACTCTTGGAGTGTTGCCGCACTCCTAGACGGCTTGGCGGAGAGCACGGTGATCTCTTCAAGAAGATTGTGAAGAGGCCCGGTGCAAGCTTGTGAGTGGTTGGTGTTCGCCATCTCCGGAGTGGAGGAAGAACAACCATAGTGATCGAGGGAAGGCTTAATTCGTGGAGCCGGCTTGAGGTGTCAAGCTTTCTCAACGTGGACTAGTGAAGACCGGCAAGTCTTCGATACCACGGGAAAAACATCTTTGTGTCTTTGTGGTTATTTCTAGTCTTTACATTTCCGCATTTATATTTCTAGCTTGTTTATTGTGATTAAATAGCTTAGCTAGAAGTATAACTTGTTTAGACTAAGATATTAATTGGCTTAAATTGTTAAATTGTTAAAAAGTTTAAAAACCTCCTATTCACCCCCCTCTAGTCGGTTATCCTTGATCCTACAAGTGGTATCAGAGCTTGGTCTCTCATTAATCTAGACTTAACCGTCTAAGAGAGAAAAGGATGGCTAGTGAGGGAATCGCTATAGGAAAGGCTCCTTTCTTTGATGGCTCAAATTATGCTTATTGGAAAATTAAAATGTCAATCTATTTAAAGGCCATGAGTCAGAAAATTTGGAAAATCGTAAATGAGGGTTACGTTATGCCTCTTAATCCACTACTCCCCACTTGAGCAAGAGGAGCGTAATGGTCATTTACATGCCCAAGCTATGAATGCTCTATTTGGAGCTTTGAGCGGATGAGTTCAATAGAGTGAGTAACTTGGAGAACGCCATACTATTTGGACCACTCTCTGAAATCCATGAGGAACATCCACGGTCAAAGAAGCCAAATTGCATAGGCTTCGGATTAAATATGAGACATTCATGATGTTGCCTAATGAAAACATCAATGAGATGTATTCAAGACTCAACAACATTGTGAATGAGCTCAAAGGCCTTGGGACTAACCTTCTTGATGTTGATATTGTGCGCAAGATGCTTAGGGCTCTCCGGATAAATATGAGACGTTGGTGGCGCTATTTTCAACTCACCCGAGTTGCCAAGGATGACACCAACGGGCTTTTGGGCAACCTCATCACAAATGAGTTGTTCAAAAAGGATAAGGAAGAGCTATTGGAGACATCTTCATCAAAGAAGAAGATCACCGCTTTCAAAGCCGAAGCGGAATCAAGTGATGATGAGAAGGAAGAAGATGAATCCGACGAGGAGTATGCACTCCTTGTGAGAAAAATGAAGAGGTTCATGAAGAGACGCCCAAATCGAAGCTACAACTTTGACAAGTACAAGAAGGACAATCCTCAAGTGACAAGAACCGTTATAGCAACATTCGATGCTATAATTGCGAAGAGAAGGGCACATTGCTTCCGTTGCCCCCAAAAGAAGGACGACAAGGACAAGTCATTCAAGAAGAAGGAGTACAATGGCAAGAAGAAGCTTTTCAAGAAGCTTCACAAAGGTAACAAGCATGAAGCCCACATTGGAGAGTGGGATTCAAATGATGAGTCAAGCGACTCCGATTCCGATGAGGAAGAGTTCCCCAAGAAGAAGGGACTAGTCGGCATCTCTATCAAAGAAGCTCCTTCGCTATTCTCTACTCCTACTTGCCTCATGGCAAAAGGAGATAAGGTAAGACCCTTTATTAGTGACGAACCAACTTATGATGAATTAATGGATATGCTTGATGATTTAAATGAATATCTTGGAAAAGAAAAATCAAAATATAAAGTCTTAAATAAAGAATACTTTACTCTAAAAGATTCTTATATGGAGCTTAAGGAAACTCACAACTTGCTTATCCAAGAAAATTCACATAAGTCTTGTTCTAGTATAGGGATTACATGCGATATTATTAATAAAATGCCTAGTATAGAAATTGCTAAGACTAGTGCATCCACTTCATGTGATGACCTACTTGCTATGCCATGTTGCTCTAGTGTTGATTCAAATGTTAACTTAGCAAATGCTTGTGATCCTTTGCTCATTGTTGAAAATCATGAACTAAAAATACAAGTGACCAAGCTAAGCAAGAGCTTGGAAAGATGTTTTAAGGGTAAGGCCACTCTTGACAAGCTCTTAAGCGAGCAAAGATGTTCATTCAACAAGGAAGGTCTTGGGTATGTGCCTAAGAAAGGTAAGAAGTCGATAAATAAGCCTACAAGTTTTGTGAGGCAAAATGGTAGGTATTGCTATAAGTCTTAGGAAATAGGACATATGCAACAAAATTGTCCTAAGGGTAAGGTTCCATCTCTTGGTATATATGATTCATGCTATATGCTTAGAAAATCTAAGAATGGTAAAGTAATTGCTCATTTTGTTGGCACTTCAATTATGGGCGCTAAAAAGAATGCTATTTGGGTGCCTAAATCCTTGGTTACTAACCTCCAAGGACCCAAACAAATTTGGGTACCTAAAAGAACTTAACTCTTGTTTTGTAGGTGAACTATAAGACCGTGGAAAACATTGGGTGCTTGATAGTGGATGCACTCAACACATGACCGGTGATAGAAAAATGTTCACCACATTCGAGAATGGAAAAGGAGTAGACAAGATCACTTTTGGCGATAATAGCAAAGGAAAGGTATTAGGATTGGGTAAAATCGCTATCTCAAATGACCTCTCCATTTCTAATGTTTCTCTAGTAGAATCATTAAACTTTAACTTGCTATCCGTTGCTCAAATCTGTGATCTTGGACTAATTTGTTCTTTCTCAAGTGAAGGTGTAACCATATCTAATGCAAAGGATAGCTCTTTAGCTTTCAAAGGCTTTAGATTTGGAAATCTCTATTTGGTTGATTTTAGTTCAAGTGAATCTTGTTTAAAGACTTGTTTAATGGCAAAAACCTCATTGGGTTGGCTTTGGCATAGAAGGCTAGCTCATGTTGGAATGATTCAACTTAAAAAGCTTTTCAAACATGATTTAGTTGTTGGCTTGAAAGATGTGAAGTTTGAGAAAAATAGACTTTGTAGTGCTTGTCAAGCCGGTAAGCAAGTCGCTAATTCTCATCCTCCAAAAGTATCATGTCAACTTCTAGACCATTGGAACTCTTACATATGGATTTGTTTGGGCCAACAACCTATAAGAGTATCGGGGGTAATAGCTATTGTTTAGTCATTGTGGATGATTACTCTAGATATACATGGGTATTCTTCCTAGATGATAAAAGTGAAACTTCAGGGATTTTCAAAAGATTTGCAAAAGGGCTCAAAATGAATTTGATTTCAAAATAAAGAAAATCCGTAGTGATAATGGTACCGAGTTCAAAAATACTAAAGTGGAAGACTTTTGTGATGAACTTGGTATAAAGCACTAACTTTCCACAACCTACACTCCGGAGCAAAATGGAGTTGTAGAAAGAAAAAATCGTACATTAATTGAAATGGCTAGGACAATGCTTGATGAATTTAATACTTAGATAGTTTTTGGGGAAGCTATTAACACCGCTTGTCATGCCATAAATAAATCTTTATTTGCATCGCCTTTTGAAAAAGACTTCCTATGAGCTTATTGTAGGAAGAAAACCGAACATCTCTTATTTAGGAGTCTTTGGTTGTAAGTGTTATATTTTAAAGAAGGGTGTTCGTCTTTCAAAATTCGATAGTCGTTGTGATGTTGGTTTCTTGCTTGGTTACTCCTCAAATAGCAAGGCTTATCGTGTCTTTAACAAAAACTCGGTTTAGTTGAAGAAAGGCACGATGTGCAATTTGATGAAACTAACGGCTCTCAAGAAGAGCAAGAGAACTTGGATGATGTGGGTAATGAAGCTTTGAGAAAAGCTATGGAGCATATGCAAATAGGTGACATCAAGCCGAAGATGATCCATCATCTTCTACTCAAGTTGAGGCTCCAACCTCTTCCACTAATCAAATACAAATTGATGAAGAGGAAAATGTGGAAGATGATCAACCATCCAACCTACCACCAAGAATTCACAATGCTATTGCTAAAGATCATCCAATAGATCAAATATTGGGTGATGTAAGTAAAGGTGTTCAAACTCGATCTCGTATTGCTTCTTTTTGTGAACATTACTCTTTTGTCTCTTCTATTGAGCCAAAGCATGTAGAAGAAGCACTTGAAGATCCGGATTGGGTGAATGCTATGCATGAAGAACTCAATAACTTCACCCAAACCAAGTTTGGACTTTGGTGGATCGACCCAAGGAACAAAACATTATTGGTACAAAATGGATCTTTAGAAACAAACAAGATGAAAATGGTTTGGTTGTTGAAACAAAGCAAGATTGGTCGCTCAAGGATATTCACAAGTTGAAGGTTTGGATTTTGGTGAAACTTTCGCTCCCGTAGCTAGACTTGAGTCAATTCGGATATTACTTGCTTTTGCATCATGCTTTGATATTAAATTATTTCAAATGGATGTTAAAAGTGCTTTCTTAAATGGTGAAATATCCGAACTTGTCTTTGTTGAACAACCTCCCGGTTTTGAAGACCCTAACAATCCTAATCATGTCTATAAACTCTCCAAGGCGCTCTATGGTCTTAAACAAGCTCCTAGAGCATGGTATGAGCATTTAGAGATTTTTTAATCTCAAAAGGATTCAAAATCGGAAAATTGATTCAACATTATTCACTAAAGTTCTTGATGGTGAATTCTTTGTATGTCAAATTTACGTTGATGATATCATATTTGGGTCTACTAATCAAGACTTTTGCAAAGAATTTGGTGATATGATGTCTAGGGAATTTGAAATGTCCATGATTGGAGAATTGAGCTACTTCCTTGGACTTCAAATCAAGCAACTCAAAGATGGGACTTTCATAAGTCAAGCCAAATGCGTAAAGGATTTACTTAAAGGTTTGGAATGGAAGGCATAAAGCCCATCAAGACTCCCATGGCTACAAATGGTCATCTTGATCTAAATGAGGGAGGTAAATCGGTAGATTTAAAGCTTTATAGATCTATGATTGGTAGTTTGCTTTATCTTACGCATCTAGGCCCGATATCATGTTTAGTGTTTGCATGTGTGCGTTTTCAAGCAACTCCAAAAGAGTGTCATTTGATGGCCGTTAAAAGAATACTAAGATATTTAAAGCATTCCTCAAGCATTGGCCTTTGGTTCGAAAGGTGCTAAATTTGATTTAATTGGATATGCCGATTTCGATTTTGCGGGTTGTAAAGTGGATAGAAAAAGCACCTCGGGCGCTTGTCAATTCTTAGGGTGATCTTTAGTATCATGGTCATCCAAGAAACAAAATTCCGTAGCATTATCCACCTTAAAGCGAATATGTCTCATGAGGAAGTTGTTGTGCTTTCGATTGCTATGGATGAGGCAAACATTGATGGACTATGGAATTACATTTGATAAAATGCCTCTCTTGTGTGAGAATGATAGTGCGGTAAAATTGCTAATAATCTGTTCAACACTCAAGAACCAAGCATATAGATATCCGCCACCATTTCTTGAGAGATCATGTGAGCAAGGGAGATATTGAAATTAGCCACATAGGCGAGGACCAATTAGCGGATATTTTCACCAAGCCATTAGATGAAGGTCGCTACGCAAATTGAGGAATGAGTTAAATATCATAGACCATTCTAATGTTGTTTGAACTCTTGCCTCTTGTCATTATGCTTCATTTGATGTTATTTGAGTATTTTATGAAAATAATTTTCAAAATCTTTATTAAAAATAGCTATGATCATAAAAAATTATTAATTATGTTCCTATATAGACAATAGTCTATTCTTTGCACTGATGATCCTTAAAGTTATGTTATTGAGTGCAAAACTAGGGATCATTTGCAAAATAATCTCGATTCTAGAAAATTTCGAATTCCCGGGATAATCGGAACAACCGGCGTTATACTCATGATGACGACCTCTGTCTTGATCTGAATAGGAGTTGTAACATCGGTGCGTCCGAGTCTTGAGAACGACCGACGGCTTGTGGCGGAACGACGCGTCGGTTTGGGAGAGGAAAATAACTCCCTGCGGTTACTTTTTCTTACCCTTTTAACCCCCAAGCGGTGCGTCGTTCTTCGTCCTCGCCTCTCTCTCCGCGCGTGCGCCTCAAAACTCCTCCTCAAATCCTATCGAAGCTTTTCAATCCTTTGATTCCTCGTGTTGCTGCCTCCCGGGGTTCTTCTCCTCCGAATCTTAAGGTAAAATGTTGATTGATTCACGTTTTATCTCCTTTTGAAACCCTAGGAGTCGAGGTTTAGGGTTTGATGAAAATGCTTTGAAATTTCGTAGTTCTAAGGGATTAAAAGTTGTTTTGGTGTACTATGATGTTTGCGCATCGGATCCTTGGATTCATTCCTCGAAAAATCACCAAAACGCACAATTTTATCAACCCTAGAAGTCGGTCGGGATAATCGGAGCGTCCGGTTCTTGGCGGAGCGGCCAAGTAGTCTTGCGCGTAAATGCAACGCCAATGAACGACGATGCGACCGATTGTCTGACGAAAAAGCAATTTCAACTCTTTTTCATCGAATCAAATTTCAATCATCCTTTGATTATCCTGTAACATATTCTCCGGTTACGAAGATGACTAGGATGAGGTGCTCGACAAGGAAATCACATGGACCTCCTCGCGGACAATCTTCGCGCAATCTTCGCCGCTCCTTCCGAGTCACCACCTCGGCGCGCAAGGCGACTCCTGCCTTGACCGACTTCGGTCGATTAAATGAGAAGGTTGTTCAAGGAAAGGCAAAGCACCGACTCAGGACTCGAGGTGAAGCAAGTGATGATTATCGTTCAGATGAGGACACTCGGTCCGAGCATGATTCTCCGGCCGCGCCAGAGGGCACTTTTGATAACAGGAACTCCTCCACCATCTCCTGTGGATCTGCGACTCTGTCGGCGGATGACTATGCTATCAAAAGGCATGTCAATCGATATCTTCATAAAGGTGACTCTATCAATCCAAGATTCCACACTACTTTTCAAGAGCAAGTTTATGAGCAATGCTATGGAAGGAGCAGAAAATTTCTCGATCATAAGTGGATTAAGTGGTCATACCGAATGACTTGGATAAATATAGTGGAGTATATCGGTTGTTCCGTCTTTGTAAGTCTTCATGACCTTGTGAGCTTGAGCAAAATTATGATGATGGCGATTAGCGGTTTTACGCCACGATACATGTATCGGTGATCTACAATCTTTGAGATGGATTTACGTGGCTAGAGATTTGCAAAGCACTAAGGAAGAATTTGAGCAAATCTTAAATGTAAGGTCCGACTCTTGGGAGAAGATCTTTGTGATCTGCTTTGCTTGCTCCGGCTTAGTGCGAATACTATGACTCAAATGTCAAATGCAAGCTTGGAACCATCAGGACTAAAGCGAAGTGAGTATGATTAATGAATTATCAATCACACCTTTTATCCTAAGAGTGGCAATTTTGATGCTATCGGGGACACGCTGGAACATAATAGACCACATTATGAGAGGTGTCAAGTTTGATGTAGTGGATGTCATTCTCCAAGGCATAGTGTCATCTAAGAATGATAGGGTAAAGAGGATATACTATGCACCCTATATCATGGCCTTGATTTCTCGAAGATTACTTTTAAGTGGTGGTCTTGGTTCAGTTCACAAATCTTATAGACCACGAGGCGGTGTTCCTCCTCGACCATTCTTGAGAATGATCCTATTCTTTGAAGCCGTGCCTCTCTGGCGATCCGGCTATTCTTTGAAGGTTCCATTGCTCGATTCTTGAAAACCAACAACTTATTCTCGATCAAGCGCAAGAAATGAAGCATGCTCAAATAGAATTTCAGGCGAGGTCACTAATAAGTTGGTGACATGGAGTTAGTGAGATGACTTTCACAATGAGGTTCTAGCAGGATGGGCATTTGCTATGGTGGAAATATCGATGACATTGAGAGATTCTGCAGCCTCCTTATCGATTTGCTTACACTCGTCGCCATCATACTTACCTTGAGACTCGGCTCTGTTCCTCCTCCGGCTCCGCCGCTCGGGATCCTCCTCCTGCTCCGATCTCTCAGATCCATCTTGACTCCTCCTCTGGAGCAGTCACTACTTCTCGGGATGCGCTCCTCCGGTCCCGGCTTCTCGAGATTCCTCTCCTATTCCCTTCGGGATGGCGTCCCTCCTCCTCGGGATCCGTTATGCGAGTTACTTTTGGTATCTTGATGCCAAAGGGGAGAGAAGAAGAAGTGAAAAGATATAGAAGACATAGTTTTAGGGGGAGCAAGCGCAAGTTTTTTCTACTATAGTTATATTTGGGCGTATATGTATTATTAGTTCTGTTGAACTTGTGTGCTTGTAATAGTTTTTATTATGTTTCTCGGCTTGTTGAACTTGTGGATGATGTCTGTTATTATCTTAAATGCAATTTCAGATTTCGTCATATTTATCTATTGCATCTCCTCAAGCTCATAGTTGTTAAAAAGCTCGCCAAAATTTCATATTATCACTTCATGTGCTCGCTAAACTCTTTATCTTTATATGCACATATTTAGGGGAGCTATCTTTAAAATGGACTTAACAAGAAAATAATTCTCATTCATTTGTACTCATTATAAAATTATGTTTTTGTGAAGTCATAAGCAAAATATACAATCTTGTTATATTCAAACCAATCTTTTCACAATTGTTTAGTGTTGTCATCAATTACCAAAAGGGGAGATTGAAAAGCATCTAGGCCCTAAAAATTGTTTTGGTAATTAATGACAATATGTGTTTATGGGATTAACAAGTTTATTGAGTATTTACAAGGTTAAGTCCCATTGGTGAATTTGTTAACACAAGGATGCATGCCAAAGGAGAATATGAAGATCCACAAGACTCAAAGCGGTACAAATAGTCTAGGTTCCTCTTCTTCCATTTCTGGGTCTTAGGAGTTTAGTTGGAAGACCGGATTATAGGATAAATGCCGTACTATTAAGAGGATCAAAGCTAGTAGTTTGTGACATGTTCTTGTGGCATATGGATCAATTTAGGAACATGCATGCATTTGAATTTGAAATTTAAATTGATTTGAGTGGTTTTGAACTTGTCCACAAATCGGTCGTCTGCTTGTGAAATCGGTTGTACGGATTGCGGTCGTTCGAAATTTGTCTTGGCGGTTCAATAAAACCGATAGCTCTGCAAATATGACTTAAACCCTCTCATAGAAATCGGTCAAATGCGTCAGGTGCCTTTGACGGTCGTGCCGTTTTCTTGATCGTTCCGATTTTTATGAGCGGTTCAATAAAAAGCAGAACAAGTGTAAAATCGCTCGAAACTCTTAAAATCGGACGTTCGATTTTGGGAGCAGTTATACCAAACTGCGGTCATTCGATTTTTGTATGCGGTTCAATATTTCGAACCCTTGCAAATCTTGAGCGATTCGCGAAACCCTACGATCGGTCGTGCCGTTCGTTTAATCACCTGGCAAAATCGGACGTCTGCGACCTTACTGCTGATGCGTTCATTTGGGAGTTCAACGGCTAGTAAATCTTTTTAGTATCTGCTGTGTAGCCGTTGGCATCGCGTTGACGAGGTGATGCGACCGCACCTTTACTGTGATGCGTTCGATTTTCCACGAAAGTTGGGGATTAGTCTCCAACGGTCTCTTTGTTGGTGTGGGCTATAAATACCCCCCATTTGCTCTGAACAAAGCTTTGGAGTTCTTTGAACATTCATAGAGCCTTGAGAGCTTAGTGCACCCACTCAACACTCAAAACCTCTTGTGCATTCTTTGTGAGTTTGTTGAGATTCACTCAAGTGCATTCATACTCCTAGTTGATCCATTTGCACTTAAGTGCGGTCAAGTGAAGACCGGTGATCTATTACTCTTGGAGTGTTGCCGCACTCCTAGGCGGCTTAGCGGAGAGCACGGTGATCTCTTCAAGAAGATTGTGAAGAGGCCGGTGCAAGCTTGTGAGTGGTTGGTGTTCGCCATCTCGGAGTGGAGGAAGAACAACCATAGTGATCGAGGAAGGCTTAATTAGTGGAGCCGGCTTGAGGTGTCAAGCTTTCTCAGCGTGGACTAGTGAAGACCGGCAAGTCTTGATACCACAGGAAAAACATCTTTGTGTCTTTGTGGTTATTTCTAGTCTTTACATTTCCGCATTTATATTTCTAGCTTGTTTATTGTGATTAAATAGCTTAGCTAGAAGTATAACTTGTTTAGACTAAGATATTAATTGGCTTAAATTGTTAAATTGTTAAAAAGTTTAAAAACCTCCTATTCACCCCCCTCTAGTCGGTTATCCTTGATCCTACACCCTCGCGGCGGGAGACTCCCTAGCCGCCGAGGCGGGGCCTCCGGAATGACTAGGAGTGCGTGTTGGAGCGTGATTTGAGATGTCTCCCCGCTGGGGCGAGGCCCTCATGGCGGGAGACTCCCTAGTCGCCGAGGCGGGGCCTTCGGAATGACTAGGGGTGCGCGTTGGAGTGTGATTTGACATGTCTCCCCGTTGGGGTGAGCCCCTCGCGACGGGAGACTCCCTAGTCGCTGAGGCGGGGCCTCTCGGCTGGGTCGAGCCCCTCGTGACGGGAGACTCCCTAGTCGCCGAGGCGGGGCCTCCGGAATGACTAGGGGTGCGCGTTGGAGCGCGATTTGAGATGTCTCTCGCGAGGCTGACCCCTCATGACAGGAGACTCCTAGTCGCCGAGGCGGGGCCTCTGGAATGACTAGGGGTGCGCGTTGGAGTGCGATTTGAGATGTCTCTCCGCCGGGGCGAGCTCCTCGCGGCAGGAGACTCCCTAGTCGCCGAGACGGGGCCTCCGGAATGACTAGGGGTGCGCGATTTGAGATGTCTCCCCACCGGGGCGAGGCCATCGCGGCGGGAGATTCCCTAGTCACTGAGGCGGGGCCTCCGGAATGACTAAGGGTGCGCGTTGGAGCACGATTTGAGATGTCTCTCCACCGGGGCGAGCCCACTTGCGGCGGGAGACTCCCTAGTCGCCGATGCGGGGCCTCCGGAATGACTAGGGGTGCGCGTTGGAGCGCGATTTGAGATGTCTCTCCACCGGGGCGAGGCCCTCGCGGCGGGAAACTCCCTAGTGTCCGAGGCGGGGCCTCCGGAAAGACTAGGTCTTTATGGGATTTTTTTTAATATACCTCACACCCACCGGGGTGAGTTAGTGTGCACCGGGGCTTGGGGCCATGTGCAGCATCTTTTTTTGTACACTTCACACCCTGGACGGTGAGTTAGTGTGCACCGGGGCTCGGGGCCGTCCGCGGCGTCTTTTTTATATACTTCACACCCCGGAGGGTGAGTTAGTGTGCACCGGGGCTCGAGGGCATGCGCGGTGTTTTATTATACACTTCACACCCCGGATGGTGAGTTAGTGTGCACCGGGGCTCGGGGCCATCTTGGCGTCTTTTTATACACTTCACACCGGAGGGTGAGTTAGTGTGCCGGGCTTCGGGGCCATGCGCGGCGTCTTTTTTTATACGCTTCACACCGGAGGGTGAGTTAGTGTGCACCGGGGCTCGGGGCCATGTGCGGTGTCTTTTTTTATACACTCATGCCCGCGGGGGGCATCGGTGTGCACCGGGGCTCGAGGCCATGCGCGGTGTCTTAGTTGCCATGGTGATGGGCTTATTGACGTTACCATCCTTGTGGGCTTTTGCTGCTCTCTCCGGAGAGTGAGCTAGCGTGTTTTTTTTTAGCCAAGGTGCCCTCTTGGCCGTAGGCCATGTTGTAGCTGATATTTCTCCAAAGGCCACAACCTTGAGGCGATGAGCTCGGGGTGAGGTTTGAGACACCCTAAAATCGAAGGGGCCCGAGGCAGGAGCAGGCGGTGGCGGAGGCGACGTGCTCTGGCGCCGAAGTGTCCCCGGGCGAGGTGCTCCGAGCGTGGATCTCCGCGCGAGCTTCGGTGATCAAGGGGCCTTCGGGTGAGGTGCTCCGGGGCCTTGCCGGCGAGGCCGAGGTCCTCCGGGCGTGGTTCTTCGAAGCCTGCAAAGGGGCTCTAGAAGGGGGCCGAGGCAGATCCGACAAGGCGGTTCGGAGGGGTTCCGAGGTGGCCGCACCCGGCTTGAGGTGGCCGCACGGAGGGGGTGGAGGAGGTTGGGGGCTCTGGCGAGGTGAGGTGGAGCTCTCGAGGTTTGCCAGAGCCGGAGGCGGCCGCATGGAGGGGGTGGAGTCCTCGGCTGCTCCGCATGGCCGCGCCGGAGTCGAAAGTTGCGGCCAAGGAGGCGACGAAGTGGGCCGAGGTGGCCTCTCCGAAGGGTGTCGGCGGCCGGGGGTCGCTCTGGGTTGGTTGGTGCTTCAAAGGGGACTTGAAGTCCTTGCAGGTGCTTGTGCGGAGACTCTGACGGCGACTTGCAGCGGCCGAAGTCTCGCGAAGGCTTGGGCGACGAAGGGTCCCGGGGGGCTCCGGGTGGAGGGCCTCCCCAGGTGGCAGCAATGGCAACGAAGGGTCCTAGGGGGTCCGGGTCTGTGCCGAAGGTGGGCGAGGGATGAGGATGGTCTTCCACAGCGGAGGGGCCGGAGGCTTCGGTGGCGGCATTGGTTGGCCAAGGGATTCTTTTGCTTCCCACAAGGCCACCGCGAGTAGGTGAGGATCTTGAGGGGCAAGCCTCCCTTGATGGCCGGAGTGGGGTGATCTTGAGTTGTCAAAGCCTCCAAGTGGCCGCCCGAGGTGGCCGTCTGCCGAAAGTGGGCTCGGGGTGGGCTGAGCTCAAGCGTGGTTGCTTGCGCAGTGCTCGAGGTGTTGGAGGTGAGGCGGGCCCGAGAGGGTCCTCGATGCCCTTCGTTCCTCTTCCTCCCCCTGTTCTTTTGAAGCCGCTACAGAGGCGGTGCTGAAGGGGCTGTCAGCATGCATTCTCTTTTTCTTGTGCTTTTGCTCCTTCCTAACTGATGTGCCGTTTCTGAGGTGATCTTTGCTCGAGTCCTTATTTGGATCTGAAATGTCTTGTGGAGGTGGGGAGGACTCTGGAAGTGCTCATGAGCCGGAGGATCTTTCGAGGGCCTCCATTTGGATCTGACGGAGACTACAATGGCCACGCCGAAGGCTCCGGAGGAGGGGGGGTAACTCGGGAGCGAGGTGGAGGCGGCCCGAGGGTGCCGCGCCGAGGTGGAGGCGGGGGCGGCGGCTTCCTTGAGCTAGCGAGGCTGGTGCGGCCAGCTCGCAGACGGGGCGGTGGCGGCCACGAGGGGGCCTCGGAGGTCGAGGTGGTCGGAGGAGGACTCCGGGCAGCACGCCCCGAGGCCGGAGAAGGCTGCCATGCCGAGGTCTGCGAGGGGGCTTCGAGGGCCGGGGTCGGAGATGTGGGGCACGCCTAGGTCTCCGAAGGGGCTTCGGGGGCCGAAGGTGGCGAAGGGGCTGGAGGGCTCCTTGGGTCGCGCCGGGGTGCTCCGGGTGAAGATCCGAAGGCTCCGAGTGGAGGTCCGAAGACTCCGGAGGGGCTGGAGGGCCTCCTGGGCGGCACCGGCGGCGAAGCGTCACGGGTTGTTCTGGGTGAAGGTCCGAAGACTCCGGGTGGAGGTTCGAAGACTCCGGAGGGGCTGGAGGGCTTCCTGGGCGGCATTGGCAACGAAGCGTCACGGGTTGCTCGGGGTGAAGGTACCCCGTGCGGCGGGTTCTCCGGCGATGGGCGCCCGGGTGGAGGCGGCCTCGAGGGGCGACGCGGGCTTGAGGTGGAGGCGGCCCGCGAGGGGTTCCTCGAGCGCTAGGCGGAGGCGGCCGAGGCCGTGGCGAGCCGATGCGAAGGTCCTTGGTTGCTCCGGCAGTGGGCCTCGCACAATGTGCTGGGGTAGCGGAAACGAAGAGGCTCCCGCGGCTGCGTGCAGGCGGTGAAGCAGCACAGGTGCGCTCCGGAAGTGAAGGGTCTCCCCGAGCGGCTCTGGCGGCGAAGTGGCACGAGGCGGCCGGAGGCGAAAGGCTCTGTGGGCTGCGGCGTCTTGTGGCAGCCTATGGCCTCCGGGTAGAATGCTTCGGTGAGCGAGGGTCCCAGAAGGTCACCGGGCCGAGGTTTTTTTTTGTGAGGTTGGCCTCATTTGGGCTTTGGGCAGGCTACCAAGGCTATTTTTTCTGGGGGGGTTGGGGCTTCGGCCGGTGTGGAGGTGTCTTCAGCTCCTCATGTTTGTAACTTTTTGTTCGGTCCGCACGGACAGCGCCAACTGTCGTAGCTAAAAGACTAGACAGTGGGTACGAAGTACCCTCCGTACCCTTTGTCTTGGGAGAAGGACTAGAGGGAGGAGCCAAAGACATATGTATGTGTGTATGTGTTGTCTCAAGTATAAACGAGAAAAGCCCCCCTTGTTACATGCCCATGGGGCTTTACTTATAGGGGGCAAGAAGGGACATTTACCTTCTTGCTCCCATAGAGAGAGAGAGAGAGAGAGAGAGAGGGTATTTTAGGTACATTTGCCTAAAACACACTATACAGACTAGGTTTACACATGTACAGCATCCCCGACTACAACATCCCTGACGGCATACTGGTATTCCTGACGACTCTAGGGTGCGGTGCACCCCTAGGTGCCCTGCTACGACAACGGTACTACTCATGGAACAGTTCACAGAGGTGGCACTGTTCACGTGAACAGTATGGGCTCCCTTGGGTGGCCGGCTAGCGTATGGGCCACTTCCGGTATGATTACAAGGCCCAAATTAACCCAAATGGGTAACACAGCACATTCTTTGGATGATTGCGGTGCGCATAGAAGGAATTTGAAGGTGAGGCTAGATCCATTGGAAAGAGGATGATATAAACTTTCAATTAAGTACTCGTGGACCTCAAATAGAATCCGTATGTGAAAGTTATGCTCGTTTGAAGTCGAGGCTATCTCCGGAGACCGAATTGGATTCCAGAAGATATCCAACTTGATCTCTTGCTTGGCTTGTACAAAAAGTGACATGATATGGCACAAATATACATTTTCATCATTAGGTAGCATCATATAATAAAAAGGCACTCCTAAAAACGAGCTCACCTGATAATTTAAGTGAAGTGTACGAGCTCTTGTAATTGGAACAATAAGCATAGCAAATGCGGTTGTATCTTTAGGGGTTATGTCCTCATCACAGGTGGGGTGGTATTTATAACCCTCACCAACAAAACTAGCCATTTGAACCAATTCCCTAAAAAATTCAGCATTTGCGGTAATACCGCCGTTCAAGCCCAGTATTACCGCAGTCGAAAAACAATAGTCGACTGTTGTTCATTAAATGCATCTGTTATAGCCATTACGAAAAAGTTACGGTATTACCGCCAACTACAAACCGATATTACTGCATTGCGGTAATACCGCTCGGCTATATCGGTATTGCCGATTTCGAGAGGATAAGAATCACAAGAAAAACACCCTCTTTGGAAAAATCATTCCGCCATGTAAAACTCGGTATTACCGACTTGCGGTAATACCGCAGAAGACTTGCGGTTATACCGTTTTTAGGTTTCAAGAAAACTCCAAAAAAACATGCTTGCTGGAAAATCCATATCGCCAATAATATATCGGTATTACCGCCTTGCAGTAATACCGCTCAATACTTGCGGAATTACCAATTATGGGATTTCAACAAAATCATCCAAAACATGCTCTCAGGAAAATACATACCGCCATGTATATTTCGGTATTACCGACCTACGGTAATACCGCTCAATACTAGCGGTCTTACCGATTTTTCTGAATAGTTTTCCAGACGCAAAAACAAATGCAATGCAAGACTCCTAGTTGATCAAGATGGTACATAAAAAGATCCTCAAGCTACTAGCCATGATCCATCTTTATAGTACGACATTTAACCTATAAATATGATCTTTTCTCCATATACCAAGATCAGTAAAATACAATAAAAAAATCCGTAGACTTAGCGATACCTTTGCCTTGAGTCATGTTGATCTTTATCACCTTTGCATTGCTATTTCCATGTCATCATTCAACCTTTGGGACTAATTCTTTAAACAAACTTAGTACACATGTTAGTCCCTTAATACATTGGTGACATTAATTACCAAAATCAACATTGGATTTCATGTATTTTTATAAAAATAAAAAATAATTAAATATTGGAAAGCCTCATGGGCCAATTTCTCTCTCCGGCCCACTAGGCCTACAGTTTACTGGATATCCAAAATAGTGTTTACCGGATACTATCCGAAAAATTATCCGGATAACTCAGAATCCGACGGATACCTCATTCTCGAATCCGTTTCCATATCTGGATCCAAATCTGAAATCCGAGAAAAATCTAGGATATCTGGTTTCATGCTCAGAATATGATCCGAATTTTTTCAGACGGACGAACGGTCGGAAACTATCCGCTCCGTTTTCACCCCTGCTGAACCTGTCTAAAAAGCCCATATCTCTTCTTGCATAATCTTGAGTGTTGCGTCCCTAGCATTTATTTCATAAGATCGATAGTGAATCATCGACACCATCCACTAGCCTCAACCATCTTCCTGTGGACCTAAGCACTCCTAGCTTAGTCCCGATCCCGTCCGTCTCACCATGACGTAACCCGGAGTCCTTCAACCATGACCAACAAGCAAACTGTTACGTAGCACTGCACGACACACAAAATCATCAATTTACACAATTGATGAGTCACGAATGCATACATTTAAAGCTTCACTCCTGAAAGCATCACTTTACCTCAAAATATGTTTGCTCAAACTTTACCTTCTATGGTTCTTGTCCATTTTGTACCTTGCTTGAGTCTAACTATCTCACCTGGCATATATAACCGTTTTGGACCTTGGTTCTCCTAACCAAGTCCCGATGCTCTTCGCCATTGACCATAGTTGACTCCAAGTCACATGCACAACAATAGACCAAACAACCGTTTTCAAGTACAAGTTCTTCGCAACTTGACCCACGTTAGACAAAACACGCATCATACAACATCTATGCACTAAGTCCCATGACTTTGGTCTAACCCACAAAATTCACTGTCTTCCCGACGCGTGAAACCACTTTGTCCGGTTAGACCGCCCTACTAGTCTGACTGCCAACCAACGGCCAGTCAGACCGTCTTAGTCTCTTAGACTTAGGAATTTCCTAAGTCTCAGACTTGCACTTTATCTGAAAATTTCAATATCTATCTAGTTTATCATCGAAACTTCATTTTCAATGAAACCAAGTGCAAACACATCATCCTACCTTCCCACACACGTGATTTTTTGGCTGATTCTAAAAATTCAATTTTTCATTTTCTACCAGTCAAACCGCCACATGTGGCCGGTCTAACCGTCATGCCCTGTCAGACCGCCTCTGCCCTGACAGTTAGCTAATCTTTCCGAAAACGAGGTTTTTTTTCAAATACCTTGACACTATTGTCAATTATTCAACACACTGAGATTAGGATAATCTATCCATAATTTTCACGATTTTTTAAATAATCCTTTTTTATTCCAAAATACAGTAATATACCTCCGGAGTGACTAGGATTATTTCTGTAAAATAAAAAACGGAGGTATATTACTGTATTTTAGAATTAAAAAAATAGATTATTAAAAAATATTCTAATTACCACGTATTGTTTTCTGAGAAGATAGGCTGGTAGGTTGGGGTCCGTTGATTTTTTAAAATTTTATTATTGTTTTCTTAGAAGATAGGCTGGTAGGTTGGGGTCCGTTGATTTTTTTAATTTTATTTTTGAAGGCAGTAAGGCCTGACTAGTTGATTAATTTGAAGTGGATCGAAAGAAGCATGAGTCTGCCCATGAGAGCATGCCAAAAAAAAGCAGGTTAGTTTCTACTGTTTACCAATTTAGATGCTCTTTTAATCCTTGTAGTCCGATTGCCTACCTCACCTCGTGGTGCTGGTGCCCAAACCGAGAGATCATTCAGAGCTTGCAAAAAGAGGGGATTTTACATGTTGGGTTGAATGAAAAGCGTTTGCCGCGATCGAGGAGGTGGTGTTGTGCAGCTTGTGCTGGTGGGAAAGCATGGAATTTTTGGCTGCTGCACTGGAGACGGAGTAGCTAGGTAGCTAGGAAATTGAGGAGGAAGGAGGGGACAAGGCTCACATGGCGTCTGCCTCGGGCGTCCCCCTCACCTGCAATCTTGCTGCCGCCCCATGCTGCACTGCAGTAGCGCAGTTACTACCTATCCCCTCGCTCACCTGCTCCTCTCTTCCTTTCCCTGCTTGCGTGTGTGTATGCAAAGCTCACTGCACTGCACCCACAGTGGGTGCTGCTGCTGCAAGGCCGACATATGGGCCTAGGTTAGTATCCATAATCCATTTGGTGCTTATAGGGCGATGTTTTGTGCTGTTTGACAATTTTGTTTTATTGGATTTGTCCACCCATCAATTCGACTGTTTTTGGATTAAAATCATTCAGATTTCTTAGCTGTTGGATCGAGATCCAAAGACTATCCCCTCCCACAACCTCCCTATTAAAGCACAACCTTCTCCATTGCTCCCGTCTCCTCCCTATTTGCCACCAAGGCGTTGCCACCCCACCGTCTTGCCACCCGCCACTTCACCGCTTGCCGCCTTGGCCTCCTCCTCTCTGCCTCCTCGCTCGCCCCTTCCTTCCCGTCTCGTGGCTATCACCTTGAGATCCGCCATCACCACCCCGCCTCCTAATTTCTTCCGCCGCCGGCCTCCTCCTCGCCTGCCTCCTCCGCAGCCACCTTCTTCCCCGTCTCCGACGGCTACCGCCGATCCGCCATTGCTACCCTCGCCTCCTAACTTCTAGTTGATTCCCGTGCCCCCCGCCGACCTCCACCACCCATCGCCCTCCTCCAACTTGAGGTCGGTGCCTTGCGCCGCCCCTCGCCATCGCCGCCATCGCTAGTGCCTCCGCCGCCCCTCCCTTCCTCTATAGCTGGGCCCCGGTGAACCCTAGCCCTAATCCGGCGTCGTCGTCGCCGCCGCCGCTGCCACCGAAGAAGACGACGTTGCCGGCCGAGCACGAATCTCCACGCAAGGCATCAAAGGTCAGGAATTCGACTGTTTTACCTCAAAAAAAATTCAACTATTTTTTAGCAATTCCGTTTGTTTTATTGACAACAACCTTGTTGTAAATCGGGCATTCGATTGTGTTGACCTTTATCCAAACGAACGCCCATTAGGGACAGCCGGCCACGAAATCCATTAGCGTAGTTTACTCTTGTATAGTTTATTTTATCACGGAGACATCAATCCCACCTCTTCCTACATAAAAAGAGGTAGAGGCAATATATTCTATACACAAGCATACAAACAAAAGAACTATAAAATTGAGAGAAAACTTGGAGCTACGTCTTGTGCCTTTTGTTCTACTTTTATATTCCTAGAAGTTGAGTGCTTGATCGTCGCCGCACCGCCCGTAGTCGTTGCCGATGCGTCCCGCTCTGCCGTCGCCACGAGCACCGCCGCTTGCCTCTGTGCGTGTGTGTGTGCATGTGACACGGGCCGAATCGACTAGGGTTTGGGGAAACCTTAGTTCACAGGTAGATGGGCCGTGCGCCCACCGGATGGGATCCTATAGGCCTTGTCATTTTTTATAGAAAAACCCTTGGAGTTTTGTATAATTACGTGCAAATAATTGGTTTTTTTAAATAGGCATTCCGAACGGAAATCTTACGATTTAAAGCCTAGATATTTTGGAGTAATGTTCTAGGGCTTCCACTCGCGATCGGTGGAAAATTGCCTAATAAACCTTAGAAGTTTCCTGGTTATCAAGTCTAAGTCTTTTAGGTTTTATTTAATTACCAAAAAATAATTTTCTATTGTTTTAGAGTATAGAAATTTAATCTATGCCTAGAAAATTAGTAGAAAATCGCATAAAAATACTGGAAATTCATGGACTGTTATTTACTGTTGTAGTAAATCGTTTTATTGCTCTAACCCATGTTTTGACTTATGTTGTACATGTTGTACCTATTGATTACCTTATGGTAATTATGTGTTTGTTGCTATATGACATATAGGCAATATGGCTGATGTCGCAAAGAGGGAATTTGATGAATTGGTAGTTGACGGAAGCAACTACCTAGCCTAGGCCCTCGACGTCAAGTTTTACTTAGCCTCCAAAGGGCTGAGTGCAACTGTCATCCCTCCTGGCAAAACCAGTGGTCCTCCAGATCAAGATAAGGCTAAAGCCATATTTTTCTTACATCACCTTTGACAAAAAGAGATCCTTTAGTCCTATGGAATTCTCTTCAGAAGAAATACAATCAACAAAGGTTGATGATGCTTCCGCGGGATGAACACGAATGGACGAGTTTACACTTTCAGGATTTCAAATTCGTTGTTTCTTACAACTTGGCTCTCCATAGGATAATTTCTTGCTTCAGGCTCTATGGTAGGGAAATCACATATGCACAAATGATCGAGAAAACCCTTTCCACTTTCCATGCTACAAATTTGGTGCTAGCATAGTAGTACAGAGAGAGGGGGTATGAAACCCACTCTGAACTAATTACCGTACTTTTAGTAGCAGAAAAGCATAACAAGCTTCTCATGAAGAATCATAATGCACATCCTACTGGAACTCAGGGTGCCCTTGAGGCACGTATCGTTCAAAAGTTGGATTCATTGCAACACCACGAACAATGGGGCGTCTGCCTAACCACCAGAAAAGGAAAGGGACCCGGAGGAAAGAAGATTAAGCCATTTACCTTTAAAATAAAAAGGAAATATAGGAGGAAACGGGAAGTCTCCAATGAAGGCACCCAGTGATAACAGGCCTTGCGTCAAGTGTGGAATCAAGGGTCACTGGACAAAGGGATGTATGACGCATAAGCATCCGATGGAACTCTATCAGGAGTCACAAAAGAAGACGGGCCAGAATGCTAAACCAGAAGCTCACTTTTTGGAAGCACCAAAGGAAGAGGAGAAGTTGGAGAAAAACACTCATCTGATGGAGGAGGATGCAGGGGATGGTGATGCCCTGTATGATGATGATTACACTCCATTACTAGATGAACTACTGGATATTTATACAGAGGAGGATTAGGAGAGTCCTAAGAATTAATCTCCATTATCCCCATAAAAATTCAGAAGTTGGGCCATCATGTCTTTAGGATGATGCTATTGCATAAGGGACCAAATTTTGTTTGATCCTGAATTAGTCAGCAATATTACTATCAGGAATTAAAGTTACTCGTTGTAATCTTTAGTTCATGAGTTGAATAAAGTATTTCCAGTTTGTATGCATGTTTTATATTTGCAGTTATGCATATGTAATGTTTTTAATTCATGCAAATTATTTATCTTCTGCTTATAGAATTGTTGAAGTACGGTCAATGGAGAGGGAACATGAATTTTGTCTTGTGGACGGTTATACCACAAATTCAATCCTTAGGATGTTTGATGAGTTTTTGTATGCAAAATTAATTAATTTAAAGTAATAAAATAAAGAGACAGTCACCGACATGTAAGTCAATAGGGAAGCCTGCGAGCGTACAAAATTATCTGAATCAAGACTGACGTGCGGCCACGCGCGTCGTCGAATACTTTTCTATGCGTAACGTATCCAATATTAGACTCCCTGGGTTGCTCTCATCGCAAGGAGTACGAAACGCATCACAAATTCGATACTTTGTTTAAAATATATGGACTCTAAAAGTTTAGAGATGGACAGGTACAAAGCAAAATGACTGATATTATACTCGCACGGCCGGACGCTAGCACCCGGATATGCAGCTGGATTAGCGATAATATCTGAGATTTAAAACTGCTAATCTCTATCCAAACGACAAAGCCCGTACATGCATGCATGTACACGTATACGTCTCTGTGAAGCTTCCAACTCAAGCAATAAGACAGCCTTACCTAGGCCCGCATGGCAGTGGTGCATGCATGGCTTGGGTTCCTTTGCGTGTACTGGTTCACGACATGCGCAGGTGCAAGTTCACGCGTGCAATTAGATGGAAATGTTATCTCAGCATATCTTATTCGAATGGAATATAAACCTCAAAAGAGGCGATTAAGTATCTGTAATCAAATCGCAATTCGCTGCCGAGATCACGCTACAGGATGTTGCGCGCCTACCTATAAAAGCCCTGCCATCTTCAAAGAGGCAGGAGGAGGTCCTGAGGAGGAAGACGGACGCGAAGAAAACACAGGAGTGCTGCAGCAGTACACACACAGAACAACGCACACAGGCACTGCAGAAAACAAGAGAGGACGGATCGATCAACACACGCGGAGGCCGGCAAGGAACGATCGGCAAGGGAGCAAGCAGGCCATGGAGTTGTCCTTCTCTAATTAACGGTAATGTTTGATTTCTCCTTCCTCTCTCTCTCTTTTCTCTCAAGCATGCATGATCTAGCGTGAGGATGCCGAGGGAGACGACGATAGTGCCAAGGACGTCGCCGTGCCTGCCCCCGCCGGCCGGAACGTCATCAATCTCAATGTTCATACCGCCCGCCGCCTCGACTCGACGCTCCGGAAATCACCATCGTGCGGTCCGTGGCCATGCCGTCGAGGACGCTGCAACCAACATCGTCTGCGCCTAGGCTGCATCAAGTGTTGGAACTAATCTTGACTCATGTTATTTTGTTTTGAGTATGTAGGTAAGTGTAGTTGGTGCTGTTGACCATGTGTTGGTGCATGCATCGTGTGGAGTTAGTGGATAGCTACTAGATGCATGTGTTAGTGGAGTTAGTCTCATGGAGAGTGGAGGTCATGGGCCGATCCAGTAGTTGCCTTGCATGGCATAGAAAGCGGATCATGTGTACGCAGGCTATGCCGCGAAGACGTCTTCGACGTCGCCGGAGCCGCTGTACATGTCACGGAGATCATCGCCGGAGTCGCCGTGTACCGCACCGAGGCCGCCGGGCAGCCAACGCTTGCCTTGTCGAGGCTGCCGTCCCACGGCCTAAGGTCGCGACGTCGCACAACCGCAGCAGTCTTCATCAACAATATCGCCGAACCGCCGAGGCCGCGGTCAACTAGCCGAAGCCGTTCATGGGCAGCCACGCCCGTCTGACATGTCGTGCCCGTTACTCCGCGAACCAACGACGACGTCACCATCACCCATGAAGCTGCCGTGCCGGCCGCGTCACCCGCCGCTTAGGTCGTCGTCAGCTGCCAATTGGAATAATCTTGACATGTTAGTTTTGTGTTCACGTTGATACGTGTAAGTGTTGCATGTGAGGTGCTGCATACATGGGATTAGTGATTCCTTAAGATGTGATCAGCATGCTTGACTTGGTGTAGGTAGAGTGTGGGTGCGTGAGTTAGTTGGCTGTGTTGCATGCGTGTGTGAGTTAGCTAGTTGGGCTCATGGAGCCATGAGTTTAGGATCATAGCAGTGAGACGTGGGCAAAAGTTGTTAGGCCAGAGTATTTATCTTTACCTGTTAACTTTGGTTAAAAAGTGCAAGGAGAGAACACCAGAGAAGGCAAAAACAGCTCTAAAAGAGTTCACGTCGAAATTCTGAGTGTTCTCCGGTGTTCTTCGTGTCTACAAGGCAAGTGTGTGTTCCAAAGAGAAGACCACGAGTGAGTTCTCTCTGGGACCTATCCTAATAATTATTATCAGAGCAAGGTACGAGGAGAAGCTGTCTGACAATGACTCCCGATTGGCAACGGCGCGCGCCAACAGGCTCCATGCGAGGAGTGGCATCGGTTCAGGTGTGCATGCGTTCTGGTGACCATGGCGAGAGCTGGTGGGGCTGCGCGTGGAGCGGAGCACGGCGACGAGAGCAAAGCGGTGACCAGCGGAGCATGCAGTTCCGTAATGAGGAGAGTCGGCACATTGGGCGGAGGTGTACGGGGCACCAACAACGAGTCTGATTGCAGCACCGTGCACTAGGAACCTGATGGTGGAGGTCCGTGCGGCTATGACGAGGCCAGCGCGGTGTGCCAAAATCGCACGTGACGTGCACACCGGTGGGGACGACGCGATTGCCGCGGAGTAGGCCGACGACGGTAGTCTCCACCGTAGGTGGAGGCCAGCGGCGACAAGGTGAGGCGGTGTGAAGCCACCGGGAAACAAGTTGGCATGAGACCGACAAACGGCGATGACATGGAGATCGACGTCATAAGAAGAATTGGAGGTTGGAGTCGCCCGGTGATTCGTGCCACCGGCGATGAAGTTGTGGCGGCAAAGAGGTAGCGGTGAAGAGTGAAGGTGGCATGTCTCCAAAATACTTGCTACCAAGAAGCGTCGTCGACAACCGGCATGGCAAGATAGCATTAGCGCTCATCTCCGTGTCTCCCGGAGAAGAACTTCCTGGTGCATGGGCTGCGGTGGCGCCCATGTTCACGGTCGCTAATGGCGAGAGTGAATGTATTGTCTCTCAAGAGTGATCGCGTGATGAGGACGACTGTATTGTCCCTCAAAGAGTGCACCACGTGGTACAGAAGCGTCTGCATGGGTTCGACGACACATAAAGGAAGTTTGTGTTGCTAACCCGTGTCGAGTGGGAAGACAGAACTTTTTGGAAATAAGTGTTGAAGACCGTCAATGACGCGATGAGTAGTACAAGAGGCCATTGCGTGTGGCAACAAGGAGAAAACCGCTGCGCGTGGCAAAAGGTTACAGACAATCCACAACGGTGAGTCGACATATCAAGATTAAGAGGGAAAATATTGGAATAATCTTGACATGTTAGTTTTGTGATCACGTTGGTACGTGTAAGTGTTGCATGTGAGGTACTGCATACATGCGATTAGTGATTCCTTAAGATGTGATTAGCATGCATGACTTGGTGTAGGTAAGAGTGTAGGTGCGTGAGTTAGTTGGCTGTGTTTGCATGCGTGCGTGAGTGAGTTAGTTGGGCTCATGGAGCCACGAGTTTAAGATCATAGCAGTGAGACGTGGGCAAAAGTTGTTAGGCCAGAGTATTTATCTTTACTAGTTAGCTTTGGTTAAAAAAAAATGCAAGGAGAGAACACCAGAGAAGGCAAAAATGGCGCTAGAAGAGTTCACGTCGAAATTCTGAGTGTTCTCCGGTGTTCTTCGTGTCCACAAGGCCGGCAAGTGTGTGTTCCAAAGAGAAGACCCAAGAGTGAGATCCCTCCGGGACCTGTCCTAACACTGCCGAGCTGCGAAGTCGACGTCGCATCATCCATTTGCCGAAGTCGTTGTCACCGGCCGAGCCGCCGCACCCGCCGCCAAGGCAGCCTGGATTGTCATCAGTATTCAGTCATCTACTCGACATGCACATACTCCCTCTTCAGGCTCGCATATGTAGAGCTCTATCCATGATGATGCTGCTACGCTTGGCCGAGCAGACAAGTTGTCTGAGACAACTCTGCGGTATCGAACGCCGATCTAACCCGATGCGTACGTCCAGTTGCCGACGTCGCGATTACTTCGACGAGGCTGCATCGCCGCCGGGCGACGCCTTTTGCATCTCATGAACGTAGCCTCTACGCTGCCAACGAACAGCTTTCACGCCTTGCGAGTGCGACATCTTTGCCGCCGAGGACCTCTATTAAGGCCGTCGTTAAAGCCCATGCGTACCTGCATGCCTTGGCTTTCTTGCCATTCAACTCTACCTGACAATGATGTCACATCCTGCGTACGTTTGCCGCAACCGAACGAGCTTGGTCTGCCCTCTTGAGTCTTGACGATGGAGTTCGTTCCAGCCGCTCTCGACTATTCCTACCTAAACTACATCTACTACTTCTTCGATGTTGCCGTCGTATCATCAGATCGGCCAAGCCGAGCGCAACCATGCATGCTATATACTCAACCACTATTTCTACACGCCGTTCGAGATTGACGACAAAGGCTATGCTACCAACAGCGCATGGACCGAGGAGGCATCGATGTTGCTGACGCCCATCTGCATCAACCATCTACATCACATGCATGCAGAACGTGAAGCAAAGACCGGCAACGTAGTCAAACGTGAAGCAAAGACGGCAACGATGACTACGTGCAGCTTAATGGAAGGTATCTGGTGAGTTCACCTCGTAGGAGTAAATAATAGGGAGTCTAGGAACCAGGAGACCACATCGTCAAGTCATGGAGTGTATAATAATAATAAAGGACTTGTATTTTGTAATTTCATGAGATTTAATAAAATGCATGCTTCCTTAACCTTTTATTTCTTGTATTTTATTTATTTTGTGTACTTTGTACACAACCTTAATCCCCACACATAGAAATCTCAAGTGATTTCTATTATCAAACAAGGGATATGAAGTATTTCCACATTTTCAGTTCAAAGACTGGAATATTATGGCCATAGCTGGCAACTGTGGTAATATTGAAGGATCTAGAAGAGTTACGATAGTGTTATCGATGAGAACAAAATTAATCTTTGAGAATGGATTATTATTCCTAGAATCAACACGAACTCTATTAAGTTTCGAGGATATCTATAATAACGATTGCCATGTGGAAATAGAGGATGCGGCACCCTGTGTCATTACCCCAGAGGGTAATCACACTTAAGCATACGGATTACTATTCGTCTACTCAGTAGGATACCGCTCCAACGAATAGTAAGCCTTACTAAAGTTAACGCAGCAGAATAATAAGATAGAAACTGTACTTTATTACAACAGTTAGCCATACAAGGCTATGATCTTTAATACAATTATTTAATTACCACGAGAAAGAATTCACCTCGCTTGTCTGCCCTGCTCCACTGGTCGTCTACTCGTCCCACTCGCCGAATAAGGGGCCCACCTCGCCCTGGTCCTCGTAGTAAGCGCTCTCGCCTCCTACGGCCTCCTCGGCACTTGTGTGTCCTTCATCCCACTCGGGATAGTTCCTGGTTGGACTAGAATCTAACAAAAGAAAATAATAGCAAAAATGAGTACTAGTGTACTCAGCAAGCATTTATTAGCAAAGACGTACTGTATGACTTTTCTCTGTTCGTTATCACATTTTCTAACTCATCTCTTTTTCTGGAAAATAATTTACCAAGATTTGCGTGGCAAGTTTTAATTCAGAAAAGACAACTTATCACTCAGTAAGAAGATAAATCCCCTAGCAGTCACCGTAGACTCCAATCCAGGAGACAACCATGAATTCATAATTTTATTTAGTACTATGCAGGTTTTGTACCACTTTACCTATAGCTACTTTGAGCTCTCTTTATGCTAGGTCTCCCGCATTTCCTTTAATGCGGTTTCAAGTTTAGAATACAGAACATTTTTTGACGAGGATTAAACTCTCGATGTATTATTTTAATACATAATAAAAGACCATATGTCCTCATGGTCGTAACCCCTAAGGCTCACGACCTCTATGGTTGTAAGGATTCCAGAGGTTATTCCAAGGATACCCTGGTCGGATGAGGGCCTGTACCCAGTCCCCGACCAGATGACTGCTCGTAGAGGCATTGAACTAGCATCCGGATCTGACTCCGGGTATATTCCATACCGTGTGATGAATGGAACATATGCCATATTGGGTCCATACCACGCGACGTTTCATAATCTAAAGACACTGACAACAACCACTACCTTACGATTGTGTGTCTCATAGGCGCACAACCGTCGAGCGGTTGATACTCTGTCAACCACCGCCTCCCTCCCACCGGACACGTCACTTCCCAACAGGCGTCACTTCCAGGAGTAACTGCCACCACTTCATCAACTACTAAAGCAAGAACGCAAACGACAAAAGAAGGATGGAATCCAAGTTGGAAGATCAACAGACGATTGGATTTCGATAGCATAAACAAGCATTACGCTCAGTGTAATTAAGGATTAGTCCACCGCCTTGTCGAAGGCACCCCTTGTAAAAGCCAGTTCATAGCAATAAAGAGCAGTCTCATTCTCTCCTAAGAACTCTTTGCCATTTTTCTCTTTTTATTTCGTAAGATCGGCGACTCGATCGTCGATAGTTAACGCCGTCCGTGGGGAAGAAGGCGTTGAGTTCTTGAAGGTCACTTCGCTCAAGCATTCCTCATCTACTTCCTTTGTCCCATTATTGCTCATGCGAATATGGCGGGGACTTGGGATAAAGAAAACTGGTTCGACCTAGCGGACTACTCCAACCTCGACATGGACGCATACATCCGCACCATGGAAGAAAACGGGATGTCATCGTCCTCTTCCTCCTCCGCCGGTTCGCCAGTCGCAGAGATTGACGAGATCGACCAGATAGATGAGGATACACCGCCACCAACAGTGGCTCTCTCAGAGGAACCGCTCGTTCTGATCAGTTCGGAACGTCCGAGCGCCTCTACAAGCCCGGTCAATTCGACCGATAGGAACGACAATGTGAGCCTAGTGCGGTGACCAGAGAGTCCAAGTACTCTCGATATTGTTGTGGGTGACCAGTATTCGCCAACAGCTCCTATGTATTCCGGGGGCCAAACGACACATGGTAAGGGTATCAATGAGGTTATCACCGATCATTGGCCAAGTGGGCATGGTGAAACTTAGTATACGATCGGCAGTCCGCCGAATCAGGATAAATCCACCACAAAGCCCACCAGAGGCAGTAATCTCCGACCGCTCTCCGTCGTGGAAGCTCCTTGTAGAAGCATTGGAAGGCTCTCCCTCAGTTACAACAGGAGTTCCTCGGAAGATCACTGTTGGCGCCACGAAGTTAACACAATGAGAGATACCAATCCGGATGTCATGCATAGTCCTCCACGGGTTAACCCGCCACCACCTGCTAGTGGAAATGGTACGGGCACTCAAGCACCAACTACCGGAGGCAACCGAACTGATGGACGTGCATTAGTTAATTCACCTGTTCTTACCCCCTCGCGAGTAAGAAATCAAACAGGGCCATCCGGGAGGTCGAGGGATAACTCGACTCACCGGACGCCCACTAAAAGCAGAAGTTTACCACAACCTTCGGTAACTATACAAAACCTGCAACGAGTTCGGGATATCTTGAATAATCCAGACCCTGCTCTAGCAGGAACTCCAGGTTATGTTCAACTTGCATATTAGGTGTCGGAGATCCTCCAACAAACCATGCGTCGTACAGAAATATTTCGGGAGCAGAGGAATTCACAAAGTCACACGATGACCTCATCCTAGCACTCCTCTTTCAGTAAAGGACAGCATGGTCGTGCAGAGGATCGAGCAACACCAAGACCCCCTCGTAGGTTTCGACTAGGAAATCACGAGGGGAGACGGCTCTTCACAACAGCCACTCCACCTCCTCGCCAAGAGGAACAACTACTTAATTTGGGCGACCTCAGGTATCATCTGAACTAGGTAGGTGGTCAAAGGCGTTATCATAACGTCCACGACCGGGTTGGGACACCGGATCCTAGATATGCAAATTTGAGGTACCGATCCCCGACTGACTATAATCTGGCTCCTTTTGAGAGAAGGCGCCACGACTCCATTATGGGATGCTAAGCATTTTCGGCAGGTCTCCAAGCTGTTCGTTGGTCGGACAGGTTCCGACTAGCCAACATAGAGAAATTCAATGGGACTCAAAACCCATTAGAATTTCTTTAGATTTATTTTACCGCCATCAAGGCCGCTGGTGGTAATGATAACGCAATGGCAAACTATTTGCCTACGGTCCTTGAAGGATCTGCCTGGTTGTGGTTTCTTAACCTACCGGTCAGATCTATCTATATATGGGAGTAGCTCTGCGATACTCTGATCGTCAACTTTCAAGGAACATACGACTGCCCTGGAAAGGAGCATGATCTTTATCGGATGAAGCAGAAGACCAATAAAACTCTTCAACAATATATCAAGAGATTCAGTCAGGTTCGTAATTCCATCCCAGAGATCGCAGAATCTTCTATCATCTAGGCCTTCAAAGCAAGGCTGAGGAATCGCCGATTTATGGAAGATATTACAATAAATCCTACACGAACAACCATCGAGCTTTTCGACATAGCAGACAAATACGCGGTCGCTAGCGAAGTGGTCGAATGTTATGAATCTATTGATCGGAAGGACAAAAACCCCTAGTCAGATCCAGAGAAACAGGAGAAGAAAGGCAAAAAATTCTCTCAAGAACAAGAAGAATCGCAAGCCCGACAATAAGGAAGTCCTTGCGATTCTAGAAAAATATACCAAGAGCAAGAAAGATTTCACCGGTCGGAATAAAGGTAAGACTCCGACCAGTGACTTCAAGAAAAGCAAGAAGTGGTGTCCACTTCACAAAGCGGCAGCGCATGATCTGCGTACCTGCCGGGCCTAGCAAAGTAAGCTGGAAGATTACTACTCAGGCAAAAGACGCTTCCGCTCCATAACGGAACTCGGAGAATCAAACTCCAAGAAAGATAAAGATGGCGATGAAGAGATGGACTACCAGGAGCCGCAATATACGGTGGGTATGATCTTTAGAGGATCCTCCTCGTACGATTCCAGACATCATCTGAAGACCGTGGAGAGAGAGGTCAACCTTATCGAGTCTCCGATCACTATCAAGCCGTCTAGGTGGTCGAAAACTGTAATCTCCTTCAGCAAAGAAGACTGCCCCATGCCGTTGACTCGACCAGGTAGGTTTCTTATCGTAGTTGAGCCTACTATTAACAAGTGTAAAGTTAATCGAGTCTTAATAGATGGAGGTAGTTCTTTAAATATTTTGTTTGCGGACACATTAGAAGAAATGCAGATCCCAAGGTCCAAGGTGAAACCTGTGAAATATGCCTTCCACAACACAGTTTCTAGTTCTACCGCCAAACCGATAGGACAACTGTCCTTACCGGTTATGTTCGGAAGACCCGACAAGCTCCCACACGACATTCGTGCAGGTGATCCCCTCGATCACAACTTTTCTCTCGTCGTTGCCTCCGTGACGAACTCCCTCTGGATGCAGCTTCGGAGCTCGTGTATATTCATCGCGTTGAGCCCCTCCGCTCGAACCACGTTATATTGGCATCTCGACAGGTCCAACCCATTAGGTCCGGCCCGTACGAGACCATCTCCATAAAAAACTGACAAGTCTTGTATGTTCGAAATTACCTAATGCCACAACAACCCCATCCACGGTACATATGTGTAATTAAATACGACAAGTTGTATGTAAGTGATGGATGACATATGTGTAATTAAGTACGAATAATTAATTAATTACCAAATATTTCAAAAAATTGTTGGTAATTCATTAATACCATGCTTACCACTATTAAACCACATGTTCATTGCCACTTAATTACTTACGACTAACTAATTTGCACCGAATGATTTATGCCTAACTAATTGCTACTGAACTAATTACAACTGATTAATTATTACTAAATAAATTACGAGTAGTTCATTTCTACTAATTTGATATGCCGAACTGATAACCACTAAACTAATTCGGACTAATTAATTACCACTAAACTAATTTATTCCCGGCAAACAAAATAGTTACGACTAATTAATTACCACTAAACTTGCTAATTAGACTGATTACCTCTAAACTAACTAATTATGACTGATTAATTACTACTAATTAAATTACCAGTTCTTCATTTCCACTAATTTAATATGTCGTAATGATGACTACTAAACTAATTACAGCTAATTAATCAGCACTAAACTAATTAATTACCAGTAAACTAACTAAACTACCTTATTATGACTAATTAATTGCCACTAAACTAATTAATTACAACTAATTAATTACCAGTAAACTAACTAATTACGATTAGCTGACTAAGACTAATTAACTACAACTACGGTAATAACGACAAAAGCATGTGACAAATTACATACCCTTCGGGGGAAAGCAATAAAAAAAGGCCGATCGACTAGAAGCAAGCAAATACTTAACCTCCCAAAAAAAATTATTTATGTTATGTTCTCTGAATTCTCAGCAACAAGCGTTTAAGCAGCGAAAGGCTATCGTGTTAGTTCGGTATTTAAAAAGCGAAGCGAAGGAGCGGCGTTAGTACTGAATTCTGAAGCGTTAGGCGTCGGAATTCTAGACGAGGCGACAGATGTGCGAAGGAGGGAGGACAAACGGTGCGAAAGGTGGCCACCACGCGCTTTTTTGTTTCTCCGCAGAATCGGACGGGTGCATGGCGGGGGGGGGGAGGGGAGAGGGCTAGATGTGTGGAAGGGGGAGGGGTGGGCGCGTGGCAACAGCGGGGGGCCACCGCACGGTGGCTATGAGGCATGGCCACAACATGGTGGTAGTGTGGCGACAGGCGACGTGGCGGGCTGAGAGAGCCTGTTGCACGGTGGCCGTACGATAGGAGGCCAATTTTTTTTAAAAAAAATTTCAGGACGGTGCTAGTGTGGTAAATTCAGGATTTTTTTTTGGAAAAAATATTTACAAAACTAGGTCGTCATCCCCAAAAATTACAAAAAAAGGTCCCTATCGCCAGTTCATCTGACGACAGGCTCCTATCGCCAGTTGAACTGGCGACAGGAACCCTGAACAGTGGGGGTAGGTTCCTGTCGCTAGTTCAAGTGGCGATAAAAATCTAGGAATTGTTAAATATAGTAAATTAACTGAAAAAATTCTGCAATTTTTTGTGGAGCATCTAAATAGAGTGTTATTACGTGTGCAATTTTTTCATAATTTTATCCATTCTGAATTTATCTCCAAAATGCATTTAAATATACTATTTGTAGAATTTGTAAATATACAAAATGATGTCAAAAACTATAATTTTTTGTGAACACTCCTTACATAGTGTAATTATTTGTTTGATTTGTTTAGAATTTTTATGTTCTGAAATTATATTGAAAATTCGAATTTATGTTTCCGATCTGATGTACTTAATTGTATAAACACTTAATTTTCGAGACAATTTCAGAACATAAAATTTTTGAAAAAATTACACAAATAATTACACTATGTAAGGAGTGTTGACAAAACATTTCATAATTTTTGGACCAAATTTTCAAAAAAAATTTAGTTAATTTACTATATTTAAAAATTCTTATATGCATGTCGTTAGTTTAACTGGCGATAGGAGCTTGTCGCCAGATAAACTGGCGAGAAGGACCTATTTTTGTAATTTTTTGAAGTGATGAACCTAGTTTTGTAAACAAAAAAAAATTAAAAATTATTTTCAAATATTTTTTCGTAAATTCGGGACGGAAAAGGGCCATTTCGGCGGAGATTGGGAACACATGCACAGTACCTGTGCCGTGAAGCGCAACCAGGAGCCCAGTTCAACAAGCCGCTGGGCTGGGCTGGGCTTCAGGCTTAACCGAGTCGAGAGGCCCAGCCCAGAAGATCCTTGCTTGCTTGCTAGGCCAAGGAAGACCACCAAAATTCTCTACTCTCAAAGTTGCTTGCTTTGCTGTTCCGTCAATAAAAAAAGTTGCTTGCAGCAATCTCCAATTCTCCATCCAAACCACGTTTCAACAAAAAAAGAAAAAAAATCGGGTGGAGTGGACGATGGTCGGCGACGCCTCCGGCTGCCACGGCGAGTCGATGATGGGCAAGGTGGCGCTGGAGTGCGGCGGCGACACCTCGGCCTCCCAGGAGGATCTGCTCGCCCGCTCCTCCTTCCTCGGCGGCGGCGGCGCCAAGGACGGCGGCGACGAGGAGGAGCTCTTCAGCACCCTTGCTTTTACCCAAGACCCCGTCACCATGTGCACCCTCCCCTTCACCCAGTCCCCGTCGCCTCCGCCCGCGCCGCGCACCACCACCGCCCCTCCTCTGGACGGCGGCGACGACGACGATATGGCGGCCTTCAAGCAGCGGCGGAAGCCTAGGGTTTGCACCAGGAAGGTCAGAGGCGCCAGGATTAGGACCCCAGCCCCGAGCCCCAAGCAGCAGCAGCAACTCCATCTCGACGATCTCGATCCTCTCTACAAGGTCGTGCTCATGATTCCCACCACAACCACCTCGCAGATTCCTGTGGAGGACTTCCTCGCACTCGCCCGCCAGCGCGGTCTCTTCTAGCTTGCTGCCCCAATGGAGACGAGAGGGTAATGCAATACCATACGGATACGATTTGTCTATACAAATAATAATCTTTGACTTCACATTCCGGATTCATCCGCACATCTCATCTCATGACATTTCAGTGCAGGGGTGCATTGCGCACTTCTCCGTGACCATGATGGATCCACTTGGGACCTGCCATCTTGATACTGTCGATTCATTCAGTGATGTTATCAAGTGAAAGAAACTAGTAGCACCTTTTCCGTGATTGCTAGGTAACCATGTGCTCAGCTTAGCTCTGGAGTGGGCTTCTTAAATGTCACCGATGCTACTTATCGCTTTACTAATTTTAGTGATGTTGTCAAGATTCTGACTTTTGCCATTTTGGTGTTCAATGCCATGGTCAAGCACAAGGTATTCAGTCAGTGATTCTGGCAAAGATGGTGATAAATAGATCAAAGCAATTGGAGACTACTGTTTATGCCTCATTCCTTCCCATTTGCAATTTGAGTGCCTTGTGTGGCTTCCTACTTGCATTTCTGCTGTCTTGCACACCTCATTCTGAGCGTGTTTTGTGCTTCCAATGTAGGACAACTTAGTTCAGGGTACTATTATTTCTGGTGTTTATCTTGTTGCTGCACAAAATTTGTATGATTCCCTACCATATATCAACCAGGTCATGATTCAAATTGTAGTAGGTACCTGGATTTACATGTATTCACAATCTTTTTCCATTGTGTTCAACTGTTCATTGTTGAAAAACATGTTATTTACGGTCTTGTTCTTCATGGATTGATTTTGTTAGTGCTGCTGATCTCAGTGAACTACCTTAACTCAGTGCGTCATGGATATGCGGTAACTGTCCATAAGCATCTCAGTTTTGTTTTTCGGTGAGGGCATCTTTTTGTAGATATGTGGTTACCGTCCATAAGCATATCAGTTTTGTTTTTGAAAGGCTGTTCAGTTATCCTGTGGTAATCTGAAAGTGGTTTTTATTCTTCATGCACCATCAGATAGCTAGCTAAGCTTTGGTTATCGTTGCCATGCTTTTCCTGACATTAAAGCAGGTTAAAATTTGAACATGTGCTTTTTCCTGGGATTGTTTTGCTTGGTTCAGCAGCCAGCCGCCATTGATTTTGCACTCTTGCCCAGGATTCAGGTAAGATGTTGTTTGTGGTTTGTCAGCAGAACTGGGAGCTGCCTAGAATGAGGCCGGCCTGATCTGATGACAACATGTAGTAATACTTGCTGCTTCAATTAAAGAGATCCTGGGGAATCGAATCTTATAGCCGGTTTATGAAAGAATTTATCTGGAGGGTTATGTTTTAAGAATAGTGGAAAGGGTAGCTTCCATGATCCGGAAAACAAAGGCAATTCCAAAAAGAGGGAAAGGCTGCTTAAGGAAGAGGAGGAAGAAGCATTAGAGAAGAACCAGTATCTGCTATGCTACAACTACAAGCAGGTGAGAACGAACATCAGTGCCGGGCATTGACTAGTGATCACTTACATAAGCTGTAGGTTGCTCCTCCCTATCTAGCAGTTACATTTTAAAAGTAATGCGACTATATTTCTGTACAGAGGAGGTCACACATCGCAGTATCGGTTATAAAGGACGGATGGGTTAGCTGAAGTTGGAACCATGGGCATCATAGGTAGCAGCACTACAGTATACAGAATGCAAATGCCTGACATATAAACGGCAGAAACAATACATAGAAAGTGTGCAAAGCATTTTTTTAACAAATTTACAGAGAGTTCTGATAAAGGAATTTTAGCTGTTTCGCATGTCCAAGATTTAAAAAATTATATGGTTATCAGGGGATATTTAGCAATTAAGAAAAAATTGTCGCTGGAGATTCAAGCATTGTCTAAACTCATATATGACTGAGCAACAAGATTATTATTACCTTCAGGAGGGGTCATCTCTACTGGAGATTTTTTTCATGCTAATAGCACTACCCATAGTTGAGTGCCGGAGGAAATTGGATAATGATACGGTGAGAACGTCCGATATGAGCGTTCGGTTTGTACGCTCTGCATCCACTGTCCTCATATGCCTTATCCTCTCAAATGCTGCAACTTGGCTCACACACCAGCCCGCATAGCACACTCGCACCGATCGATCTCCCTCCACGCCATACCCCTTGCTTCCCCAATTCAGCTCACCCACTCCTCCGACGAGACCCAGGGCGTGATGGCGCCAACGACAGAGGCGACGGTAGGAGGCGAGGCCGTGGTGGTCCCAATGGCTATCCTGGGCTTGACCACTGATGTGGACGGTTGACCGTGCATGCGGACTCTCTAGTGTGGCTTGCGGGCTCATGGCGGGAATTTGCACGATAATAGTAACACGGTAATCTTGCATGTCCTCGTAAATCTCGCAGACCTAAAATCCGAATCAAAATACCTGATCCTCGTGTATATCCCCATCAGAATCATCCAAAATCTAAAATCCCTAAATCCCTACTTTGACTCCCCTCTCCTCTAGCGACAAAGGCGTGACGCCTGGCGTTTGCTTTGGCGACAAAGGTTCGACGCTGAAGAATCTAGACCCATCATTATGAGTTGATATAGTATTTTAGTAATTAATGACAATTGTCATGTGGACTAACATTTTCCATGATTTGGTGAAACAGGTTGAGTCCGATGATGATGAAGACTTAGAATATCATCATGTGTTGATGACCATCAAGACAAGATCATGAAGTGAAGAAGATCATCATGTGTTGATGATATTCAAGTTAAGAACCTGGACTTAGAGTGGAGATGCTCAAGGCTAATGTATGACTAGCATAGGCTAAAGATGTGTTCCTAGTCTTTTACCAGTCTTGGTGTTTGGTGTGGAGATCGGATTGCTAGTATAAGTTATCGTACTATTAAGAGGGGTCTTGACTAGTAGCTTGAGTGTGTCATGTATTGATAGCTCTTAGTGCTTGCTCTAACTCTCCGTGGCATGTTGCCGATATTTATAAATGTGTTTTGCAAATAGTTGAGTCTCATGCATAATCCTTGTAGTATGTGACTTTAGTTTACGAATGTGTTTTGCAAATGGTTTAAGTCCATATACAACATTCCTTGTGGCATGATTCTAAAAGTCGGCAAATATGTTTTGCAACTTGTTGAGAATTGTGTTTTCATCTCTTGTTTGTATTGCGCATCAATTAACAAATGTGTTTTGCAAAATTGAGATGAAGCAAATTGCATATCTGTTTTTTCAGTGTCTGGCGGTATGACTGGCCCTTGAAGGGTGTGACCGGACTGAGCGTCAGTCCATTTGTCCTGGTGGTCTGACCGCCGTGTGTGACCAGTATGACCACTATGTGTTGGCTAGTCTGGCCGGCCCCACAATCAGTTGCCCTGGTTAGCTTTTTCCAGAGAAGCATGTTGCTCTGGTTGGCTTGGCTCCTTTATGGAGCGGTCTGACCGCCCCCTGGCAGTCTGACCGGTTTGGTTCGGTCTGACCAGCCTCTATGACGGAGGTCACTTCGGTTGAGCGTCCAGCGGCTAGTTTTTATAGCCGTTGGAGCAAGGGTGGTCTGATCGTCCATTGGTTGGCAGTCAGACTGGGATCCCCTGTTTTTCTACAGATTCTACTTCAACGGCTAGTTTTCTTGTATTGGTGTATAAATACCCCCTGTGGCCGGTTGTGGGAGAGTGTTGGTGCCATTTTCGTTTCCCTTGAGCAACGAGCAAGCCATCTCCTCTTTTTTGTGCGTGTGTAGACTTAGTGAGCTTAGAGAGCAAAATCGTAGTGCATGTGTTGCATTAGGTGTTGGATTTAGTATCCATTGAGCTTAGACACTTAATTCGTTCAAGTGAGCATCTCCGACTTGTTACTCTTGGTGTTTGCCGACACCTAGACGGCTTGGAGGAGTTGCAGCAGTGATCTTCTCAAAGAAGGTTGTGAGAAGACTCGGGCTTAGTTGTCCTGTCGAAATGCTCCCACGCTACCGATGTAGACGGCCTCTACCTCTTTGAATCGGTTGGCATGGAGCTTGATGATGGAATTCCGCCTTGCGCTTCCGGTTGGCTTGAGGCAACCGCAATCGCCTCCATTGACGCAATTTCCTCTGGTGAAAGTCTGTAATCACCAAGAGCAAAAGCTGTCGCAAGGACTGTCCATAACAAAACTACAAAATCGAAATTAACACTATTATCACTTTTATCTTAGCATAACAAGCACTAACAATAAAAGTATAAAAAAATTAGTATTATACCTCTTTTGCTGACTTGCTACCGAAAATTGAATTTTCCAAAATTTGCACAATTTTTTTGAATTTAGCCAAATTAGCTCAACATGAATTTGAATTTGCACAACAGAATTTCAAATAGAGAATGAGGGATGGAGGGGGTGCTGAATGAGGGGGGGGGTATGGTGGCTATTTATAGAAAAAAAATTCGGGATTTTTTGAATTGTTTTGCTATTTTTAAAGACTCAAACGATCAAAAACACTAAACAACGCCCAATGTTCGAATTTTGGTCAAGCCGTGCCATGCTAGGCACGGCTCACGAGCACGCTGCCTGCCCCTACCCGGCCTGCCCTGCCTCTACCCACTGCCTGGCGCTGCCTCTTTTCCACCGCCACTCGGTCTCCCTGGCTCCCTGCTGCGTGCGGGCGTGGGCACGCGACACTAGGGCACTACCGCGGTAGCAGCACAGCAGTGGCGGCGCCCTCCACGGCTCCACGTCTCCACCCTCCACGTCGGCGGTGCCCTTCGGCCTCCACTTCACGGCTCCGCTCCGGCTTTCTCCTTCCTTCACGCCTTCTGCCTCCACGTCGGTGACGCCCTGGCCTCCTCCTCCCTCCGCTCCAGCCTCCTCTTCCCTGCTCGGCTCCTTTCTTCCTGAGCTGGTGGCGCTCTCCACTCCGCCTTCACCTCCCTTGTCCCTTCCCAAGCCGCCCCAAGCACCCGACACCTTGCCCCACCCTCCTCCTCCCTCCGCTCTGGCCCCCTCCTCCCTCCTCGGCTCCTCCCTAGCTCCCTTCCTTAGCGTCACCTATCCGCATGTCCAGGCCATGCCGAAAGCTACACAGGACCGTCTTGGGGTCATCTGAGTGCTTAGCACGACCCGACCTTATTAGTGCCATCTTGAGCTAATCCACCATGCCTGAGTGTCCGCCCAAACACAAAGACAAACCTTCGTCTTTGGGCTAGCATGACCCATAAACAAGATCTGAACCGAGTCGGGCACAGGCTAGATCTACTGATCTTAGTGTCTCGAGCTACTGGAGACATGGCCCGTTTGGCCAGCTCTAATCAATGCCGTTCCTGGCATTTCGGAGGCCCTAAGGCGAGACAAAATAGGAGGCCATTTATTCTAATATAAACAAATAGTGCTACTTTTATATCAACCGCAAAGCTATTCAATACATCAAAAAGATACAAACTACTCATAGAAAATAATTTCTTTTAATATTTCTAGATGCAAAGTCATTGATAATAGTATCCACGTCAATGTAATCTAACATATCCTTTTCAACGCATAAAGTGGCCAGACCATTCAACATTTCTTGTGATATTGATGACCTCAAATAGTTTTTCAATAACTTCAACTTTGAAAAGCTTCTTTCGGTTGATGCTACAGTCACAGGTAAAGTAAATAAGATTCAATAAGCAATAGAAACATTTGGATAACAATCTACATCTCTAACAAACTAAAAAAATCTTAATAGTAGACATTGTCACATGGCAAAGTCATTTGCAATACTCTTAATTCAGAGAAAAGAGATGTATCAGGATACCCATCCCTACACTCTTATCTTCAATCTAGTTAGTAGTTATACAACCCTGTAGAGCAATAAAACATATATAAGATATATAATTATACATATACGTATATATAGTATGATGTATCAGAATCAGAGACCCTTAGCTCCGATAAACCCTGAACAGTCACCCCGGCCGGACCTCCTGAGGAACGGCCTGGCTCTAATTCAGATCGAGACATCGAGTGGTCTCTTTGGCGCCTTCTGCGAATTCCGCTACGAAGTTGCTTACAATTTAGAAAACACATAAGGGGTCAAATGTAAAAGAGGAAAACAACCCCCGTCCCTTGCTATAACCACTCCACCACGCCCGCCTACCCCTCGCCGGTATCGTGTCCTCGTTCACGCCCATCCCACCTCTCCCACTCCCACCTCCGATGCCGTAGCGCCGCCAAATTGCCGGAGATCCGCCGTACTGGTGATCCCCGGAGCACCACGATGGAGCGCCTCCTGCTCTTCCGCCCCCCGAAACTCACCCCCGCCCACGCCGCTGCCGCGGCCGCGGACGGCGACCTCTTCGAGCTCGACGTCTTCTGGCCCGCATCCTCCGCCCCCGGCCTCCTCGCTGCTCTATCCGACGAGGAGGGCAAGAAGAATAAGAAGCGCGCGGGCCCCACCGTCCGATCCGTCGCCCGCCCCATCCCGGAGACCGCCGCGTTGACCCCTTTGGCGGTGGCGAGGTCGGCCCCCGTGCGCATACCGTCGGAGGCAGCGGCGCAGAGGGGGAGGTGGGCCCAGGCTGTGGGCGGGGAGGACGGGGGGGCCATGGTTCCACCGCACGAGATCGTCGCGCGGCGCGCCGGGGCGCACAGCTCGGTGCTGGAAGGCGCCGGGAGGACGCTCAAGGGACGTGACCTCCGCCGCGTCCGCAACGCCGTCCTGCAGCGCACCGGCTTCCTCGCCTGAGAGGCGGAGGCGAGTCGCCTCGTCGCTTTCGCGATCAAATTCTGATTTTTTTTTTTTAAAAAAATTTCCCTTCGTTTCGTCCTCTGTGTTTCCGGCTATTTTGATTTCTTCCCCTGAGGACAAGGGGATAGAAAGAAATGAGGTGAGATGAGTGAGCGAGGAGTATAACACGGCATAATAACTGTTCTATTCCATCACATATATATGGAAATTTTGGTCCTTATATTTGTTCAATTCGTATGCTGTGTTTCTCGAGAAAGTCAAAAAAAAATTATCTCAAAAAAGGTGAAAATTTTAGGTTTCGGCATGGAGGCAAGGCATTAGTGGTGGGATGGTATACGAAATGTTGTTTCTTATTGATTATGTTCCGTTCAATGCTTATGTTTAGCTACGTGTTAATCACCTTGAAGGTGCGATCTTCTTGTTGTGATTCATGCATTGAATGGGTGTCTAAAATCTGAAATTAATTTCTTTGTTGGTTGTGTTTTGGGCGCAGAGACAGTGGTTATTAGGAATTGTTGAATTTGGGTTATTATGTCATATTATGAGTATGGAAGTTCATAGGCCTGTGTTTAGTCTTTTGTTGTTAATGCTATATTGTGAAATTGAGGTCAAAGGAATGCCATAGCATGTTTTCAGTTCTAGCTGATGGTGTGGAAAATTCAGCTCAATAATACAATCTGTATAGTATTGGCTGCATTGTAGTTCAGTGTGAATGTGTGATGGAAGTTGAGTAAAGTTTTTGAAGTATTTGTGCCATGGTTATTAAGGCGTCCATAAGGCATCGCCTAGGCGGTAAGGCGCCGCCGGCGTCCAAGGCGTCGCGCCGCCTTGCCACGCATGCGTATGGCGTCCATCTCAGGTGCAAGGCGTCTCTAAGGCGTCGCTCAGGTGGAAAAAGGCGTAAGGAAGGCCTGAGGCGACGCCTGGGCTACTGGCTAAAGCGCGAGGCTGCTGGACCCAACCCGAGCCCGCGAGAGAGAAGGGGAAAGAGAGGGCAAAGACTCACCCTGAACCCTAGGCGGCGGCGCCTCCATCTCGGTGGCGCCCTCTCTAGTCCATCCCCGTCGCCCTCCTCCTCGCCGAGCCGCAGCGGAGAGGAGGAAGCGAGGAGTGGGAGGAGGGAGGCAGGGTTCTTGCACGGGAGGCATTGGGGGGAGGAAGCCCAAGCCAGGAGGAGGGAGAGGGTCGCCGCCGAGAGGGAGAGGGAGAGGGAGAGGGAGAGGGAGAGGGGGAGACCAAGCCGGGTGGGGAGGGGCTGTGTGCCTGTGCCGACTCTGCTGATAAGCACAGGCGGGGGCAGGCGGGCAGCCAGGATCCTCTGCGGCCAGAGAATCAGAGCTGCCTGCTGCTGTTAGGATCTTCTGCGGCAGCTCTGCACTGTTGCCTTAGAATGCGTAAGGCGTCACCTCGCCTCGCGCCTTACCGCTTCAAAGGTGTGAGGGTGGTGGGTTGCCTCGCCTTACCGCCTTAATAACCTTGATTTGTGCTATGTGCCTCAAAGGTGCAAACTTTCTCTCCTTGTTAGGAGCTTATCAATAGTGGTAACAATAACTGTTATAAGGGCTGTTAGTAGTCATTTCTGTCTCTGATTCTAGTTTTAGCATAGAGTCAAGTTAATACATTCTGAACAAGGTCACATGGAGGTGAACATGAATGTTGTCTTTGTATCATGTTCTATTTGGTAAGCAACGATTGTGTTCATGTGGAGGTTGTGGGCAAGTAGCTTGTAGGTCAAACAGATTGAGTTGATATAGGAAGAATTGTTCTTTTTCAAAGTTCATCTCAATAAGATCAAATGCATCTTAAAGCATAATTTCAGATTCCTTGGAAATCCTGTACACCAGTATTTGGTGTACTTTCTCCAAATTTATTTAATTTTGGAACCACTACATGGCATCCTAGTATTGTCATGGAATCATCTTTCTCTTGTGACTTGTCCAGGACCAGAAATAAAGGAAGGTATTCGTCCATTTCAAGTTGCATCTGCCCTCAATTCTTTCAAGGCATTCCATTGACTTTTCACTCTTCTGTTTAGGTACAAGGACCACCACTGCATTACCACAGTGTTACTAATGAAATGGTCCATTAATTTAAATGCAGTGATACCTCAATTGCACAAGGTCCTTGGATAATATGCATCAAGATACAGATCACATGTCTCTGCTATCTTATCCTTTGGAATAAAGTTGTTTGGTTTGGCCATTTCAAAATCTGATGCCATTTAATGATGAAAGTTAATTTGTGAAAAAGTTTCTGTGTGTTAGAATTGTTACTAGTGTGTGGTACAATACGCTTTGTTGGTTTTCTGCTAATGGTTGTGTTGACCGTCACTAGCAGGAGATTAATTCAAGAACTTGACTAGCAATTGCTACTGAGATAGGTTAAGATACCATGGCCATCTTTGGTGAATTTGCCCATTTTGTGTAATGATCAGTTGTTGCAGATTAGAATAAACAATGCTTTGTTATTCGAAAGGTCAATTCTATATTTATTGTCTTCGTAGATGCCCCACCAAAGCTGCAAATCTCTGTGCAATTGGTTCTATTTTCTGTACTTCTATGAATTATACTCGATTTAGCACTTGGCTTCTGAAATATTAAGACCACGGGAACAGTTTTTCAGAAGGCAACCCACCATGCAGATACATTGTTTCTAGTCCACTGTTAGGTTCATACATTGGTTGTTAATAGAACTGATGCTAACCTTATACATATTGCTTTCACCCGCTGCATGCTGAAAGTAACACTATCATTATGTCTAACAATTTGACATCCCTTTCAAGGTTTTGTCCACTGATCTCCCTTTATTTGACTCCATTGTACTATTGGATCATCGAGATTTTTGCCCTGTGGGCTCTACATTATATAACTCAACTGCTCTGAATATGCATTGTGTCCTCCTTTATGTGCTGCTGATGACCTTAACTTATTTAATGAGCATATGTGATGTCCAGCTCATACTATTTTTTTGAATCAGTCCAACTCATATTTTTATTATAGAATAAACAGCATATGATACTTACTTCCATTATATTATTACTTCGTGGAGTACAAAACTGGGGGATTGCGGTTCCTCAATGATCAAATCATTATAAAACATATTTGGTTTTAGTGTGTTCGGAGCATTTCATAGATCGCCAACTGCTTACTTTATTTTGGAGTTTTGGGTGTCAATTTGTAATGATGTGACTGCCAGTGCCATGTGTGGGAAAATCTCGACAGGATATGTTGCTTCTTAACCATACCTTTGTTGCTTGCAGTTCTGGCCAATGTATGATGTATTCACACATTATTGCGGATATTTCTGGTTTTCTCACTGTATCCATTCTCTCTTTGCAAAGTTTCATCTTACTATCAGCGCTGTATATGATCTCAGCACTGATGTTCACAATAATTACTAATGCTGCAATCAGATTGACAATTATCATATATGATGGTAGTATTGTGTGGTTATGCAGCATGGACCGAATTATATTTGGGAATCAATGCATGCAGAAAGAAAATTGGAGCCCCATTCAGAGATTACTAAATGTTGTGCTCCTGCTGGCCCAGATCTACTTTCTGTGGTCATGTGATCTACGCGTTTGTCATTGATTTTTTCTGTTTTTTGTGGCACTTCTAGTGGTATGGGCTCTGACGCTATGTTGTGGTCCAGTGCTATGATAGTATGATATGTTAAGAGTCTTGAACTTTGTGGTGTCGTTTCAGTTTGTCAAGGAATATGCTGTGAATCAATTCCTCAACTTCTGTGGCAGTTTGTGGAAAATTTACTCGGAGAAGTTACTATAAAAAATACATTCCTCCTGAGATGACAAAGCTTCCAATCCTCATGATACAAGGCAAGCAGGATAACAGTCGGTGAATGTATTTGATGTATGAATGTCCCCTGGAGCTGATGCATTTGATGTCTGAATGTCCTCTGGATCTTAAAAAAAACCAGAAGTTGCTCATTTGATTGGAACTCAGGTCCAAAGTTACAGGTTTTGCCAGGTCTTTGTTACGCACCCAACTGAACCGCTGGACAGGGAACAGGACTTGGGCCGGCAAAACCGAATGACGACTCGAGGAATGACTGGAAGGCGATAGGAACCGTTTGATCGCTATCCTGCGGCGGATTGGGTGACTTGAGCTATGCGCTGGCTTCCTCTGGAGCGAGGCCCACAGGCGGAGGCGTCCCCTGCGATATTTAGGCAGTAGCGGCATCTTTTGGAAAGCTATGAAATGTAATAGTGAATACCGAAACTCTGAACCCAGTCTCCGTTCTTCTTTTCCCCAGTCTTGAACTTCATCTATTCCCAACCTATTTTCCTGTAATCGCACCTTGGAATATTGTGTTTGACTGAAATCTGAAGAGGTCGGTAACATTATGGTATCAGAGCCGATTTCGTCGTCCTGGATCTCCCACGATATCGCACCCGAGCCCAAGTTCAAGCGCAAGAAATGGAGCAGCAGATGGTTGAGTTGACAAGGGTGATCCTCGCGCAAAGCGAGTCGATCAAGACCTTGCAGGCTCAGAACGATGCTATTCACGCTACGGTGGAAGAAATCAAGCTAGTTGTGTTTGATCTTCACCAATGGAAACCAGAGATGGAAATTTCAGTGGAGGGTTTGCAGCTGGAGGTGGGTGAGTTGAAGACCCAGATCAGCCAGATCTCCCGTAACCCAGTATTGACGCTACGGCCAGTAGATCTGCCACCCATTCTGCCTACGCCAGATATCAAGCCAGAACCTGTATCTGGAGAGGATCGGGCACCTGAGGGCAAGGAGGAACCAACTGATAGGGGAAGAACTATGGGGGGAAAATCCCCAATTCTGCTTCCCCCTAACAAAGGTACTGCCCACTGTTCTGATTTTGATTCCTACGCCTGGGATTCTGGAGGAACCTATACCAGACCTCAAGGTGGATATAATCATCACCATTTTTCCCCTTCCCCGAAGATGGAATTCCCGCAATTCGATGGAGGAAATCCCAAAGCTTGGCAGTTAAAATGCGAGAATTACTTCCGAATCTGCTCTGTGCAGCCTGAGATGATGGTTAGCATTGCAACAATGTATTTCACTGGAGGGGCTTTGTTATGGTTACAATCCTCCAAAGCTCATCAAGGAATTGATAATTGGGAATTTTTTGTGGAAGCTGTCTGTAGTAAGTTTGGAAAAGAAGAGTTTCAACACTTAGTGAGGCAGTTCACTCGCATAAAACAGACCCAAACGGTAGCTGAATATGCAGAGAAATTCAATGAGTTGATACATAATTTGCTAGCACATCACTCTTCCTGGAATTCCATATTCTTCGTAACACAATTTGTGGATGGTCTGAAGAATGACATACGGTCAGCAGTGGTGTTGCATCGACTACCTGACTTAGATACGGCAGTGTCATTAGCATGCCTACAGGAAGAAGTGTTAGATAACTCAAGAAAGGAGTTCAGGCGTGGTGAATTCAACTCCAGCAACAGACTTGGTCTACGCACGGCCATGCCACTTCCATTACCACCCGGAAAGGGAACCTCCGGAACCCACTACCGATCCGATGAGTGGAGAACAAATCCAGTGGATGATAAGCTCGGAGCCTTACGTGCTTATCGAAGGGCAAAAGGTTTGTGCCACACGTGTGGAGAGAAGTGGTCCCGTGAACACAAGTGTGCAGCCACCGTTCAGCTTCACGTGGTAGAGGAACTCTGGGAAATGATGGTAGAGGGTGATCAGAGTACTGAAAAGGCTGAGGAGGCAATGTCACAAGCAGAAGTTGAACTCCTAACTATATCCAACGAAGTTGTGTCAGGGACGAACAATGTGAATACCTTCAGATTGCAGAGCAATGTCCAGGGTCAGGAGGTAGTCATGCTGGTGGATTCAGGAAGCTCACATTGTTTTGTCAGTACGGAATTCGCTAAGCAATTGAAGGGGGTTCAAAGATCAACTTATCCAGTTCAAGTAAGGGTGGCAAATGGGGGTATAATGGAGTGTATGATGGAAATTCCCGGTTGTCAATGGAGAGTTCAGGGACACCACTTTTGCACCACCTTCAAGATATTACCAATTCGCTGTTATGAAGTGATTCTTGGGGTCGATTGGCTTGAACAACACAGTCCTATGCAAGTGCATTGACTTAAGAAAATGCTAACTTTCGATCACGAAGGGAGGAAGATTTGTTTAAAGGGCATCAAAACCAGCAAGACCCAATGTTGTGTGTTATGGGAAAAACAGCCAGATTCCTCAAATTCCGAATATTTATTGTCCAGTGAGGTTACTGAAGGTACTGAAATAGGAACCCCTCAGGCCATTTTGCAATTGATAAACACTTTTGCTCAGCTGTTCGAGGAACCTCAAGGCTTGCCACCTTGCAGAGTTTTTGATCATTCAATACCCTTATTACCGGGTGTTAAACCGGTCAACCTGCGGCCATATAGATATAACCCGATACAGAAAGACGAGATTGAGAAACAAGTGAAAGACATGCTAATGCAAGGAATTATACAACCAAGTAACAGCCCTTACTCCTCCCCGGTGATATTGGTGCAAAAGAAGGATAAAACATGGAGGCTTTGTGTGGATTACCGCCAATTAAATGCAGCAACGGTTAAGAACCGATACCCACTTCCGATCATTGATGAGTTACTTGATGAATTAGCGAGGTCGCAATGGTTTACCGGTTTAGATCTCGAGGGCGGATATCACCGGATCAGGTGAAAGTGAAGATGAACCCAAAACGGCATTCAAAACGCACCATGGGCATTTTGAGTTTAGTGTAATGCCTTATGGGTGACTAGTGCACCGCAACCTTCCAAGGATTGATGAATTCCATTAGGCACCATTATTACGCAAAGGGGTGTTGGTATTCATCGATGATATATTAGTCTATAGTGCTGATTTGCTAAGTCATGAAACTATTCTCAAACAAGTGTTTGAGATTCTTGATCATCATCACTTGAGAATTAAGAGATCTAAATGCTCTTTTGCCAAGCGACAATTGTCCTACTTAGAGCATGTTATTAGCAAGCGGGAGTATCTACGACAACAAGAACATAGAAGCGATTCAGTACTTGGACCATCCAACCAATGTGAAGGAGGTTCGGGGTTTTGGGGGCTTGCGAGGATATTATAGGAAATTTGTGCGCCATTTTGGGTCGATCGATCGACCACTTCTGTAATTGCTAAAGAAACATTCTGTATTTGTTTGGACAGTCGAGAAAGAAGAATCCTTTCAAGCTCTTAAGAAGGCATTGATAACTGCACCTGTGCTTGCTTTGCCAAATTTCACAAAAATATTTGAGATTGAAACTGATGCATCGGATCACAGAATTGGAGCAGTTTTGATGCAAGAAGGGCATCCCGTGGCATATCTCAGCAAAGCATTGGGTCCCCGTAATCAAGGATTATCCACTTATGAGAAAGAGTGTTTGGCTATCTTGTTGGCTATCGAACAATGGCGTCCATACCTACAACTGGCAGAGTTCATCATCCGTACTGATCAAAAGAGTCTTGTACATTTGGATGATCAACGACTAACCACACCTTGGCAGCAGAAGGCATTAACCAAATTATTAGGATTACAATACCGATTGTTATACAAAAAAGGGGTGGAAAATAAAGCCGCAGATGCTCTATCAAGGAAAGGCCGCCAGCCAGAGGGTGAATTGGTAGCTCTGTCCACTTGTGTTCCAACCTGGTTAGGGGAGTTGACAGATGGCTACAAAGATGATGCACCAACTAGTCGAGTGCTAGCTGAATTGAGTATGGGAAAGTCTCAGCAATCGAACTTTGTGTTGAAAGATGGTCTTTTGCGATACAAGGGACGTATATGGATAGGTAACAATGTACCAATACAGCAGCGCATTCTTCGGTCGCTACATTCAAGTGCTATTGGGGGGCACTCTGGGTTCCAAGTGACTTATCATAAAGCGAAGAAACTTTTTGCATGGCCTGGAATGAAAAGAGATGTCCAATTGTTTGTGAGAAATTGCAGTATTTGCAAGCAAGAGAAATCGGAGCATGTCAAATACCCCGGACTGCTACAGCCTCTCCCAGTACCGGAGCATGCTTGGCAAATGATTTCCCTTGACTTCATTGAAGGCCTCCCAAAATCAGCAGGGTATAACAGTATAATAGTAGTTGTGGACAAATTCTCCAAGTATGCTCACTTCTTGCCGTTAGCTCACCCTTTTACTGCCTTTCAAATAGCTCAAGTTTTTATCAACAACATTTATAAGCTTCATGGTATGCCTCAGTCCATCATTTCAGATAGGGACCGTATTTTCACAAGTACACTTTGGAGAGATCTATTTAGACTTGTGGACACTCAATTGATAATGAGTTCGGCATATCATCCTCAAACTGACGGACAAACTGAGCGTGTTAATCAATGTCTGGAAACATATCTCCGTTGTTTTGTTCATGCTTGTTCTAAAAGATGGTCAGATTGGTTGGCATTGGCCGAGTTTTTGTACAATACGTCGTATCATACTACTCTGATGAAATCACCATTTGAAGTGTTGTATGGACATAGCCCAAGGCATTTTGGAGTAACAGAATCCTCTACTTGTGCTTCGGCAGATTTGGCTGGGTGGCTGCACAGTAGAGAACTGATGGCAAGTCTGCTTAAACAACACCTTAACAGGGCTAACCAGAGGATGAAATCGCAGGCAGACAAGAAGCGCTCCGAGAGAAGCTTTTTTCCTTTGGATTGGGTGTATCTCAAGCTTCAACCATATGTCCAAACTTCAGTGGCAGTGAGAGCTAATCACAAGTTGTCATTTCGTTATTTCGGGCCATTTCAAGTGGAGCAAAAGGTGGGTTCCGTAGCCTATAAACTCAAATTGCCACCCAATTGTGGTATACCCCCAGTAGTGCATGTATCACTATTGAAGAAAGCTCTACCGCCAGGTGAGAAAGCATCAGATGAATTGCCAGAACCAGAAAGTGCACTTGTGCCAGAGAAGGTGTTGAGCAGTCGACTTCATCGAACAGGTTCAGTTTCAGGAACCCAAGTACTAGTTCAATGGTCGGGTGCACCCCCTGATGAGGCTACCTGGGAGGACTTCCAAGAACTCAGTACTCGTTTCCCTAATGCTCCGGCTTGGGTCAAGCCGGCTCTGAAGAAAAGGGGGGTGTTACGCACCCAACTGAACCGCTGGACAGGGAACAGGACTTGGGCCGGCAAAACCGAATGACGACTCGAGGAATGACCGGAAGGCGACAGGAACCGTTTGATTGCTATCCTGCGTCGGATTGGGTGACTTGAGCTATGCGCTGGCTTCCTCTGGAGCGAGGCCCAGAGGCGGAGGCGTCCCCTGCGATATTTAGGCAGTAGCGGCATCTTTTGGAAAGCTATGAAATGTAATAGTGAATACCGAAACTCTGAACCCAGTCTCCGTTCTTCTTTTCCCCAGTCTTAAACTTCATCTATTCCCAACCTATTTTCCTGTAATCGCACCTTGGAATATTGTGTTTGAGTGAAATCTGAAGAGGTCGGTAACAGTCTTCTGGTACCGAATCATCTTGAACTATAAGCCTAGAAAGTTACTGGAATTTGGCTTCACTAATTTGTACTGGATGTCTGGAAGAATAATCAATGGAGGCCAAAAGGACATGGCCTAACTATGTTTTCCATGTTTGATTTCACCCCTACGTTCTCGTAAGAAGAATCTCAAGTAGTCTGTGTGCTACAGTCTACACACGTTGTAATATTCACCTGGCAAGCTAGCTGCATTTGTCTTTTACGTGGTGTATGTGTTTACTGATCTGAAACGTCTTGAAATCGTTACGTGGACTGTTTGAAACTTTGAAGTCAGCCTCGAGGTTGAGCGAGAAAGATGTACAGTCGAGTCATGCTACGCACTCAAACCTGACCTGACCCTTGAAGATTTCTACTAAAACGCTGGTATGAACACATGACCCTGTACTTCTTCTGTCTGCATGAATCGTACTTGTTAGACCAGAACATAATCAAATCACTTGATTTGTTGGCCTAAATTGCGCGCCCATCATGCAGCTCGATTCTGTTGACTGATTGACCCTTGGATTAAAAAGATGGTGTACGTTCGTAAGGACTTGAAAGAATGTTCAGCGAGAACTTACCCTCTAAAAGGTGATCCATCTTTTAGGCTGCTCCCAATGGGCAGTATCTTAGTGCAGTTTCTTAGTGCATGAGGAGTGTTAGGATACTATCTTCCCAATGCATGGTTTTTTATGATGTAGTATCCTAGGTCCTTTTAATTAATTAGATGTAGAATCTCAAGAAGATGGTGTGTACAAGATGGAAATGAGTTAAATTTCTTGTCTATGACTTGAGTAGAAGCGATCTCTTATTTAGATATCGCAACAATCTCTCACCTCATTTAATCTATCGCCATCTCAAAGACTTTCGCTTACACAAGACCTTTAAGATATCGACTGGGGTGGAGCACCTGAGCAAATTTTAGTTGTCCAGATGCTAGAATGTTACTCCTTTCTCTTTTACTTGTCGTTTTGAATATATACACGGTCTTCGATATACACTTTTGACTATTAGTTTTTATAATTATATGTCATAAATTTTTTTTAATCAAAAGTGTAATGATCTAGAGGAACAAATCTGTTCTTTCTTGTGATAAATCTAAATTTAATTAATCTTTCAGCCTTTTTGGTCAAAACCCGACGCCAGTCCAGCACTGCTCCTGCATCCCAAGCCCAATCCGGCGGGCCAACCCCGTGCCAAACCCGAACCGCCTCCGCAACTCTACAGGTCTTCGCCTCCTCCAAGTGAAAGCGTATTTTGGTGATCCCGCTTCCTCCCTTGCCTCGTCGTCGTTGAGGCCAGCCCACCTAGCAGGATCCTTCTCCCACCCCGCAACGTCGCCATTGGAGGCTACTCAGTGGCTCTACAATGCTCCGCCTCCGTAGCGCTGCCTACACAATAACACAAACCGGATCTTTTGACCTCCTCGAGCGCTCTAATAGACGCGAGCGAGTTCCACCGCCGAGTGCCTCTCGCCATGGGTACGGTGTTCGGACCCCCGGGAATGGCGACGATCATCCACTAGCGGAGCTTCATAGTGGCCAAGGGGATCTTCCTACTTCGAAACTCATAATAATGTATTGATTATTCAACACATACACGTGTGAAGAAGTAAATTGGCTCTGTATACCAAGGATTAGCACATAGTCCATTGATTTAGCCCCTCTTGACTTTTGTTCAAGCTCCGCGTCTGTGATCATCCACTGCCAGCCGGCTGGCAGAGACCGTCGTCAGCCCTGGGCGCGTCATCATGCTGGTGATCGGCGTCGTCGTCTTCACGGTGGTGTTGACGCTCGTAGTCCAACGCGTCCTCGAGCGTCGCAGCCACCGCCGCGCCGCTCGGTCGAAGCGCCCCCACCTCGACCAGCGCCAAAGTCCAGGCAGCGCTGACGGTGGTCCATGTCCATGCTTCCGTCACCACCAACGAGGCGGAGCAGCTAGTGGGGTTGGGGTATGTGTAGTTGTGTACCAGATAGTAGAATTTCAAATGTTAGTTGATTGTACAGTTGCAGCGTGAGGAGCCGAGCCAGGATTTAGACATAGGGGAGGGGGTGTGGGCAAGTAGGCAAAAATGTAGCAGAAGAAGAAGAAATAACACTAGAATTTCACAAGTCTCTGACATAGTATGGATAGCAAAACACAGAAGCATAGGTTAGCCAATTTGAAAGAAAATTATATATTTATTTGCCTAAACTAAGCTCTGCGTGTAATTTCTCGTATAGGTGTGAGGTGTCGATCATGGCCTGAAACTTTCTATCTTTTGAACACTATGTTGCCGAGAATGAGACAATAAAGGGGGATGGTTCAAAGGAACAAGATTAGTCAAAACAACGTAGTTATCTATTAATCTGTGGTGGCATCACTAATTTAAAATAAAATCTTAAAACATTTAGTTTATTTATCACTGCACAGGCCTCAAACACCAACAGGCTTGAGGATATTTGAGTTGTAACAAGCAAATTTCATTAAGAGGTGCTAGTATAGAGTCCTGGTACTTTATAAGACTATCAAATTGGGCATTAATCTCTTAGTACTATAGTACATAGAGAGAATCAAGTAGCACTAGTCTGTAACTAATTTACTATCACCCAAATTTAATCTCAACTAGCATTTTGGAGAACTAACAAACTAGTATTAGAGAACTAAGTAATACTCGTACGTAACCACCGCCGAACTTTGATCAGAATTAAACACAGCGAAGAATTAAAAGGCTAGTGCTATGATTTAGCCGGGTAGTTCATCGAGGAGACCCCGCCGCGCCGCGCCGATCCAGGGAGAGGTTGAATTCAACAGATGGATAGCGTTGCATCCATACGAACTCAATTGAAGACATGGAAGACGACGACCTCAGCGTTTTTTCCCCAAGCGTGCAGAGGTGTACTTAGAAACGCGTTCTTCTCTTCTCTGCATGGCGAGACGGCCTGTCTGTCGTTGTTGGTGTTGCGAGCATGCAGCTTCGGCCAACAAAGACGTACGCACGTGCGTACGCGTTCAGTCAAGTCAAGAGTCTAGAAGACCAATCACTCTCTCCTCACTGGAGAGAGAAAGACGAACGCACGTGCGTACGCGTTCAGTCAAGTCAAGAGTCTAGAAGACCAATCACTCTCTCGTCGCTGGAGAGAGAAAGGCGAGTCTAATTCAGGGCTGAATACACGCGTCGACTGATCAAATCAGGGTAGTGTTTAGCATAGTATCTGTGGCTATCAAGGATATAATCCTAATTTTAGTGTACTGAACAATTGGCAATATAGTCGAGGTGTTTGGAGAAACTCTTGTTTTTGGAAAAATTTAAGACTATGCAAGGCTGAGGAGGTTAGACCGTCACGCCGGCCAGTACCGGCGATCTGATCGACTATAGGTGATGGTCAGACCAGCCACATGCGACGATCTGATCGGCTGAAAAGTCAACACGTGAATTTTGAAAATCAACCAAAAATCATGTATGGAGGAAGATGAGAGGATGTGTTTGCACTTGGTTTCATGGAAAATGGAATTTTGAGGCGAAACTAAATAGAGTTTCAAAGAGAGGGCGCAGTTTGGGACTTGGAAAAATTCCAAGAGCGGTCTGACCAGCCATTTGCCGGAGGTTAGACCGGTGGGGCGGTTTGACCAGCCAGGCGGCGGTCAGTCCGCCGCGTCTGACCGGCCAGAAGGGGTTCAAGAGTCGGGAAGGCGGTGAACTTTGTCGAGTTGTTCCTAGGAGTTCGGGATTAGTGCATATGTTTACATTATACTCTTATGGACTAATGTAGGTCAAGTTGCGAAGAACTTGTGTCTAGAAATGGTTGCTTGGTCTATTGTGTAGGTAGCTTGGAGTTAACTATGGTCAACGGTGAGGAGTAGTGAGACTTGGTTAGAAGAACCAAGATCCAGAATGGTCATAGATGTCAGCTGAGATGCTTGAACTCAAGCAATGTGCAAGATGGACAAGAATCATGGAAGACGCAATTTGAGCAAAGACTCTTGAGGTAAAGTGATGCTTCTGGGAGCGAAGCTTCGAAGGTATGTGTTTTTATCTCATTTATTGTGTCAATTGATGATTTTGTATGTCGTGTGGTGCTACGTGATGGTTTGGCTGTTGGTGATGGTTGTAAGACTCTAGAGCTACGTCATGATGAGGTAGACGGGATCAGGACTAAGCTAGGAGAGCTTAGGTCAAGAACGTGTTGGAAATATGCCCTAGAGGCAATCATAGAAATGATTATATTTCGTTATGTTCATAATATTGGATAATATTTGATTTTATTCCTAGAATAATATCGTTAATATTTATTACCAAGTATGTGACTTGATTGTTCTATGATGATTATTCTTAAACGTTCCTTAGTCAGAAACATATGAGAACACATATGAATAGACTAGAATATGTATTGGTTGATAACTATATTTTACGAGTCATAGATATGGAGATATCAAACCAATAATATGGACACATGTTATCGAACATGGTGTTGGTTTGACCCACCTTGAGACACTGTTGAGATTGTTATGATTTTATGTGTCATTAGTTGGTCTCAAGCAATGATAATGTATAATCCTTAGACCTGAGATCAGCATGGTTTCCTACATATGTAATAGTACACTTAGGGATTGTGAAACGCTACTTCGTAACTGGGTAGTTATAAAGGTAGCTTTCAAGTATACTATGAAACATGCGGAGGAATATGACTGGTTGGATATGAGATTTGCCTCCTCCTATCATAACATGAGAGATATCGCTGGGCCCCTCGTTGTGGTCGGATAAGGAAAGTGCATGGCCATGCCACTAGTAGTCGAAGTGTCGACCACATGAAGTTATTCGACACTTGATCGAGAACGTATTGACCAGTGCATGGATGACAAATTATCTCACATAGAGTTCAACTAGATGTCGTGAGGCAAAGGGAGAATACACAAGCAGGTCATTCAGTTGGACCAGATACAAGCTGGTCGTATGGAGATACAAGCTGGTCGTAGACTGGTCGAATATAATCACGAATTGATCATATGGAGATACAGACTGGTCGTAGATTGGTCGAACATAATCACTAACTAGTCGTAAGGAGTTACGAACTGGTCGTAATTAAGTATTAATTGGTCGTAAGGAGTTACGAACTAGTCGTAACTAAATATGGACTGGTCGTGACTAGATCCGAGCTGGTTGTAAGTGATAAGGACCTGATCATATATCATATTGCATTAAGGTTCGTCCGATATATTCTATGTGTGTTCGGGAGTCGTTATGTCCTGCTAGGTACCGCTAACGACTTGTGGTCGAAAAAGAGTTTCTGAGTCACAACCGATTACACATGAACCTATAGAGTCACACACTTAAAGTGCTAGGATTTGATTTGGATGGTGATCCGAATTCTTGTAAGCCACGAGTTCCTAATGGGCCTCAAGTTCGAGACCCATCATGGATGCCTATATATAGAGGGGCGGTGGTATGGGGTGCAGTAACCCCTTTTTGAAGAATTCCCAAAACCCTAATAGCCATGCCTTTCTCATCTAATACCATGCCGCTGGTGCTAGCACTCCAGCGCGTGGTGTCCCTACCACGTATGTGTGGATACCTTGGAGGTCTTGTTACGAAGTATCAGCACTAGGACGATCCGCAACTCATGACGATCTCAGGAGCAGGAGGATAAGACGTGCGGCAAGTACAACTACTACTACATCAACTCGCCACTTCGACTCTACTTCTGCTACGAGTCAGCGCGTCTAGTGGTAACCTCGTGATCTATTACTAGCGGAGGTTTCTTGGTTGCGCAGTAAAATTTTTGTTTTGTACTATCGTAGCTTGTCCATAATCCTTCAGTGGTATCAAAGCCATCCCGTCTAGTTCTAGATTCGGATTAGATGCATATTGTGATATGTGGGAGTCATAGATGTGATTTATTTCTGTTTTCTATTGGTCGTTCTATATAATAGATTGTTTTTGGCGATGGTCGATATGATTGTCCATACATGGTGGTCTCAAGATGGGTTCATGATCATTATTCCGTGATCGTGTTTTCATGGTCGTATCACAACTTGCCTCTACTGGTCGGCTTCCGCCAATGGGGCAGACAATGATCGTAAATCCATAGAGCACACGAAGATCAATCTGGTTGATCGAATCGGAGTTGCGATCGGAAAAAGTTAATGTGATTAATCCAATGCGATTTACATGGATGGAACAGTAGATTTGATCTACGTAGTCCAGAAAATTTTGAAACAAGGGCTACCACCCATCTGGTGCGGGTTGCCACCCCTGTGGACTAGGATCTTAACTTGGTTTTTGGTATTGCTAGTTCACGCCATCCGTTAGATAGAATGTGATTCTATGCCTAACTTGTTTTGTAGGCTTTTGTGAATAGCATGACCCATGATGTATGAGATGCATGTTTGTGTATAATGTTCATGACCTACGTGTTATGCTTATTGCAGCCCAAGACTTATTGTAATTTATTACTAGTGCTATTAGGAGTAATGGCATAGTGGGAGTACTTGGAGGGAATTGGCCACTTGGAGACATAGCGAATAGGAAGCACAACGATGGAGATCACCATGTGGAAGGATCATGCTATATCATGATGCAATGTGATTGTCTATGAATGCCTTTATATTCCTGTTTATTTCTATGCAAGTTATTTACTTGCTTCAAATACTTATAACGTGGTAGAAGTAAAATTCTCTCACATAATATTAAACTAAATTGATGCCCTCCCAATTAGCTGCACCATCCAAAGTCATGTATTTTAATGGTAGGTCTTGCTAAAGCAGAGTGCCGTTAACTTTCCTTGACTAAGATGGGTATGTGTCGGACACTTATACGTATAGCATTCACTACTACAGGAACCGACATCACAGACGGTTCGGAACCGTCATCACAGACGGTTTCCGAACCGTCTATGTTTGTTGATCTGTGATGACAGGATATTATCACGAGCGGTACAAAACCGCTCGTGATACGAAATATCCTGACGGTTTTATTAAAAACCGTCGCGTGAAGTCAGTATCACGAGCGGTTTCAAGCGAAAACCGCTCGTGATTCGAGAATATCACGAGCGGTTCTAAATAAAACCGCTGCGTGATAGGAGAATATCACGAGCGGTTCTAAATAAAAACCGTTTGTGATTTGTGACTATCACAGACGGCTTTTATATAGAACCGTCTGTGATATTCTCCTATCACAGACGGTTTGCAGTCGAAACCGTCTGTGATACTTGCCTTCACAGACGGTTTTAACAAAAAACCGTCTGTGATAGCTAATACCCCTGCCCACAATTTGCTGTTTTCCTGGCTAGCCTCAGGAATTGCTAGCCATGCCCTCTGAAAACAAGCATTCACAGAAACAGATTCAGGCAATCACAAAAACAGCATTTCACAATAATGATTCAAGCAAACCATGACAACTCAAAGTGATCATTACTCAAAATAAATTACAAAAGATCGCATTTGTTCAAGTATTGTCGCTATAGTTACAACTAGATTACAATTGTTTGCGTTGAGAGGTTTTAGTGGGGTGATGCTCTGGGTTGGCGACGGAGTGAAACTCTCCGTTGTCGTTAATGATTTTCGAGTTGATAAAGCGCAGAGCTTCCTCGAATGTCCTTGATCTCTTCCGCAACGAGTGAATCACATTGTAAATCCAAGACACATGCCGCTACCAATTAAGAGTAAAGTGGTAAGCTATATATATTTAAATTTATAATTAGGAAATAATTATTTGAGATTGACAAACCTCGGGATCCTTCTTCTTAGTCAGAAGGATTAGTCGCATATGATAGCGAGCGTAGATTGCACATAACTCATCATCTTTTCTTTGGTGCCACCGCAAAAATAGAATTACATATATAGGTATAGTCGGTTCGAGACGCGTTATTATGAAGTATGATATAGTATTATTGTGTTGTAGCACGTACTGAAAGATCCATCCTATGTGTTAGTTGGGCGCTCTTTCCATCGTATATTCCTTTGTTGGCAACATAATTGATGAACGACCTACATGATTCAAAAAGTTATCCTCGGCCATTTCAAGCGAATGAAGACTACAATAGAGTTATGTAAGGAGGAAATGAGCATACCTCTCGAGTATTCCTCTTAGAGTCTTTGTCAAGTCGTGCTTGTTGCGGTTTAGGGAATCAAGGTATATCACATGGTTCCTCTTGGGTATAATAACTAAAAGGATCCAATGGTACCTACTCATGTATGTCGCTATAGTCATTAAACCTAAGTTCGTGGTTGTGTATAATGTACAAATGAAATTTGTATAGCAAGTAGTGACACTTACCCCGGGTTGTAGGGCACCACTATGTACTTCATGTTCCTCTCAGAGAAGCAATGACCTCGTTATGTATTTCTCGACGAAGGGCGAGTCTTGTAGGATGGTTTGCAACGATACCACGTGTGGGTCGAGAAACCCACCGGTTCTTTCCATTCCGGACATTTTGCAAAGATGTATCTATACATAAGCAATGAGTTGTGATATTTATCGGTATTAGATGAATGTAGAACTTGATTATGCGCACTTACGATGTCCAACATCGTGAGAAGCGAGGCGTCGAGGCCAACGAGGTTGAATAGTTCAAATAAATCATTGAAGCCCACGACGAAGTACCTCGTCCGTTGAAGAAATGCTTGTCCTCGTGTCGACGGTGATTCGATGTCGGACCCCTTCTTTTGGGTCTTGTCCAAGTACCTGCATGCAAAGCGACAAGCATGTCGGCGTGCGTATATCATCGCCGAACACAACGGTTTTCCGATGATGTATTTCCCGGGTATCGCGGACTTCCCGAGTATCGCGGACTTCCCGGGTATCGCGGACTTCCCGGGTATCGCGGACTTCCCGGACTTCTCGGACTTCCCGGACTTGGGAGGCGCCTTAACGTTCGTTGATTTCGATTTGGCCTTAGCGATTGGCATCGTCTTTTTGTGAGACGACTCGGGAACCGATACGTCGGCACGCTTTTGCTGTTCCTTCGGCGTCTTCTCCACGGGAATCGAAGAGGTGGCCTTTTGAGGCGAAACATGAGGTGGAGTCATCGAGGGTCCCGTTGGAGAGGAATGGTCGTGTCCAGATCGCGGCACTGCTGGTTCCAGGGCGATGTTCTTCTTGGGCCACTGGATAAAAGAGAGGACGGCATCCCCTAGTGTTGTGATCTCTTCGTTCGGGCAAATGTCCAAGGATGGCTCGAAATTGACATGTACCATATCCACGGACCTTGGCGTAACTGCACCGGGCACCGCCGTCTTTGACCGCCCTTCCTCGTATGGATACACCATCCCGCTGTGACCTCAATACAAAGGACCCATCCATCCTCACTTGGAGCTTACAGGCGTCGGCTCCTACAAAACGACACGCAATTAGCTAAGGCGTCGTTAGGGTCTATCTTTGGTGCATTCCATAGATGTACGTTACCTTGATGTTGTCTATCGGTGTCGGACGTCGTCATGTTCACAATTATCTGCGCGACGCGACGCTACTCGACGTCGAGGAGGACCGTCTTCAAATTAGCGGGCGGCTTATGCATCACTGGCTCATGAGTATATCCATTTGACTCATAATCTTGCCATCTCTACTTGAAATTGGTTAGTAATCATCTGCACCAACCGGTTGTCGTGCTCGCCTTGGATCTCTTCCTAGTCCTATACGTGTAGTAGTCGTCCGCGAATCCATGAATCCAAGGCACGTTAACCCCAAGGCCTCGCGTGCGACTCCGGTGCTCCTTGTTTCCCAAGGTCGTAGATAGTATATCCTTCTCCTATCTCGCACGGAAGGAGCCTTGGGAAGCTTGGGCGATCAAGTCACGCCGCAAGAGGTCATCACGTTATTATAGACACTATGAAGTTATGGACTTATTAACAACTTAGTAGTTCGATATACTTACCACACGCTGGGACACTTCGGTCTGCGGGTTTGTGAAGGAGATCTTTGCCGAAGACGAGACTTGTGCCCTCGCTTTTAACGACTTAGGGAACGCTGGTGCGTGACATCGAAGCGGGTTCTCCTTCTCGCCGCCCATTCCTCGTATTTACCGCGCAGAACCGGCCGTGCGAAGTCTGTCGGGTGAGTGTTTCGTGTCCGAGAGCTTTGTGCGCGCACTTTGCTCCTTAAATTCGCCGATGTTTTCATAGCCACAAAGGTGTCCCATGCTTCCGTGTCAAGAATCTATCTTCGCTTGAAGGCGTCGACCCGTGTTCACGTGCCGTGACAAGAATGCTCTTGAAGGTCCTCCACGATTTACCCATCGTGAGCATCGCCGTCCGTCGCCGCGTGCCACATGTGCTACGGAATAGTGAACTTCTCCGAAAGTTCTGTCCACGTAGCGCTTTCGCTTCTTTTCGTCAGTCCTTCCACCTTGGTGTGGTGATGAGGACCCGTTCCTTCCAAGTATCCGTAGATGGTGCGGAATCTGCCACGATCTCTTGGGACTCAGAGGGACCCCAAAGTCACCGACCTCCGTGATGACCCGGTAGGCGAGGCATTTTCGATTGTCCTTTGCCATCTCGCTTGCGTGTCATTATCGCCGACGGTGACGGCGGCCTCGTCGGCGCCTCTTCCATCTCTGGGTCGGTGTTGGCGGCCTCGTCGGCGCCTCTTCCATCTGCGGGTCGGTGTTGGCGGCCTCGTCGGCGCCCTCTTCCATCTGCGGCGTCGGTGGCGGCGGCAAAGACGTGCCTTTGCCATCTCGCTTACTTGCTCTCAGGAAGAAGTACAGAGGTTGACTATAGAGATCAAGATGGCAAATGAAGAGTTGAATGAGCTCATACAGACTACTAACATTCCTAACACTCCTTAATCCACGAGCTTCTATTCTAACACTCCTAACACTCCTTAATCCACCTACTTCTCTTGTGATCTTTGTATAGATAGAAACTAGTGATACAAATCTTTTGCCCGAGCCTACTTCTCTAAGGAAATGCGATTGATGATATTATGTGCTCTCAGAAGGAGAGTAGCTAAAGAACAAGTCTTTGCCATCTCAATCCTATTGTCTATACTCTTCATGAAATGAATATGATAATATAAATTCAAACTATGAGCTCTAAACAATACTTTGCTTAGCTGTCAAATGATCTCAAGCATTAGCTAAAACAGATTAAACTTCGATCAAGCGAGAGGTTGACTACAGAGATCAAGATGGCAAATGAAAAGTTGAATGAGCTCATACATACTACTAGAAGAATCACAAACTAGTCAATACAACTGATCAATTTGCAATAGAACTATGATTTGAACCGAAAGTAACCAATTAACGATTACAACATATTGACAAGTAGCAAGTAATACAATAGAGCTCAAGTATGAACTAACTATCACATTCAATCTCAAGATTATAAGACGGAGTTCATCACGAGCATGTCAACAAAGCCCACTCGATTAATTTGCAACTAGCATGCAAATATATATATATATATATATATATATATATATATATATATATATATATGCAAAGATCAACCGAATCGCCACAGAGGAGAAATACTCACAGAGAGGATGCCGCACAAGAGCTGGGGAGGCAGTCACGGGGAGGAGGCCGATCTTGGGACGAGGGAGCTGGGAGGAGGTCGACACGGGAGGAGGAGGGGCAAGGGAGAAGGCGGGCAGAGGGAGGAGGCCGACACGGGAGGAGGACGGCGGCGTCGAGGTCGAGGCGCCAATGTCGGGCGGCGGCGACCGAGGTCGAAGGCGGCGACGGGGCTTCTGACTGGGAGGTGAACGGGCGCCGAGGTCGGGGCGGCGGCCCCGAGGTCGGGCGCCGAGGTCGGGCGGCGCGCAGAGGTCGGGGCACCAATGTCGGGCGGCGGCGCCGAGGTCGTAGTCGGGCGAAGGCGAGCCCTAAACCCTAGAGGAGGCGTAACGAGCGCCGAGAGAGTAAGGGCGCGGAGAGGAAGTGAGAAGTGAGAGGAAAACCCTAGCGTTTCCGCCTTATAAAATATATCATGACGGTTCTATTATGGAACCGTCGTGATATATATCCTGAGCGGTTCTCATTTCAACCGCTGCAGTGATATTATTTTCCTGCACGGTTGTATAATAAAACCGCTCGTGATAGCCCACAACCCGAGGCCAATTTATGATATCCCGACAAAACATATGAACACGTGAGACATAAATATCCCGAGAAAAGCAGAGTGAACTTCTTTGAGACAAGTATGATGACAATTATGACAAGTCCATATGAATTCTAACATGGTGACAAGTATGATGACAAGTTTATAACACATTTGACTTCAAAATTTTATATCTAATTCAACTCAACTCCAAATCAAGTGAAACCAATTTTGATACTCCACATTACAATGTACGTCCACACATTGACATTAATATCAAATATGACAAGTCCATAACAAGTTCATAACACATTTGACTTCAAAATTTCATATCTAATTCAACTCAACTCGAAATCAAGTATGATGACAATTTTGATACTCCACGTTACAATGTACGTCCACATTGACATCAATATCAAATATGACAAGTCCATAACACATCAACACATGACAATTTCACGTTGACATCAAAATATATGAGAGATTACAAGTCCATAACACATGATGTTATGGAATAAATTAATTACATTGGAGTAATTTCTTAATTAAGATATAGGCCTTCGTGATGATCGACGCGCATATAGCTAGCTTCCTCACTGGGTTCTTTCTCGAGCCTAATGCCGTTTCCGAAAGGAGGCAACTCGTCAAATTGATTGTATTCTTCCTCGCCCACTACATTCTCAACTCCGACAATCCTCCTTTTTCCATGAAGAACTACGTGGTGCTTCTTATTTGCCGGTCGGTTACATAGAAGACTTGAACAACTTGGTTAGCTTGAGACGAATGGTTCGTCTTTATATCCGACACGTTCGAGGTCCACGGTAGTGACACCGTTTGTCGACCTTCACGTGCGAGATGGACCCAACGGCACGAAATAGGGGATCTTGAAAAGCACGTAGTCGAGCTCCCATATCTCGTCTATTTGCCCATAGTAGGAGCTCCTCATCCCATCGGTCTTGAATGCATCTATCACGGACACCGCTATTTCGATCATGCTCTTCCTATCCGAGTTGCCGTATAAAATGTGTACCCATTGATGTCGTATCCTTGCCATGTGACAATTGTAAATTGTGGCCCTCGTGCCAACCATAGCAACGTATCATCACTTGATGACCTCCGATGATTCGCACCTTTAACCATTCGTTGAACCGAGCGGTTGTGTCTCTCGTGATCCAAACCTCCGAACAGTGCGGATTACATTGGCGCACCATGTCTTTGTGCTCGTCAATATACGGGACACTTGGGTCATGTGTTGCAAGACCATGAAATGGGCTTGGCGTATGTATCCAGATCGGGAGTTATTGATTTCCTTCCGATGGTCCCGATACCATCCGATCTCCCCTCATGGCGAGATAGAGGCACACCTATCGGTTCCACGAGCCATGTAGTCGACGCAGAACTCAATGACCTCTTCGGTTGCATAACCTTCGATGATCTTGCCCTCCGGTCGAGATCGATTCCGTCGTAGGACTTGAGAATTCCCATGTACCTCTCGAGCGGGTACATATGGCGAAGAACACAGGTCAAGATATCTTTATCTCTCTCACAAGGTGAACAATGAGATGGACCATGATATCGAAAAATGACGGAGGGAAATACATCTCAAGATGACATAGAGTGGTCACCACCTCGCCTGCAGAGCATCTAGTCCTTGGGGATCAATGATCTTCGAGCAATTGAGTTGAAAAAATAACACGACCTCAAGATTGCCACTCGGACCTTGTTCGGCAAGATACTTCTAATTACAACAGAAGCATTTGTGTCATCAAGACATGACAATCATGAGACTTCATACCAATTAATTTCAAATCTTGCATAGAAACAAGGTTCTTAATGTTAGCGGAGTAACGGATGGGACTTTCACTCCATGCAAGCTCAGCACGATTCATTTCTCTCGGCCTTGGATAGAGTGTAGCAAAATTTGGGGAAAATACGTTAATCTCCATCGGTCTCTACGGTGCTAACTCAGTCCTTATGTTCATATCAACCAAGTCACGCCGTGCGTTAACACCATCCTTTGTTTTGCCACTAATGTTCAAACAAGAGACCAATCAAGCTATCACATACATTCTTCTCTCGTGCATGACATCGATGCGTTGGCGAACTTCTAAGTGCTCCCAATAAGGCAAGTCCCAAAAATTGACCGCTTCTTCCGGATGTTCTTCTCACGGGTTCTTAATTTCGCCCTTCCCAAGCACAACATCGATATCCTTAACCATATCATAGACCTCTTTCCTCTAAAAGCCCTTGGAGTGAATCGTTCTCCTTATTTCCGTCGAATTGTTTTTTCATCTTGCGGTATGGGTGACTCTGAGGAAGGAACCTACGGTGGCGATATACACGCTTTTTGTGAGTTGTTGACCATACACTCTCTGTAGCATCTAAGCGGTCTTGACGGAGCTTTGGCTCCTTTTGTATGAAGCTTGACAGGTTACCAAGGGCAGGAAAATCATTGATGGTGCGAACAACATGGCGTAAAGTGAAGTTCTCTCGTTTATACGCATCCCATACCTGCCCTTCGTTCCACAGTGTCACAAGATCTTCCGGCAATGGTGCTAGGTACACATCAATATCATTCCGGTTGCTTCGCCCCTTGGATAAGTAGTGACATCAAAATGTATTTCCGCTTCATACACGTACCAAGGAGGAAGGTTGTACATACATAGATTCACGGGCAAGTGCTATGTCGGTGCTCATGTTACCGAAAGGATTCATTCCATCTGTACTCAACCCTAACCTTATGTTCCTCGGTTCCGCACGAACTCTTGAAGCTCGATCGAAGTTTCTCCCGGGCGTAATCGGCAGGTGTCTTAGCTTTCCATCTCTCTTACGCCTCTCGAGTGCCAACGCAGCAATCTTGCGTCCTTTGCGTTCGCAAATAAACGCTTCAAACGTGGGATCACAGCAGATACCACAACATCTTAGCAGGAGGTCCTTGCTTCACTTTAGCGAGATTCGACGCTTGTATCGGGATGCTTTGCACAGGACATACATGCATGTCGCATACTCTTTACGGTAGAGGATACAATCATTCGGACATGCATGTATTCTTTCTACTTCCATTCCCAATGGACAAATAACCTTCTTTGCTTGATAGGTGGTCTTTGGGCAACACGTTTCCCTCGGAAGGATGTCCGCTAGGAGACCTAACAACGCCGTGAAACTCTTATCGGACCAACCATTGCTTGCCTTCAATTTCAGCAGTTCAAGCACGGTTGACAACCTTGTATATTCGGCTTGCAACCAGGAACAAAGGTCTCACCGAGTCCTCCCTTAAGCCCTCGAATTTACAAAACTCTCTCTCATCAGTAGTTCTCTTACGCATCGCGAAAGCATCTCGATCCAGATTGTCATCGTGTGACATATCCTCATCAAAAGCGATCAAGATCCACATCCGCGTATCGTTGACTTCCTCGGCGGTGCCGTCATTACTAACTTCATGTGTAATAATCGCTCTTCACCGTGGATGGTCCAACATATATAACCTTTTGTGAAACCCCTTCGAATCAAGTGCGCTTCTATTTGCGCCGCGTTGTTAAACATCTTCAAATTACCGCAATCAATGCATGGACAGTACATAAAATTTATCTCCTTCTTCAACATATCACCTTTCGTGGCTCTTCTAAAAGCAACCACGCCATTAATGTACTCTTGACTCACACGGTTCTGCATTGTACATCCGGTTTGATCCATCTACACTACGCATGTAACAAATTAGTGTCAAAATTGATTAGCGATTAATTTATAGCAAATATAAAGGGTTATAGATCGTTACCCTCGAAGGTCACGAAGAAAATCGATTCCTCTCCTTTCCTTCTCCTCTCTAAGGTGGCGCAATGGGGAGGAGGTGGCGGTGTTGGAGGCACTAGGGCAAGGGTCCAACCTTCTCCTCTCTAAGGTGGCGAGCGGATAATTATTGATTATCTGCATGATTGTTGATTAGATACGAGACAAAAGACAAGAGGAAGATCCTAATTAATAACTAGCAAGTTGGTCCGCGATTCTTGTGTATCCTATTTTCATATAATTGAAACAATAAACCCTTTGTGATGACGTTTCTTCATGGATATAAATGGAGGAAATATAAAATACATCATTGCACATGTGACTTATCTTGGTGTGTCATAAATTCTTCTTTTTAACTGTTCTAGAAAACTACTCATGAAATTAGTTACGATTAAGACTTTCACTTCTTTGCACGCGTACTTACTCGTTTTGTCTCATCGTTGCACAAAGGAATTACACAGATTAATTAAAGGCTACATGTTTTGCTTTTCATTTTCTACAAATAGGGTCCATCAAATTGAGAGCTAGATGTATGTACGTTTTGCCTTTTCCCATCAAGTAGTATTAATTGAAACCTAAACCCTATGCTTCCGATTAAGGAATACAACAAAAAAACAAAACATTAGCGTCTATGTACAGAGTAGCAAAGTCGGAAATTTACTAATCAATAGAGTGAAAAAGGATAATCGGCATTACTTCATCTATTTAATTAGGGAGAAATCGCAGTTGGAGGAGCTAGGGAGGAAGTGGCCCGCACTGGGAGGAGAAGCTAGCTACCAGATCTAAGTGGAGCCCAGCAGCAGAGGGCGGCGGTTGATTATATTTATCCAAACGCGCAGAGGAGTGGTAGAGGCACTGGCTGGCAAGTCTTGGCGATGGACACAGTGGCGGTCTGGCGAGAGGATGTGTCGCGCTCAATTTATACGCGATAGGCATATCACGAGCGGTTCTTAATAAAACCGTGCAGTGATAGATGACTATCACAGACGGTTTGTGAATAGAAGCAAATGCGTGATATTACTGAGCGGTTCTATTCACAAACCGTGCGTGATAATCACCAAATCACGCAGCGGTTTGTAAATAGAATCGCTCGTGATATTACCTGACGGTTATTAAATAGAACCGCTGCGTGATTGGTGATTATCACGAGGCGGTTTGTGAATAGAACCGTCAGGTAATATCACGCATTTCTATTTACAAACCGCTCGTGATAGATGACTATCATGAGCGGTTCTAAAAATACCGTCTGTGATATTCTTCCCGCACCACCCGCAGGTGCGGCAATGGCCAACACAGACGGTTCCAAAGGAACCGTCTGTGATGGGGTGTCTACTATAGCCTATTTTGTAGTAGTGATTGGTTTAACTTGATAAGGTCATCATAACGGTTATGGACCTTGGGGCATAGGGTTGGGTGTCGGAGCATAGAGATGCTGCCCAACAACAAGAGTCATATAAAGATATGATTAGCAAAGGGTTGCTTACCAAGTTCACTAATCTTCTAGTAGTGATGCCAAAGCTCACTAGCAGATAAATGGATTTTGGACCTTGAATCACTAAATGTCATAAGAGGGGTATGGTTTTTAGTGGGAGTATATTTATTAAAAATTTTAATAGAAGTTACTTTTCTTGAACATATGTCTTAGTTTTGCATATTTCATGTTGTAGACCATGGCACCAATTGTTGTACCTACCTCCAGTTTTGCTTTACGTTCGATACTTGATAAGGAAAAACTGAATGGAACAAATTTTGCGGATTTGTCCCGCAACCTAAGAATTATTCTTAGGCAAGATAAAAAAGAACATGTTCTAGAGGAACCAATTCCAGATGTGCCTGCTGAAAATACTGCTGCTACTCTGAAAAACGCCTATAAAAAGGCATGTGATGAGTCCCTTGATGTTAGTTGTCTCATGCTTGCTGCCATGAACTCAGACCTTTAGAAGCAGTTTGAGAACATAGATGCCTACGATATGATCGTGGCGCTCAACGTCATGTTTGAGACACAAGCAAGAACTTAGATATATGAGATCTCAAAGAAATTATTTAGGTGTAAGCTAGCTGAGGGTAGTCCGGTGAGCCCATATGTGATCAAGATGGTTGGTTACACACAGATCTTAGAAAAACTTGGTTTTTCGCTTAGTCAAGAGTTGACTACTGGTTTGATTCTTGCTTCGCTTTCTGCCAGCTATGGGCAGTTCATTCTGAACTTCCATATGAATGGCTTAGACAAGAATCTCACCGAGCTGCATATGATGCTCAAGACTGTAGAGGACAGCATTAAGAAAGGCAATAGTCATGTAATGATGGTGCAAAAGAGTACAAGCTTCAAGAAGAAGGCTAAGACTTGGGTCAAAGGAAAGAGAAAGGCTAAAGTTTCGGATGGGATCCAAATTAACAAGCCTAAGCCCAAGACTAAGTCCGGCCTGACTCAAGATAATGAATGCTTTTACTGCAAAGAGCTAGGCCATTGGAAGAGGAACTGTAAGAAATACCTAGCTGATCTGAAAAAGAATAGTTTGACTAAACCTTCCACTTCAGGTATTAATATTATATATGTTTTTCTTGTTGATTCTTCCGTTAACTCTTGGGTATTTGATACCGAATCGGTTGCTCATATTTGCAATTCGATGCAGAGACTAATAAGGAGTAGGAGAGTTGCAAGAGGCGAGATGGATCTTCGCATCGGGAATAAAGCAAGGGTTGCTGCATTAGCTATCGGGACTTTGCCATTACTTTTGCCCTCAGGATTTATTATGGAATTAAATAATTGTTATTATGTTCCAGCTATGAGTAGAAACATTATCTCTGCCTCATGTTTGATGGCAGAGGGTTATAAATTCATTGTTGAGGACAATGGTTGTTTTATATTTTTTAATGAAATATTTTATGGTTATATTCCTGTTTTGAATGGGTTGTTTATTTTAAATCTTGATGATGCACCCGTCTATAATATTAATGCGAAGAGGCTTCGGCCTAATGATATGAATTCCACTTTTATTTGGCATTGTTGTTTTGGTCACATAAGTGAGAAACGTATGGGGAAGCTTCATGATGATGAAATTCTAAACTCATTTTATTTGGAATCATTTGAAACGTGCGAATCTTGTCTACTTGGAAAGATGATCAAGACACCTTTCATCGGGTCGAAGCCGAGAGGGTGTCGACTTGCAGCACTCATACATCTTGATGTGTGTGGACCAATGAGCACGATGACTAGAGGTGGTTTTCAGTACTTCATTACTTTCACTGATGACTTTAGTAGATATGGATATATCTATTTAATGAGGCACAAGTTGGAATGCTTTGAAAATTTCAAAGAGTTCTAGAGTGAGGTACAGAATCAACTTGGCAAGACAATCAAATGTTTACGATCTGATCGTGGAGGTGAATTTTTTAGCTATGAATTTGGTGATCATTTGAAGCAATGTGGAATTGTTCCACAGCTTACACCACTGGGCACTCCACAATGAAATGGGGTGTTCGAGCGGCGTAATCGGACCTTATTGGACATGGTTCGGTCGATGATGATCCAATCGGATCTGCCATTGTCTTTTTAGGGTTACACTCTAGAAACTGTCGCTTTCATTTTAAATAGGGTACCATCTAAATTAGTTGATAAGACACCATATGAGATGTGGATTAGGAAGAGTCCTAGTTTATCTTTTCTAAAGATTTGGGGATGTGATGTCTATGTTAAACGTTTGACGTCTGATAAACTCACACCAAGTTAGATAAATGCTTCTTTATAGGATATCCTAGGGAAACCAAAGGATATTACTTCTACAACCGAGAAGAGGGCAAAGTTTTTGTTATCCGAAATGGTGTCTTTTTGGATAAAGAGTTTCTTTCAAAAGGAGTTAGTGGGAGAAAGGTGCAACTTGAAAAAATTCGGGAAAAGTTTAAAAGTGTTTCAACTCCTACTGAACCTCTGAAGGATGAACAAAACATCGTTGAACCTGTAGATGAGGCATCAGCCTCACGTAGATCTAAAAGGTTACGTCAATTGCCTATAAGATATGTGTATGACGTATTATTATTGAATAATGATGAGCCTAAAACTTATAAGGAAACGATGATGGATCCAGACTCTGAGAAATGGTTTGGAGCCATGAAATCCGAGATAGATTCCATGAGAGACAATCATGTTTGGAACCTAGTCGATCCACTTGATGGTGTTAAAACCATTAAGTGCAAATGGATCTATAAGAAAAAGATTGACATGGATGAAAATGTTCAAATTCATAAAGCTCGACTAGTCGCAAAAGGGTTTCGACAAGTTCAAGGGGTTGACTACGATGAGACTTTCTCACTGGTAGTGATGGTTAAATCTGTACGGATCATTCTAACTATTGCTGCATATTTTGACTATGAGATATGGCAGATAGATATCAAAACAGCTTTCCTTAATAGAAACTTAAGTGAGGATGTATACATGACACAGCCTGAAGGTTTTATCAATCCAAAGAATGCTAATAAAGTGTGCAAACTTCAAAAATCCATTTATAAGTTGAAGCAAGCATCTCGGAGTTGGAATATACGTTTTGATGTGGAGATCAAAAGGTTTTAGTTTCATCAAGAACAAAGAAGAATTTTGTGTTTACATGAAGGTTAGTGGGAGTGCACTTGTAATTCTAATGTTACATGTGGATGACATATTATTGATTGGGAATGGCATTGCTATGCTGGAATTCGTTAAGGCATCATTAAAAAATAGTTTTTCTATGAAGGACCTAGGAGAAACAGTATATATCTTAGGGATAAAGATCTATAGAGATAGATCGAGAAGGCTAATTGGATTAAGCCAAAATACTTATATTGATAAGGTGTTGATTCCGTTCAACATGCAGGATGCCAAGAAAGGGTTCTTCCCTATGTCACATGGTGTCGGGACCCCGGGTATGCAACCCCAGGACCCTCTGTGTATTCTGAACTAGTCCCATGATCAGTAGCTAGCTCACACAGAAACAACATTGGTGTAATCATAACCACACAACCAAACTATAGATGAAGCGAGATAAATTAATAATATTAGCAAAGGGACCTTATGGTCAAGTCTTACAACGGTTGCCACACGCAGGCTAAAGACGACAGAGTAAACTTGCAAATGGAGAACAAAACATCTGGTGGAGGTCACCCAATATGCCCACCGCAATCGAGTGAAGGACGCGACCTAGTTCGCATAGTCTTCAAGGAAGTCTTCTTCATAGAACTCGAGTTCATTTGGTTCACCCTCCTCTGCTGATTTAAACAGAGGCGCAAGGCCATGAGTACTTTGAATGTACTCGAAGAAGTCATAGTGAATGGTATGCAAGTAATATTTATGCAAGGCTTAACAAGGATAGCTTTATGGCTCATTTATGAAAGCAATATTTGACAAGAATACAATAAGTAGATTGCAAAGCATAATTTAAAAGACTAATACATAAGTAAGCAATTTTCTTTGAAACAACTAGTGAACACCTGTTCACTTCCCAAACATCAACCAACTACCAGATTCGACCAAACCATTCCAACATTTTCGACAAAAGTTCTACCCTTGCGTGAAATCACCGTGCATGTCCATAAGCCGGGACACGGCTATTCAATAGTTTTACACTCTGCAGAGGTTGTACAACTTGACCCACAAGACACTAATTTCTCTAGTTTGTTCAAGATATATCTATGCCACCGCCACTACCTTAGGTAAGCGGTCTAGAGTACGTGACAAGGCTTTTACAAAGTTCTGCTTTTGACTCGGTTACGTTCGCTAAGGTTTCGCCTCCATCGGCCCCTCTTGCGCCGTTCCCAACCAAAAGCAGAACCGAACCAAGACATTGCTAATTAGTCACCAGTCTATCCCAATCTAGACATGTGGTTGTACGGTTGAGGCCCAGATCAATGGTTCAAGGTGAAGTCCTTAGTTGGTTGCTCAGACGAGACGGTTCCACATTCCAAGTGTGCGTTACGGCACCCACCCTTTGCACCACCCACTCGTCCGAGCATAAATCATTTTCGTTCAACCTGGCCAAATGACCACCCTAGTCATGGCACAACATCTTTTAACAAAAGTGGCTCCGCCACGGTTCCATAATTTCCTTTAGTCAAATTCATCATGTTGGGTTCAACCCAGCCTGAGGACCACCCTAGTCCTGGCACCACAAATTTTAGTAAGGTGACAACAAATGTCGTGGTCTCACACAGGACCACACTTCGCATTATTAGCAACACAGGTCGTTACTACACAAGCCACAAACCATGTGCGCTAGGGCAAATCAACATTTATTGAATCATGAGATCGAGACCAAGGTCTACTAGAGCATGACTAAGCAATAAAGCGTGCCCATATAGGTAGCACAATAATGTCCAACTAATAATTTACCATCCTAGGGTGTCCAAGGATTTATGTCATTCAAGGAAACATGTCAATTACAAATTATCAAGGAGGTATGATGGCAATTAGGTAATTAACTAATCCCGAAACCATTTATTATAAAATTAGCCATGCATGTTTATATAAAACAATATACTTTTATAAACATGGGATCAGCATGATCAATGGTCTATGACTTGCCTTCGTTGAAGAGTAGCGGTGCTTTCTGTCGTTTCGTCGGCGTGAAAACTTCCAAAATCTTAACCTATACGCGTGAACAAAGCTAAATAAATAAAACAACTCCAAATAAAATCCAAATAAATACCAAATAAATACTAATAGGAAGACAAGGATTTTAGATGAATTTAGAAATTTGAATCACTCGAATCGGAGTTCGAATGAAGAAGTTATGGCCAAAGGAAGATAGGAAAACACATAAAATGATGGATTTTAGGGTTTTCCCGAATTTCCGGAATTATTTTCCTACTGGAAATCCGGGGAAAATCATGCGGGCGCTGACTGGGCGTTGACTGGGCCGACACGTCAGCGTAGGGCTGACATGGCGCTGAGGTGGCGCCACGGTGGCAGCCACGGGGCGGCCACGTGGGACCAGAGGCGGGCGGCTGCCTCTAGGGTCGCCGGCGAATGGCGGCACGGCGGCGGCGAGGGCACCAAGAGAGAGGGCGTCATGGCGAGCATGGTGCGCTTGGTCCCGAGGACGCGTGGCACGGGAGAGATGGCGGCGACGGCGAGGAAGCGGCGAGGCGGCGGCTCAACGCGGCGACAAGGCCCGGCGAGGTTCGGGGCGGGAGGACCGGTGCTGTGCTGCGGCTGGCGATGCCGAAGGGGTGGTCGGCGACGGTGAGGAAGGCTCAATGGCGGCGGCGGGTGCGGGCGGAGCTTCGCGGCGGCGATGGCGAGGAAGCTTCAAATGCGGCCGAGAGAGAGCGGGAGAGGGGAGGGGAGGAGAGGGGAAAGGAAGAGGAGCTCGGGGCGGTCCTTATGCGCGTTTAAATAGGCGACGGGGGTGCCCGGAGGAGGAGGACGGCATGGAGCTCTATGCCGGCCATTAATGGCGGCTTGACCCGCGCGGCATGGGAGGAGGCACGCCACGGTGCGGCAGTGGCATGGGCGGCGGCGTGCGCAAGTGAGGCGGAGGCGACGGCGTGGGCAAGGACGAGGATGGGCGACGGAGAGGGCGTCATGTGGCATCATGCGCGGGCATGGGCGACGCGACGGCTCCGTCCGGAGGAGGAAGACGGGTGACAAAGGCCTGCCAGGCGTCGAGAGAGAAGGAGAGAGAGGCGGGTGAGGCGGCGAGATCCGTCCGATCTGACGGACGGTGGCGAGGGAGGTCTGCATGAGCTGGGCGTGGGCTAACAGGATGGGCGAAGGGAAAACGGCCCAAAGGAAAAGGAAGGAATTTCTAAGGCTTTTCTTTTTAGAAAATACCGAGAAAAGCAAAAGGATTTTAGAAAATAGCTTAAGCAGCCCAAAAATTCTAGGAAAATTCACGAAATCCTTGAATTATTTAGGACTTAGTAAAAATATTTTCAGCCTCACTATTGCTTTTAATTTTGGCAATTAATTATTTTTAACATAAGGCCAAAGGAAAACCCAAATTAAAATCCAAACAAAACTCAACTAACCCAACTTTAATTAGTTCAAGTTTTAATTAATTCAAATTAAACCACTTTTGAAATTCTAAATTACAATTTAAGCTGTGGCAAATTAATAAACCCAAATGGTTCCTTTTTTAATGTTTTTCAAAATTTTCAAAAGGTAGGAAAATAGGATGTTACAAACCTATACCCTTAAAGGAATCTCGACCCCGAGATTCAGGCTGACTAGAGAATAGGTGCGGGAACTCGGCCTTCAGATCTTCTTCACGTTCCCAGGTGGCTTCTTCTTCGGTGTGATTGCTCCATTGAACTTTGCAGAAACGGAGGATCTTGCTTCTTGTCACACGCTCAGACACTTCCAAGATTTTGATGGGCTGCTCCTTGTAAGTTAGATCTTCTTGCAAGTCAACTGCTTCTAACGGCATCTGCTCTTCTGGCACTCGCAGGCACTTCTTCAACTGAGACACATGAAAAACATCATGCACGTCTGACAACTGAGGCGGAAGCTCTAACTTGTAAGCAACTTCTCCTCTTCTGGCTAGAACTGGAAAAGGTCCAATATATCTTGGTGCGAGCTTTCCACTAACTCTGAAGCGACGCATCCCTTTGAGAGGTGAGACCTTCAGGTACACATGATCTCCAGGTGCAAAAGCTAATTCTCGGCGACGGTTATCAGCATAACTTTTCTGTCTGGTCTGGGCTGTTCTCAGCTTTTCTCTGATTGACTTAACTTGATCTTCAGCCTCCTTTAGGATTTCTGGTCCCAGCACTTGTCCTTCGCCAGACTCGGTCCAATACATAGGTGTTTGACACTTTCTTCCGTAGAGGGCCTCAAGCGGGACATCTCAGAGACTTGATTGATGACTATTGTTGTAAGAAAACTCGCATAAGGTAGCATTTGATCCCGGTGATGCAGTTCTCTAGAGCGCAGGCTCTCAACATATCTTCTAAGATTTGATTTACCCTTTCTGTTTGACCATCTGTCTGAGGGTGGTAGGCTGTGCTGAAATTCAAATTGGTGCCCAAAACGCTGTGCAGCTTTTGCCAAAATCTTGAGGTGAACTGGGTTCCTCGATCGGACACGATCTTCTTTGGCACTCCATGCTGACATACTATCTTGGCCATATACAATTCTGCAAGTCTGTCTCCTGAGTAGGTGGTCTTGACTGGGATGAAGTGAGCCACTTTTGTTAGGTGATCGACAATTACCCAGATAGAATCATATCCAGCTTTGGTTCTTGGCAGACCGGTGATAAAATCCATTCCGATTTCTTCCCATTTCTATTCAGGTATGCTCAAAGGTTGCAAAAGTCCAAGAGCCTCGATGCTCGGCTTTAACTTCATTGGCAAACATCACATTGTGCAATATACTCAGCAACTTCACGCTTCATGCTAGGCCACCAATAAAATTCCTTGAGATCCTGATACATCTTAGTGCTTCCAGGGTGAATGGAGTACAAGGTTTCATGAGCTTCCTTGAGTATTAAGCTGTTTGGTTCATACGATCCGGTACACAAATACGCTTGTCAAACCATAGGACACCTTGCTCATCTTCTGAAAATCTTAAGGATTTACCCTACTTCATGTTTTTCTTGATTTCCTTGATATCCGTATCTTCTTCTTGAGCTTTCTTGATCTGATCTTGAAGAGTTGGTTGCACTTCCAGGGTAGCTAAGTAACCTTCTTCGACTAACTCGAGCCTGAGCTTTTGAAATTCTTCGTGCAATGCTGGCTGACTTTCTTTGATCATCAGAGTATTGCAGTAGGTCTTCCTACTTAGAGCATCTGCTACAACATTTGCTTTGCCTGGGTGATAATGAATTCCCATGTTGTAATCCTTGATCAATTCCAACCATCTTCTTTGTCTCATATTCAGATCAGCTTGGGTAAAAATGTACTTTAAACTCTTATGGTCCGTGTACACTTCACAGCGATTACCGATGAGATAATGACGCCATATCTTTAAAGCATGCACTACGGCAGCCAATTCTAAGTCATGAGTGGGGTAATTGACTTCATGAGGCTTCAATTGGCGTGAAGAATATGCTACCACTTTCCTTTCTTGCATCAAAACACAACCGAGACCTTGGCGAGATGCATCACAGAAAATCTCAAAATCCTTCCGTACATCAGGCAGAGTCAGCACTGGGGCGGTGGTCAAACGCTTCTTTAATTCTTGAAAACTTTGCTCACATTCTGGCGTCCAAGCAATTTTTTTTCCTTTTTCAGCAATTGGGTAAGGGGTCTTGCTATTCTTGAGAATCCTTCTATGAACCGCGGTAGTAACTCGCCATTCAAGGAAACTTGACTTGAGGTCTTGACTTGGGTGACTCGAGTTGAGCACATCCTTGACTTTACTAGGGTTGACGGCGACTCCTTCTGCAGACATGACGTGTCCCAAAAAGGTAACTTCTTTCATCCAAAACTCACACTTGTCGAATTTAGCATAGAGTTGATGATCTCTAAGCTTATTCAGAACCAGGCGAAGGTGCTCTTCATGCTCTTCTTCACTCTTAGAGTAGATTAGGATAACGTCAATAAAGACAATGACAAACTTATCCAGATACTCCATGAATACTTTATTCATCAAGTTCATAAAGTAAGCTGGTGCATTGGTTAATCCAAAAGACATGACCGTATACTCAGACAAATCCATATCGGGTTGAGAAAGCTATCTTGGTATATCTTCCTCACGAATCTTGGTGATGGTAACGACCTCAAATCTATCTTGGAGAACACTCGGCTCCTTTTAAGCGGTCAAACAAATCATCAATCCCGGCAGAGGGTACTTGTTCTTGATGGTGACTTCATTAAGAGAGCGGTAATCCACACACATCCGCCGGGTACCATCCTTCTTAGGGACGAAGATCACGGGGCTCCCCAAGGCGAAGAACTTGGGACAAATCCTTTATCTTGCATTTCTTCAATCGCTTCTTCACTCGACTAAGTCATCAAGCCAAGCAAGCGGTAAGGTCTCTTGAAATGGGTGCGTTCTTGGAACTAGGTTAATGACAAACTCTAGGTCCCTGTCCGGTGGCATTCCAGGTAACTCATCCGGAAAGACATCTGGAAACTCTCTGACTACCGGCACATCTTTCAAAGATAAGGTACTGACACTGCAGACTAAGGCTCCATCATACTTTTCCGTAGAGGCTTCAAACTTCACTTTGGTTCCATCTGGGCTGACCAACGTGATGCTTCTATCACCACAATTCAAAACTGCTTGGTGATCAGTAAGCCAATCCATACCTAAAATCACATCTAGGGATTTGGCATTGATAATTATAAGGTTGACTAGGAATTCTACCCCTTCTATGGTTACTTTAACCTTAGGGCAGCCTTGGTTCGTACTCAACTCCGAACCAGGTGTACGAATCAACATAGCATTTTTAAGAGTCAGAACCTTTAGCCGATGCTTTGCAACAAAACTCCGAGAAACAAGCGAATGGGTAGCTCGAATCAAACAAAAGCAGAAAGTCTTTGAATTTACTAGGAACTTACCCAAAGACGACGTCCGGGCCGTCTGGGCTTCCTCCAACGTGACATGATTCACACGGCCTCTTCCGAAAGTCCGAGGGTCTTGGTCGGTCTTTGGAGAGTGAGGTGCTCCCGCCCTGCTCTGGCGTGGGGGTCTGGTTAGTAGCTCAAGGTTGAATCTGTGGTGATGGACCTTGCTTCGAGGGCAATTCTTGGCATAATGTCCGAAGTTCTTGACGGTTAAACAGTGATTCCTCTGGCGGGGTTGTTGTTTCTTGGCTGCTGGTTGTTCTGGTTTAGCACGGTGAGCAGAGCGGTAGCCGTCGATTCTGTTGAGCCATCATCTGGTTCATGTTCTGCATCATTGCATTCATCAATTGCGTCTGTGCTGCCATGAACTGTCCCAAACCCTGATCTGTTGTTGCGGCTGGGGTTGGTGGCGTAATGGGGTCCACTTGTTCTTCCTGACTTGCCGAGTTGTGGGTCTGAACCATCTGCACGGATCTTCTCAGGTTTAATAGATGAGGGGAAGAAAGCATAATAGGAAAGAGGGAAAAGCACAAAGACGAGCCAGACAAGGGTGAAAGACGGGACAACCTAATTGGGGAAAGTCGGTTTAACCCAACGAACGATAGCCGGAAGGCTACAAGAGGCAATCAAAACTCAAGCCATCGATTTATCGATACTGAAATTAAAAGGGTAACTGTACTACAAATCTATCTTATTTTGGCGGGCGACTTCAAGTAAAGCTCGATTCTATAGAAATTATCAAGATAAGAGGGTCACTTTACGTTCAGAAACGAAGTTCAGAAAAGATAAGAAGTCAGACTTTAAGAATGGAATAGGGAGAGATTAGCACGAGATGAGGGGAAATAGAGTAAGATGAGAGGAGAATACTATTCAAGTTAATTGTTGGTTTGATTTAGAAAATAAATTTTTGAAGTCTTGACTAAACGACCATGCTAACTATGGTTACGTCCTACCGTCGATATGGCTCTGATACCACCGCTGTCAGGACCCCGGGTATGCAACCCCAGGACCCTCTGTGTATTCTGAACTAGTCCCATGATCAGTAGCTAGCTCACACAGAAACAACATTGGTGTAATCATAACCACAAAACCAAACTATAGATGAAACAGACAAATTAATAATATTAAGCAAAAGGGACCTTATGGTCAAGTCTTACAACGGTTGCCACGCAGGGCTAAAGACGACAGAGTAAACTTGCAGCGGAGAACAAAACATCTGGTGGAGGTCACCCAATATGCCTACCGGCAATCGAGTGAAGGACGCGACCTAGTTCGCATAGTCTTCAAGGAAGTCTTCTTCATAGAACTCTGAGTTCACTGGTTCACCCTCCTCTGCTGATTTAAACAGAGGGCGCAAGGCCATGAGTACTTTGAATGTACTCAGCAAGTCATAGTGAATGGTATGCAAGTAATATTTATGCAAGGCTTAACAAGGATAGCTTTATGGCTCATTTGCGGAAAGCAATATTTGACAGTAAATACAATAAGTAGATTGCAAAGCATAATTTAAAAGACTAATACATAAGTAAGCAATTTTCTTTGAAACAACTAGTGAACACCCTGTTCACTTCCCAAACATCAACCAACTACCAGATTCGACCAAACCATTCCAACATTTTCGACAAAAGTTCTACCCTTGCGTGAAATCACCGGGCATGTCCATAGCAGGGGACACGGCTATTGAATAGTTTTACACTCTGCAGAGGTTATGCAACTTGACCCACAAGACACTAATTTCTCTAGTTTGTTGGCATATATCTATGCCACCGCCACTACCTTAGGTAAGCAGTCTAGAGTGCGTGACAAGGCTTTTACAAAGTTCTGCTTTTGACTCGGTTCGTTAGCTAAGGTTTCGCCTCCATCGGCCCCTCTTGTGCCGTTCCCAACCAAAAGCAGAACCGAACCAAGACATTGCTAATTAGTCGGCCAGTCTATCCCAATCTAGACATGTGGTTGTGCGGTTGAGGCCTAGATCAATGGTTCAAGGTGAAGTCCTTAGTTGGTTGCTTTCGAGACGAGAGGCGGTTCCACATTCCAAGTGTGCGTTCGGCACCCACCCTTTCCACCACCCACTCGTCCAGAGCATAAATCATTTTCGTTCAACTTTGGCCAAATGACCACCCTAGTCATGGCACAACATCTTTAACAAAAGTGGCTCGCCACTGTTCCATAATTTCCTTTAGTCAAATTCATCATGTTGGGTTCAACCCAGCCCGAGGACCACCCTAGTCCTGGCACCACAAATTTTTGTAAGGTGACAACAAATGTCGTTGTCTCACACAGGACCACACTTCGCATTATTAGCAACACAGGTCGTTACTACACAAGCCACAAACCATGTGCGCTAGGGCAAATCAACATTTATTGAATCATGAGATCGAGACCAAGGTCTACTAGAGCATGACTAAGCAATAAAGCGTGCCCATATAGGTAGCACAATAATGTCCAACTAATAATTTACCATCCTAGGGTGTCCAAGGATTTATGTCATTCAAGGAAACATGTCAATTACAAATTATCAAGGAGGTATGATGGCAATTAGGTAATTAACTAATCCCGAAACCATTTATTATAAAATTAGCCATGCATGTTTATATAAAACAATATACTTTTATAAACATGGGATCAGCATGATCAATGGTCTATGACTTGCCTTCGTTGAAGAGTAGCGGTGCTTCGGTCGTCGGGTCGGCGAAAACTTCCGAAATGCCGGAACCTATACGCGTGAACAAAGCTAAATAAATAAAACAACTCCAAATAAAATCCAAATAAATACCAAATAAATACTAATAGGAAGACAAGGATTTTAGATGAATTTAGAAGTTTGAATCACTCGAATCGGAGTTCGAATGAAGAAGTTATGGCCAAAGGAAGATAGGAAAACACATAAAATGATGGATTTTAGGGTTTTCCCGAATTTCCGGAATTATTTTCCTACTGGAAATCCGGGGAAAATCATCGGCGCCGGTATTGGCGTTATTGGGCGACGTCGGCGTAGAGGGTCGACATGGCGCCGAGGTGGCGCCACGGTGGCGGCCACGGGCGCCAAGTGGGACCAGAGCGCGGCGGCGCTCGGCCCTCGGGTCGCCGTGAATGGCGGCAGACTGCGCGGCGGCGAGGGCACCAGCAGAGAGAGGGCGTCATGGCGAAACGCAGTGCGCTTAGTCCCGAGGACGCGGCGGCACGGGAGAGATGGCGGCGACAGTGAGGAAGCGGCGAGGCGGTGGCTCAACGCGCGACGCAGCTCCGGCGAGGTTCGAGGCGGGAGGTGACCGGTGCAAGACTGCGTGCTTGCTACTGGCGATCTGAAGGGGTGGTCGGCGACGGCGAGGAAGGCTCAATGGCGGCGGCGGGCGGGCGGAGCTGAGCGGCGGCGGCGAGGAAGCTTCAAATGCGCCGAGAGAGAGCGGGGAGGGAGGAGGAGAGGAAAGGAAGAGGAGCTCTGGGCGGTCCTTATCTTGGCGTTTAAATAGGCGACGGGTGCCGGAGGAGGAGGACAACATGGAGCTCTATGCCGGCCATTAATGGCGGCTTGACCAGCGGCATGGGAGGAGGCACGTGCTGCGGCGGGGCATGGGCGAGGCGTGAATGCAGGCGCAAGTGAGGCGGAGGCGACGCGTGGGCGGGCAAGGCGAGGATGGGGCGGCGTAAGGCGTCGGCGCTGGAATCATGTGGCATGGGCGACGCGACGGCTCCGTCCGGAGGAGGAAGACGGGGCTGACAAGGCGGGCCCGCGCGTCAGAGAGAGAAGGGAGAGAGAGGGCGCGGGTGAGCGAGGCGAGATCCGTCCGATCCTGATCGGACGGTGGCGAGGGGGAGGGCTGCGCGGAGCTGGGCCATCGTGGGCTAAACAGGGATGGGCCGAAGGGGAAAACGGCCCAAAGGAAAAGGAAGGAATTTCTAAGGCTTTTTCTTTTTAGAAAATACCAGAAAAGCAAAAGGATTTTTAGAAAATAGCTTAAGCCGCCCAAAAATTCTAGAAAAATTCACAGAAATCCCTTGAATTATTTAGGACTTAGTAAAAATATTTTCAGCCTCACTATTGCTTTTAATTTTTGGCAATTAATTATTTTTAACATAAGGCCAAAGGAAAACCCAAATTAAAATCCAGCAAAACTCAACTAACCCAACTTTAATTAGTTCAAGTTTTAATTAATTCAAATTAAACCACTTTTGAAATTCTAAATTACAATTTAAGCTGTGGCAAATTAATAAACCCAAATGGTTCCTTTTTAATGTTTTTCAAAATTTTCAAAAAGGCCGGAAAATAGGGATGTTACACATGGCATAAGTCTTAGCAAGAGTCAGTATCCTTCGACAACTGATGAGCGAGACCGTATGCATGGTATTCTATATGCTTCAGCTATTATGCCATGATATCTACTCGACCAGATGTATCATATGCTCTAAGTGTCACAAGCAGATACCAAGCTGATCCCGGTGAAGGTCACTGGACAGCTGTGAAAAACATTCTTAACTACTTGAGAAGGACTAAGGATACGTTCCTAGTTTATGGCGCTGATGAAGGGCTCGTTGTAAATGGTTACACTGATGCAAGCTTCCAAATCGACAAAGATGATTATCATTCGCAATCTGGTTTTGTATTTATTTTGAATGGAGGAGTAGTAAGCTGGAAAAGTTCCAAGCAAGAGATTGTTGTTGATTCTACGACGGAGGCCAAATACATTGCGGCTCCTGAAGCTACGAAGGAAGGTGTTTGGATAAGGAATTTCATTGCTGAGTTGGGTATGATTTCGAATGCCTCGAGCCCAATGGATCTCTATTGTGACAAAAATAGAGCCATTGCGTAGGCTAAGGATCCTAGATCCCATCAAAAATCCAAGCATATACTTAGACGTTATCATCTTATTCGCGAATTGGTGGATAGAGGAGATGTTAAAATATGCAAAGTTCACACGGATTTAAATGTTGCTGATTCGTTGACAAAGCCTCTCACACAACCAAAGTATGAGGTGCACACGAGCTATTGATATTAAATACTTAAATGAATGACTCTAGTGCAAGTAGGAGGCTGTTGGAAATATGCCCTAGAGGCAATCATAGATATGATTATATTTCGTTATGTTCATAATACTGGATAATACATTATCTTGTTCCTAGAATAATATCGTTCATATTTATTATCAAGTATGTGACTTGATTGCGAAACTCTGTATTTCTGTGATGATTATTCTTAAACGTTCCCTAGTCGGAAACATATGAGAACACATATGAATAGACTAGCATATGTGTTGGTTGATGACTATGTTTCACGAGTCATAGATATGGAGATATCAAACCAATAATATGGACACGTGTTATCGAACATGGTGTTGGTTTGACCCACCTTGAGACACTGTTGAGATTGTTATGATTTCATGTGTCATCAGTTGGTCTCAAGCAATGATGGTGTATAATCCTTAGACCTGAGATCAACATGGTTTTCTACATATGCAATAGTACATTTAGGGGTAGCCAAACGCTACTCTGTAACTAGGTAGTTATAAATGTAGCTTTCGGGTATACTATGAAACATGCGGAGGAATATGACTAGTCGGATATGAGATTTGCCCCTTCTATCATAACAGGAGAGATATCTCTAGGCCTCTCATTGTGGTCGGATAAAGAAAGTGCATGGCCATACGACTAGTGGTCGAGAAAGTATTGAATAGTCCATGGATGACAAATTATCTCACCTGGAGTTCAACCAGATGTCGTGAGACAAAGAGAGAATACACAAGCAGGTCGTTCAGTTCGACCAGATACAAAATGGTCATATGGAGATACAAGCTGGTCGTAGACCGATTGAACATAATCACAAACTGGTCGTATGGAGATACAGACTGGTCGAACATAATCACTAACTGGTCGTAAAGAGTTACGAATTGGTCATAACTAAATATGGACTGGTCGTGACTAGATACGAGCTGGTCATAAGTGATAAGGACCTGGTCATAGATCATATTGCATTAAGGTTCGTTCGATATATTCTATGTGTGTTCAGGAATCGTTATATCCTAGTAAGTACCGCTAACGACTCGTGGTCGGAAAAGAGTTTCTGAGTCACAACTGATTACACATGAACCTGTAGGGTCGCACACTTAAAGGGCTAAGATTTGATTTGGATGGTGATCTGAATTCTTGTAGGCTACGAGTTCCTAATGGGCCTCAAGTTCGAGATCCATCATGGATGCCTATATATAGAGGGGTGGTAGCATGGGGTGTGGTAATCCCTTTTTGAAGAATTCCCGAAATCCTAATAGCCACGTCTCCCTCAGCTAATACCATGCCGCCAGCGCTAGCACTCCAACGCGTGGTGTCCCTGCCCCGTATGTGTGGATACCTTAGAGTTGTTGTTACGAAGCAGCATCACTAGGACAATCCACAATTCGTGACGATCTCATGAGCAAGAGGAGAAGACGTGCGGCGAGTACGACTACTACTGCATCAATTTGTCACTTCGACTCTACTTTTGCTACGAGTCGACACGTCTAGTGGTAATCCCGTGATCTATTACTAGTGGAGGTTTCTTGGTTGCATGGTAAAATTTTTGTTTTGTGCTATCGAAGCCTGCCCGTAATCTTTCAGAACGATCAAGGTGTCATCAGAAGATGACCGAGGCTACAAGCTGAGAAGACAAGGAATCAGATCGGGAGCTAGCGGTGATGGAGATGACGTGCAATAGTAAGGTGGACCGGGGCTATGCTCAAGGAGGAGTTGAGGTCTAGAATGGTCAAGGAAGTTAGGAGCGGTCATGGTGCATGGTGAGGCATGTATTGCGCCAAGTGATTTGGGCTCGTTTGCAAGTGAGGACGGTTTGGTAGGATTTGGACGCGTGAGAGGTTTGGCGAGAAGTCATTGGGGCCACATGAATGATGGAGAAGCATGGGCAATGCTTCGATGTGAAGGAACTAGGAAAGGTTGGTAAAGGGGCATTTTCGTAAATTGCCCAATGTCAAAAAAGTGGTGATGTGTGAAACCACGGTGGTGGCCTGAGTGGATTAGGTCAAGGATACTCCATAGAGAGCAAAGCATGATGGATTTGTCCTAATGGAGTTAAAGATGAACACGACGCTTTGAGAAGTCTGAGTGAGTGAGATATGTTTGTGTATGGGCTTAACAGGTGCCCATTGGGGTTTTCTATCTAGACTTAGCCTCCACTATATAAAGGGTGGTGCAGGATTTGCACACAAAAATCTAAGCTAGGGAACCCTAATGTGAAATTGGGGAAAGTGGACAGTGGAGGTTTGGGAGATGTATTGAGAAAGATGGGAGCACCTATGTGTGTGCTGTCCTAGTGGCCTTTTCCTCCTAAGGCAATGATTGTAAACATTAATATTAAAGAAGAAATCAAATCCCCAAATTCGTCCTAGCCTTCCAGAAATCAAATCCCCAAATTCATCCTAGCCTTCCTCTCATATGCTCAAGTATTGATTTCTTGATTTGGCTTGGTTTTTGGTCTTTCTTCCTCCCCTCTTGATCTTGCTTTGTACCTAGGACGTGTAAGTGATTGATATATCTATTGTAGACCAAATCTCATCCATCTAGGTACTTTTTATTGCCCGCTCTTGAGTTTGCCCGCTTTTGGTGGAAAAAAGGGTGATTTAGGGGTTTGCTCTTAATTGCTTTTGGCTTAATTTTTGTTGTGATTAAGAGTGCTAGGACATATAAGAAACCATCCTTAGCCAGCTTGGATTTATTCCTCACAGGAGCTCCCAATCATTGTTTTCGTATTTCGCCCGGTTTTAGTGCAACCTGTCGGGACCCCGGATAAGCAACTCCGAGACCCTCTGTGTATTCTGAACTAGTCCCAGATCAGTAGCTAGCTCACACAGTTGTAACATTGATGTAGTCATATCCATACAACAAAATATCGATGAAGCAGACAAATCAATATTACTTAGTAGCAAAATAACCTTATGATCATATCTTACAGAGTTGCCATGCAAGGCTTAACATCAAAAGATAACTTGCAACGAGAACCAAACATCTTGTTGTGGCCATCCGACATATCCACAGGCAATCAAGTGGAGGACGCGACCTAATTCGCTTAGTCTTCGAAATAGTCTTCCTCAAAGAACTCGGTATTCCCTGGTTCTTCAGCGGTGACTAATCAACAAATGGCGTAAAACCGTGAGTACTTAAAGTACTCAGCAAGTCGTAGGGAAATGTATGCAAATAGTATTTATGCAAGGCTTAACAAGGACAGCTTTATGACTATTTTGCAGAAAGCAATATTGACAATAAATATAGTAAGCAGATCGTAAAGCACAATTTAAAAGATTAATACATAAATAATCAAGTATTTTTAAAACAACTAGTGAACACCCCCCGTTCACTTCCCAACCATAACCAACATCCAAATCGCTTCCCAACGAAACCAACCATTCCAGTATTCTTATGAAACTCTACCCCTCGTGTGAAATCACCAGGCATTGTCCATAACCGGAGACACAGCTATTCGAATAGTTTTACACTCTGTAGAGGTTGTACAGCTTGACTCACAAGAAATAATCATCTTATAATGTCAGACACGACACGCTTCCGAAGACGTGCAACTAAGTGATTATCACAAGGCTTTTACAAAGCTCTGTTTTGACTCGGTTCTACTCGCTAAGGATTCGCCGTCCCGGCCCCCTCTTGCGCCACTTATCAACCCAAACAAAGCTGACTCAAAGTATTGCTAATTAGTTGGCCAGGTCCACCCCATCCTAGACACACTACTACAAAAACGCTAATACTAGACGCCTCATCACAAACGGTTGACCAAAACCGTCTGTATTACATGCAATCACAGTTGGTTTTGGTTTAGAGACCGTCTATGTTACTTGCTGCGCTAAAAATCATCTGTGAAAAGGTAATATCACAGACGGTTCATGTTGAAAACTATCTGTGAAGTATCACAGACGGTTCTTGTTAATAACCGTCTGTGATAATTCTATATCCTGACGGTTTTAACAAAGAACCGTCAGGAAACATCACTGACGGTTCTTAACAATAACCATCGTGATATTACCACATATCACGGGCGCTTTTTGTTATAACCATACGTGATAATATCGCTTCTGTTTCAATCGCGCGCGTTTTCTTCTTCGTTGCCATCCGCCCGGCTCCCGTCGTCTCTTCGTCGTGATCGATCCGCTTCGGCTCCCGATCGTCTCTTAAATCTCACGCTCGAATTTATACCTTATTTTATAAAAATGATCATCGCCGCCGAAGATGTGATCATCCCCACATACTTATAAAAAAACAGAAATGGCTGCCTCTTCCTTGTCGCCGACATTGATGGCCTACCTGACCGCACTGTACGAGCACCTCTCTCGCTGTACGTTGAACCGTGCTGCGGAAGAATACTATTTCAATAGTGTCTTCACTCCTACATCGGCCAAGAATTTGCCGAAGCAGTTGACGGCCACCTTCCGCCGTCTTGACATCCTCCTCCGCCGTGTCTTCAGGGTGATCTCCCACTTTCGACGAGTTTACCGCGTCATCGACGTGGTTCTCCAAAATGACGTTGCACGTGTTCAGGAGGCTTGCCGTCACTTGGACTACGTAATCGAGGTGGCAAAAGACCGAGTCGACCAGGCCGAGACCCGTCAAGCAAGGGAAGAGAGCCTATGGGCTCAATTCTTCTTGGTTCAACGACCGAGGTCTTCAGAGACACTCGAGCAAAGCGTCAGCGGGTGGACACATTTGAGCTTCGTCACGATGATCGAGAACCGTCCGATGCCGACACCGTCGCCTATGAAGTATTGAAGATGGAGATAGCAGCCTACCTCTGCCACTAGAAAAACTTTGTTTAATTATAGATTTCTACTTTTTTTAATATAAACATGTAATTTCTTCATGTCATGTAAGTGTATATACAAGATAAATATACTTGAGAAAAAAACCATTTCACAGACGGTTCCATTATGGAACCGTTTGTGATATGGGACATATCACGGACGATTCTATTATGGGCTGCTCATGATTTGTCCCCATATCACGACAGTTCCATAATAAAACCGTCTGTGATAATATCACCGACGGTTCCATAATAGAACAAATGCGTGATAAATCTCTTTATTAGTAGGAGCTCGCCGCTAGGGTTTGCGCTTCGCCCTAACTCGTCACTCCCAGCGCATTTATTCTCGTCCGTTCCCTCCCTTTCGCCGCCACTCGACCCCATCGCCGTCGCCGTCGCCGCAGTTGTGACACCACTCACCTTGCACAAGATCGCACGATAGTCGTGGCGTCTTGTGCGATGTCGGTCGTGCCACAACCACGGTGCCGCCACCCAGCGTGTCTTTCTTGCCGCCATGGCTTGGTTCTCTGCCGGCCTCTGCGCTCGGGCCTGGCAGGCTTTGCTTTCCCATCATCCTCTATTCTTCTCTAGATCTGTTAGCTTAATGTCTTTTGTTGAGTTTGATTTTTATGCTTGAGCCTTAAGTTGTGTCTCGATATTTGTGTGATTTATGCAAGGTGAAGGAGATGGATGAGGTTGTCTTTGGTGGTGGGGTCGCCACCGTGGTTGCCTGCATCTTGAGGTATCACCCTACCTTACTCCTCTCTGTCTCTACCCCTTGCTCTGTGATGAAAATGGCTAGTGATCTGCGATGGATGCCGAGGGCTACTATTGGTGTGGTGGGTTTGGACACCCTTGGTCTTGTTCTCTTGTCGATGGCGCTCAATGATGTTAATAGTCTTATGCTGAAATTGAATTGATAATTGGTTCATATTAATAGTCCATTTGCTCTGTGATGTAATGATGTCAATAGTCTTATGCTGAAATTGAATTGATAATTAGTTCATATTAATAGTCCCCTTGTTCATGCCGGTCAAATTCTCCTACCTCTTGCGTACCAGGTACGTCCTACCATTCCATTCATAATCTCTTCTCTATAAAGTCTCCAAGCAGTGGCTGCTTGTGCCATTAAAACCGGCATCATATATATCTAAAAAAAGTTTTGCGATATGTCAAAGGAACACCAGATTATGGCATTTTGTATAAGCCAGTAGAAGATTCAAAACTAATCGGATACACAGATAGTGATTGAGTAGGATGTCTTGACGACATGAAAAGTACGCCGGGATATGTTTTTCGCTTGGTTCAAGTATATGTTCTTAGTCAACAAAGAAGCAGAATATAGTAGCTTTGTCTTGGTAGAAGCGAGTATGTAACCTTGACTCGATCATCACACAAGCGATGCGGTTGAGGAGAATAAATGAAGATATCGGCGAAAAACAACATGAACCAATTACAATTTATTGTGATAGCAAATCAGCTATTGCAATAAGTGAGAATCCGGTCAGTCATGATAGAACCAAGCATATTGCAATTAAATATCACTATATTCGAGAAGCAGTTGAGCGCCAAGAGGTTAAACTGGAATTTTGTCGTACAGATCAACAAATGGCAGACATTTTTACAAAGACCTTGTCCAGAGAAAAAATTATTCGTAAAAGGAAATTAATTGGTGTTCCAAGAAAATGAATTAAGAAAGTGTTTGTTAGTACTAATTCATTTTCTAGTTGATAACTATCTAAAGTTACCGACATCTAAAGTTACCGACATACGAAGAAACCTCTGCATAAGTCCTGCAGCTAGCTTCTTAGTCTAATGTCGGTATTCAAACATATATATGAAGTGATTTTACACAAAAGAGGCAGCCGACTATGTGTGAACACAAGAGGAGATGCCGACATATACAAGGTTCTGGAGCAACTTATACCTGAAAAGTCTTTTGCATGTCCTGCTACTCACGGCGCGTCTCGCGGGCCCCACCGGGGCGTGGCTCGCGCGCATGGCGCGCTTGCGCCCGCCGCATGCCCACTAGTATAGAGAAAAGAAGTGTTGTTCATCAGCTCGGGGCTGGCAGCCACTAACAGAAGAATCTGCAACTAAACTACTAATAAAAATCTAAAAGATCATGCAACTTGCCATGGAGCTCGCACGTCACGACCGTGCTATTTTACAATTTCTGCGACAACGTACTGTCATCAGTGTGAAAACGAAATCGCATGTACACAAGAAAAGGCTAAGTTGATTACTCTGCAAGTAATGGGCAATTAAAACCCTGTGAGCTGTAAAGTTATAAAATATATATTTTTTGCTTGAGTCGGTGCTAAGTAGGTCCGTTAGTGTAGCCTAAAAATATACAAGATGTGATGTTGTAAAATAATGTAATGTGTGTAGTATCGTGTAGTTGAATGAACTACAAAGTTCAGTGAGTAAATCTGAAGTACCGCTACTGCTCCTTTCTTAGGTGTTTCCTTGAGTGAACCAAACCCAACAAACACAACCTTAGTCAAATGCAAAAATATGTTGGATACTCTCACTTTTGGAGTGATCTTATAGAGGTTAAAGAAACCTTCTTGTCGTATTGTGAAAGGAAAATTTGCACTTTGGCATTCTTAGCCTCCCGCAATTCTCCTCGGCACTTAGACTGCATTGGATGTGACAAAACTGGAAGATCCAATCCAAACCGTGGGTAGGCATGGAAATCCCATGCGACGGAATGGACCGAAATCTTTTTTCGGCAGCAACTAGAATTTTCTTCGGAGATGGACGGACGGCAATTTTTTGGTACTCGGTCTGGCTAAACGGAGAAGCCCCCAAAGATCTAGCCCCTAAGATCTTCGAGATTTCAAAAAGGAAAAACCAAAGCGTGGCCTCCGCTCTGTAATGGGCGTTGGATCTGATTTAAACCTTCTTCAGGGTTTGACAATCCATCACATCTAATAATTTGTGGGACTTTGGACCAGAATCAACCAAATACACCTGTCACAAGCCATCCTGGACGACATTTTGTGGAAGTCTACCCTGTCTGGTTTCTACTCGTCTAAATCAGCCTACAATTTATTCTTCCTGGGGTCCACTGCGACGAATTTCAAAACTTTAATCTGGAAAACCCACGCCCCTCCAAAGTGCAAATTCTTCGCGTGGTTGGCAATCCAAAATAAGCTCTGGACCTCGACATGATTGAAGCGAGGATGGCCAAACCGGCGCTTTGCCTTCTCTGCGAGCACACCTTAGAATCGGCCTTACATCTCTTCACCCAATGTCGCTTCTCCGTCAGAATCTGGAAGCACATGGCGGACTGGCTAGGCAACGACAGTTTACAACCATCCCTTTGGCCCCCTTGTTGGAACTTCCGAGAGTGGTGGTCAAACGCCGCGGAAAAGAAAGGCTCCCCCAGGAAAACCACGGCGACAATCCTGATTCTCATAATCTGGGAAATATGGAACGAACATAACGCTAGAATCTTCAATAACAAAGCCAACAGTCCGGTGGAACTCCTAGCGAAGATTAAGGAGGAGGGTAGAACTTGGTTCATAGCGGAGGGCAAATGCCTGGAGTTTTTCAATTCCCTGTAATTAAGGCCTTATAATCCCGAAACTATTCCTTTGCGGCTCGTGTTTCGCTCTTCTTTATTAATATAACAGGCAAATCTTCTGCCGGTTATCATTCAGAAAAAAACAATTCACCTTTGGCAACTAAATTCCCAAGATTATATAACCTGACATTCACAAAAACAAGTGACAGTGAAATATGTCATGTCCAACGGTTTTGGGTGTTCAATGGCAAGAATTGCTGAGCAAGTGGAACTTTCAGATGAATCGGATCGTTTGGTATGGAGACTGAGTTCCAAAGGGCCTTTTTCAGTCAAGTCTTTCTATTTGGCTATGAAAATGTCCAAGGTTTCCTCCCCTTTCAATTTTATCTGGCGAATCAAGACCCCTTTGAGGATCAAGGTGTTCCTTTGCCTGGTGCTTAGGGATAGCATCCTTACAAAAGACAACTTGATTAAAAGGGGCTTGAAGGGAGAGGACGGGTGCCAATTCTATGGTTCTCCGGAGTCCATTGATCACCTGTTCTTTGCGTATCCTCTTGCTAGATATATTTGGAGAGTGGGCAACTTGCGCTCTGAATATTAATTCTCTACCTATCAGTACTCAGCAAATGCTTGATTCGTGGGTTGAAAATTTCCCCAAGAAGTGTAGGCGTTTGGCTTTGTTAGGTTGCGTGGCAATTATATGGACGATCTGGAAGACAAGAATGCCTCTTGTGTCCAGAACGGAAGACCTGAAGACCCATCTGTTCTGGTGTTTTCTTTGTGCTGGTGGCTTTACAACTGGACGCTTTTGCAGAAAAGGGAGGAAGACCGCGACACGCTGCGTGAAGGGATCAAGCAAATCAAGACGGTGGCGCTGAGGTCTTTTGACTGTGGTGTTCTGGTCTGGTAGCTGGACTGTGGTGTTCTGGTCTGGTAGCTGGATTGTAGACTCTTTACCTAGTGCTAGGTGCCGGTCGAAATTGCTCAGCGCTGGCCACATACAACAATAGTCTGTCTCTGCCTTCTAGGGTCGTCTCTAAAGGTCATAACTCATCTACAGGCAATTTTAGTGACAACATCTCTAATAATTTATCTATAAAATCATTCATTTTCATCACAATTTCTCTCCTTACACGTTCACAATTTGCGATGATTTACGTGTCCAACTTGTCTATTATACATAAGATGATATATTCTCTCTCTTCGCATCCTCTCTTCTTTAACTAGATTTTTAAGTAATATGACAGCTAAGAGACGACTGAAGTGACAACTATTAAAAATGCCGTAGATGCTGAGCCGTACTATGCTTTTTGGGCTGTTTGGTTGCTGAGGAAACGCGCTTCAGTCACTAGGAAGTGCTTGAGAACATATACAATTAATATAGTTGCTTCGAGCATTGCTTAAAACAAGCGGCAACCCTGGCAGTGTGATCTCAAAAGATTAATCACCTGTCATGGGTCCATGACTTCTCAAGTAGCATCAAATTCTATCCTCAAAAATAATTTTGTTGGAAACAAAACCACGGAAGTTTAATCCACCAATTCGAGTTGTTGTCTACCTCAAAATTCAAACACAAAGCAATGTTTTTGTTTTTCGTTTATCTCATTATCAATCGTTTGGTAACTCGCCGATCACCAACGCATAGATAAATTACTTCACTTTTGACGCGCTTGTCAGTACCAACAAACCGAGCAGAGGCACGTGTCTGTTAGTGTACTGACTACTGAGTATTACTTCACTCGTACATGTCTGTGGCCATAAACTGAAATCTCGACCGCTTGCTTGTTGTTCTTCTTGTCCTCGTTATTAATTTAGGATTAAGAAACTGCTGCGCGAGTGCCGCCACTTCGAAAAGACTAGTAGCTAATCCGCGAGTGCAGCTACTCAAATATCGATGCAGTTTGTTTCTTTGTTCGTCATGGTAGCTCGTTCTGCACGTGTGTTATGGGTGGGGTTTGTTATTTAGGAATCTATCTATTAGTTGTTTGGTATTATCTATTAGTTAGACAAATTATTATTAGATTGAATTATTAGAGATAAGTTTTCTGGTAGATTATTTCTTAGAGGTCAAGTCGGGCCGTTCCTATAAAAGGGATAGCGTGTATCAATTATCAATAAAGCAAAAAAATAAACAAAGTTAATCCCCAACTAGTTGGTTAAAGATCAAAGACTCCTTGTTCGTCGGAAAGAGTCCCGACCGAGCTTCGAGGGCGATCCATCGCCTCTTTGACTAATCAGGCCTCAGAGCATCGCTACTTCGACAGGGAAGAGCCCTGTCGACTGCTAGATGAGGGCGAGTACCATACTCTCGGTCCTCGGACCTGTACCCAACCAACGACCACAACATTTAGTATCAGAGCTACTCACCATGGCTTCTGGTGCCGCACCATCACTCTTGGAGAAGTTGAAGGTTACCAGCGAAGAGCAGAATGTCTTACTCGACAACATGACTGTTGTCCATTGGAGCTTCATTAATCCTTGTCCACGTGACGCGATGTCATTATCATACCCTCTCATCAATATGAGGGCCACCAAGGACTTCAACTGTGACCACCACCGCAGCTCGAAGACGAGCTGTCTTGTCGCGAGGGGTGTAATGCTACGGCCAAATATCCAGACGAGCTGTAGCATCACATGTTACTGTTGCAGAACAAATATTAGGCAGTGCGTACATACGGATGTAGACATTCTAAGGCATCCCTAATTATAAACACCCTGTTTCTGAATATGAAGGGGTGCAAAATTAGATTCAGGGCTTGTTTGGTTGGTGCCCTGGATTCCATGCCTGGAAAAAAGTAGTGCCTGGAGGTAGCCTGGAAAGTAGATGATTTTTGCTGGCGAAGCAAATGAAGATGAGTTGTTTGGTTGGAAGCCCGTGCACAGGCGATGAATAAAAATAGATCGTTGGATCAAATGCAGCGGCAAAGTAGCTTATGCAGTTCCGCATGCAAACAACCATTTGGCGATAGCAAGGTAAGCTCGTGCCGAGGCAAAAGACGCCGAGGTATCCAAGCAAACAGACCCTCAATCCAGCAACTATTTGGGAGAAGATATTCATCCTAGCCATGTGGGGATCAATATTCACGATTAAACATGACACATTCAAGAATTAACTACTACAGAAATGCTAATTTGGGCCTTTGATCACGAGACGGTTCGCCGAAACCGTTTGTATTAAACACAATCTCGAGCGGTTTTGTTACCCCCGTGCGTGTTATTCTCCACGCTAAAAACCGCTCATGAAGATGTCATATCACGAGCGGTTCATGTTTGGAACCGTCAGTGATACTTCACGACGGTTCCAAACATGAACCGTCTGTGATATCACCAATATCACGAGCGGTTTTTGGTTAGAACCGTCTGTGATACTTCACGACGGTTCCGCTATGAACCGTCGTGATATTGCCCAATATCATAGGCGGTTTTTATAAAACCGTCCGTGATAATTAACTCATCACAGACGTATATATATAGCTCCGCCTCCGCCAAAAACAGATATAGTCTTCTTGATCTCCATATCTCTGGCGCCACGATAGGTCCATCGCCGTTGCGTGCGGTTTGAGTACATCGCCTCACCTCTTTGAGCGGCTGGTCCATTTCATTTGTATATTGTCGCCGAGGAGCTTGCCGCCGTCGCCTCTGTTCACCGATCGGCGACCAGCCGCCTTGGACCTTCCCGACTTTCATTGACACCTTCCTCGTGATCGAGGTGAGATTTGAAGCATAAGCATCCTTTAATTTGAGTAGTTTGAGCGTTTACGCCAAATCGCTAGTTCGAGCGCCTCCATGGGACATCACCGTCGGTTCGCCTCGGCGAGACCTTAGGGCCGAGAGCCACGACTATATAGCAATGCGATGTCACCCTAAGCCCGGTTTGAGCTTCAAATTAATCCTCTTGTTTTTAATCATTTAGTTAATAAACTAACGAGTCTATGACATGTGGGATCGCCATAGATTTTATAAATAAAATCATGAAATAAAAATGAGTCAGCGACAAGTAGGGCCCACATGTAAGTTAATAAAATCCGAAAAAATGAAAAAATGAAAAAATCGTAATTAAGCCTCGGAAAATACGCTTTGAAAGTCATCACCCTTTTATTTATTTTCGGGGTTTTCAATACGAACCGTGTGATGGACGAAATTGGATGTACCGAGAACCGTGTGAGTGAAGAGTACATTAATGGCGTGTCTGCTTTTACAAGAGCCGCCGAGGAGGATATGTTGAATAAGAGGCGGAATATATGTCTTGTCCATGCATTGACTGCGAGAATCTGAAGTTGTTTAACAACCGAGCGCAGATCGAAGCACACTTGATTCGAAGGGGTTTCAAAAAAGGTTATACATGTTGGACCAGTCACGGTGAAGAGCATATTATACAGGAAGTCAACGATATGCATATTATACATGAAGTCAACGATATGCCGCCGAATGTCGATTGTGGTTCCGATTCGGATAGGTTGCACGATGACAATCTAGATCAGATGCTTCGCGATGCAGAAGGGAACTGTGATGAGAGGGAGTATGTTCAATTCCGGGGCGTGATGGAGGACTCAGAGAAACCTTTGTTCCCGGGCTGCAAGTCGGAATACACAAGGTTGTCATCCGTGCTTAAACTGCTGAAATTGAAGGCAAACAACGGTTGGTCCGACAAGAGTTTCACTGAGTGTTAGGTCTCTTAGCGGACATGCTTAGGAGAAATGAGTTGCCCAAAACCACCTACAAAGCCAAAAGGTTCTTTGTCCATTGGGAATGGAAGTAGAAAGAATACATGCATGTCCGAACATTGTATCCTCTACCGTAACGAGTATACAAACATGCATGTATGTCCGGTGTGCAACGCATCCCGATACAAGCGTAAAGCAATCGATGACGACGAGGAATCGAGGTGAAGAAAGGACCTCTGCTAAGGTGGCGTGGTATCTTCTGTAATTCCCGTTTGAAGCGGTTTTTGCGAATCCAAAGAATGCAAAAGCCAGTATTGGCACTCGAGGAGCATAAGAATGACGGAAAGTTAAGACACCTGCTGATTACGCCCGGTGGAGAAACATCGATAGGAGGTTTGCAGACTTGGTGCGGAACCGAGGAATATAAGGTTTGGATTGAGTCTGAGATGGAATGAATCCTTTCGGTAACATGAAGCGGCCGACATAGCACTTGGCGCGGACGCTCTGTATCTACAACCTTCCTCCTTGGTTGTGTATGAAGCGGAAGTATATTTTGTTGTCGATACTTATCCAAGGGCGAAGCAACACGGGAATGATATTGATGTGTACCTAGCACCATTGATGGAAGATCTAAAAATCCGTGGATTGAAGGGTGCAAGGTATGGGATGCGTACAAACGAGAGAACTTCACTTTACGTTCCTTGTTGTTCTCGCACCATAAATGATTATCCCGCCCTTGCTAATCTGTCGGGCGAGTACAAAAGGGCCAAAGCACATACTCACTACTTAGATGATCTGAGAGTGTGTGCATTTGAATCACTCAAGCAAAACCGTGTACATGCGTCATCGTAGGTTCCTTCTGAGGGCTCACCCATACCGCAGGATGAAGAAACAATTGACGGAGAGAAGGAGGCGATTCGGCTCCAAGGCATTTAAGAGGTAAAGAGGTCTATGATATGGTTAAGGATTTAGATGTTGTGCTTGGAAAGGGATGTAAATCGAGGACAAGTAAGAAGAACATGTGGAAGAAGAGATCAATATTTTGGGACTTACCTTATTGGGAGCACCTAGAAGTTCGCCATTGCATCGGCGTCATGCATGTAGAGAAGAATGTATGTGATGACTTGATTGGTCTCTTCTTGAACATTCGTGACAAAACAAAGGATGGTGTCAGCATGCGGCTTGACTTGGTTGATATGGACATCGGACTGAGTTAGCACCAACAAGGACCGATAAAGAATGACGTACCTTCCCCGCTTGTTACACTCTGTCCAAGGCCGAGAGAACCGAATCTGCGGTGCTTGCATGGCGTGAAAGTTCCGTCCGGTTACTCGCCAACATGAAGAAACTTGTTTCGATAAAAGATTTGAAGTTAATTGGCATGAAGTCTCATGATTGTCATGTGTTGATGACACAAATGCTCCTGTTGCAATTAGAAGTATTTTGCCGATCAAGGTCAGAGACAATCATGAGGTCATGTTATTTTTTAACACAATTGCTCGAAGGTCATCGATCTCGAAAGACTAGATGCTCTGCGGGGCGAGGTGGTGGCGACACTATGTGATCTTGAGATGTATTTCCCTCCGTCGTTTTTCGATATCATGGTCCATCTCATTGTTCATATTGTGAGGAGATAAAGATGTGCGGGCCGTGTTCCTCGTAGCATGTACCCGTTCGAGAGGTTCATGGGAATTCTCAAGTCATATGTACGGAATCGATCTCGGCGAGGGCAAGATCGTCAAAGGTTATGCAAGCGAAGAGGTCATTGAGTTACGCCCGATTACATGGCTCAGTCGAACCGATGGGTGTGCCTCGATCTCGCCATGAGGGGAGGCTCGAGGGTATCGGGACCATCGGAAGGAAAGCAATCACTCCAAATATGGATGCGTATGCTCAAGCCCATTTCACTGTCTTGCAACACATGGTGAAGTGTCCCAGTATATCGACCAAAGACAAGGGCGTGCTTGCAATGTAATCCATTGCGGCGGATGTTTGGATCACGAGACAACACAATGCAGCGGTTCAACCAATGGTTGAAGGAGCGACTTGCTAGGAGCTCGTCAAGTGATATCTTGACATGGTTGGCAAAAGGCCCAACATTCTGAGCTTGTAACATGGCGAGGATCTGACATAAATGGGTACACATTCTATCGCAGCTCGGGATATAAAAGCACTAACGAGCAGCGGTGTCGCATAGATGCATTCATGCCGATGGGTGAGGAGCTCCTACTATGGGCAAATAGAGGAGATATGGGAGCTCGACCACGTGCTTTTCAAGATCCCCTATTTGGTGCCGTTGGGTCCATCTCCCACGGTGAAGGTCGACAAATGCGGCGTCACTACCGTGGACCTCGAGCGTGTCGGATACAAAGGCGAACCATTCGTCTTGGCAAACCAAGTTGTTCAAGTCTTCTATGTTACCGACCGGCAAATAAGAAGCGCCACGTAGTTCTTCATGGAAAAAGGAGGATTGTCGGAGTTGAGAATGTAGTGGGCGAGGAAGAATACAATCAATTTGACGAGTTGCCTCCTTTGGAAACGGCATAAGGGTCGAGGAAGAAGAACATGACGAAACTAGCTACATCTGCGTCGATCATCATGAAGGGCTAATTTTTAAAGATTAATTGAATAATGTGTGTATATGTATATACATTCTGATGAATGGTTAATTTTAGTTCATTTGAGTTAATTAATTGATTTGTACTGTGAAATGGATGTGAATTGGATGTATATACATGTACTTGTTGTCTTTTCTGCTTGTTTCAGAGGGCATGGCTAGCATTTCTGAGGCTAGCCAATAAGCAGATCGATCTAGATATTAACCAATACAAAATAATATCACGAGCGGTTTGAACTACGCATCGTCTCACATGTATATCACAGACGGTTGTTTATCAAAACCGTCATGCTATATGTATATCACGAGACGGTTGTTTATTAACACCGCTCATGATACATCATATATCACGAGCGATTCTAAGTTAGAACCGCTCAGTGATACATCATATCACTGAGCGGTTCTAAGTTAGAACCGTGCAGTGATAGGTATATCCTGAGCGGTTCTAATTTAGAACCGTCTGTGATATCCATCTTTACATTCGGACTCTAGCTAGGGTTTGCCGCTACCGCCACTCTCAAGCGATTAAGTTTCTCAACTCCTCTCGCTCTCCTCCTCCCCGAGCCCGTCGCCACCGTCCTCGCGCCGCCTCCTCGAGCAGGCTTCTCCTCCCGATCCGTCGGCCGCCGCCTCCTCCTCGGCCGTGCGCGCCTCCCCGAGCCCGCTTGAGTCTCCTCCTCTGACCGGCGCGCCCCCCGAGCCCCGCGCCTCCTGCCCGAGCCCGCCGCCTCCTCCCCTCCCAGGCAGTGGCGCCTCCCCTTCGACGCCCGCCCTCTTTGCTCGTCTTGCTCCTGCTCGTCCTTCTCCTCGGCCCAAAGGTAACCAATGCCGAAGTTACCGATCGACCCCAGTGCCCCTTTCCTAACTATTTCTATCAATAATCTGTCATGGTCCTTCATGATAATTGTACTTGTTTTAGGAATTTGTATTTGTTCTAGTCGATTATTTATATGGTATTTGTTTTGATATCGCTCTTTGGAATACATTGCAATGTGGTGTGGTGGGCTTGAGATGAATGCTCTGTGATGATAATAGTCTTGTCTTGAAATTGTTTTGATAATCGGGTTTGTACTTGAGCTCTAATTGGAATGCTTACTCTACATCGATAGCAATATCAAAATGTTAAATCTTAGCTTTATGTTGATTTCATTTGTTCACATGATGTTCTATTTCTTGTGAAGATGTCTTCCGCTCATTACGAGTCGGTAGCCCATGTGTCCGATGATGCACCATCCTCTGGAACAATATCCAACCGCGTAGAAGAAGAGGAATATCGAAAAGGCCCACGGGCGATTTACCATCACGGAGGTCGATCGATGCAGGACCCTATCAATCCTCGCCGAGCAGCGTCCGCATTCCGGAGAATGGTCGGAATAGTTGCACGGGAACGGGTCAAGATCACCTACGATTCGTGGAAGGTGGTGCCCGGACCATTGAAAACTGCTGTGCTGACGGAAATTCTTGCATCGTTCGAGATCCTAGTAGAACTCCTGGACTCCGTGCGACGACACGCGTTGCTACAGGCGTGCAAAGCGTGGAAGAACTTCAAGAGCACGCTTGTCAAGAACTACGTGGAGAAGGATCTGAAGCCGCCCTTCCACAAGTATCTACTCTTGGAAGAGTCCTGGGCCGAGTTTGTGGCGAAGAAGACAGCAGATGAATTTAAGAGTGAAAAAGCGGCGACACGGCCCTCGAGCAAAAACAAGCACCCCACGCACTTCGGATCGCTGGGTATGCGAGTAAAGCCCGATATGGAGGGATCAGAACAGCGAAAAGCGGTTTGAATCTCTCCTGCTATTTCGAGATCAGCGATGTCTTGGCCGACGGTGGTTATTTGCGAGGTTATCTATTCGGCCTACGGGGGAAGTGTACTTTCCAAACCCCGAAGACCAGGAAGTGTCCCAACGCCTGGTAAGATATCGAACTACCTAGTTTGTAATTACTCCATAACTTCATAGGAAGTGAAATGACATGTCGGGCTATATTGCAGATAACGCTGAGTGCACAATCTTCCCAAGGCTCATTCGGCAGATAGGGAGAAAGATATACTCTCTGCGGCCCTAGGAAGCAAAGTGAGCATCAAGATTCGCACGAGAGGCGCTGGTGTTTTTGTTACATGGGAACAATGGTTCCAAGCGGATCGGATCGTCTCGAGTAGGAGGAGAGCCAAAGCCGAGCACGATGCAAAGCTACGAGAGGATCTTCGTGCATCCTCGAGATGAGCTCACTTGAAAAAATCAGGCGGAGGTCGATGAAAAAGTCACACAGAGGTCACTCAATCCTTTGAGGAAAGGATTCGTATGCGTTCGAGCAAAAGCGAAAGAGACTTTTGAGGAAAGGATTAGGGATTGCAAATGCCAAGTCGGTTGGAAGCCCCGCCCTACTATACCGCTAGCCCCCCCAAACATCCGAGTAGTGGCGTCCAACCCTAACCCTACCACAATAGGTGATGACAGATTTTCCGTCGATGACATCGGTAATAATTATTATCTCTGGAATGCTCAATCCATTGATAAGCTGTTGGAGTAGCTAATTTTGTACCGTTATATGCGAGGTGGCTACGGCGCAAGCTCCAAGTGAGATATGTCTCTGTTGCCCTAGATGTTGCTTGGGGCGGTGTATCCATCCCATGTCGGAGCTTTGGTGCACGGTGCAAATCTAGCGCCGGGTTTCATAAAAGTGAATGTGGACGGTGTTTGTGCCAATTTCGAGGCCGCCCCACTGAAAATTCCCCAAACGATGAGGTCATGACTCTAGGGCAAGCCGTTGGAACATTCATCCAAATGGCCCAAGGAGGACATCCGCTGGAGCTACTGCTCGGTGTCAACTTCACGGAATGTCACGCAACGGCATCAAGTCCACGGACTGACCGCACCGGCTACACCAGACCGACATGGCAAGGGCCCATTGCATCACATGCATCTACACCTCGTGCTCGATCGACTCTTGTGAAGTCGACCTATACAAAGCGAGGCAAGAAGGGCAAGGGCAAATCAAGACGATCGAGTCCTCTCGATATCCCTTCTTGTCGTTGGTCGGAAATACAAGCCAAAGTAGCCGTTGCTCGAGAAGTTAGACGACCCTACCCTAGGATTTGGATTGCACGGAATTGCATGCATGGTACATGGAACAGTCCAACAAGCCGGTTGATCAACGATGCTCGGGTGTCACCGTCAAGTTCAAGGAGCATCATTTTAACCACGTGTATCAAGACGTTGTCTTCACGGTGACCTTCGACGACTTGTTCTGTCTCTTCAACCTCGACGAGCTCGACGTCTCAATCATACGATGCTGGACACTGTAAGTGTGTACAATCACGGTCAATGTTCGTGTAATATCGATAAATGTTATATATAACTCCTAGCTTTTGTATAATAGATACATGATCTGTGAAGCCGAAAGAAGGAAATCACCGGTAGGTTTCTCGACCCACACGTTGTCTCCGAGCAAAGCATCACGGCGAATGCAACATTAAATCAAGAATTACGTTATAGATTTTTTCATGGCTCACCGCAACAAGGAATTCATACTTTTGCCCTACAACCGAAGTAAGTAGTGTTGCACTCTGGCTATACTTGTTGATTTGTACTTTATAAGCAACACGAACTTAGGTTTAATGACCATGCCGACATACCTGTGTAGGTTCCATTGGATTATAATTGTAATTATACCAAAACGAAATACGTAATATACCTAGATTCCCTACATAGGGCCACTCACAACTTCACAACTATCCGGAGTTTAATCATCGTAAACACATTTCCTCCATAGAAACTCTATTGTAGTCTTTCCTTCCTTTGCAATGGCTAAGGCTAACTTCTTGGAGTCACGAGGGTGTTCGACGTGTTACATGCTAAAGGATGGAATATCAAGGGAAGGACGACGCAACATGATCAAACATTCCTGTACTTGCTAGCTAGTACACATTAATCCTATATAACACTTCAGAGCAATGCCTCTCGAACTAACCAATTCTATTTTTGCGGTGCCACCAAGAAATTACGGCCGCAACGTCTGTGGATACTATGTTTGCCACAACATGCAACTACTCATCGGTTCGCGATCACCAATGATCCTCGTGTTTGTCAATCTTTCAACAATTATTTCATATATACTTACCAATTTATATAAGCCCGAATTTAACCTTCATATCGACAAAGTTGCGTAACATCATTTGAAAGCTGCGTTGGAGCAGAGCGAGCTCATAAAAATTCGATCACACCTTGCGGCATTCTGAACACACAGGTCATAAATCCAAATGGGAGTTTCCACAGTGTAGCAGATTGAACTTGATTGAGATAGATTGAACATAATGGTACATGTGTGTAAATTAATGTACATTAATGGTTAATTTTAGTTAATTGATTTGTGAATTGGATGCGTGCTTGTTTCTGAAATGAATGCAATTTTGATGTGCTTCTGAAATTAATGAGAATTGGATGTGCTTGTTTCAGAGGGCATGGCTAGCATTTCCTGAGGCTAGCCAATAAACAGAAATAGATTTAGCAATGCAAAAGACTACCACAGACGGTGCGTAGATGAAAATGCTCAGTGATAGTCGACTACCGAGCACGGTCCGTAGATGAAACCGTCGTGATAGTCGATTACCAAAGACGATACGTAGATGAAACCGTCGTGATAGTCGATCACTACGCAGGGCGATGCGTATATGAAACCGTCTATGATAGTGGCCAAAGGCGGTGCGTAGATGAAAGTGCGTGATGATGAAACTACCCACAGGCGTGCAGATATGAAACCATCTATGATAGTCCACTATCATAGACGGTTTCATATCTGCATCGCCTGTGGTAGTCGATCATCGCGCATTTGTTTCATCTACGCATCGTTTTGGTAGTCGATTATCGCGCACGGTTTCATCTGGACCGCTCCTGGTAGAATCGACTATCACGCACGGTTTCATCTACGCATCGCTCGCGTGATAGTATGTATTACTGACGGTTCAAACCGTCTGTGATGACCATTAGTATTATCGACCCATAAACTCGGGCGGCTCACGGAACCGCTCGTGATGGCGTTTTGAACCGTCTGTAAAGGCCTTTTCTGTAGTAGTACGTACAGTGCAGACTTTTAAGTTAATACGATGAGAGTGCCCTAATCATATTGGCCATTTAACATACGTACCACAAAATAAAGACGGTATGAACAGAAGACCAACACAAAATAAAGACGGTATGAACAGAAGACCAACACAAAATAAAGACGGCCGGTATGAACAGAAGACACACAAATGCTAGGGCACTGCCAATGCACTTATGTTAGCAGTTTCCGTAGAGTGGCATGTATGATCAAATCTGATGTAGGAGAGCTAAGGAAGAGGGAGGGTAAATCTGTCTCATGCAAGAAACAACCTATGTGAGAAAAAAAACAAGAAAGCTAGAGGATGGAGATTAGGAGGAAGGAGAGAGAGGAGTTGGGATAGGAGGGAAGAAATTAATTTGAGTGGGTTGTTGCTAGATACCATACGTTGGAAATGTTATATCTAGAGTTATTTCTATACGATGTAGTATGCGTAGAAAATGACCTATAAACAGTGTGCATGGATAAACCGCTTCTCCATTCCACCATGATAAAAGAAAATTTGATGGGAGGACCTCGCGCGAGACCTTATCCCATCATCTGATTTTGTTGATGAGAGATGAATCAATGCCGGATCGGTGAGGCCCAGCAATTCCTGCTCATCGTCCCATGCAATAGTAACTCACATGAGTACGGAGACTCGTTCTTGGTCCATGTCAACCATTACCTGTAGCTTTCCAAGAAAAAACGCTTGACCTCCTGGCCTGTGTGTTGTGGAACTTCTCGGAAACCATTCAAGCTTTGCCTCCCTTCTTCTCTCAAGCGTGATCCAACACCAACTCCATCTGCAAGCTGCTAGATCTATATAACCTAGGTATAGATGATCCAAATATCTGTACACCATTGCAGTTACATTAGGTGCACCACGGTGAGATCGAACAAAAACCAAAGGAGCATCTAAGAAAGATAGAATCCCATCTTGCGTATATGCATACGTGAGTGAGTTGCAGTCGAACGTGGTGAAGAAAGAAGCAGGTCTGGATCGTGCACAGCGGTGCAGTGATGACGGCAGCTAGTAGTAGCAGTAGCAGTGATCCGTTCGGCACTCCGGGGTTCCGGTTCTACCCGACGGAAGAGGAGCTGCTCACCTTCTACCTCCGCCACCGCCTCGCCAACACGAGGCCCCAGATCGAGCGTGTCATCCCCGTCGTCGACGTCTACAGCCACCATCCATCCGACCTCCGCTGTAAGTTCACTGAGCCAATGACTGGCACCAAGAGTTCCGAATTTCGGCTGAAAATCGGTAATTTCGGTTTTATCAGCACCCCGGCGGGAAATCAAACCGGGTTAAAAAAATCAGTTTGCTTGAATTTTATTCAAAAAAGCGAATTTGTTTGAATTTGGTTTGGATTTGAATTTTTAAAATTTAAAATCAGAAAAAAAATTGAAACTTTCGGCCAAAATTTCCCAATTTTTGGACAAACCGGCCTTACCGGCCCCCGGTAAAAAACTTACCAGTAAAAAAACCCTGCTTCTTCTTCTTCTATATCCTACTCGCTTTAATGATTCTGGCCTTTTTTACGTGTGCTGTGACTCATGTGAGAATGTACATATGTGTGGTGTACTCCAGCGGTGGCGGGGGAGGCGAGCGTGCGTGACACGGAGCAGTGGTTCTTCTTCTGCCCGCGGGCGGAGAGGGAGGTGCACGGCAGCAGGCCGGCGCGGACCACGCCGTCGGGGTACTGGAAGGCCACGGGGTCGCCGTCCTGCGTCTTCTCCTCGGCCAACATGGTGGTCGGGGTGAAGAGGACCATGGTCTTCTACGAGGGCCGCGCGCCCACGGGGACCAAGACAAGGTGGAAGATGAACGAGTACAAGGCCGTCGCCGACGACGCCGATGCCGCCGCCGCCGCTGCCGCCGCGGCGCCAGCAATGGCATCCCTCAGGGTATGATTTCAACTTTTCATCTCTCGCGCCGCGCGCGCATGCATCTCATGATGAATTAATCATTGTTATATGCATTCATGCAGCTGAGAAACGAATTCAGCGTGTGCCGGGTGTACATCAGCACAGGGACCCTGCGATCCTTCGATCGTCGCCCCCTCAATCCGGCCGGCCATAATCAAGCGGTGCACCAACATGTACCGTCGTCGGCGAGGGCCGCGAACACAAACCTCGCCGACGATGTCATCGTGAGTACTGGACAAGCCGAGAACTCTCATGACAGCTCCTCGTTAGGATCTCGGGGGATCGTCGACGTCGATGGATCGGAAGACGCTGCCATCGACTGGAACTCACTGATCACTACTGCCGACGATTTCAGTTTCGACATCAACTTTAGTACTATTGGGGCATGGCCACAAATTTGACTATATACCTGCTGATGCATATATTCACTCAAGTTCGTTGAGTAGAAGGTTACGTGTCACTAGGTCTCGAGTAGAAATTTAACGGTTTTCTAGGCTATTCAGCCCGGCGTGACCTACATTGTAGATGCAGTGCAAAAGCTTAGCTCAGAGATTTGATTTCTAGTGTTTGGATCAGCTCGATTAGTTGTGTGTATGCAATGCAATGTGTTTATCGAGAACGAGGAAGCTAAAAACTCGGAATGGGAGAACCACCTCATGGTGGGGTGGTGGATGTATGACTCCATCTATTAGTGTTCAAATCTTAATGCACATCTATTACGTACATGCAACTGTGCTGTGCTTCAGTTATCGGGTGCGTGCCCCAGTTCTAGCTGCACTGGTCTAGCATCCCTAACTCCTGACTTGTGGGACGAGCGGCGCCTTCTCCATCCCGCGTTTCACCGGGAGAGCCTGTGAAGTAGCTAAAAGATTAGGCCATTCGTTTGAACCGTCGTGCTATTTATTAGGAGATGTTCAAGACAAGACATCATTTGCATATATTTTGAAGTCGTTTTTGTTTGGAGATTATGCCAAATGTTGCATTAATAGTCTTGATTTGTTCACCATGCCCTACCAGTGTGAATTTCACCGATGAACTGTTGGAACATTCAAACCAGACGTATGGAACATAGAACTTTAATGCGTGGAGCATCGTCGATGAATCATCGAAACCAAAAGCATGGAATATAGGACTTTATTGCGTGGAACATTATCAATGAACTATTAGAACATCGAAACCAAATATGTAGAACATTTTATTTTAGCTATTGAAACATCCAACACCTACCTGATTTATTCCTCCTGCCCAATTCAAAAGATGTGCACTTAAGCATCACCCATGAACTAATGGAACATTATGAAATAATGCGCAAACCATTTTGTTTTATATATGAAACATATGTCTAATGATATCATTTATTAAGTATAAATATAGGCAAGTGAGGTCTAGTTTTGAATATCTTAGTGAATTTTTCGAATTGCAAAAAAATGTCATGAATTACATGCACTGACTTTGGACTACCTGGGCCAGGTGGGCCGAAAACTGCTGTGCGCGCGGCATATAGTCGCCCGCCTGGAGTGGCCGATTTTCTGAGCTTTCAAAATCTTTTGATAGTTAGTAGTTGAAAAACATCACCCTTGAGAGTTTATTTGAATTTTAATTAAAGCATAATATGAACTTTCAGTATCAAAACAATTTAATATGTATAATGTCAACATTAACAACTGTCAAAACTATTTTATTTGGATTCTATGTGCTTGGATATATTTTCTAGATTTTTCTAGAATTTTTTTGAGTTCATTTGCTATTTTCTATTTGCCATTTGGATTTTCAGTATTTGCTAAAATGGAAAACCTATTTAAAATCTCATAAAAGCAGTTGGGCCGAAACCCAGCCCTATTCCATTTTTGGCCTAGCACCATGCGGCCCAGCGCGCCCACACCCGCTCCCGCGCCTCGCTGACAGGTGGTCCCCACCTGTTAGTCTCTCCTCTCTATGTTTTGCGGCTACACTGTGTTGGCCCCACTAGTCAGTCTCACCTTTGTCCTTTGCCACTCGTTTTTGCCCAAGCCTGTGTTGCTGACGCATGGGACCCACCCCGGTACTGTTCATCGTCCCGACTTGCGCTCGATTCCGATTTTGTCATGCACGCCCCATCGCCGTCTCCGTCGTGGACTCTATCCATCCGACCCTATTTAAAGCCCCGCACCCGCGTCATGAGGATTGCCTCAGCCTCCGCCGCCTTTTCCCCAAAGCCAGAAACCCTAGATTCAAACCTAGCCGCCGGAATCGGAGTTGGAACCCTAGCGCCGCCGCCTCGGTTCTTCGACGATTCCACCGGCGTCGATGAGCCGCTGCCCTCATCGAGTACACCATCGTCATCGCCGTGCCATGGCCTACATGATGCGCGCTATCTTATTGGAAAGCCCTAGTTCACCGTTGCCTTGTTGAGCCGCGCCGCCATCAGCGTTATCGCCGCCGTTGTGGTCGCCGCCAACAAGATCTAATCGCGTCACCAGTTTCCCCGTGTCGCGCTCGTCTAGATGCGCACTTCCGCTGCCAGAGAATGCCGCCAATTATCGTACCCTTGGGTCGCCGAACCTTTGCCGTCGTTGAGCCACTGTGGCCATCCACGTCACTAGCCACATCACTCGTAGTGCTTACGTGTCGCCCATGTGTCCGCTGAGTAAGCGCCACGTGCGCGCGTGCATGGCACAACCAGCCGAAGCCTAGATCTAAACCCCAAATAGATTTGTTCCACGGTGCACCGAGCCACTGCCATGTGGGACCCCCATGTTAGATGCACTGTTCAGTAGACCCCTAAGCTCGTAGACCAATAGATCCTTGCGTGGACCCGGTCTATAGACCGTGGGTCCCATCGTTAGCCTCTCAACCTTTCTCCCGGATTTATTTTAATTCCGAAAATATCAGGGCTGACATCATAATATGATTTTCTCGTAGAAAAGTAATTCAAAAATTCCAGTATATTCCAATTTAGGTATTTCTTTAGATTTAGATCTTCCAAAAGCCATATCTTCTTCATCTGAACTCCGATTGAGCTCATTCAAATATCTAAATTCAAGCTCTATTTATCTAAGATTTTTATTTAATTTTTGGAGTTTGTTTTCTCTCTGTTATTTATTTATTTTGTTTATTTACTTCGTTTGCGAGTAGACGTTGATTCTTCAGGGAATTTTGAAGAAGAAGGAGTGCATCAAGATCAGGACCAGTACCTAGACCTATTCTAAGGCAAGTTGTACCTTTGATCATGTTGAACCCAGTTTTCAAAATTATTTTGATTCAAATTAATGCATTTACTTTAAGTGTTTATTTAAATGCTTTTGGGTTTAGTTATTAATCCAGACTGTTTATATCCACCTTGTCTATTGTTATGTCATGATCTTTTGTCACCCTAGATTGGTTATTATTTAGTTGGTATTATCGTAGCACCAATGTGGGTTAGTTAGATATGAATAGATTGTAGCCATGCCACAAGTCATAATTTTATGTGAGTTGCAAATATGAATCGACTAAGTGAATATGGAACTTTGTGATAAAAGCTGTGTGTGTTGTATGCTATTACTCATTGATGGCATGCGTTGCACTTAATCAATAGTGTAGACTGAGGCAAGTGGTGGATACTGTGTGATATGGTGGAGCTTTGTGATTGGGAATGATAATCTTCGTGACATACTTAGTAATTGGAAGTCTTGCCTTAGTCAATTAAGAACTTAACTTTATGCGCCATCGAACCGAGCCACAATTGTATGACCACATGTCTGGTATGGGACAGGCCTAACTTAGTAAGTTATGAATTCTTGACATTGACTACTCAGGTTGTAGGTTAGGCTCCGTATCAGGGTGGAGGTGTGTTTCAGTCTCTTTGGCGACTCACATCGCGGAGCGGTTCGCTGCTTCCCTGTCCAACGGTGTGCGATGGACTAATTTCCTCTGTGGGCGTTAGTACTATCAGTAAAACACATCGGGAGTGCCAATGCTTGAGATGAAGTTTATGAAAGGTTTTGTTATAATTGGTGCTAGCTACACTGGTTATATTGTGTGGGTAAAGTATACAACCTCTTCCGAGTGTTAAACAAATCTATTTGACTAGCCACGTCCGCGGTCATGGACATGCTTGGGAATTTCACACGAGGTTAGATTTTCATAAAACACTTGGGAAGGTAGCTATGTGATCTAAGTCATATGGCTGTGTGAATAATTTGATTAGATTTTGTGTCCTTTGTGAAAACAATTGTTAAATTAATATTATCTATTTATTTTGAATTATGTTTTAATCTATTATTCGTATTCAATTGCAAATGTTGCATTTACGCAAAAGAACCACAAAAGTCATTCCTTTGGAATAAGCCATCATGTATGCATTGCATTATGTGGTATGACTAGCGAAGTACGGTTGTGTACTCATGCTTGGTATGATCAATCAATGAAGTGGAGAAGTCTTTGCTCGCTTTTGAGGAGTTCTCTGAAGGTCTTGTCGCTAGGTCTTGATCGATCGGTTGCTCGTGGCGAATCGATTGAGTTCGTGAAGTTTATTTCGTTTATTTCTTTGCTTATTTCATTATTGCCACCTGCGAGGCTTAATAAATGTAAACTCGACCTTAATGTCACAATAATTATTTGTTATCCAAATTACTCGTTTATTTTGTTATTTCATCTTGTGTGGATCAATATTCACTGTGTTGACCTTTGTGTGCACTAGCGTGATCTTGGACTAGTGCATTATACGAGAGGGTCTAGAATTGTATTTTTGGGTCTCGATAGAAGCACATCGGTTTGTTCGTTCCATGTCTGACTCTCCTCTCTGGCGGTTGTGTATCCAACCATCAACCTCTGTGGCCATCGATCCAAGTGTCATGGACTCTCCTGTGTTGACATCACATTGGGTGAGCTTGGGCCTAACTCGACTCTCCTATGTTCGGCGTCGCTTGTTAGAAAAGGAGGCGAGGACCGAGCTTTGCTCGGTTGGTTGCGATGCTAGGTGTGCATCCAGCCGGCCTTTGGGATCGATCCGGGTTGCCTCACCGGCTGTGTTGATGATCGAGACGTCGATCTTATGAAATAAATAGAGTAAAATGGCAAAGGGTTCTTGGGAGAGAATGAGACTGCTCTTTATTGCTATGAATTGGCTATTACAGGGGGCGCCCTCAATAAGGCAGTGCACTAATCTTACTTACACTGAGCATAATGCTTGCTATGCTGTTGAATCAGACTTGAAACATCAACCTAATGCTGATTGCCATGCTTCAATCTGATGCTCTCCTCTAATCTGCTCCATGCTCCATCACTGGAATTGATTCAGCCCACGTGAACAATTGCTTGGTGATTAAAATAAACAAAATCTTGACTTGTGCCACTTGATTCAACAAAACGTACAAACGGTTGATTGGTGATTAATGAAAGGAAAAAACAATTACTTGGGACCTATCTTTGCTGCTAGATCATGTAGCGCCTTGCGCAGGTTGATTCTTCTTGGGACTGGTGATGCCTTTTCTTTTTTTTTTTTCTTGTCTACTCGATGTTAAGCTTGGCGCGAGACTCTGGCGGCCTTACGGACCTAGGAGCCGTGAAGGCGTCTTGTTGGATGACGTCTTGATGCGACGCTTGTGAATGACGAACGGGTGAACTCGATGAATCGATGAAGGACAGCGGCTACAAGTGAAGCTAACGCGTGGGACGGGCCTCGGGACCAAAGCGGCGCCGCAGGAGGCGACGGCATTGGATTTTTTTTGGATATGCTATTTTTTATCTCTTAAACCCTAATTTCCTCTGCTCTGATATCACTTGTTAGAAAAATAGAGACAAAAGAGACATGAATTTTTACGTAGAAAACCCTTGCGGGAAAAAACCACAGACGCCAATCGACGATGATCACTATATGATGAGTGCTTATAAAACGCAGTGGGATTACAATGGGACGTCAACTCTTCCTGTGCAGCTTACAAGAGGTATATAAAGGGGGTAAAAGGACTTAGAGTCCAAGTAGAAAACTAATCCGCTAATATGGTATATTACAGATACTTCCATATTAGAAATTCGGATCACATACGGATCCAAATATCAATAGACGCCCCAAGGCCATGGTGGCAAGCCGCCATGAGCACGCAGGCACTGTGCCGTAGTCCCCGCGCCGTGTTGGCCGTGGGCCGAAACTCCGAGTGAAAGCCGTCCTAGTTGCAACCCAAGCCAATGAAATGCACAGATACACAACACTAGGTAACCCTAATTCCCTAAATCTTTAACCATTCCATTCTCAATTCCTTTAAGGCTTCAACACCCAGCCCCTCCACGCTCCACCGTGCTATGGCGTGAGCGGGCGTGAGGGCTGCAGCGTTGGCACGGCGGGCAGTAAGTGGCCTCGCCAAGCGGATCGTGAGGGTATTGCAGAATGTTAGGCTGAGGCACAAAGATGCTGGCTACTGGCGGGGGACAGAGGCACCGAGCCACCGACTATTGAGGCAGCACCAAGGCAGTAGGCACCGAGGTCAGCCTTGACTCATCTTGAAGTCTTGAATTTTGATTTCCTAGACTATTGAATCACATTGTACTTGATATATGTTACACTACAAGTTTGCCATGTGTCTCTCAAATTCTTTGTTTCCGCCCTTTGCCAGAGGTGGCAATCGGATGATGAGTAGGTTGGAGTGCAGCGCCATTGACAAGGTGATGACTCAATTGGTTTCTTGGAGGCAACGCAACTAATGGTTTCTCCTAATCACTCGATATGTTTCTTATTACTGATATCACGTTAATTTCATCATGTAGGTTTGCCTTTTGATCATGTCCAAAGGTGTTAGAAATGTTTTTCTATTTTACGATTCTTTAAGAATTTGGTGCAATCAGAATCGAAATAAAATATACTAGTAGGTTCGATGATGTATACCGAGTCATGTGTAATGTAATGATTCTTTATGTATAATTTTTACATCCGGCTAGGGGTGGGCGTGGTTAGGGGTGCGACTTGTCCCTAACTCATCTTTGCCATAGCGTGTAATGAATCTTAAGTGTCACTCCATTTGGAGCAGCTCTGATGACCCTAATGCTCCAATGAATCTTAAGGGTTGAACCATAAGAAGCAGACCTTTGGTCGAAGCGCCAAATGGGCAAAAGTCTCGGACAAAATTGCGTCCGGACGAAAAAGATCTTTAGTCGGTTGGTAACACCAACGGGACTAAAAGTCCTCGCCCAACACTGGTGGCGAGCTTTTGCAGAGGAACTTTTAGTCGGTTGGTGTTACCAACCGACTAAATGTCAACCTTTAGTCGGTTGGTACTACAATCGGGACTAAATCTTTAGTCGGATTGTAGTACCAACTGGACTAAAGGTTGGCATTAGTCCCGATTGGTAACACCAAGGGACTAAATGTCCTTCTATTTAAACTCTGTTTAAGTCGTTAAAGCAATGAACGCAGCTGTCGCCGGGACACTTGCATGCTTGCATTGTCACCACCGCCGAGCCGTTCATTCACTCAACCGTATTCACGGCGTGTTCATGTAAGCTCTCGATGCTAACCTGTAGTCCATTATGAAAAATATGAAATGTGAAATTTGAATATTTTTATATATTATAAAATTGCCAATTAATTAATTCATAAATGGAACTTTCATTATTTTTGTAGGCCACAATAAATTTCCAAAAATCATGAAATTTGTTTTTGCACTAAGTTACACTGTGAACAGTCCATATAAAAATTTTAAGACTATTTGGACAAAGTTGAATTTATACCTATTTTATGCTTATTTATTTAATTATTATTCCATGAATTTTGTAGGCTAAATTAATGATCCAAAAATTCTAAAAATTGTTTTGCCATCTAATTAGGCTATGAACTATCTGTATAAAAATTTTGGGATCAATCTGAAGACTTTTATTTTTCACCTTATTTAATAATTATTTAAATAAATGAAAAATGACTTTTACATGTGTTAGTTAGGTTAAGCTTTGAGGGTGTTTGATGAGATAAGTCTTATCTTATCAGATCCAACCTCTTGGGTAAAAATAATAAATATTAATTTTGTTTTAATAAATAAGTTTAATATTTAATTATTAAGTAATTAGTTAATCTCTTAATTAGCTTAATCACTTAGTTATTGTTTGCCTTTTGGATTGATTGTTGACCTAGGGTCATTCACCCTTAATGACTTTGGGCAATTTAGTTAATTATTGACCTAGGGTCAAATTTGTCAAATAGTCTTGATTTTTGAAAATTCAAAATAAATTCATCTTAATTTCAAAAATTCTAAAATTCTAAAATTTTTGGGTAGCCTCTCTATCATGTGTACTATCTGGGAAAAATTTGAAACTTGAAATTTAATTATGTGATATGTCATATAATGCAGACGATGACACGCCATTGGATGTACAATGTCGATCGCCGCTCAAAGAGTTCATTGATGGCGTGCATTATTTCTTAAGAGTGGCCGAGGCAAACAAGCGGGATGGTTTCATGTCTTTGTCCATGTGCCTGTGTAAGAATTTGAAGGAATATTCTAGCTCAAGGAGTCTTCACTCACACTTGTTGAAGTCGGGTTTCATGCCAAACTATATTTGTTGGACCAAGCACGGAGAAACCGGGGTTATAATGGAAGAAGGTGAAGAAGAACAATTGGACCCTAACGACATTATTGCTCAATACGGTGACTTCGATGATCTTGCAATGGGCTAAGTGAAGAAGAGGCGAGGCGAAGACACACTCGTGAAGATGATGCTCTTGGTGATGTCATTCGTGATGCACAAAGAGATTGCGAAAGTGAAAAGGAGAAGGCTAAGTTTGACCGCATGCTAGAGGATCACAAGAAATTACTATACCCGTCCGTAGAAGATGGGCAAAAAAGTTGGGTACAACATGGAGTTGCTACAATGGAAGGCATGAGAATGGTGTATCCGACAAGGCATTTGGGCAATTATGAAGATCCAAAAAGATGCTTAGAAGCCTAACGAATTGCCCGCCACTACGTCTGAAGCAAAGCAGTCGTCGCCCTTTGGGATTAGAAATCCGGAAGATACATGCATGTCCTAATGATCGCATCTGTATTATGGCAAGGACTACGAGAATTTGGATGAATGCCCGTATGCAAAGCGTCGCGGTATAAGATCGGCGAGATGACCTGGCGATGTTGAGGGCAAAGAACGCCCCAGAAGAAAATCCTGCCAAGGTTATGTGGTATGCTCCTATAATACCACGCTCAAAGCGTCTGTTCATAAACAAGGACCATGCAAAGTTGTCGCGATGGCACAAAGAAGACCGTAAGGTAGACAACATGTTGAGACACCTGGCGATGGGTCCCGATGGAGAGCAATAGAAGAGAATTCCGGAGTTTGCAGATGGCGCAAGAAACCTAAGGTTAAGCTTTATGGCACGGATGGTATGAATCCTTTTGGGGACGAGCACTAGTCATAGCACTTGGCACATTACTCTATGTATCTACAACCTTCCTCCATGGTTATGCATGAAGCGGAAGTTCATTATGATGCGGTGCTCATCCAAGGCCGAGGCAACCCGGCAACGACATCGATGTCTACCGAGGCCATTAGTTGAGGAACTCCTGCTTTTATGGAGCAAACCGGTGTACGTGTGTGGGATGAGTACAAGCAGAACACTTCGACCTGCGAGCATTGTTGTTCGTAACAATCAATGATTGGCTGCTCTAAGTAATCTTCGGAGACAGACAAACAAGGGATATAATGCATGCACACAATGTTTTGATGACATTGACGGTATATATTTGAAAAAATGTCGAAAGGTCGTGTACCTTGGCCATCGTCGTTTTCTTCCTATGAATCACCAACTAAGAAAGAAAGGCAAGCATTTTAGCGGTAAGGCGAACATCGAACCAAGCCTCGCATAACCGAACTGGGGAGGATGTACTTGATATGGTCAAGGATGTGCAAGTAGTCTTTGGAAAGGGACAAGCGGCAAATAACTGTTAGAAAGATGCTAAGGACACGCACCCATGTGGAAGAAGAAGTCCATATTTTGGGAGCTACCCTATTGGCAAGTCCTAGAGGTCCGCAACGCGATCGGCGTGATGCACGACAAAGAATCTTTGTGTGAACTCGCTAGGATTCATGGATGTGTATGGAAAGTCTAAGGATTCACTAGAAGCACGACAGGACTTGCGGCGCATGAAAGAACGAGACAACTTTGCATCCAGAGAAGCAGACGATGGGCGCCATTACTTAAGACACGCTAGCTTCACTCTTAGCAAAGAAGAGAAGGAAAGCATGTTTGAATGCCTAAATGACATCAAGGTCCCATCTGGATTCTCCTCCAATATAAAGCGTATAATAAATGTGCGGAGAAGAAATTCCTACACTTAAAGTCCCATGATCGCCACGTGCTTATACGCAATTGCTTAGGTTGCTTTAAGAGAATTCTACCTCCACATGTATGTCCGCCACCGTGAAGCTATGTGCATTCCTCAATGCAATTTCTCGAAGGCAATCAATCCAATGGACCTAGCTACTCTCTGAGAATGATGTGGTTCAATGTCTTGTCGACTTTGAGTTGGTGTTCCTCCATCCTTCTTTAATATCATGACACACCTCCTAGTTCACCCGGTCAAGGAGATTAATATTCTCGGTCTGTGTTCCTACACAACATGTTCCCCTTTGAGAGGTTCATGGAGTCTGAAGAAATATGTTCACCGGCGTGCTCGGCGGAAGGAAGCATCGCCAAGGGCTACGGGACGAGGAGGTCATTGAGTTCGTGTTGACTTCATTCCCGACCTTGACCCGATTGGTGTTCTGAATCGCGACACGAGGGAGACTTAGTGGAAAGGAACACTAGGGAAGAAAACATATATCGATGCACGGGGGCGATTATTTCAATAAAGCGCACTACAGTTCTTCAAAACTCCTCCGTGGTGGAGCCGTATGTCGAGGTACACAAGGAGTTCCTACGATCCCGTTTCTGGGAAGAATGAAGCTTGGATTAGGCGTCATCACATGGAAACTTTCAGCGGTTGGTTGCGAAAAGAATGTCGTGGTGATGACAATATTGATGAGCAAGCTGTATTTGTTGGCTAGGCAACCATCGTGGCACATCCTCACGTACAAAGTGCGAGATAAATGGAAATACATTTTACACCGTAGCCCAAGATAAAAGGAGCACGAACCAAAAGCGATTGGTGTCGCGTAGATGCCACAGACCCAAATGGAAAGAGGCAAACATATTATGGCGCATAGAGGAGATTTGGGAACTAGACTACGCACCTAATTTTAAAGTCCCTTTGTTCCGGTGCCAATGGGTGAAGATGACCGGAGGCGGGTAACAATCGACAAGGAGTATGGAATGACAACGGTGGACCTCAACAATATTGGGTACAAAGGCGAACCATTAGTCCTGCTGGCGATGTGAATCGGTGTTCTATGTGAAAGACATGTCTACAAAACCCAAGAGAGGGAAAAACGACGACAAATCAACCAATGAGCTAAAACGCCACATAGTTCTTTTCGGGGAAAAGAAACATCGTGGGAATTGAGGACAAGTCGGACAAGTCGAGAAGATTATGAAAGGGATGACCGAATCCCGCCTTGGTGTGACCAAAGACCCAAGCATCCGCTAAATGCCGAGGACACTCCATGGTTACGGCATGATCATAACCAAGGGTCATCGTCAAGAAGAAGTTCACCCTTGTGCCCGCTTGATATATAGTGATGTTTAATAAATAGTGTGTATTAGAGATTTTATGTAATAATTGTAACCAGATGTTTCTATCATATTTTTCTTGTTTTTATCGTTTCAAATGAAATTCCTATTCGATAAAAGGACACATGTACCTCTGTGAAGCATGTCTTCTCCACCGGTGTAAAATGACTTGAAATTTTTTTAGCAAGTATTTATGCCTTCAAATGAAATTCGACTTGTGGTTTGAGCCCTTCATTTTGTTTATAGTTGGCTCTTCACTTCCTAGCTTGTGGTCACTATAAAAGTCGTTTGAAATGTCAATAAGATAAAAGGAAATGCAACTATTATTTTTAAAAAATTTATGCCTAGTATTTAATTTACTATGCATTTAACAAGAATTAGCATATTTATACAAATAAACTTAATACAAAACCCAAAGCTGTGAAAGCTGTGGCGAGAATCGAATAGTGGGGACCTTTAGTCGGTCCAGACACTGCTTGGGACTAAAGGTCACACTGACCGAGACTAAAGGTTCTCTGGAAAATATGTCCTCATGAAAACCTTTAGTCCCTGTCGTGGCACCACCCGGGACTAAGGTCCAATTTTTAGTCCCGGTATGTATTACCACGGGACTAAAGGTCTTTAGTCGGTTAGTAATACCGCTTGGGACTAAAGGTCCCTCAAGACTTAGCAACAGTGGCTTCTTCCTTCTTCCACCCTTAGTCTCCTCGCCGTCTCCTCGCTGGCAGCAATTCGTCGGCTCCAGCTTCGTCGCGCCCCGGCCTCCTCCTTCCTCCCGTGGCGCCCCACTCCCGCCACCACCTCCACTCGGCTAGCTCCTCCCTCCGCCGCTCCAGCTCGCCCCGGCTCCTCCCTCCGCCGCTCCAGCTCGCCTCGGCTCGAAGGCAAGTTCCCAGACACGATGGTCATCGATGTCTCACTGACACGATGTTAGGATCATACATGATTCACTTGTCATTCACGATGTACCATAGGTCCTCATTGTCTGAGATTTTGATGATGTTCCTTGATTTTTATTATGCACGATTCTTGATTCATTAATTATCTAACATTTTTTTACTACCGATCGATTTATTGGCATTTATATGTATGGTGTATATCACTCCACCAGCTGGTCACAAATGCGGTTTGACAAGTATGGCCTAACTACATAGCATAGCACAATGTTTAATTAGATAGTCCCTCTTGACAATAGTTGATACGAACTAAATAAGGTTCGACAATTTAGACCTAACTATAGCATAAGTAGCACAAATGTTTAGCTCCCATTTATCGAGAAGAATTGTTACGGCGTGTGTATGTTTGTAGGATTCTTGCAGAATTCCAGCGTTCTAAATGGAACCTGTCATGTACAATGGGTTTACATCAGCTGTCTATAGTCTCTGTCACGTAAGATTTAAGCTAATGTGGATGAAAGAGAATAAAGAGAGAGAAATGTACTGTCTACAATCCTATAGCTGACTGTAGCACCAGAACCAAGAAAAGCATTAAAAAATTGTGTGGTGTCTACAATCCTATAGCTGATCTCAGTTAAATGTAATAAAACGAGTGGTGAACCGTGCATTTTATAGACAATCAAGAATTGTCTAATGCACATGCATGCCTCTCCGTACGCCTTGGATCAGCGGACATTGAAATACTATGGAGCGTGGAAACTAAATCATGAAATTACTTTTACCACCACCTTCCGTTCTCCACTAACGCTGCTGTCGTTGTTAATGAAAACGGACGGTCAATTTCCCCCAAAGTTTGCAAGTTTGTTATAAGTTCGCCGAATTAAGCTTGGCAGTAAGGCACCAACCATGTATTTACACTATCAATGGCATCCCTGGCATCACAGTGTGTACGTGGACAACGCCTTTGGTGCGCTTGATCTGAAGGTTTCTTTCCGGCTTGTTTAGTCTAGACTCTAGAGACTTTCTGGTCGTGGGACACATATGATCGAGCTACCGACGGGCCGAGCATACAAATTCAGGTGTATTACACTAAACCGAGATAATACGGTGGTATTAAAGTGAACCGTCGTATTCGAGATAGTACCAAACCGATTTTACCTAAAAAAAATTGGAATACAAGACGAGCGATATTCGTTCTTGTCTGCTCCGACTTGGTCGCCGCGAACCCCCACATGCATCAACATCTCCATGAACTCAACACGCGACACGAAAGGGCACGCAGACGCTGCGCCGTCGATCGCCGGGAGGCCCGTGCCATACGCGCATCCTTCTTCGACTCACGGGCTTGGCACGGCGCGAGAGTGCACCACGTGCTCACGTTGCCATCAATATGTTGTTTTTCTTTTGTCGATGCATGTCACGAACCGCACGCCACTTGATGCGAAATCATAACCCGATCACGAACCGTTCTAACGTCCTACACATATATTTGCAGAAATGGCCGACCCGAATGACAACATGGGCGATGCCATGATGGATATTATCAACAATGACGCCTTACAAGGTGCCCAAGGTGATGACAACAATCAAGAAGTAGATGACGGAGTCAAGATTTTGCCGATTATGAAGATGAGCAAGACAATCTTTGGCGAGGTCTATCTACAATCTCTTATGTATACATGAAATTGAGAATAATTTCATTTGTCGTATAAATATATTTATTTAAATCTTTGTGTTTCTACATTCGTAGCCCTCTGGATCGGCGACAACAACGGGAAGAGTAGAAATGTACGAGGCCCAAGAAGCCGTTGAGGGTCGGTTCATTCTCTCGCAATTCGAGGAGGATCTGAGGCAAAGTACTTGGACCACATGCACGTAAATTTGTCACCCATCGTGGGTACCTTGTAAGGGACAGATCCCGATCAATGCTCGTGAATGGAAGCAAAAGAAAGTTGCTCCTCATATTAGTTTTGTCTCGATCGTGACAAGACACTAGTTTGGCAAGATGTCCTTCAACATTTCGCTCGTCTGTAAGATGAAGCTTTGAAGGAGAGAGTTAGGAACTGGCTATGAAGAAGATGGCCACACAATTCGGTGTTGGAAGAAGAAATTGTACAACACATTTATCGGGAAGAACGGCGCCAGATTTCAACACTAAGGCCTACGTCAAGTTGAGGCCGTTTTGGGATGAGTTTATGCAGTTCAAGACATCGGAAGAGGGTGAGGCACGGTGAGAAGGAACCAGCAGAATGCCCGACAAAAGCAATACCACCATCACTTGGGATCAGGTGGCTATAGGAGTGCCATTCCTAAGTGGGAAAGAATGGAACGGGAGATTCTTGCCAAGGGGATCGAACCAGAATCAATCAATCGCCCGAAGCGCCAAGTATTGGTTTTTCGGTCATGGGGGAAGCCTGGACCTAGAGACCGGAAAGATAGTGTATGGCGCAAAACTCCAAAGAGCAGCAGAAAGATTTGCTTATGCTCGAGGCTTGGCTGAGAGTGGCAGGTGGCAGCCGAACAGAGATAAGGATGAGCTGACATACACCCTGGAGAGTACTGAACACGGTGGGCGAACAAGAGGCTATGGGGAGGTGTCGTGGGAGCATGCCTTCCCTAAAGACAAAGCCACCTATAGAAGCCGCCAGAGAAAGAAGTACGAGGAGGCAGAGCGGATGCGCAGGATGGAGGAAATGGTTCTTGAGTCACGGGAAGTGGCTCGTGAAGCAGTAGAGCGAGAAAAAGCACTTGAAGCCAAAATGAATGAGGAAATCAAAAGGCAAGTGCAGATAGCGAGAAGTTCCATCCAAAGGCAAAGCGATCGAGCCGGAGTCAACATCGGCCCCTAATCGGTTGAAAAGCGCTTCCACGGAGGTGCCGGTGATTCAAGATGACGCAGGTGCGCTTCCGTGGATGACATCACCGATCCTCTCACGACATGTGAGCCGCACATTCGAGGGGAATGCCACGGTCATGGTGGCTATCGGTGTTGTATCTCGATCGACCCTACGAAGACACCAAGATGCCATGGGGCATTAATACCTCTGGATATGCTAGCGTCTCGGTGGATAGAGTTGTGAAAGGTAATAGCAATGTGCCTCTTGACATTGAAGGAGGTGATGGGAGAAGACTTTAGGAGAAGCGGAGAAGACATTCATATGTTGGCGCAAGCGCTATATCATTATTCTGGGCGTCACCTCCTCCTCCTCAACAACCTAACCCTAGGTGCGGATGAAAGTGAACGAAACATTTTTCACTAATTATGTATTGGCTTAAATAACGGTTTACTCATACCACGTTGTTTTCACAGCAGAACCTCCCCCAACCTAAGTCCAATTATCCATTCACCACCGTCACAAGTGTTGCGGGCGATGACAATGAAGTGGAAGACACAGCTGCATCCCCACCGGCCCCATCGCCTCCACGGCGGGCTCCAACGCCGACGCCGCCACTGGCCCCATCGCCTCCACGGCGGGCTCCAACGCCGCCACCGGCCGCTCCATCGCCTCCACGGCGGGCTCCAACGCCGCCACGGCCGCTCCATCGCTTCCACGGCGGGCTCCAACGCCGACACCGCCGCCCTCTGCCAAAGAAGAGGCGCACCCCCAAGCAAGCGTCGGCCCCACCGCCGCCAAGAAGAAACCTCAGGAGAACACCACTATTTCTAAGACATTTAAACTTTCCTATGAGAAGACTGCCGAGAAATAGATGCTTTGAAAACAGATGTGGGCGGTTTCTTGGCGAAAGTCAAGGCTAAAAGTGAAGCGGCGAAACCTCGAGAAGCCGTGCTTCTTCGTACCTCGAAGTTCTAAGGCAAAGGTGGGCGCTCACGAAAAGTTACGTCATGCTCGTAAGATTCGCCACTATCGGACTATGACCGCACTCTCACGAAGTCAATTGAGGAGGCGAAGAAGAAAGAGAAGAGAGCACGGAAGGGTGTTGCAGCTCGGGGAACAATCACAACAATCGGTGCCCCGCTAGTTATTGGGAATGAATATGGTTCAAACACGAACGTGCTAGAACAGATATCAGGAAATGTGCATTTGGATCAACTTGATGAATTTTTCATGAAAGCGGTCTAAGCATTTCCCAAATACTCGGCGGAGCACACATCAAAAGTGCTCAGGAAGTTGATAATTGGAAGAAGGAATATGTATATGGCAAGAGTCTATACAACCCCGAGAAGCTCATGGAACTTAAATGCATAAATGTACTTGTTAAACAAGTGGTACATGGCGGCGTGTCAAAAGCGGATGACTATATTTGCGTCAAAATTAGAAACCATCATTACTTCCGTGGCGATGACATTATAATGGTTCGTTTAATGAGTTACACCGGCTATGCCACATGAGCGCTCTAGACAAATCTCTCATTTGCTTTTTATGCATGCGTGATTCTTTCTTTTAATAATCTCACTCTAGCATATGTATATGTATAAGTAATTATCCTCACACTAGCTAGCATGTCTATACATATGCAGAGACATGATGAGAGACCTCACACGAGAAACGACAAGAACATTGGTTTCGTTGATCCATATATCGTATTCAAGGACCCAAACACTCCCTACGATCAATGGAGACCTCAAGCGGAGAGGAATTTCCGGAGGTTCTTGATCAACCAAAAGAACAAAAGATTTATACTCTTCCCTACAACTTTGGGTGAGTGTTGTTATCGTGTGCACATTTTACTTTACTTACTCAATCCAACATAAAGATATATATGTTGACTCTATAAACAAATGCGACTTTCTTTCGATCTTGATTGTCTTCGATCTCTCCGACGGTCATTTGCTAATCTATGACTCGTTGAGAAAACCACAGAAGATTACCAAGATATGATAGACATTATCCAGGTAACCGATCTTTAAATATTTATTCTGCTCTTTAACTCGCAATAGTTAATTAACGATCCAATTATTAGGCGGGGTTTGGGCTTGGTTCGTTCGGCTACACCGTCCGGATCCGAAAGCGCCACTTCTCGATCCACACCGATGGATGTAAGTTGTACTAGCTCCCGCATCTTTACCTTATCATGCTTGACTCACGCGGGATACGAGAGTAATCTTTTTATATCGTCTGATGGGTTCTCTGGCGACCACCAGCAACAATTTGTGTGGATACTACGTTTGCGAGTTCCTCATGGTGTATGCAAAAGAACCCATCTACAGATCTGAAAAGCACGTAACAAGTATATATAATAAATCCATTTTATTTATTTGTTGCTATTAAATAAATCTTATGTATATTAATACTTCTTTCGTTTAATGCAAATTGAAGGAGATATGGTTGAAGGAGCAGTGTTGGATATGGACCGCCTCAAAGGAATTCAAGAGACTATGGCGAGATTTCTTAATGAGCATGTCCTCAAGCCCCAAGACCGAAGTTCTACTTTAACCCAGATGAACAATTGAAGCCAAACCAGACGAACATTTGTATGACATTTAAGTGAAGGACAACATTTGTGTTGTAAATACCAAGGATGCATGAATAATGTTGTAAATTTTATGTGCATATATATATATATATATATAGCTCCATAATATATATAGTTTCATACTTTATTTGTGTGTAATAATGTTCCAAACTAAATTATATGTGGGCGTATACATATATTAGCAAATGAAGAATACGATTTGAAAACCTAATGTAATTGTAAAACCAAAATCAATAATGAATTGAAATGGAAACAAAAAAGAAAAAAAACACCTTTAGTCGGGTTGGTAATACCAACAAGGATTAAAAGGGCGACCTCGGGCTGACCAATGACCTTTTAGTCGGTTGGTATTACCAACCGACTAAAATCGACGGTTTTAGTCCGGGCCCGGGACCCGGACTAAAGGTGAGACATTTAGTCCCGATTTCCTAGTCTGGCTCTATAATCGGACTAGAGGCCCTTAGGCCAGGGACCAAAGGTCTGTTCTGTAGTAGTGATAATATGAACTTTCAGTATCAAAACAATTTAATATGTATAATGTCAACATTAACAACTGTCAAAACTATTTTATTTGGATTCTATGTGCTTGGATATATTTTCTAGATTTTTCTAGAATTTTTTTGAGTTCATTTGCTATTTTCTATTTGCCATTTGGATTTTCAGTATTTGCTAAAATGGAAAACCTATTTAAAATCTCATAAAAGCAGTTGGGCCGAAACCCAGCCCTATTCCATTTTTGGCCTAGCACCATGCATTGTGGCATACCACTCCGCCCCGCGCCTCGACAGTGGTCCCCACTGTTAGTCTCTCCTCTCTATGTTTGCGGCTACACCGTGTGTTGGCCCCACTAGTCGATCTCACCTTTGTCCTTTGCCACTCGCTTTTGCCCAAGCCTGTGTTGCTGACGCATGGGACCCACCCAGATCGTTCATCGTCCCGACTTGCGCTCGATTCCGATTTTGTCATGCACGCCCCATCGCCGTCTCCGTCGTGGACTCTATCCATCCGACCCTATTTAAAGCCCCGCACCCGCGTCATGAGGATTGCCTCGGCCTCGCCGCTTTTCCCCAAAGCGAAACCCTAGATTCAAACCTAGCCGGAATCGGAGTTGGAACCCTAGCGCCGCCGCCTCGGTTCTTCGACGATTCCACCGGCGTCGATGAGCCGCTGCCCTCATCGAGTACACCATCGTCATCGCCGTGCCATGGCCTACATGATGCGCGCGCTATCTTCGCTGGAGAAGCCCTAGTTCACCGTTGCCTTGTTGAGCCGCGCCGCTTACCGCGTTGTCGCCGCCGTTGTGGTCGCCGCCAACAAGATCTAATCGCGTCACCAGTTTCCCCGTGTCGCGCTCGTCTAGATGCGCACTTCCGCTGCCAGTAGAATGCCGCCAATTATCGTACCCTTGGGTCGCCGAACCTTTGCCGTCGTTGAGCCACTGTGGCCATCCACGTCACTAGCCACATCACTCGTAGTGCTTACGTGTCGCCCATGTGTCCGCTGAGTAAGCGCCACGTGCGCGCGTGCATGGCACAACCAGCCGAAGCCTAGATCTAAACCCCAAATAGATTTGTTCCACGGTGCACCGAGCCACTGCCATGTGGGACCCCCATGTTAGATGCACTGTTCCGTAGACCCCTAAGCTCGTAGACCAATAGATCCTTGCGTGGACCCGGTCTATAGACCGTGGGTCCCATCGTTAGCCTCTCAACCTTTCTCCCGGATTTATTTTAATTCCGAAAATATCAGGGCTGACATCATAATATGATTTTCTCGTAGAAAAGTAATTCAAAAATTCCAGTATATTCCAATTTAGGTATTTCTTTAGATTTAGATCTTCCAAAAGCCATATCTTCTTCATCTGAACTCCGATTGAGCTCATTCAAATATCTAAATTCAAGCTCTATTTATCTAAGATTTTTATTTAATTTTTGGAGTTTGTTTTCTCTCTGTTATTTATTTATTTTGTTTATTTACTTCGTTTGCGAGTAGACGTTGATTCTTCAGGGAATTTTGAAGAAGAAGGAGTGCATCAAGATCAGGACCAGTACCTAGACCTATTCTAAGGCAAGTTGTACCTTTGATCATGTTGAACCCAGTTTTCAAAATTATTTTGATTCAAATTAATGCATTTACTTTAAGTGTTTATTTAAATGCTTTTGGGTTTAGTTATTAATCCAGACTGTTTATATCCACCTTGTCTATTGTTATGTCATGATCTTTTGTCACCCTAGATTGGTTATTATTTAGTTGGTATTATCGTAGCACCAATGTGGGTTAGTTAGATATGAATAGATTGCTTAGCCATGCCACAAGTCATAATTTTATGTGAGTTGCAAATATGAATCTGACTAAGTGAATATGGAACTTTGTGATAAAACTGTGTGTGTTGTATGCTATTACTCATTGATGGCATGCGTTGCACTTAATCAATAGTGTAGACTGAGGCAAGTGGTGGATACTGTGTGATATGGTGGAGCTTTGTGATTGGGAATGATAATCTTCGTGACATACTTAGTAATTGGAAGTCTTGCCTTAGTCAATTAAGAACTTAACTTTATGCGCCATCGAACCGAGCCACAATTGTATGACCACATGTCTGGTATGGGACAGGCCTAACTTAGTAAGTTATGAATTCTTGACATTGACTACTCAAAGTTGTAGGTTAGGCTCCGTGATCGTGGTGGAGGTGTGTTTCAGTCTCTTTGGCGACTCACATCGCGGAGCGGTTCGCTGCTTCCCTGTCCAACGGTGTGCGATGGACTAATTTCCTCTGTGGGCGTTAGTACTATCAGTAAAACACATCGGGAGTGCCAATGCTTGAGATGAAGTTTATGAAAGGTTTTGTTATAATTGGTGCTAGCTACACTGGTTATATTGTGTGGGTAAAGTATACAACCTCTTCCGAGTGTTAAACAAATCTATTTGACTAGCCACGTCCGCGGTCATGGACATGCTTGGGAATTTCACACGAGGGTTAGATTTTCATAAAACACTTGGGAAGGTAGCTATGTGATCTAAGTCATATGGCTGTGTGAATAATTTGATTAGATTTTGTGTCCTTTGTGAAAACAATTGTTAAATTAATATTATCTATTTATTTTGAATTATGTTTTAATCTATTATTCGTATTCAATTGCAAATGTTGCATTTCTGCAAAAGAACCACAAAAGTCATTCCTTTGGAATAAGCCATCATGTATGCATTGCATTATGTGGTATGACTAGCGAGTACGGTTGTGTACTCATGCTTGGTATGATCAATCAACAGAAGTGGAGAAGTCTTTGCCTGCTTTTGAGGAGTTCTACGAAGGTGCTGATCGCTAGGTCTTGATCCCAGTCGGTTGCCTGTGGCGAATCGACAGGTTCCCGCTGAAGTTTATTTCGTTTCGCTGCTGCTTATTTCATTATTGCCAGCCCTGCGAGGCTTAATAAATGTAAACTCGACCTTAATGTCACAATAATTATTTGTTATCCAAATTACTCGTTTATTTTGTTATTTCATCTTGTGTGGATCAATATTCACCTGTGTTGACACTGTGTGCACTAGCGTGATCTTGGACTAGTGCATTATACACAGAGGGTCTAGAATTGTATTTTTGGGTCTCGATAGAAGCACATCAGTTTGTTCGTTCCATGTACAGCTCTCCTCTCTGGGCGGTTGTGTATCCAACCATCAACCTACGCGGCGACTGATCCAAGTGTCATGGACTCTCCTGTGTTCAGCATCACATTGGGCTGAGCTTGGGCCTAAGCTACGACTCTCCTATGTTCAGCGTCGCTTGTTAGAAAAGGAGGCGAGGACCGAGCTTTGCTCGGTTGGTTGCGATGCTAGGTGTGCATCCAGCCCGCCTGGGATCGATCCCGGGTTGCCTCACCGGTTGTGTTGACGATCGAGACGTCGATTTTATGAAATAAATAGAGTAAAATGGCAAAGGGTTCTTGGGAGAGAATGAGACTGCTCTTTATTGCTATGAATTGGCTATTACAGGGGGCGCCCTCAATAAGGCAGTGCACTAATCTTACTTACACTGAGCATAATGCTTGCTATGCTGTTGAATCAGACTTGAAACATCAACCTAATGCTGATTGCCATGCTTCAATCTGATGCTCTCCTCTAATCTGCTCCATGCTCCATCACTGGAATTGATTCAGTCCACGTGAACAATTGCTTGGTGATTAAAATAAACAAAATCTTGACTTGTGCCACTTGATTCAACAAAACGTACAAACGGTTGATTGGTGATTAATGAAAGGAAAAAAACAATTACTTGGGACCTATGCTGCTGCTAGATCATGTAGCGCGCGGCACGGGTTGATTCTTCTTGGGACCTGGTGATGCCTTTTTTTTTTTTTTCTTTTTCTTGTCTACTCTGATGTTCGCTTGGCGCGAGACTCCTGGCGACGCATGGACCTAGGAGCTGGTGAAGGGCGATACTGTTGGATGACGTGCTGATGCAGACGCAGCGAATGACGAACGGGTGAACTCGATGAATCGATGAAGGACGACGGCTACAAGTGAAGCCAACGCGTGACGGGGCCTCGGGACCCAGGCGAAGGCGCACGGGAGACGACGGCATTGGATTTTTTTTGGATATGCTATTTTTTATCTCTTAAACCCTAATTTCCTCTGCTCTGATATCACTTGTTAGAAAAATAGAGACAAAAGAGACATGAATTTTTACGTAGAAAACCCTTGCGGGAAAAAACCACAGGACGCCAATCGATTTATGATCACTATATGATGAGTGCTTATAAAAGCGATTGGGATTACAATGGGACGCCAACTCTTCCTGTGCGACTTACAAGAGGTATATAAAGGGGGTAAAAGGACTTAGAGTCCAAGTAGAAAACTAATCCGCTAATATGGTATATTACGATACTTCCATATTAGAAATTCGGATCACATACGGATCCAAATATCAATAGACGCCTAAGGCCATGGTGGCAAGCCGCCATGAGCACGCAGCATCTGTCTTAGTAGTCCCGCGCCGTGTTGGCCGTGGGCCGAAACTCCGAGTGAAAGCCGTCCTAGTTGCAACCCAAGCCAATGAAATGCACAGATACACAACACTAGGTAACCCTAATTCCCTAAATCTTTAACCATTCCATTCTCAATTCCTTTTGCTTCAACACCCAGCCCTCCACGCCCACCGTGCTATGGCGTGAGCGGCGTGAGGGCTGCAGTAACAGCACGGCGGCAGCAACGAGGCACTCTGCGGTCGTGAGGGCGGCGTGAAATAAGAAGGCCGAGGCACAAGACAAGCTGGCTACTGGCCTGGGGACGGCGAGGCACCGAGCCACCGACTATTGAGGCAGCACCAAGGCAGTAGGCACCGAGGTCAGCCTTGACTCATCTTGAAGTCTTGAATTTTGATTTCCTAGACTATTGAATCACATTGTACTTCAGTATATGTTACACTACAAGTTTGCCACAGGTCTCTCAAATTGCTGTTTCCGCCACTTCCAGGAGGTGAGCAGTCGGATGATGAGTAGGTTGGGTCTGGCGCCATTGACAAGGTGATGACTCAATTGGTTTCTTGGAGGCAACGCAACTAATGGTTTCTCCTAATCACTCGATATGTTTCTTATTACAGTATCACGTTAATTTCATCATGTAGGTTTGCCTTTTGATCATGTCCAAAGGTGTTCGAGAAATGTTTTTCTATTTTCTGATTCTTTAAGAATTTGGTGCAATCTGTAACTGAAATAAAATATACTAGTAGGTTCGATGATGTAGCACCGGAGTCATGTGTAATGTAATGATTCTTTATGTATAATTTTTCTGTACCAGCTAGGGGTGGGCGTGGTTAGGGGGGTGCGACTTGTCCCTAACTCATGCTGCCATAGCGTGTAATGAATCTTAAGTGTCACTCCATTTGGAGCAGCTACAGTGACCCTAATGCTCCAATGAATCTTAAGGGTTGAACCATAGCCTCAGCTAGCTTCATAGCATCCTGATTCTTCGAGTGCCTAGTCTCCAGACTCTCCACCCCCTCCTTGCTCGAAAGGATCATATGGCAATTTGTTTCGAAAACAAGTGGCATTGCGCGTGTCCAGATGACCCAGAGGACAGCTACGACACCAACTGCAACCAGCTTCCTCCATTTATTACTAAATCATCTTAGCCACACCCCAAGCAGATGATCAACATTTCCTGTCAAATGTGTAAACCCAAAGGCACATTTAACTATGTTCCATATGAATCTAGCTACAAGACAGAGAATAAATAGATGGTCTAATGTTTCTTCTGCCCCACAAAATTGGCACTTGTTTGGTCCCTTCCAACCCCTATTTTTCAGATTATCTTTTGTCAAAATGCTTCTTTTGATAATGAGCCAAATGAACAGTTTTATCTTCAAAGGGAGTTTGGTTTTCCAGAGAAATTTATGAGGAAAGCCAACACCTTGTACTCTCAGTGCCAGGTAGAAATATTTCACAGTAAGCCTACCATTAGGAGTCAACATCCAATTGATGCTATCTTCCTTATCAATAAGATTAATGTCCTCACAATTCTTTTTCACTAGCTCCCACTTTTCTTTAGTTTCACCCCAAAGGGTCCTTCTGGACTTAAATAATATCCTATCCTCTCTCAGTCACTTCAGCCACCATGATATTATGAATTAAAATAGATATTAAAGAGTCTAGGATATTTTTCAGCAAGAGTAAAATTTCCTAACCACTCATCTTCCCAAAATATAGTTCTCCTCCCATTGCCAATGATTCTTTTTTTGCAACAACTTGGAAACAAGCCTTGGATTTTCATTAACCCTGACCAAAAGTGTGATTCTCCAAACATTGATGTTCTTTTCATGAGCATGGTGTGTACAATGATCATAATTACAATTCAAACATAGCAATTTTGTATTACTGAATCTACGGTTGCTCTCGTGAATGGGACCAACGCATTATCATGATAGACAAAAGACAGTAACCCGTGGCTCCAAACTTCGGTTACATATTTCTGGATGATCAATAGACAATACAACCTTCAATTGGCCAACTGTTTCTTTTTTTGTTGTAACCTGAAAGCTACACAAACATGAAAGAGGCACAGTAAACAATGGCAGTGCCTTGAAAAGGAAGAAATTAAATCCAAATCAGCCTTTAAAATGCATCTACTCATAGTATCTCAAAAGGAAGAAAACAAACCAATAATAAAACTGGTAGTGTCTAGTAATGCAGAAACAAGAAAGACAAAACCTTGATGTAATGCCTACTAATGCAGCAATTTGCATTACACTAAGTAATTCCATCAAGTTTGGCGGTTCAAACTACCATCATAGGAACTTCAAAGGAGGAAAATTTCCATAGGTTGGCAGTTGCTATCGGCAGAAATAACTATAAAACAATTTGACAAGGGAGAGGCAAAACCAACATCAACTATAGAAAGTTTACTTGTAAAAATGCCATATACAATGACTTCAACTATTTAAGAAAGTATGAGAACTGAAGCTTTCAAGATCAATCCCTAGAAAGCTAGACAAACTCTCCAATCTAAATGTCCCGTGAGTGTAAGGCAATAATCTGTTATGGACATTCTCTGTCCAACTCCAAACCATGTACCTGTTCTATACTTCTATTAGTACTTTTGATAATTGCACTGATCCTTTATGTCACGATCCAAATTAGTTACCCATATCAAAGTTTAATTTTCAGGATATTAAATCACTAAGTAATGTGTGCCTTTCTCTAACAACTAAGGTCTTCAACTTGAATTTACTTATGACAGTACGAAGAGTGAATGACATCTCAGCAAAAACGAGCATCTAAAACAATACAATTTGAGAAAGTAACCTTTGATTAAACTCAGAGGAACGAAAGGCTACAGCTGAGATCAAGGGGAGGCGAAACTTGAGCTCAGTAGCGAGATCGAGTGAAGTCACAGGCCGAGCCACAGTCGTTCGTAGTTTGTATGTGTGCTGCTTGTGGAGTCCGCACACCGGCTCTCGTCAAAGGTACAAACATCGCAGCCGCTTGTTGGTCTCGCACACTGGCCGACGACGCTCGCCTTGCCTACACTCCGATGATGCTTTGGATCGGATGGCTGAGCAAAGAGAGAGAGAGAGAGAGAGAGATGTGGAGCTGAGGTTGGGGATGAAGTGAGCAGCCAGAGTCTTGCAGAAGTTAGGTTACCTCGTTCGATCCGAAGGAGAAACTGGTTATTGGTCCTTTTGCCCCGATGTTTTGTTGGGCCGAACCTCTGGTCCATTTTGCTGGAAATCTAGGATCAGTTCGGTTAACCATTAGATTAGCGTGAACCACTCCCACCCCTAGTACCAGCAAAACTAAATCAATGTAATATTGTAATGTCACCTTGAACTTGAAGGACCTACATGTACCATGCTTTTCTTGTGGACTCACATGGTTAGTGCAAAATTTCCATAGAAATACGCACACAGTTAGTTGAGGATCTCATCAGCTCCTGAATGTGCATATACATGAAGCCACGTAGCTAGGGGCGCAAATGGAGCGGTTAATTTTCGACCAACCAATCGATCGAAGGCTCGCAGAGCGAATATAGGATAGACAAATGGGTATCCGACACTATCCATGTCCAACTCCGACTCCTAGGAAAAAAAATACAAAACATGATATAGGATGAGCGATATACGTTTGACGAGGATTAAAATCTCTATGTATTACTTTAATACATAATAAAAGACCATATATCTTCATGGTCGTAACCCCTAAGGCTAATGACCACTGCAGTCGTAAGGATTCCCTGGTCGGATGAGGTCTTGTACCTAGTCCCCGACCAGATGACCACTCGTAAAAGCAATGAACTGGTATTCGAATTTAACTCCAAGTATATTACTTACCGTGTAATGAATGGACCACATGTCATATTTGGTCCATACCACGCGACGTTTCATAATCCAAAGACACTGACAGCAACCACCCTACGGTTGTGTGTCTCACAGACACACAAACCGCCGAACAGTTGGTACTCTATCAACCGCTGCCTCGCTCCGACCAGTCATGGAACTTCCAATAGGCGCCTCTTCAAGGAGCAACTGCCACCTCTTCGACGGTTACTAAAAGATGGAGCGCAAAAGACAATGGGCATCAGATTGAAGCACACCAATCGGCATTAGATTCATGTTTTTAGTCTGATTCTGCAATATAGCAAGCATTACGCTCAGTGTAATTAGGATTAGTCTACTGTCTCGTCGAAGGCACCCCTTGTAATAGCCAGTTCATAGCAATAAAAGAGCAGTCCCATTCTCTCCCAAGAACTCTTTGCCATTTTCTTCTTTTTATTTTGTAAGATCGACGACTCAATCGTCGATAGCTGGTGCCGTCTGTGGGGAAGAAGGCGTTGAGTTCTTGAAGATTACTTTGCTCAAGCATTCCTCATCTACTTCCTTTGCTCCATTATCGCTCATGCGAACATGGCAGGGACTTGGGATGAGGAAAACAGGTTCGACCTGGTGGACTACTCCAACCTCGACATGGACGCATGCATCCGCGCCATGGAAGAAAATGGGTTGTCGTCATCGTCCTCCTCCTCCGCCGGCTCGCTAGTTGTAGAGATTGATGAAATTGGCCGGATGGATGAGGATACATCGCCACCAACAATGGCGCTCTCAGAGGAACCGCTCATTTCAACCAGTTTGGAATATCCGAACGCCTCTACAAGCCTAGTCGATCCGACCGGCAGAAGCGGCAATGGGAGCCCAGCGCGGCAATCAGACAGTCCATGTACTCTCGATATTGTCATGGGCGACCAGTATTCGCCAACGGCTCCTACGTATTCCAAGGGCCAACCGACATCTGGTAAGAGTATCAATGAAGTTATCACCGATCGTAGGCCAAGTGGGCATGGTGAAACTCAGCATATGATCGGCCATTTGCCGGATCAGGCTAAGTCCACCACAAAGCCCACTAGAGGCGGTAATCTCTGACCGCTCCCCGTCATGGAGGCTCCTTGAGGAAGCACTGGAAGGCTCTCCCTTAGCTGCGATGGGAGTTCCTCAGAAGATCACTGTTGGTGCTACGAAATTAACAAAATCAGATATACCAATCCGAATGCCATGCACGATCCTCCACGGGTTAACTTGCCACCACTTGTTGGTGGAGATGGTATGGGCGCTCAAGCACCAACTACCAGAGGCAATCGAGTTGATGGACGTGCATTAGTTAATTCACCTGTTCCTACCTAATCGCGAGTAAGGAATCAGGTAGGGCCGATCGGAAGGTCGAGGGAAACTCGACTCATCGGACGCCCACTACAAGTGGAAATCTACCACGACCTTCGGTAACTATACAAAACCTGCAACGAGTTCAGGATATCTTGAATAATCCAGACCCAGCTTTAGCAGGAACTTCGGGTTATGTTCAGCTTGTAGGTCAGGTGTTGGAGACTCTCTAACAAAACATGCAGCGTATAGAAATGTACCGAGAGCAGAGGGATTCACAAAGTCACACGATGACCTCGTCCCAGCGCTCCTCTCTTAGTAGAGAACAATATGGTTGAGCAGAGGATCGACCAACACTGAGACCCCCTTGTAGGTTTCAACCAGGAAATCACGAGTGAGACAGCTCTTCACAGCAGCCACTCCTCGACCGCTTGATTCAGGCGATCTCAGTCATCATCTGAACCAAGTAGGTGGTCAAAGGCATTATCATAACGTCCACGACCAGATTGGGACACCAGATCCTAGATATGCAAATCTAAGGAACTGATCCCCGACTGACTATAATCTAGCTCATTTTCAGAGAAGGCGCCATGACTCCATCACGGGCTGTCGAGTATTTTCGGTAGGTCTCCAAACTATTCGTTGGCTGGACAGGTTTCGACTAGCCAATATAGAGAAGTTCAATGGGACTCAGAACTCATTAGAATTTCTTCAAATTTATTCTACCGCCATCAAGGCCGCTGGTGGTAACGATAACGTGATGGAAAATTATTTGCCCATGGTCCTTGAAGGGTCTTCCCGATCGTGGTTGCTTAACCGACTAGTCAGATCTATCTATACTTGGGAGTGGCTCTGCAATACTCTAATCGCCAACTTTCAAGGAACATACGATCGCCCCAGAAAGGAGGATGATCTTCATCGGATGAAGCAGAAGACCAATGAAACTCTTCGACAGTATATCAAGAGATTTAGTCAGGTCCGTAATTTCATCCCAGAGATCGCAGAATCTTCTATCATCCAGGCCTTCAAAGCAGGGCTGAGGAATCACCGGTTTACGGAGGATATTTCAGTAAATCCTCCACGAACAACCGTCGAACTTTTTGACATAGCAGACAAGTACGCGGCCGCTAGTGAAGCGGTCGAATGGTATGAAGCTATTGATCAGAAGGACAAAAATCCCCAGTCAGGTCTAGAGAAACAGGAGAAGAAAAGCAAAAAGTCTCTCAAGAATAAGAATCGCAAGCCCAACAGCAAGGAAGTCCTTGCGATTCTAGAGAAGTATACCAAGGGCAAGAAAGATTTCACTGATTGGAACAAAGCTAAGGCTCCGACCATTGACTTAAGAAAACTAAGAAGTGGTGTCCACTTCACAAAGCGGCAGGGCATGTGTTAGACCCAGAGGTCTTAGTCGTGATATTTAATGATGAATACATTGCCATGGGGACATGCTTATGATATTAGGTGATGACACATCTGGTAATAGCTTTTGAGTTTTGTTGAAATTGTGGTTTTCAGCAAGTGACAGCTAAATCGGTAGTACCGGCGTGTTAAGTGCGGAACAACCACTGAGAGGTACTACCACAAGTGTGCAGCGGTACTACCGCAAGTCACTTGGTCTGAACGGATTCTTTGTAATGTCCGATTGAAATCAGACGGACCAGATCACTCGGAACATTCGGACCATCCGAACGTGAAAGGGCTTGTGAGACGTCCGATTGAAATTGGATGGCCCTAGGAACTTTTGAGCGTTTCTATGGAACGGTAGTTCCGCAGTGTAGAGCGGTACTACCACATCGAGGTAGTACCGAGTGGTTTATTGCGGTTCCAAAATTCCAGTACGTGTGTTTTTGGGGTCTTTGAGTTCTTTTGGAAAGTGGTAGTACCGCAGGGCATGTGGCGGTAGTACCGCACCTCGGTTGTACCGCATGGAGGTTGGCGGTACGAATTTTCCAGAACGCATGTTTTGAGGATTTTGAACTCCCTTGGAAAACAGTAGTACCGTAGCTTGGGAGCGGTACGACCGCAGGCCGGTAGTTCCGTTTGTTTCTTAGCGATATGAAAATTTCAGAGAAGTTGCTTTTGAGTTCTTGGTTTTCTCCTGGAACGGTACGACCGCATGTTGGATGGCGGTAGTACCGCACAACGGTATGACCACAAGGTTGCGTTATGGTTTTTCCAGAGAGCATGTTTTCAAGAGTTTCTGACTATCTTGGGAATCGATAGTACCAATGTGAATAGAGCGGTACGACCGCAGTGCGGTAGTATTGGCCCTAACATGGAGGTACGACTGATTGTGCTATGTTTGTCCGCCGCTTTCAGGATTTGGCTAAGAGTTAGGTTAAGTTTATGAGTTTTGGTATGTTACATGATGCATGATGGTGTTTATGCGTGTGTGAGCTAATGTTTGGTCAAGTCGGAGAACTTGTGCCGGATAGGTGTTCTTTGATCTTTGCATGTGCAGGTTGAGCGTGAAGACAATCATGGTCGGAGACGAGGAGGACCCGGACTAGGATGTATGGGGAGATCTGAGGTCTAGGAGGTCGTGGATGTCACGAGATGATTGGGTTTGCGCTGGAGCACGTGGAGATCAAAGGATGTTGCTGCTACGTGGAGGAGCTCCAGGAGGTGGAGTCCTAGAGGCTTACTACACGTAAAGAGATATGGAAGGAGCTCCATATCTGGAAGTCTTAGAGATATTGAAAACCTGTGTCTGAGAGGGTTTCGGGTTCTCTGTTCTTAGTAGAGATAGAGTCTGTGTCCATGTTATGAAGGACATGATCAGAACTCTAGGGTATAAATAGAGGAGGGGTTAGGTGCTAACCCTACGGCTTTTAGAGGTGGTTTTGTCCGAGGCTTTTGAGAGGCTTTCACGTAGGCTTGTTACGTGACCTTTTTGTGAGAACTTGAGAGGTCTTCCGTGGAAGCCTTTTGAGGGGTGTCTAAGAGCACCTTGTAGACACAGATCAAAGTTTGAGCAATACAAGTCAGATCTATTCTATACTGTCTTAGGAGTGCTGTGTTGTTCAAGCTGTGCATGCGAGGTCCGCGAGGAGGTCTAGCAGAGGTTCTCTAGGAGGTTCCCGAGGAGGTCCTCGAAGAGGTCCTCAAGAAACTTCTCAAGGAGGTCATTTAAAGCTCTGTGTACAGATCAACGTTTTGAATTGGAGGTCAAATCGCTACAATCATTCACCCCCCCCCCTCTGATTGCCATTGACGATCCTACAAGTGGTATCAGAGCGAGGTTGCAATGGCATCAAATCGAGATCGTTTTTCAGGTAAGCCACCATATTTCGATGGGTCAGACTACATCTATTGGGAAACACGCATGGAGGTTTTTCTTCAAGCACAAGGTAATGTTATTTGGCAAAAAGTTGAACATCCATATGAAGTTCCTACTGCTATTACTGCTGAAAATACTGCTGATGTTGAAGCTAATGCTAAGGCTAGAAATATACTGTTGCAAGGTCTGAGTAGAAACGAGTTTGTCAGAATTGCTAATATTAAATCTGCTAATAAAATTTGGACTACTCTAGCTGATTATCATGAAGGTTCTAGATCTATTAAAGGTGTTCGTCAGAATCAATTTAAAAATGAGTATTCTAAATTTGAGATGAAATTAGGAGAATCAGTAGATGCTCTTTTTGATTGCTTCAATAAAATTGTTAGTGATTTGCAATCTGTTGATGTTATATACTTTGACTCTGACAATGCTCGTCAAATTTTAAATGCCTTGGATATGTCTGTCTGGGAGGTGCTCGTCACTATTATTAATCATTCTGTTAATATGGAAACACTCACCTCGAATAATCTTTATTCCAAGATGAAAACACATGAGATTGATATTTTGGCCAGGATAAATAAGTCCAATTCTTTGGGTTTAGGGACTAACCAAACTGACAGCTCTTCTAGTTCTTCTAGTGTTTCTTTGTCTGCATTGGGGTCCATTTCAGATGAACAATTAGAGGAGATTCCAGAAGAGCAGCCTATACTCTTCTCCAACAGGGTGACCAAGGCAATTAATAACATCAGATCAAGGAGGAGAGGTGGTCCAATTAGATGCTATGAATGTGGTGAGTTAAACCACATAAAGATGAATTGTCCCAAACTGAGAAGTAAGGAGGTCAAAGATGACAAAGTGCCAATTCGTCGCTCTAAATTCAAGATTGACCCAAGCAAGAAGCATAATTATCGTAAGGCGGTCAATAAGGTACTCTCAGCACTTGATGAGATTGATTTGAGTGATGTTGATTCTGGAAGCGATAATGAGGACAATGGCAAGAAAGCAAAGGAGGTGGACTTCACAGGAATGCGTTTTATGGCAAGCAGTGAAGAACTTAACAATGATGATCTCTCAAAGGATCTTGATGAGGTAAAACCTTCTTATCTGAGACTTATCTCGTCTTTGTGCTTAAACCGATGATGAGCTTAAAAATATAAAAAGAAAGTAAAGAAACATGACCTTGTTGTTGAGAGCTTAAACTCTGAAATTAATAGGCTTAGAGCTTCTATTCCTGATGATGAATCCTGTGAGTCTTGTCAAGTTTTACATTCTAAATTGAAAACTGCTAGGTCAATACATGCTAAATTTGATGAGTTAAAACTAGCACATGGCTCTTGTGATGAAAATCTAAAACTTGCATATTGTGAAATTGAAAAGCTCGAGTCTAGTTCTACTTATTTAGAGTCAAGTATCTCAGATACTCAAATTAAAAACTTGCTCTAATTGTAAGTTGCTAGAAGCTAGACTAAAGTCATCTCAGGAATCTATTCAACAGATGCTTTATCATGAGATACCTTCTTGCTCCAACTGTCCAAAACTCACAATAGAAATTGAAGCTTTGTCTAGACAACTCACTGATTTTGCTGAAAAGGAAAGGTTGTCCCAGCTTAGTGTTTCTAAGAATGTTGTGAATGAACCAGTGAAATGCACAACATGTCCTAGATTAACTAAAGAAAATGAGTACCTTAAGGATGCTCTGGAGAGATTCTCTTTTGGTAAGAAAATTTTGAACATGATTCTAGACAGGTCAAAAGTGAGTGTTAAAAGCCAAGGTCTAGAATTTAATTTTATTGAGCATGCCAAAAATAATCCTCCTAAAATTGTGAAGTTTCTTGAACCTAGAAAATTTGAGGTAGAATCTGAACCAAAACCAATTATTTTTAAAACTGCTAGTATTGCAAAGAATCCATCTATTAAAGTGAGTACTCAAAAGGGAAAAGCTACAACTTCTTATCAAGACAAGTATCAATATACTCATTGTGGTAAAGAAGGTCATTTGGTTCTGTTTTCGGAAAGCAAAGAAAGAAAAGAGAGACAGGCTAAAGGAAATTTCTCAAGTTCATTATCATCATTGTGTTTCCACTAAACAAGTTGCTGCAGGATTAGGAGCTTTTACACAACCGGTCAGACCTGCACCTAAACAGCGGCCTAACCGGCAATGTCCTGAAAATAGAAATGCTTTTGTTGCTCCTGTTCGTCGTGTATCTCAGTACTGGGTTCCTAAATCGTATCTTACTAGCCCCAGTACTGTGAGACCGATACTTCCTTGATGTAGGTTCAGCTGATGAGGAAGGGGAACGTGTGGCTAGTAGATTCAGGGTGTTCAAGGCACATGACTGGTGATTCAAAATGGTTCTCCTCCCTCACTAAGGCATCTAGTGATGAATTGATCACTTTTGGGGATGCTTCAACAGGTATTGTGATGGCTAAAGGTACTGTGCGTGTTAATGATAAATTCATTCTCAAGGACGTTGCATTGGTAAGTAAATTAAAGTATAACTTACTTTCAGTTTCTTAGTTGATAGACAATAATCTTGAGGTGAGTTTTAAGAAACATGCTTGTAGAGTTTTAGATGCTTCTGGGATCTTATTTTCAATATATCTCGGTTAGGGAAGGTCTTTAGAGCTGATTTTAATCATTCCTTTTCACATAATGTTAGATGTTGGTAGCTTCTGAATCCAGAGATCTATTCTTTTGGCATCGTAGGTTGGGACACATTGGTTTTGATCACCTTGTTCGGATTAGTGGATTGGATCTCATTAGGGGGTTACCTAAGCTTAAGAGTGAAAAAGATTTTGTTTGTTCTCCTTGTAGACATGGTAAGATGGTAGCTGCTCCACATTTCTCTATTTCTATGATCACCACAGATGGCCCTGGTCAATTACTGCACATGGACACTGTAGGTCCTTCTAGGGTTCAATCTGTTGGGGGGGAAATAGTACATTCTTGTGATTGTTGATGATTTTTCTAGATACTCATGGGTTTATTTTATGGTGTCTAAGGATGAGGCTTTTGGTTATTTTAAAGATTTATTTCTTAGACTTAATAATGAATTGCATGGTGCTGTGAAAGCTATAAGAAGTGATAATGGTACTGAATTTAAGAATTCCTTATTTGCTTCTTTTTGCTCTGAAAAAAGTTTAGAACATCAATTTTCTTCTCCTCGTGTCCCACAACAAAATGGGGTTGTAGATAGAAAAAAATAGAACCTTAGTTGAGATGGCAAGAACTATGCTTGATGAACATACTACTCCTAGGAAGTATTGGGCAGAGGCTATTTCTATTGCATGTCATGTTTCGAATAGGGTATTTTTGACAGCCTCTTTGCACAAGACTTTTTATGAGTTGAGATTTGGCAGAAGGCCTAGTGTTTCTCACTTCAGAGTTTTCGGTTGTAAATGCTTTATTCTTAAACATGGTAATCTTGATAAATTAGAGTCTAGATCTTCAGATGGTATCTTTCTTGGTTATCCTTCTCACTCTTGTGGCTATCGTGTGCTTAACCTAGAAACTAACAAAATTGTTGAGACCTGTGAAGTTACCTCTGATGAGGTCAGTCCTTTAGCAAAGAAGACTGCCCCATCCCGTCGACTTGACCAGGTAGGTTTCCTATCGTAGTTGAACCAACTATTAACAATTGTAAAGGTAATCGAGTCTTAATAGATGGAGGTAGTTCTTTAAATATTTTATTTGCAGGAGCATTGGAAGAGATGTAGATCCCCAGGTCCAAGGTAAAACCTGTAAAATATGCCTTCCACGGCATAGTTCCTGGTTCTACCGCCAAACCGATAGGACAACTGTCCCTACCAGTTACGTTCGGAAGACCCGATAAGTTCCGAACTAAAAAAATTCCATTTGATGTGGTAAATTTCGAAACCGCATACAATGGAATCCTCGGTTGTCCAGCTCTAACAAAATTCCAGATAGCCACGTACTACGGTTATCAGAGTTTAAAGATGCTAGGACCGAAAGGTGTCATCACGGTTCAAGGAGACCGAAAAATGGCTTATACATGTGATCGGAAGTCCTTAGAACTAGTCGATGAGGTCCCGACCAGGGAAACTAATCCGCCTCCCATGAAGGTCAAACACTCGAGGCTAAAGATGGCGCCAAAGCCTTCCGACCAGACCAAGGAGGTACCACTTGGCAAAGGCGCTCCTCTGGAAAGCGCCAACACTCTGTCTGGGTCAAGAAACGCTAATGTGTCTGCCCAAAAGGTACTAGTCGGGGCAGGGCTCAACCTCAAATAGGAAGAGTTGCTCGTCTCCTTCCTCCGAGCAAATTAGGACGTATTCACCTAGCAGGCGTCCGACATGCCTAGAGTCCCTATGGAGGTGATCGAGCACAGACTAGCTCTCTAGCCTGACAAGAAACCGGTCAAGCAGAAGCTTAGGCATTTTGCACTTGATCAGAAGGAGGCAATCCAGTCGGAGATGGACAAGCTCCTCAAGGCTGGGTTTATTCGTGAAGTCGACCACCCAGAGTGGCTTGCCAACCCTGTAATGGTTAGAAAAAGCAATGGGAAATGACAAATGTGTATTGACTTCACAGATCTTAATAAAGCTTGTCCAAAGGATGACTTTCCCCTTCCACGCATTGATCAACTTGTAGACTCCACTTTCGGGTGTGAGTTGTTAAGTTTTTTAGATGCATACTCAGAGTACCACCAGATTAACATGAGTAAAGAAGATGAAGAGAAAACTTCCTTCATCACACCATATGACACTTACTGCTATGTTAATATGCCATTTGATATCAAAAACGTTGGTGTGACTTTCCAAAGGTTGATGTAGAAAACCTTTAATCCTCAAATAGGTCAAAATCTGGAAGCCTACGTTGATGACTTGGTCGTAAAAGGCATCAACGCTGGTGACCATATTTCCAACCTACACGAGACTTTCAACAACTTATGGCGGCATAACCTTTAGTTAAATCCATAGAAGTGTGTGTTCGGAGTTTCTTTTGTAAAGTTTCTTGGGTTCCTAGTTTCGGCTAGAGGGATTGAAGCAAATCCAACAAAAAGTTCGGCCATCGACCGGATGCGTCCTCCGACCACAAAGAAAGAAGTCCAAAAACTAACTAGCTGTATGGCAGTGCTAAGTCATTTCATAGCACGATTAGGTGAAAAAGGACCGCCTTTCTTCAAACTCCTTTAGAAACACGGAAGTTTCGAGTGGACTAAAGAGGCAGACGGCGCCTTTGAAGAACTTAAGAAGTACCTTACGAGTGCCCCGATCTTAGTCTCTCTGAGATTGGGAGAAACATTGCTGATTTACGTGGTTGCAAAGCCGCAAACAGTCAGTGGTGTGTTGGTCGTTGAACGTGAAAATATCCAACGACTGGTATATTACATAAGCAAAGTCTTACATGGACCAAAGGAACAATATCCATAGGTACAAAAGCTGCTCTTCAAGGAAAATAAGACATTACTTTCAAGCCCACAAAGTGGTCGTACCAACTGGATATCTCTTGGGTCAAGTCCTTGGAAACAGGGAATCGTCAGGATGAATAGCAAAATGGGCGGTTGAGCTTGGGGCGTTCGACCTCCATTTCATCTCATGAATAGTAATCAAGTCCCAGGCAATAGTAGAATTCATTGCCGAATGGACAAACCCTGAACCCACCCAAGGGCCCAAGTACGAACACCACGACGAGTAGACAATGTACTTTGACGGCTCCTTGATGCTCAAAGGCTTGGGGCTGGAGTTGTCTTGATATCCTCTACTGGCAAACACATCAAGTACGCCATCCAGTTAAACTTTCCTGCTACAAACAATGTGACAGAATATGAAGGTTTACTAGCAGGACTCCGAGCAGCTCGTTCGCTCGGGATTCGCAGATTACTAGTGAAAGGCGATTCTCGACTAGTAGCAAATTAAGTCGGGAAAGAGTATCAATGCTCAAGTACCAAGATGTCATCTTATCTGGTGGAAGTACAGAAACTCGAAAAGCACTTCTTCGGTTTTCAGATCCAACACATTCCTAGAAAGGAAAACTTTTTAGTGGACCAGTTGGCACGGATGGCCTCTACCAGGTCACCTGTCCCGCCCGGAGTTTTTCTCGAGCAACTAAGTTCACCCTCAGTGGTCATGCTTTTCGAGGACATAGATGTTCCACTAGAGGTTGTACAAATCGATCCTGAGAACATAGATGCTCCACAGGTCCTACAACATGATCACGGTAGAGATTGGATGACGTCGATCTACAATTACATTCAGCATGGCATTATTCCTGAAGGTGATGTAGAGGTTGATCGTATAGCTCGAAAAGCCAAATCATACACTCTGATCAAAAGTACCTTGTATAAACGAGGATCTCATGGAGTGTTGATGAGATGCATATCGCAAACGGATGGTATTAAGCTGCGATCCGACATTCATGAAGGAGTCTGTGGAGTACATCATTCCTATAGAACGTTGGTCGGTAAAGCCTTTAGGCAAGGATACTACTGGCCAACTACCCTTCATGATGCAAAAGAGCTCGTGACGAAGTGCGTATAATGTCAATTTCATAGTCGACAAGCACATCAGCCAACATAAGCTTTACAAACCATACCTCTTTCTTGGCCTTTTGCAACCTGGGGACTAGACATTCTCGGACCTTTCCCAAGAGCACCCGGGGGCTTCGCTTTTCGTCATGATTGACACGTTTACAAAATGGATAGAAGCCGAGCCAGTTGTTAAAACAACAACTGAAGCTGCTAAGAGGTTCCTCACAAAAAACATGATCACACGATTTGGCATACCTAGTGGTATAATAACTGACAATGATACCCAATTCTCTAGCGGAAATTTTTAGCAATTCTGCGAGGATCTCGGTATCAAGATACATTTTGCTTCTGTCGCTCATCTGTAGAGCAATAAAGCAGTTGAGCGAGCCAATGGTATCATAATGCAAGGAGTGAAACGCCGAGTGTTCGACCAGTTAATCAAACAGTCAGAAGCTTGGGTTCAAGAACTTCCTTCTGTGTTATGGGCCGTTCAAACCACGACTAGTCGTACGACCGGTGAAACACCATTTTTCTGGTTTACAGTGCTAAAGCCATGCTTCCTCTAGAACTGAAAATCGGTTCTGCTCGAACTGATTGTTTCAATGAGAATGATCAGATTCAACGAAGACTCGATGATGTCAATTTTCTTGAAGAACGACGAAACCAAGCCCTCATACGATCGGCGGTTTACCAACAAGCTATGTGAAGGTACCACAATCGTAAGGTGCAACCTCGCAGCCTAGCTGTAGGTGATATGGTTTTACGACGAATTCAGAATGAAGGCAGGAGCATTGGTCAAGCCGAAAGATATGACGGTATACTCGTACAAACCATAACGAGTAGAGAAAGCCGTCTTGGGAATATACTCAGGTCGGATCCGAACTTGATGATATCCCACTCTCAAATCAATCTTGGAGAATACTTAAGCTCCAGATAATTGATTGAAGAGATCATCGATGCGGGGCAGAGGATACTTGTTCTTTACCGTTACTTTATTAAGCGAACGGTAATCGACGCACATGCGCAAAGTATTATCCTTCTTCTTTATGAAGATTGCTGGACAACCCCACGGAGATGAGCTAGGGCAGATGAAACCCTTCTCTTGAAGCTCACCAAGTTGCTTCTTCAACTCCACCAACTCATTCAGTGGCATTCGGTAGGGCCTCTTTGAAATCGGGGCAGTACCGGGAGCCAACTCGATGACGAACTCGAGGTCTCGAACTGGTGGCATCCCTGGAACATCTTCGGGAAAGACATCCATGAAGTCACATACCGTTGGGAATTCATGAATATCTAGAGCCGCTTTGAGTGCGAAGAGATGTGGACTGACGACTTGGAAAAGCTTAACCTTTCATGGGAGGGACTTGTGAGGTAGATGAGCTTCCGGGCGCAATCGATTTGTCCCATATGCTGAGACAACCAATCCATACCCAGAATCACATCTAAGCTCGCTGCATTGAGGAGGATAAGATTTGCTAAAAATCTTACTCCCTCAATCCCAACTGGAACCTCCTGACACTCCAATTCAGCTCTCAACTCCGAACCGGGAGAGCGAATGAGCAACGGGACCAACAAAGGAGCAAAAAGAAGATCACTAACAGCAGCAAAAGACTGAGATACAAAAGAATGAGATGCTTCTGAATCGAACAAAATAGTAGCAGGATGAGAGTTAACAAGAAGCGTACCTAACACGACGTTAGGCGCCTCTTGTGCCTCCTCAGCAGAGATGAGGTTGACGCGACTGCTGCCCATGCCCTGAGTGGCGGGGACAACCTTTTGATCTTGGGAAGGTCCACCTCCTTGCCCACGTCCTCCATTAGGACAAGGGGCCGCTCCAGTCTTCTTATGGCAATTATTAGCATAATGGCCCTTTTGACTGCAGAAGAAACAAGTGACCCAAAGAAATTGGGTTATGGGGCCACTGGTCGACTCAGAGGTGCACGGATCGGGCATGGCTCATGGAGGACGAGGTGCAACAACAAGTGCCCTCGAAGGTGAAGAAACCTGAGGACGGGGCAACTGAGCTTGCCCAAAGCGGGGACGGTTGGCCTTGGCGGCCTTCTGAGACTCCCACTTGCGCTTGCGGGAATCTACCAGCGCTCGCCCCTTGTGCTCGGAGACGATGGCCTTGTCCACCAAGGCCTGGAAATCAGGGAAGTCAACGATGGAGAGCTTGTCCTAAAGCTCCTCAGACAAACCATCCATGAACTTCTCCTGCTTGGCCTCATCAGTGGCCACCTCCTCTGGAGCATAACGAGCCAAATGGTTGAACTCGCATAAGTACTCAGGACCGAATGCGCGCCTTGCTTGAGCGAGAAACTCCTTCTTCTTCACTTCATCACACCGCAGGATGTGAGACCGATTTAAAGGCAACACGTAACTCCTCCCAAGAAACAAGTGTGGCTTGTGGGCTGCATGGCGAGAAAGTTCTCCCACCATTTAAAGAGCACACCTCCGGTGATGGGATGCAAAAGTGCCTTCTCCGCTCCCGGCATTGAGCGATGTTGAGCTTCCACTCAACCAAACGAAGCTACGCTCAGCATCCAAAGTGGGTCCTCGGACACGGAGAAAGTGGAGGTGGGTGGCGAACTCGCAAGTCCCCCGCGATTGATGTCCACTTCCTCCCCGATCCAGAGGCACAGGAAAGAGTGGAGGTGTTGTGCTTAATAACCTCCTGAATCTGGTGCGATCCATTCGGTTTTGCTCGATCGAGTAAGAACCGGCCATGGTCGGAGGAGGCGGAGCTCCTCATCCCGACCGGTGACCGACCTCGACTACTATGAGTTCTTCCACCATCCTCTTTGAAGAGAGAAAGGGGTTAGCAACGAAACCCAAAAATTAGAAGCTAAAGAAACCGAAAAGCTATCGACTAGGGGAATGGAAAATCACCCTAATCGAAAGCCAAACTTAAACAAAGAGAACACAACTCTAAATGCTTGCCAAAAGGCTCAAGAAACATCAAGGAAACACGAGACTTAAGCTTAACTTCCCGACACGACAAACCCGTATTGAATGAACAAGCAATCGGTTGAGAAGACAACATTTCAGCACACAACTCTAGGTTTAACACTTCTACAAAGCAAGGTAAAAACCCACAAAATAGGTGCTAGATACTTAGCTAACTAGTATCACATCTTACCTTTTTATTCCCACAAGTTTTAGTTGAATTAACCTCTCATTATCTATCCTATTTAGAAACCTTGAGATTGCTGTCCGGAAATTTGATGCTTGCTGTCCAGATTTTGCATCCAAGCTCTTGGCCGAAATCACCGACTCCAGAAACTTCAAAACCTTGTAGTGGGCAGCTCACACTTCAATTTGCCAATCTCATTGGTTCTCCCCACAACCCAATTAAACGATAACACTATCTTTTGAGGGAAGGGGAGGGAAACAACTTTTAAAACTCAAACTAGAGTGAGATCGGATAAGAAAGCTAAGATAGGTAAGGAGTAAAATCAGAGAATTTACTTAAGCTTTCATAAAACATTTGATATTTTAAAACTAAGTTTTTCAAAACATCCTAGGGACGACCAAGCTAGGGTTTCTATGGTCAGTACGGCTCTGATACCAACTTTGTGAGGACCCCGGCTTATTTGGCTGGTAATGCTTAGTCATCCATTGACCCTAGCATCACAAACAAAATAACCTGTGTTTTCGAGATATGTATACTTTCCAGAAATGCAGTATACACACCCCTTTACAAAATCATGCATCAATTCCATTCAAGACATAGAACCAAAGCACGAACTAGAATAAATAAAAGACATACATAGTAGAGTTATTACAAAAGGGGCCGACCGGCCAAATAACAACTAAGAAAGATAAACAACAGCAGAAGCAAAAGCCATAAGATGGCAATAAACAAAAGAAGGCCATATGGTTTGCCTTTAGCCCACAAGGCAACCAACCATGCCACCAACCTAGTCGTCCCATCCACCGCACATCTCACAGAAGTGGAACCCTTGGGGTTCAACTTCTTCCTCTACAACAATTACAGTTAAGCAAAGTAAATGAGTACAAAAATGTACTCGCAAGATTGACGTGTAAGGATAACAGACCTATACATATGCTACATGCAAGCTTTATTTAAGTGGAAGGCTTTAGGCTCATTTTAGCATAAAGCAAGTTTTCCTTTGCAATAATGTAATAGATTGAAAGCAATTTTGACAAAGCACTTTTTATTGTTGAAGTAACAACGATACAATAATAATAACAACAGTAAGGACAACCTGGAAGTGACTAACTCAATAGTCACCACAACAATAGCATGAATTACCCAATTCATACCACCCAACAAGTTTTAATTAAATGGTTTAGTCTAGTTCTTGAGTGACCTTGCCAAGCATGTCCATAACCTAGGACGAGGCTATTCGAATATTTTTATCCCTGTAGGGGTGTACCAATGTACCCACACGCCAGACCGCCTTTTCGCCAAGCTATTTAGCACACTTCCTTTGGTATGCCAGCACGGCTAAGTCTTACGAGGCATTTCCAATGAATGATGCTAATTAAGAGTCGCGACAACCCGAAAAGGTAGGAGACACCGGCCCGACCCTAAGCAAGCGGGGGTGCTCTTCCTCTTATAAAACAGTTTTAACCACTGCGACCCATAATTAACACCTCCTAAAGTACTTAGCCAAGAGGGGTTCCCAATACCCTCGTGTGGTTAGCACGCAAGATTGCTCAGTTTAGTGGCCCAAGTAACTCGGTCCTTAGGGACTTGGGCACCATTCCATCACACCATGAGATCACACCAACATCCATTGTGCCCAAATCAATAACAATTTTGTTTCTATTTTTATTTCTTTACAAAGTAACAAAGCACAAGTGCTGGACATAATGGAATAATAATTTTTGTGTGATCAAGGTCATCGACATAAGTCGACAACCGCCTATTTCTACCGTTATCTAAGCATTATCACGTAAACTACTAAGTGATAAGAGTCCATCCATCGAACCCTAAATCACAGCAAGATAATCCTAGGCTTAGTAGTAGAGAATGAACATTTACCTACAGAGTATGCATCTATAGGCTCAACTAATCGATAATTTAACACAAAGTAAGCATGCATACATACAAGTTAAACAAAGTATTAGACTTTAAAAGTAATGGGATTAACTGGATATGATCAAACTGCTTGCCTTGCTGGATATGCTCAGATTGTGGCAGGGGAACACTCTCGTTATCAACGCACTCGTCGGCACCTAACGAAAAAGCGAAAAGAACCGATAAGAACGAAGAAAACCAAAAAGACTCCACAGAAAACTTTCTCCAATTGCCTTGAAATTTTTACAGCAGCAAGATAATGATTTTTAAAGAATTTAGCAATAAGAACCAATTGATTTGGATTCTTAATGCAAAAGTTATGGCCAAAACAAATCTGCTCAGCCTGGAAAATGCTGGAAAATTCAAATCGGTTACTGTTCATCCGAATTAAATTCTTTAGCACAATTTTCCAAAGGGGTGTTGCACCTGGGATTTTCATGGTAAGTAAAGCACCTCATGAGATGAATAACACAATTGAGTTCACCTCATTTGGAGCTAGTATGCATTTTCTATGGTTTTTCAAAGACATGCACAAGAGCACAAATAAAATGCACCCACAAAGATTTTTAAAATAGTGACATGCCTAAAACCTATTTTATCATTTAGTATCCTAACAAAGGAAGCCAACAAAGTTGGATTCACTCAAAAAGGATCTATAGAGAAAAACTTATGCATTTTACAAGTTAATTGCAAATTTTGGAGCAACATTTAAAGTTAATTTTGAAACCAATTTACCAATCCATTTTCTGGAGCTGAACTAAACTTAGAACCATTTTTAGATTAAATTTTAGTTCAAACTAGAGCTACGAAAATTTGAATCAACTCAAATGGATCTAACATGAAATAGTTATGCATTTTTGAATTTTATTACCTTTTTCAGTTCACAAATAAAACCCATCGGGAAATTCCTAAAAATGAAACGACGTGGACGAATCTGGGCCATTGATCTTGCATCGCACGGCCCAAGATGAACGGGGCAATGCGCTCGCCCGTGCAGATCCAACGAACATGGACCGTTGATCTTGAATCCAACGGCCTGTTGTATGCATGGCGGCTGCTTGGAATCCTCGCTGAAAGGAGGCGGCGACTGTGGACCGTCGATCGTGAGATGGACGGCTCACAATCAACGCGACACAGTGCACACGCACGCCCCCGCGAAATCTCGCCCGTAGATCTGGAAAGGGACGGTCCTAATGAGCTGCTATAGTTGTCAGCTCCATGCGACAACGAAACCGACGGCGAAGAAATGATCACCGCCGGCGACTCAGGCCACGGCGATGCAAGCTACAGCCAGCTATGGGTGCGCAATAGCAATGCGCACCCTCTGGTACCACTCACACCTACGGTGGTGGACCAGAGTGGTGGCTAGCCGGAGAGGGGTGGCGCGGTAACGCACGGCCAAAAGCAAACACGAAGGAAAGCTCCGCAACAGTCCATTCAAGTGGGTGCCCAGCTCCTAGAGACTACCAGGAGGTTACCTGGAGGTCGTGGAGGGACTGGGAAGGGCTGACCAGCTCCGGCGACGAAGACCTGCGCCGGCGCTGGAGACGACAACGAGGACGAGGCAGCCTGAGCAAAATTAACCAGACCGCGTCATCAAGATGGATTCCATATAGCTCGGAGATGCTCCCAAAGTAAGGAATTGAAGGGAGAAGGTCCTTACCGGACTTGAGGAAGAAGGGGGAGCTTTTCGGCCGAAGGGGACCAAACTCCAAATTAGCCCGCTCCTGTAAATGTCAAAACCAACTATGTTAGGGGTCTTGACCACAGAGGTGAGAGGCTCAAAGGGAAGCAAAGATGTGGAGGAAAAGCCACTGGAACCATGTTGCCATCGAGGAGCTTCGAGGTGCAACAATGGCGGCCGAGGGGCTTAGGAGTGATTTGAGCTCAAGAAACCGAGAGCAAGAGGAGAAGGTGTTTAAAGGAAGCCAAGGAGGAACAAGGGGACCTTTTATAGTCGGGGAGCAGAGGCAATGAGCTAGGTTTAAGCTCCATGGTGAGCTTAGCCCACAGCTCGGTCCATGGCTCAACAAGGACGTGGAGGGGATGGGGGCAGGTATGAGCATGACTTTGGGGGCGGAAGGCTGACCCGCATTTAATGCTTGCAGCAAAAGAGTTGTTGAGAGGTGACAAGGCACTGCCCTCCCTCTGCCATGGCGCACGCGCGCGAGACCGAGGATGGAGAAGAACAGGTGACTGATATCAACCGTTCGATAAGAAAAGGGGGAGGTCGTGATCCTTGGATCTGAATCGGGGGTTCCGAAAAGAAACGGGGAGGTCGCGACCGCTAGATCTCCATCGCACGATTCTGACAAGGAAAGAGGAGGTCGCAGCCGTTAGATTTACATCGGACGGTGGCGAAAAGAAAAGGAGAGGTCACACGCTGAAAGGAGATAGGAGGTCGTGGCCGTTGGATTTGCATCCAATGGCGCGAAATGTAGAGAGGAGGTCTTGACACCGCGCGACTCTGACAAGCGATGGGAGGTCGTGGCTGTTGGATTTTGATCCAACGGCGCACAACAGAGATAGGAGGTCGTGGCCATTGCGCATGACGCAAAGGGAGGTCGTGGCCGTTGGATTTACATCCAAGGGCGCACAACATCGAGGAGAGGTCGTGGCCATTGCGCACAACGCGCTGGGAGGTCGTGGCCATTAGATTTACATCCAAGGGCACACAACATCGAGGGGAGGTTGTGGCTGTTGTGCACGACGTGATGGAAGGTCGTGGCCATTAGATTTATATCCAAGGGCGCACAACATCGAGGGGAGATCGTGGCTGTTGCGCACGACGCGATGGGAGGTTGTGGCCATTAGATTTACATCCAAGGGCGCACAACATCGAGGGGAGGTCGTGGCTATTGGATTTTGATCCAACGGCGCACAACAGAGAGGGGAGGTCGGGCTGGTGCGCACGACGCTGACAAGGGATGGGAGGTCGTGGCTGTTGGATTTTGATCCAACGGCGACGAAGGGAGAGGGGAGGTCGTGGCTGTTGGATTTTGATCCAACGGCGACGAAAGGAGAAGGGAGGTCGTGGCTATTGGATTTTGATCCAATGGCGCACAACAGAGAGGGGAGGTCGGGCTGGTGCGCACGACGCTGACAAGGGAGGGGAGGTCGTGACCGCGAGATCTTGATCTGACGGCGATGAGAGGAAAGGGGAGGTCGTGGCCGTTGGATTTCGATCCAATGGGGCACGACCTCGTGCGAGGGAGGGGCTCGGGCTGAGCTGTGACGCGGTTGGGTTCGACCCACTTGAAGGTGGCTCGGACCCAAGGAACAGTGCCCAGATTTGAGTTAAATTTTTAAGGCTGAGTTTGGAGGAATTTTTAAAGGTAGCAAACTAACTCCAAAAATTCCGAAATTTTGATTGGAGCTTCCTCACTCCAGGATTAACCTTACATAAAATTTCCAGAGATTTTTATGCATTGAATTTTTCTCAAGAAATTCATCAAGGGCTATTCTAGGGTTTGACCTACCTCCAAAAATTATCAAATAATTTCTAAAAATTATGAAGTTTTTCAAAGGGGTCACACATCATCCCTAGAACCAAGAAAAAATATTTCCAAAGTTTGAATACCAGATTCTTGCCAAGTTGATTAAACGGTTGACTTTAGTCAACAGGAGGTTTAGGTTTTTGAATTCCACAACTCTTGACCAGAATTATAGAAATGTTCAAGAGTTTCAAGATGTGAGAAAAATTTTAATTTCTACTCATTTAATTACATTTGAAATAAACACCCATATTAGGTTACATTTGAAACACAAACCCTGGTTTGGTTACATTTGAAACACAACCTATATTTGGGATGTTACACCTGGTTCAGTACGACTAGCTATGTCAGATGGGCGTGTTTTGTCTAACTCTTGGAATATTGACCAATTGCGTAAGTTCTTGTATAATTGTATTTTCCATCATTTTAATTTACTAATAATGATGCATTTCCTTAATTTTTCGACGAATGACATTGTTTATATGTCGTCTCATCATCTGGTTGCATACTATTGCTGTCTACTTGGTCGGAGAAGAACAAATTCTCTCTGATATCCTTTCTAAGGATCTCTATTAATCTATGGCTACGACATACGAGTCCAACGCCGTAAGGGTCCTAGTTGTGACCATTCAGACAAGGGAAAATTAGCTTAGTAACATCGCGTTAGAGCGTAATCGGAGGAACGACACTCCGTTTGTGACTCACTGGAAAATAACATCATGAACACCAAAAAATTAGATGAATGACATTGCCGCCAGTTACTTCCGTTTCCAGAATTTTTTAAATATAGTAAATGAGCTCAAGAAATTATCAAATTTTTTGTAGAGCCTCTCGACACAGTTTAATTGCTTGTGTATTTTTTAAAAACTTTATATGTTCTAATTTTATCTCTACAATTCATTTAAGTATACTGTTTGTAGGAATTTTCTAATATAGAAAATGAGGTCCAAACATTATGAATTTTTTTCAGGCTCCTTATATAGTGGACTTAATTGTGTAATTTTTCTAGAATTTTTACAAAATTAAGTAATGCAGTTTCATAATATCCACTGTGTGTAAGGACATTATGAAATTGCATTAATTAATTTTATAAAATTCTTAAAAAAATACACAATCAAGTCCACTGTGTAAGGAGTGTGAAAAAAACCATAATGTTTGGACCTCATTTTATATATTAGAAAATTCCTATAAACCGTATACTTAAATGAATTTTAGAGATAAAATCAGAATGTATAAAGTTTTGAAAAAAGTACATAAGCAGTTAAACTGTGTCAGGAGGTTTCACAAAAAAATTAATAATTTTTTGAGCTCAGTTTCTATATTTAAAAAATTCTGGAAATGGAAGTAACTGGCGGCGATGTCATTCGTCTATTTTTTTTGGTGTTCGCGATGTTATTTTTCAGTGCGTCACGAATGGAGTGTCGTTCCTCCGATTACACTCTAATGCAATGTCACTGAGCTAATTTCCCCTTCAGACAATGGTTCTCACGCGTGACCAACACCCTTTTCTTAAAGAAATATATGAGTAACAGGAGTATCACGCAAGTAACTACATATGGTACTTTACATGCTATATATTTCGGGGACTACATTTCTTACCTTCAACAATCTGTTCCACTCCTATTTTGGCTACTGGTCGGGACACGGAAAGCCTTTTAGTCGAAGTCTCTCCTTCTCCGCACGTGGTCCTGCCCACTGGAAGGAGCTTCCTAGCGGCGGTCCATTTCTTACTATCCTCGCTGTCAGTCGAAACTTGAGCAAGAACACGTTTCGCGAAGTGTTTCTTTTAGTCTCTAGTCCTTAGCAACCCTTACAACCAATTTTGTATAAGATATATGAACAAGTTCACTTGTCGTTTTTTGCATACATGTTTGCATATTTTCTTATCAATCAATACAAGTCTTATCCGTCTTCCAACTACACAAGGTACTTCACAGTATTTCGATTATAGAAATGACCTAAAACTAGTCGAAATCACACGCTGGTTCCGACCACATTGATTTTCTAGTGATACTTAGATCATTTTTTTATAACATGATCAGCATAAGCTCTGTACCGTGGTCGTAGCTACTGCTCATTTTCTTGGTCTACTGCTTCTTTAGTAAAGTTCTTCTACTAACACAAGCAGTTGGGGGCTAGAAAATGTATAAGTATTCAGTGAATTTAGGAAGCCAAAATAAAGACTTCATTGATGATAAAAGGTAAGTTTTATTTACAACTATCAAAATATTACAATATTTTACTTCTCGGAGCCACCAGACTGGTCGCTGCATGTTGGAGACCCGACCTCCATTTCCTCCGCAACCTTGTGTCCGAAAGGCGCCATTTCCTCGAATGCTTTGGTTGCTTCCTCTCCCGAGCAGTTGAAGTCTTCCTCAACAGCTTGGAGATTTATGGAGGGGTCAGAGACTTTCAGTTTTACCAAAGCAAAACTAACTCTATTCTTGACAGCTTCAAACATGGTCTGCGCATGGTTCTCCCGAGTTGTCTTGAGGACACTCCTGAGGTCTTCGAATTGTTGGACAAGGTAGTTGATCTTCTCTGTGGGATCTCCTAAATTGGGTAGTTGTGTTCCCGATCCCATATCGAAGAGCATCTTGTTGAAAGTTTTGACCTTTTCTTCAAGATTTTGCCCAAAGGCTGCCTCCTTGCCGCACTCGAACTCAAGAGCTTTTTATGTTCTCTTTAACGCTTGAGTTTGCTTTATACGAGTAAACCAAAAGATAAGTACATACGACTAGAAAAAGGAAGCATACTGGTCGAGTTTACGACCGGTTACCTTTGCATTTCTTCTCAATAGTCTCAAGGACCTCCTTGCCTCCTTGTGTTTAGTCGTCAGGTATTCGATTGACCGGTCCTTGTTCTGACATTCTTCTTTAAGCTTGGTAATTATGGCTTGTTTAGTCATAACCTTTTCTTTAAGCTTCTTCGAATCTATCAAACATGATAAAGGGGAGAATTAGTTAAAAGAAAAAGAATCAAATGGTAAAGAATGAGAGAAGAAGACACTGAAAAGGTACATACTTTCTAATTCGGAGTTCTTTTTCTCTAAAAGCTTTATTCGCTCGGTCAGTCATCCGACCACAGTGAAATTCTCCACCATATGCTACAAAAAATGGCAAACTCCTTTTAAGTATTTTTCTTAAGGGAAAGGCTATTAAAGTGGTCAAGAAAAATTACCTAGATTGCCATGTTATTGTATTCAGCAAAAATAGAGTCAGGACTCGTCTTTGCTTGATGGTCTGAAATTCTTCCCCAAGCTTCATTAAAATCTTCATCTTTGAAGATTCGGAAGTGATGAGGAAAGACAACTCTGCGAGAAGAACTCTCAGCAAGGGTCAGAACCTACTGAGATTCCTCAGGAACCACCACCTCTACAAGTGGGGTTGGAGCCACCACGAGTTCCTGAGCAGGCATTGGCGTTGCCACCTGCTCAGGGGCTGGCTCGACCTCTTTAGGAGCTTTCTTCTGAAGGGTGCTCTTGTCGTCATCACCCGGAATACCAAAGGATCCACAATGACAAGAAGAAAAGAAGCTCAAGACTCAAAAAAAAAATGCACCAGAAGTAAGTACTTACATAAGTCCTTCTTTTCATGTATATGTATCTAGCCGTTTTCTTAGTCTTTAGCTTGAAGCGCGCTGAAGCAAAATCAGTTGCGCTCGTCTTTCTTTTCTTTTGTCCCACCAACTTCACCGGTCCTGAACCAGTAGGGCTGGTCAGACCCCTCACATCCTCCAACTGGAGGTCGGAAGAAATATTCTCGACCAGTTGATCGAGAATAAGATCCCTAACCATCTGGTCGGAGGGTATGAATTCGTCGACCTCCAAAACAGTTGCTTCAGTAGCAACTGGCTGGTCCTGAGTGACCACATTGGGGTCCACAATAACCACCTAATTAACAATCAAAATTAGTTAGGTTAAAAAATTCTTCATCTAAAATGTACATTTCTGTTCGGTTACCTACCTTTGTAAGACCACCATCTTGGATGGTCGAGTGGTCGGAGCGTCAATCGACTCACAACATTCAGTGGCCTCATTGATCTATAATCCGATCGACTGCACATCAAAAATTATTTACGGTAAAACCGATCAGAAAACATATAAGCGATGAAAGGTGGTTGATATTTTTTACCCTAAGTCTCTCAGCCCTCTCTTCTGTGGAAACAACCGCTAAGATCCGAGGGAAATCAGCCTTTTCGTCAGGCTCTCTAACGCAGATCATTTTGATCCGGCTTCTGATCTCATCAGGAGACAGAGCTGTAAGGATAAACAAGAGACTTTAGGATCACAGAAATAATCGACCAATATAATCAAACTGGTCGAAATCTTTCAGGACTTACCCTCCTTGGAGTCTTTGGTCGCATCGCCACGACCAATGTACTAGAGCATCGGATGTGCTCGGGCCTTCAGGGGGCTAATCCAATGCATAGAGAAATCCTTTACCACGTGCCAGGAGGTCAAACCCGAAACACTAAGGAGTTGGATGGCTTCAACCCATCTCCTTATTTTTCCCTCCTTCTTCACAGAGGAGCGCTACTCTAGATTCTCGGTCGCCTTCCTACCAGCATAGTAAAGGCTGTCCTTTTGAGTGACCGTTATGTAGAACTAGCTTTTCTTCCATGACGACCACGAAGACTTTGAGTATATACAAATGTACTCATCGGCTTTTCCATCGTGGAGGCGCAAAGTGCACTCTCTAGGCGTGTCGGGCCAAAAATGCAATTCTGGACCCTCTGTGTATAATGCACTAGTTCAGGATCACGCTAGTGCACACAGTGGCAACATCAGTGAAATATCATTTCCATATACAAAGATAGCTAATAAATAGGCAAATAACAATAAACATCATAGTAGAGACCTTAAGGTCAAAGCTTACAATTAATGCTTCAAAGGGCAAATAGCTCAATGAAACTGCAGCGGAACGAAACAGAATAACTTCAGTGAAGCCCATCCATATGCCCACAGGCAATCAGCTGGCGTAGCGCGACCTAGTTCTCCACGATCCTTGAAGTAGACCTTGTTGACTGACAATTTCTCCACTTCTGTTGCATGTTTTACAACAAGAATGAGTACACAACCGTACTCGCAAGTCATACCACAAAATGCAATTTATAGATGCAGGCTTATTCCAAAGGAATGGCTTCTGTGGTTCTTTTGCAGAAATACGACATTTGCAATTAAATACAAATAATAGATTGAAAGCATAGGTAAAATAAATAACTGTAATAATTTTAGAAAGTTGTTTTGACAAAAACACATATCCTAAACAAGTTATTCACATAGCTGCATAAGTTATTTCACACAGCTGTCCCTTCCCAAGTTTTATGAAAATCTACCCCTCGTGTGAAATCCCCGAGCATGTCCATGACCACGGACGCGGCTATTCGAATAGATTGATTTAACACTCTACAGAGGTTGTACACTTTACCCACAAGATGCAATCAACTTGTACAGAGCTGATCACAACAAAACCTTTTAGAAACTTCATCTCAAGCATTGACACTCTCAGTGTGCTTTATGCTATACCAACCCTTCCACATCGCTTGGCATAACACACACTGTTGGACAGGGACATGGCGAACCGCCCCGTGATGTGCTCCCAACCACAGCGGTAACACACCTCCACCCATGCAACACAGCTTAACCTACTACCTGAGTAGTCAATGTCAAGAATCTGTAACTTACTAAGTTAGGCTCGTCCCATCAGGCATGTGGTTGTACGAGAGGCTCAGTTCAATGTCGCACAAAGTTAAGTCCTTAATTGACCAAGGCAAGACTTCCAATGTACTACGAATCCCTACGCACACAGGTTATTAAGCCCATGCACACAGCTCCGCCAAAAGTAGCACACAGTATCCATCACTTGCCCCAGTCTAAATCCTTTCCCACCCTATTGGTTAAGTGCAACATATACCATCAACGAGTAATAGCACATAGTACACACAGTTTTTATCACATAGTTCTATAGTCACTTAGTCAGGTTTATATTTGCAACTTACATGAGATGATGACTCGTAGCATGGCTAAGAAGACTAATCATATCTAACCAACCCACGTTGGTAATACCATAGCACCAACTAAATGAACCAAACTAGGGTGACAAAAAATTATGGCATACAATTAGACAAGGAGGTCATAACAAATTGGATATTAACTAATCCCAAAAACATTGAAATAAATAATTAAAGTAAATGCAATACTTTGAATCAATATAACTTTTGAAAACTGGATTCAATATGATCAAATGTATAACTTGCCTTGAAATAGGTCTAAGTACTGATCTTGTTCTTGATGTGTTTCTTCTTCTTCAAATCTTCCTGCAGTATCGACGTTTACTCGCAAATGAAAGCAAATAAACAAAACAAATAAATAATAGAGGCAAAACAAACTCCAAAAATTAAATAAAAATCTTAGATAAATAGATCTCAAATTTAGATGAATTTAGAAATTTGAATGGGCTCAAACGGAGTTCGGATTCAAAAGATATGACTCTCGAAAGAATCACATGAAATGATGAAATTGAGAGAGAAAAGAATATTCAGAGAATATTCCTTCGAATTAAAATAGATAAAAAGAATTAGAGACTTACAAGTGGGGTCCACTAATAAGTGAGAGAGATGAAATCAATGGGTGACATATGGGATCGACCGGATAATTGAATTTCAGAAATTAAATGAATTTCCGAAAAGGACAAAGAGGATGACAGGTGGGCCATTGGTCTATTGACCAAGTCCACGGAGATAGGGTCTATGGTCCATGGAGGAGTGGGTCGATGGAGCAGCGCCGACATGCGGCCCCCATGGGTCATAGGCATGGCTCATGGTGAACCATGTCTACACAGGTTCGGGATTAGGTTAGGGTGAGGTGGCAGTGATGCTAGCGTGGCATGCAAGGTGGCAAGAGGTGGCGGCTACGTGGCGCAACGAGGCGGTGAGGCTGCCGGCGTGGCGGGTAGTGCTATCGCAGCACCGACATGGCTGCCACGTAGGACGAAACGACAACATGGTGGTGACAAGGCATGCTGATGTGGCACTGGGTGACATGGCTGTCATGAGGTGTCATGATCTGAGTTTGGATCTGGACCGCAGGATCCATCGCCACAAGAGACAGAAGAGAGAGAGAGGGAGTTCGGCCCACACGAAAGAGGAACAACGGAGGTGGAGGCAGCCATGGCCTTCTCGGTCGGCATCAACGGCGACTAGCGGCGGAGCGACACAGCAGACTCGGTGGGTCGGATGAAGCGAAAAGCGACTTCGGCGAAAGGCGGAGGAAATCGAAGAGGCGACGCTTCGGTTGGGGATGGGACGACTACGCGGCTCCGACGAATTGGGGCGGCGGAAACTAGCGAGGTACGAGAAGGGCGCGGGGATGGACAAAGGACCTCATCGATGAGGGTTCAAGCGGCAAGAAGCTCGAGGGCTCCAATGATGACGGTGGCTCGGGTCGGGAGTAGGACGGTGCTCCGGTGGCAGGTTGATGACGGTAAGCACGGATCCCGGACGAGGGCGATGCGGGGACCACGGATGCGGCGTCTATGTGGGCGGAGAAGCGCCAGACGGTGGCGGCTCAGAGAAGAAGACCACGGACGGCGGCTTGGCGGCACAAGGAGGCGTCCCGCGGTGGAGGCGAGCTGGGCACCGATGGCGGCGGGGTCGGCGAGGCGGATGCGCAGGAGGGGCGGCGCCTTTATAGCATGGGGCGACGTGCGAGAGGTGGACTTCATGTCTACGGCGCTGATGGAAGCCGCGTCGGTTACGCATGCGGTGGCGGCGGGGTGCTAGGGTTCGAGCGGCGCTGCGCAGTTGATTGGGCCGACGGAAACGGGCTAGCGGCTCGAGCGGAATGGGCCGGTGGAGGCGTGGCCTGCTGGGGTTGAGCGGCTGGGAACACGTGTTGCACGCGCGTGTGCGGCACACTAAGGCCTAAGGGGCGGCTGGGCTGGCTAGGTGAAGCGAGCGGGCTGGGAATACAAGAAGTGGTGACCCGGCTCGATGGAAAATGGAGGGAAGGAAAATGAAAAGTGGCCGACACAGGAGTGGGCCGAAAGAAATAGAATGGGCCAAAGAAATGGAAAAGAAAGTGGGTTTCGGCCCACAGGAATTAACGGAGACTTTATTAGTTTTTCTTTTTAGAAAATAGACGAAACACAAAAGGGCAATTAGAAAATAGCAAATGCACTCGGAAAAATTCTAGAAAAATCTAGAAAATATATCCAAGCACAAAGAATCCAAATAAAATAGTTTTGATAATAGTTGGTGTTGATATTAATCATATTAAATTGTTTTTGATTTATGAAACTCTCAATTAAGCTTTATTAATTCAAATAAAATTGGTGAAATTTTGTAGGGAACTAAACTACTCAAAAGATTTTTGAAAAGCCAAATTTTGGGACGTTACAAGGCGTCCCAATCGTCTTCCCTATTTTCGCCATCCTGTAGTAGTATTTGAAGAGATCCAGATTTGCGGCAATCTCTAAGTACGCTTCATAGAGGTAGATAAAGACGTTGAGGTTGGCGATGGCATTGGGGGCAAGATTCACTAGTTCAACTCCGTAATGCTCCAAAACCTTGGGAAGAAAGGAGTGGACTAGCAACCTGAATCCGCATTCGATATATACAAGGAAAACAAGAATTTTCCCATCTTCGCTGCTCGGAGAATGCTCTTCGGCTGCTGATCTCCAAGAAATCAGGTCCTTATCAGGAAGTAACCTGATCTTCTCCGAGCTCTCAAGCTTCTTCTCGCTCAGATCAGAAGCCAACCAGTTGGTGATACGATCCGACATGGCGGAGTTTTGGATGAAGGAAGAAATGAGGTCGTAAAAGGTTGTAGACAAAAGGAGATCGGAGGCAATTTTTTCTCTCAGGAGATGAAAAGAGAAAGCAATAGGCGTAAAATCCTAAAACCCTGCGATAAAGGGGTTTTATAGCCGTAATTTTTTAACTGCATCAGGGGAGTTACCTAGAGTTTAACGGACGCAAACCAAAGTCTAACGGACAGAAAAACTCTTCGGATCCCAAGGCAGTTTCTCAACTTTAAAGTGAATACAGACCATCTCGTATGTCACAAGATTAAATGAGGGTCTGCCCGATACGACTTCATCGGAAGAAAGTGTTCACACAATCAATTCATTTAAAGTTCGGGGGCTAGCTGACGATGATTAACATCTCTATGTATTACTTTAATACATAATAAAAGACCATATGTCTTTATGGTCGTAACCCCTAAGACGACCACTGTGGTCGTAAGGATTCCAGAGGTTACAAAATGAGTACCTTGGTCGGATGAGGTTCTGTACCTAGTCCCCGACCAGATGACCGCTTGTAAAAGTAATGAACTAGCATTCAGATCTAACTCCAAATATATTCCTTACCGTGTGATGAATGAAGCATATGTCATATTTGGTCCATACCACGCGACGTTTCATAATCCAAAGACACTGACAGCAATCACCCTACGGTTGTGTGTCTTACAGACACACCAACCGCCAAATGGTTGGTACTTTATTAGCTGCTACCTTGCTTCGACCAGTCTCGGCTCTTCCAACAGGCGTCTCTTCAAGGAGCAACTATAACCTCTTCAATGGTTACTTAAAGATGGAGTGCAGAAGAAGTGGGCATCAGATTGAAGCACAACAATTGGCATTAGATTCATGTTTCAAGTCTGATTCTGTAATATAGCAAGCATTACGCTCAATGTAATTAGGATTAGTCCACTGCCTCGTCGAAGGCACCCCTGTTATAGTCAGTTCATAACAATAAAAGAGCAGTCACATTCTCTCCAAAGAACTCTTTACCATTTTCCTCTTTTTATTTTGTAAGATCGACGACTCGATCGTCGACAACGTTCATATGTGTTAGGGTGTCAGTGGTACGAAGAAAACATATTGTGATTTCACTTAGGAACAAGATAACAGATAGGTGGGTTGCAGTATCTTAGGGATACTGAGTGTTTTTCATTCGATATCTCATATCTCATCAATTAGTCTCTCCATGTTCACTTTGATTGCACTTATACTGTCCAATGTCCTATGTACGGGTGCAAAAGAAGCGGATAATTTCCGTTCGACCGAAGGCTCGTAGAGCGAATACAGGATGGAAAAATAAGTATTGATATTATCAATGTCCGACTCCGATTCTAATAAAAAAAAAACGAAACAGAATATAAAATGAACTCGTACTGTCAGCTCCGATTGCGCCTACACATAGCAGAACAGCATCAAGCTCACACAAGTCCACGCGAGTGCAATTCGTATACTTTTACCTGGGCATCAACCAGGCCAAGCCTATCCCTGCGTATCCCAATAAGGCAAACTAGTGGGCCCGATCGACCTTACAAGAGGGCCCACCCAGGGCCCAGGCCCATCTCTCCCATCCCTCTCCTCCTTCATGTCCGAGGAGTACAGCACGGTGCTATGATGGTTCCAGTAACATCCTCCTCCCCTACCCGATAGCTGGCTGCTCTCTCAGACTCAGATCCACCCCACCGCCCCCTGCACGCGGAGACCGAGCGATGCCGCCGCCGCAGAATGGGGGGAAGGTGACGCCGAACCTGGCCATGGACGCCGAGGGCACGCGCCTGCTCAACCTCACCGTCCTGCAGCGCCTCGACCCCGCCGTCGAGGACATCCTCATCACCGCCGCCCATGTCACGCTCTACGACTTCAACATCGACCTCAACCAGTGGGTGAGCGCGGTTCCTCTCGTCTCGTCCTGTTTCGCGTCACTCGGCTGTGATCCGATCCGATCTGATGCAAGTTTTTTTTTCAGAGCCGGAAGGACGTGGAGGGGTCACTATTCGTGGTGAAGAGGTGAGGCGGGGAGTTTTTTTTTTTTGGGGGGGGGGGTGGTGGGACGGGGTTTAGGGTTTGGATCGGGGGTTCTAATTATTACTGGTATGTGTTGGATCGCATGTAGGAACACGCAGCCGAGATTCCAGTTTATCGTCATGAACAGGCGCAACACCGGTACGTGCATCTGTGATCTAACCTGATGAACTCATCTGTTGGGTGTTGGTTTAGATGTTGCACTGATAGAGCTGATCTGTCGTACACTGGAACCTTTACGTTCTTCTGAAGCAAATAGGAATATAGGATATAGATCACAATGGAGTATTCCTTTTGGGTCTTGATAAATGTCCTAAATCTTAAGATTAACTTATGATGAAGTAGATTAAATAAAGTAATGAAGCAGATACAGGGAAAAACGCAAGGTTTTGGTGCATTGAGATCTTGAAATTTCCAACATAGTTTTTTTCAACATTTCATTTGATGTGAATGATATAGAACTCCTAATTGGTCATGGAATCAATCTTAACATCTGCGAATAACTCATGCAAAGAGGAACGGCAGTGAACAATTTCAGGGATAACAGTGATCAATTCCTATCTTACTGCCTGCATGCTTCCCGCTACCTGTTTATTGTGATTTGAACAGCCAAGAACAATTGCAAGTTTTGCCGTGGTTGAACCACGTTTGGCTTAGTTTTTATCCAGTTGGATGTTTTGACTTTTGAGTGACTGTCTAGCCAACTGCAGGTCTTTTGTAGTGTCATATACTCATATTAGGGATCAGAGACAATCCTAGAATGCTTAGGATCTTGGAATAGCTCTATGCCTGCGTACAAGTCTGACAGGCATGGAGCAATAATTCTTAGTGGGTTCATTGGAGAAAGTCCTGGCAGGTATCCAGATACCAGTGGGCTAATTCTCGTTAGGAATTGAATTTTGTATAGAGAATGATGTGACCTTTCGCGCATGCGTATGCACACACACACACAAAAACAGATGTCCATGTGAACCCACTGTGAACAAGCTGAGTCCACCTCTATGAGTAGCAGAACATATTGCGATTTTACATTCTCTTTATTAACCACAGTAGGGTAGGTGTGTTTTTATAATTTTCATAATATTTAACATAAGTTGGTTAGGATTTTAGGCTAAAACTGCTAACTTTGTACATCACATCTAGATGTTAAACTGTTTCACTGTATAAGTAAATTCATTGGTGTGCTCGATTCCTCATGAAAAAATTGTTTTTTTGTCTAAACAGATAATCTTGTGGAGGATCTATTGAGTGATTTTGAATATGAACTTCAGCCTCCATATTTGTTGTACCGGAATGCTGCCCAAGAAGTAAATGGTATTTGGTTTTATAACCAACATGACTGTGAAGCTGTTGCGAGTCTTTTTGGAAGGTAAGACTTCTCTCCTATCTTTTTTCCTTCATGTTGACGACATTTTTTGCTGTGACTAAGGTGTATAATGAAAACTGTACATACATAATTGGAGTGGATGACCTGATGTTCACATGGGATGGACATGTTTGAACTTTCTAACTGAAAACTGTTGAATACTCTGTTTAATATTTTCATTTGACTTGAACATCGAAACATAGATTCCAGGAAAGACAGATTCAATTTTATATAAATTGCCAGAGCCAGAGGTAAGCCATGAACTTATTTACCTAGTTAGTATTTAGTGTAAAAGCCATTTGATTTTTACTCTGTTGTTTTAGTACATTCACCAATTTGTAAATCGGTAGTTACAATAGTTGATTATGTCCTTTCGGCAGGAAGTAAAACATAATTGTGGTTTCCTTCTGTTCATCTGGCAATAAGAAGTAAATGCAATGATCTGTGTCCTTTAAAGAGGCAATTTTCCTCTCCAGCAACTGCAATCACTCTCTCTCCAGAAAATAGAAAAAAAATGCAATCGTTTGAGCCCTAACAAATGAAATCCCCATATCACACAAAGAGGTGAGAATATTCCACGATCTTGTAATACTCGAGGTAGGGGTATAGGGTACCATTATCTTGTGATCCTTCGGGAAGGAGGAGGATCATGCTCTTCTAACATTCCATGGGATACGGAGATTTTGATCTTTAGACTGACTACATTTTTTTCTTGGAAAGGCTTAATACGGTCACCTGACTTGGTGTCATTACTAATAGTACAGTTTTGTGCAAAAGAAAAAAAGAGACTCTGATTTTTAGAATTTGTCTTGTCTCTGCAAATTGTGCTAGCTTTCTATTAGTATTATTCACATGGAATGCATATGGTACGCGAACAGTCATAGTTTGATGTAGTGGAAAGTATGTCAAAATTGTTTTATACTTTGGTAGATTTCTGGCATGTGTGTGCATGATTAAGACTGCTTTAGCATTAACTTTGTTTTATAACGGCCTATGGGCCAAATCCTTGCTTTTCTGTTTGGTTCTGAACTATTATATCCCATGATACCCCTGTAAAAATTATTTATGAAAATTGTATGGACACTTTTAGTCTTTTACCGAAAATGTGTTTCAATCAATCATTTTCTTGCAGGATACTTAATGCTTACGCCAAAGTGCCTCCAAAACCAAAAGTGTCTTCCACAAAAAGGTTTTTCCTCTGGATTTCTGTATGCGATACACTTGTTTTCATCTCTTGGATTCAATCACCTAATATTTATTGCATACTGCTTTGCATTTATTTATATATTGGATTTACTTATGCCGGATTCTTCTGTTGTGCCACAGTGAGTTCGAGGAATTGGAGGCTGTTCCTACACCTGCTGCAATAGATGGTCCCCTTGAACCTCCACCATCGTCCACCGATACCTCTGATGAATCGTTGGCCAATTATTTCAGTGTATGTTCTCTTTTAACTTTCTTTTGTTTCATTCTAAAGTATTGTTTCTTCCTTTTCAACATTTTTCATCAATTAGTGTATCTTTGCAATAGCTTGGACTGTGGTCTCAGAAAGTCTGAATTTCCTTGCCTAAGCTCAATAGTAAATCTTCACTTATCTGGATTCTTAATTCATTGACCATTGTAGCATCTTGATTGATACATGTATGCCAGTATAATGCTTCTTGCTGGTCACAGTTGTACATATGTTTGTACAATTGTACTACATTGCATTAGTGACACTGCTGAATTTATGTTTTGAACAAATCTACAGGGTGCTGCTAGCGTTGGGAGTGTATCAAGTGCACCTATGGCTGTAAGAGGGCATCCGTCCACTCAGTCTGTTGCATCCTCCCACGTACCATTGATCATTCCATCTGCTGCTCCGACACATCAAATGACCCCTCCTTTAGGTGCTTCATCAGCTCCACCACTGCCCCTCCATGACACTATTGCCCATGCTAGCCGCTCGACAAATCTTGTAACTCCGGCATTCTTTGCACCTCCATCATCCTCTTCCACATCATTGGTGCCACCGGCTTCATCCTTGATGCCTACAGCACCACCTCTTCATCCAACTTCCACATCTGCCCAACGTCGTCCATATGGTACCCCCCTTCTTCAACCCTTCCCGCCACTGACTCCGCCTGCATCCCTTACCCCTGCACACAATGATGGGCCTGTTATTTCGAGGGATAAAGTTAAAGATGCCCTCCAGAGACTTGTTCAGGTATGTTTCACATTGAAAAATACATGGTGTAATATTTGTTCTATCTATGCATTAACTCTTATCTATTCCCAACAGAGCGATGATTTCATCGATTTAGTCTATCAAGAGTTGCAGAATGCACATATATAGACTGATTGATAGTCTTTATGGAGTTTCTGGGTGGGACAAGAGTGCTTGTGTTCTTTGTGAGTTTTGTATGCTTTAGCCTTTAGTCCTCAAACTTATGTATAGATTTGTCGTGATGCCTTGATGTAGAGAGTCCTTGTAGCAATGGTTGGTAGTATTTATCTTGTTCCGTCTCTCCATATAACTGTATTATCATATAGCATTTATGTAATTGAAAACATGGAATTAAAACACGGCTTGTGTAGCAACGTTAAAATATAATCTTTTTCGTGTGATATACTCAGCAATTGCCATTTACCACCTCAGTGTCAGGGCTTCGTGGAATATGTTGCTGTAATATTCTTCAAATATATGTAGTGGATTTTAGAATATATTCTTTGACCTATTGAGTGGCTTCTTACTTTCTTAGGTTCATCCATGTTCACTGGATATGAAATCAAACGGTAGAGAGAATGAGGTGACATGACACTCTTGTGCCCTTTTTTTTTTGGTTGCACTCGGCTTTAGTAAAGCGATAAAAATTTCTTCCATATAATTGAGGCAAATTTCGCTACAAGATATTACAGTTTCATGCCATAGATTGTAGGTCACTCAAATTTCGTGTGTTTTTGCTGAAAGATATTACCATTTTGTGACCTTTTGCTTTGGGACACCGTGATTATTATTTTATCATTTTTGGGCGGAGAGGAGGCGGAAAGCATGCGAAATGTCCAAATTGCCCTTCTGGTCATTAGCTCGGTCGGACCATATTACATCTGTACCCAACCCATCTGTCTCGGTCAACCTCATCCCCTTCACTCGATAGCTAGTGCAGAGAGAAGCTGAGGGCCATGGCTTCGGATGGCATCGACTCCGATGAGCAGTGGCTTGAGAGGCACATGGCGCATGATATTTCGGCGGGGTTTCGGTGAAGGCGAGGTGAGGTTCATGATGACAAAAGCATGGGGGAGACGATAGTGAGGTTGATGATGACGAGCTCACTTGTAGCGACGAGGTTGACAACAGTGGTGGTTCGGACAACGACGAGGAAGACGACTCGATTCCGACCAGGAAGATGACTTGATTCCAACGAACGACTGCAAGATAATACAATTAACTGGGGGTGACGATTGGTAGGATGGTGGAATATGTCGTGAAGTAGTTGGGTTCGATGTAAGCTCACCAGAGAGGGAGGTCGAGTGGCGACCGAAGCTTGGGAAGAATGCAAGGATGCTCGCCGGTGATGGAATCCGACGATGCTGAGAAAAAGACGGGTGCATGAGCACAGCGTAGGCGCGACAAAGCTAGCGGTGATCTTGGCACAGTCAAAGATGGTGCGAGTCCTGGCAGCGATGGTTCATGGCATGGCAGAGGAGCTCGCAGGTGGCGTTATCCAGTGATGATGAGACTTGGGCGAGGGCACAGAGAGGATCATGACATTGAGGCGCTCATGGTGAAGCGATCGGCGAGGTTAGACTGCCAGAGACAACATGGAGAGGCAGGTCGAGGCGACACCAGCCTTGGCGAGGTAGCGGAGTGTGTGGACGCCGCAGCCGCAGGTCATGTCAAGGCAGAGGAAAGGGGCGACAGGGTTGGGGCAGGGGCGGCCTGGGCGAGGCAGCGAAAAGGGGCGGTAGTGGAGGGTGGCCATGTGGACGGCAAGGTTGCGGCCGTGTTGCTGTCGTTGCAGTAGAAGGTGAAGCTGGGGTCGAAAGAAGAGGAAGAAGGATAGAAGGGCATGAAGGCTATTTCGAACTGTTTCTCTCTTTAAAACAACGAATAATATTACTATAATGATCTTAATGAGGTTTCTTCTTGCCACTGGTCTTGCCAAGGGAGCGTATGAATTCACTGACTAGTTATGCGTAACGTTGTGGTGAGACTTGTAGCAAAATCTCTAAAAAAACGGGTGCCCTCCGTGTTAGTCTGCGTAACCTGGTGAGGCTTTGTATGCGGAACTGACGATTTTACATCGATCTATCGCGGAAACGAACGAAAGGTTTTTCCTTGCAACCCCCGGCGCCGCGCGTCTTCTGTTAGCTTCATTTTGGGTTCAAACTTGTCAGAAGAAACTGAGCAAACACTACTTTACCTCTGAAAATACTCATCAGAAGAGTCAGGAAATACTACGATTTCTTGAAAGTCGCATAAACAAATGGGCATGCTAAGACCTGTAAGTTTCAACAGTATCTTCTCAATTTACGGTCTTGGTAATTAAGAAGAAAAAGAACCACTTTTGTTCCCAGCTGCACTGTGCATTGTGACAGCCGCCCATGCATATAACCTACGCCTTGGTCGTATTTACAACTCCTTGTACACAACTTTTTGCGTTGCCCGCGCACGCCGGACGTCGTACGGTCACCGGAACGCCAGCATCACCAAGAAACCCACGAACGCCGCAGCCCCGACGCAGGAGCAGCAGAGGTCAACGATGCCCTCCCGCCTCGCCTTCCACTCCTTCCTCGCCGTCTTCGCCTTCACGAACTCCTCGTATCGCTGCCTCGCCGCCTCCTCCGCGCCACGGGCCTGCCTCGTGCTCGCCATGGCCGCGGCCACCGCGGCCAGCCCGTCCCGGCCGCTCACGCCCTCGGCGTCCTCCACGCACAGGCTCACCTCACTGATATGTCCGTACCGATCGTCGGACGTGACTGCCGCGTCCAGGGCGACGCCGCCGAACAGCACGGTGAACCGCGTCACGGTCTCCTCGGTGAGCCACTTCCGGTCGACGGACACCGGGCGCCGGCTCGAGACGTTCACGGCCCGGCCGATCGCCGGATCGATCAGTATCCAGCTTAGCGTCAGCTCGGCCGGCGTGATCGGCGACGGCGCCGAGAAGCCCTCCTGGACGAGCGCGTCGACGCGGAACGGCGACCCCAGGAACCACGCCGACGAGGTGTCCGTCTCGACGACGCGCGACATGACGCAGACGCCCTTGTGGTGCAGGTCAACGGCCGAGATGAGCCGGGCGGGGAGGGAGCCCGCGGCCGAGACGTCGTTTGCCGGCGACGCCGCCGGGAACGGGAACGCATCGGCGAAGAGCGCCCGGTAGCCGTCGCCGCAGCAGCAGAGGACGTCGCGGACCGACGGCCACATGGTGAGGCAGAGCCCGCGCCATGTGTCCGGGTCGGCGGCGAGCTCGTGGAAGCTGGAGCACGCGCACCCGAGCGCGGCCAGCGACGCGCCGTCGAGCCGGCGGAGCACGAGGGCCAGGACGTCCGTGGGAAGGTCCTCGATGACCGTCGCAGCGCCGCCGTCCTCGCTGTCGACGAACGCCGGAGAACTGTTGGCCATTGCCTCAGCACGAGCGCTTGCCATGACCAGAGGATTTGCCGAGCTTGGTATATATGCAACAATGGTTTAACTTCTTTTCTTGTGGTATGAGCTGCGAATCTGTGATGCTTCTGAAGATCTTGCGGATGTGTTTGGATGGGTTTTGAAGGTAGGTAGTCAGTTTATATACAGTGAGGACAGGAGGGTGAGTGGTCACGCTCTGAAAGCGAATGTTTCCTATTTCGGCTGGACTCGTTCTTCGTCCCGGCACTGGAGAGCTAAGAAGCTACGGTGCAGCTGCCTCCTCCTGCGTTGCTCAAAAGCAAAGTTGAAAAACTCTGATGGTATCTTACCACTTTCTTCTTCAATGCGCTCACTTAGCGACACTGACACGTGGGGCCACGGCGTGTTCGACTCATCGATAGCTCCTTTTGACTGACGTGTCAACAAAGGGATCCGGCCGATTATCCGGGATGAGTGAACAGACGGACACGCACGTCGCCCTAAAAGCAGCTTAAACTGTAGGCACGGCGGCTTTGGATCCTCGGCATCAAGCTATACAGTGATCTCTACCATTAAAAATCCAAAGTCGGTATCTTACAACGTTTTGCTACAGTACATATTTTAATGTTGCTATATTTATTTGCTACAGTGTCACTGCACAGTAGTATTCACGTGCTTATAAAACACTCTTCGCGTTCTGCGTTACTGCCGTGGATCTGGATCCTTGCATGACGGTCCGAAGGAGACATAGGGTTCTATAAAACTGTTTCACGAAAAAAGTAGAAATTTCTCGAATTTCAGTCCAAAGCTATCCAATATTTGAAGCAGGGATAGAAGGTAGAAATACCTGGGCGTAGCTTCCTTTTCCACAGAAGTTTCCGTGGCGGCTGTAGCGGAGAACGTGTTAACGGAGGAGGAGAGACTGTGCCTTGGAAGAGAGAGATTCAAAGAACGACGGTTGCTGATTGATGATTGCATGTGCGCAGTGTACATGTACGTTGATGGGCAACCCACTCATGGTCCTGTCCATGTGTATGCGTGTCTCCGTGTGCCGAGCAGTGAGCACACGGTTAGCTGCTGGTATCTCACATGTGAGGCTTTCCTTTCGAGAATGTTTGACATGTGAGGCTCTATTTGCCATGTGTTATTTGCCTGTTTTTTTTCCTCAAAGAGAAGTTGACCGTCCTGCCGGTTTTTTTTCTTCTTATTTAGCCTCTAAACGAAATATAAAAGCAAAACTAGCCATCCACATCTGAAATAATAAAAAATAGCATATTTATCATGCAAAATCACTGTAGAAGCCAACGTGCTACGTAAAATCACCGCGGCAGGCACATAGACTGTAGCAGAATGATAATGATGTCACGAAAAACTAGTTTTGCTATTATGAAAAAAAAAAGTGTCGTTTCAACAGAATACTGCAACTCAGACATTCTCATTTGACCCAAGCATTACATGAAAAAAAACAGTCTGTAACGGCGTATATTATCGGTAGCTAGTAGCCCTTCTGAGCACACGCCAATCTGCGACTTTGTCACTGTCAGCTTCGGATTGAGCACTACTTGCAGAACATGCCTGATGATCATCTCTCATTTTATTATTATTGTTACGGTGATGACAGATGTTTTTTATTTTAAAAAATGCTGGTGCTAGTTGAGGTACCCAAATCTGGATTTTTTTAATAATCTATTTTTTATCCGAAATTACAGAAATAATACTACTTATTTTTTTTGACAGAAATAATCACCCGTCGCCGTACGGTTGGACAACTTAGTCTAGTCGTCCAACCGGTGTGCAACATATGTTTAACTCTCTTAACAGTGAAGCGACTCGATCCTACGGCTCCTAGTCGTCGTACAGTGGAGCGACTATGACACATGTCGCTTTGACGCTGGACCCTAGTCACCCAACCATTGGGCGACTTGGGGTGGATATATTCCGCGCGAGCGGCGGCCTGTGAACAGTCGTCATTTGAGAGAGCGACGACAACCGAAGAAAGAAAGAAAGAAAGAAAGAAAGAAAGAAAGAGAGGAGAGGGAGAGGGAAAGAGAGGAGAGGACGAAGGAGAGGAGGAAAAAAGTTTCTTCGCATCGATGACCACGACGGTGAGTTTGTACTATTATTTTGTATGAGTGTATTTTTGAAACCACGGTAGATTAGCAAGCAACATCTTATGTATTGACATATTGTTAGCAAATGAAATAATATTATGTTAATTTAAAAAATCTTTGTTTGGAGATAGTACGATTAATACAACTAGTTTAGAAGTTCGTATGGAGGAAAAATTAGTCGGTGAAAATTAATTTAGTTATACTATTCCGCGTGCTACGCTAATTGTGCCCAGGCTTGATGAATGATAACGTGTTACTTTTCTATTATATAAATATGTCGATAACCCGTGCATTCGCAAATGCTAGTTTATAGAAAGTTAAATACATGTATTTATTTACACAATAAAGAATTGACAACATTTACTTTATAGTTTTGGTTGAATTAAGGAATTATAAAATACTAAATGGTTCTAAACTTATAGGATTTCCAAACATGTGAAATTTTCGGTCTTGGTAATTAAGAAGGAAAAGAACAACGTTTGTTCCGAGCTGCATCGTGCATTGTGACAGCCGCCTATATAACCTACGCCGCGGTCGTATTTACAACTCCTTGTACACAACTTTTTGCGTTGCCCGCGCACGCCGGACGTCGTACGGTCATCGGAACGCCAGCATCACCAAGAAACCCACGAACGCCGCAGCCCCGACGCAGCAGCAGCAGAGGTCAACGATGCCCTCCCGCCTCGCCTTCCACTCCTTCCTCGCCGTCTTCGCCTTCACGAACTCCTCGTACCGCTGCCTCGCCGCCTCCTCCGCACCACGGGCCTGCCTCGTGCTCGCCATGGCCGCGGCCACCGCGGCCAGCCCGTCCCGGCCGCTCACGCCCTCGGCGTCCTCCACGCACAGGCTCACCTCACTGACATGTCCGTACCGATCGCCGGACGTGACCGCCGCGTCCAGGGCGACGCCGCCGAACAGCACGGTGAACCGCGTCACGGTCTCCTCGGTGAGCCACTTCCGGTCGACGGACACCGGGCGCCGGCTCGAGACGTTCACGGCCCGGCCGATCGCCGGATCGATCAGTATCCAGCTTAGCGTCAGCTCGGCCGGCGTGATCGGCGACGGCGCCGAGAAGCCCTCCTGGACGAGCGCGTCGACGCGGAACGGCGACCCCAGGAACCACGCCGACGAGGTGTCCGTCTCGACGACGCGCGACATGATGCAGACGCCTTTGTGGTGCAGGTCAACGGCCGAGATGAGCCGGGCGGGGAGGGAGCCCGCGGCCGAGACGTCGTTTGCCGGCGACGCGGCCGGGAACGGGAACGCATCGGCGAAGAGCGCCCGGTAGCCGTCGCCGCAGCAGCAGAGGACGTCGCGGACCGACGGCCACATGGTGAGGCAGAGCCCGCGCCATGTGTCTGGGTCGGCGGCGAGCTCGTGGAAGCTGGAGCACGCGCACCCGAGCGCGGCCAGCGACGCGCCGTCGAGCCGGCGGAGCACGAGGGCCAGGACGTCCGTGGGAAGGTCCTCGATGACCGTCGTAGCGCCGCCGTCCTCGCTGTCGACGAACGCCGGAGAACTGTTGGCCATTGCCTCAGCACGAGCGCTTGCCATGACCAGAGGATTTGCCGAGCTTGGTATATATGCAACAATGGTTTAACTTCTTTTCTTGTGGTATGAGCTGCGAATCTGTGATGCTTCTGAAGATCTTGCGGTATGTTTGGTTGGGTTTTGAAGGTAGGTAGTCAGTTTATATACAGTGAGGACAGGACGGTGAGTGGTCACGCTCTGAAAGCCGGAGAGCTGAGAAGCTACGGTGCAGCTGCCTCCTGCGTTGCTCGAAAGCAAAGCTGAAAAACTCCGATGATATCTTACTACTTTCTTCTTCACTGCGCTCACTTAGCGACACTGACACGTGGGGCCACGGCGTGTTCGACTCATCGATAGCTCCTTTTGACTGACGTGTCAACAAAGGGATCCGGCCGATTATCCGGGATGAATGGACAGGACGGACACGCACGTCGCCCTAAAAGCAGCTTAAACTGTAGGCACGGCGGCTTTGGATCCTCGGCGTCAAGCTATACAGTGATCATCAAAAATCAAAAGTCGGTATATAGTACATATTTTAATGTTAATGTTGCTACATTATTTGCTATATTATCACTGCATAGTAGTATTCATGTACTTATAAAAATACTGTTTACATTGTGATCCTCTCTGTTACTGCCGTGGATCTTGATCTTGGCATGACGGCTCAAAGGAGACGCATGGTTCTATAAAAACTGTTTCGGGGCACAAAAAGAAAAAGAAGGAATTGCTCGAATTTCAGTTCAAAGCTATCCAATATTTGAAACATGGATAGAAGGTAGAAATACCTGGGCGAAACTTCCTTTTCCACAGAAGTTTCCGTGGCGGCTGTAGCGGAGAACGTGTTAACGGAGGAGGAGAGACTGTGCCTTGGAAGAGAGAGATTCAAAGAACGACGGTTGCTGATTGATGATTGCATGTGCGCAGTGTACATGTACGTTGATGGGCAACCACACATGGTTCCGTTTTTTCTCCATTAATGGCTCGTACTAAACGCTCTTGATCCGTTCACGGATCTCACAGTTTGCCTGCCCGTGTCCGTGTCACCGTGTGTATGCGTGTCTCCGTGTGCCGAGCAGTGAGCACACGGTTGGCTGCTGGTGTCTGACATGTGAGGCTTTCCTTTCGAGAATGTTTGACATGTGAGGCTCTATTTGCCATGTGTATTTGTCTGTTTTTTTTTCCCTCAAAGAGAAGTTGACTGTCGCACGTTTTTTTTCCTTATTTAGCCTTTTCTCGATACGTAATAGCAAAACTACTTCGCCGTATCCAGAAAGACAAAAAAAACAACATATTTGACGTGCAAAATCACTGTAAAAACCGACATGCTATACAAAATCGCCACGGCAGACACCTAGACTGCAGCATAATAGCTTGCCAGTGCTCAGGAACACGGTAGATGTGTTATTTTTATCATTTCAGACACAAAAAACTAATTTTGCTATTGAAGAAAAAAAATGTATCGTTCAGCAGAAGACTGCAACTCAGACATTCTCATTTGGGCCCAAGCATTACACGAAAAAAAAAGAACAGTTTATAACAGCGTAGATTATCGGTAGCTAGTAGCCCTTCTGAGCACACGCCAATCTGCGACTTTGTCACTGTCAGCTTCGGATTGAGCACTACTGTGATGACAGATGTTTTTTTTTATTTTTAAAAAATTGCTGGTGCTAGTTGAGGTACTCAAATCTGACCATTTAGGAGGAGAAAACCCGCTCCTGGTCCGGGGAATCTGTGGGCAGTACCGGGTCGTCCGTGGAGTTGATGCTGCCTTATCATATTCATTCATATCCTTTGTTGGTTGATTCGTTGTCAATGTATCCTTTGTTGGTTGATTCGTTGTCGTTGATTTCGTCCCATCTTGGGCAGATTGATACTTGTAGCTTGACACAGTTGAGCGCGGATAGCAGCCCATGTCATAACGATGTTAGTGCGAGTAGGGTGTAAGTGGACGTGGGCTATTTGCAAATCCACTAAACTCCTTACATAAAATAATAAGCGAGTGCTGGTGCACTAACTCAAAAATTAAATGGATACTTGCAGGATGTCTATATATCTCACTATTTCACTTGGCCCATTAAAAGATCACGTGAGCTTCATAAGTACGAATAGAATGCGGCCTTTGGAATCCGACATCACAAGGTTAGAACTGTTGCCGACGGCGAGTGTCGCAGATGAGGTGATGGTGGCTACTGGCTGAGTTGTCGCGATTGGTGACCCACACGTACGACGGTGCGGCTACGCCAAGGATGTTGTAGAACCAAATTCCAACATATAGGCTCCCATTAAGTTGGCCGAGGAGAAGAAGCCAAGAGCAAAGATGCCATCCTTGGAGACGAGCATGTTGCCAAGGTAGAGTGGCTTTGCATGTGTCAATTGATCGTCGGATTTGCATAAGGAAATCAAGAGCAGGAGGATGAAAATTGGAAAGTAGGCCATATCCATTAGGCCGCCTTCTTTTCTTGGCAGTCACGAGTGAAGAAAATAGCATACAGAGATAGATAAAATTAGCTAAGGTGCATGGTTCTGCATAACAGGGAGTGGACGTATAGTTGGGAACTTGGGATTAATTGCTCTGTCAGTCATTTGACTCTCATCACATTTGAAGAACGTGGGAAATGCAGGATGGCAAAGTCCAGAATCCAGATTCAGATGTAAATATTTAACGGATAAAGATAGTAATAAGGACCTAGCCAAAGCAGTGCTGGCGCTCTTACATGATACTCCAACACTCCAAGTTTTCAGCAATGCTGCATGAAATAACTCGAAAATTCAAAATTTCAAAACTTTTCGTGTTTTTGGCTTGAATTCAAATTTATTTCCCAATTCGAAAATTCTCTCCCTTTTCCCGCTTTCCTTTTTGGGCTTTCCCGTTTTTCTTACCCAAAAGCGCCTTCTTCCTCGCATGCCTTCCCCCATCTTCTTCCTCTGCATCACACCTGAGCGTCACCAGCGCCACGCCACCATCCTCTTTGCCACTGCAGTCAGCTTCCCGCCACCTCCAGCGCCACCTTGCCTCGCCATCAAAGCAAGCCCGCACCCCCCACCGCCTCCTTGCCCTTCCCCGGCACCGTTCGCGCTTGGCCAACCAGCCCACCGCCATGTGACATGCGCACCGCGCCACAACCACTACTTCCACCGCCTCTCCCGGCTATAAAAGCCCCTCCGGAACGCACCTCCTTCATCACCTCTCCCACCAGCACCTCCCCTTCCAACGCCAGTGGATTTTGAAGAACTGCCGCCGCCCTGTGCTTCTTCTCCGACGGGCCAAGGTAAAATTCGTCGCCTCCTTTGCTTCCCATCCCTTCTACCTCCGGCACTAGCGCCCTCTCGCCACATCGAAGCTTTTCCCTACCACCCCCACCCCATCCTCGCCCCTACCTCACTGGTGTCGAGCCCTCCCTTCATGCCACCCACGGCTCACGTGGCTAGGCCACCTCGGTGCACCACAGACCTAGCCACCACCACCCCTGAGCTCCTCTCCACTCACTGATGCTCATGCACCACTCTATTTGGCCGGAGCGCCACCGCAGCACCGCCGCCTCCTTCCCCTGCTCCGGCCGTGCGCCTCCACCGCTGCGCGCCCCTTGTTGAACCTCCTCCACCCACCCAAAGCCCCAAAATGGAATCCCCATGCTTCACTAGTGCTCCCCGCACCACTCCCTGCCGCCATTGATCGCCAGAGCCGCCGCTAGCCTCACCAGCGCTGGCCACTTCGGCTCTGGAAGCGCACCCGGCCTCTGGCCGCGCGGCTCGAGCCACCCGTGCGTTGGGCCTTTTAGGCCTGGTTTGTGGGCCAAAGTGTTGGGACTGTTTTTTAGCCCATCCCTATTCGTCCATTCACTATTCATTCATATCAGCTCGAGTATTGTTCATCACTGTATTTACTGGTCACAATCAGAAAGCATAAACCAGGGTACTGTTCACAATCCGAAAATAGTAAACCTTTACTGTTCACAGTCCGAAAACAGTAACACCAATTACTGTTCAAAACCCCAAACCAGGTATGAACAGTGTAAATCAACATTGTTCATCGGCTGACACTTTTCACCCCCAAAACCCTAATTCGACCTTATATACTCATTTTGACCGTTTTGAGCCCGTGAATCCATTTATCAACTCCGTCCAGCCAAATTAAGCACCAAATAAATCCCCACCATCCCACACCACCTTTCTTTATGTTTCTTTCCGAATTTCTTTACTTGCATGTTGTTTCCAACTCATTCCTTTTCGAGCCGGGTATTTTATTTGGTTTATTTTATTTTATTTCACGTTAGGTCTCGACTTTGACGACCAAGCTCCGGAAGACGCCGGAGAAGATGAATTAATAGAAGACTTTGTGCAAGGAGGCAAGTCGCATTCGTTTGATCATTTTGAGCCTATATTTCATTTATTTATATTATTACTTTCATTACTGTATTTGTGCCAATTACATTAAATATTGAAATAATACTTTTGAATGCCATGATAAATAGATAAATCCTTTTACCCCATATACAAACCCACCTAGCTCTTGTAGGCCATATTCACCTTGACAAGTTTACATAAAATGATAGCTATATAAGTAGCATTGTCACAATGTGTTTATAAATCATGAAAAAACAGTATTGGCTATTAGCCAATGGTTTGGTGAAGAGTTGAGGGTTGAGACCAGGAGATTGGATAACCCAATAGACTGATAAAAGTGAGTCATCAGTGAGGCATGAGGGTGGACGGCCATGAGTTGGTGTTGGTCCATCACCTCACTGGATGATAGGTAAGGACAAGAACCTTGTGTCAAGTAACAGATACAGAAATTGCTCAACCATAGGTGTGGTCATTCCAACACTACAACAGGACTAGGTTATAGCAACACGTGTATATGCTGCTATATCTACAAATATGTGTTGCTAGGATGGATAGCAACACATGTGATAAGTGATGTTGTTGGTCGTGTTGCTATAATGTAGGTCTACCGCAACACAAATTAGGTGTTGTTATACAAAAGAAAAGGTGTTGCAAAGTTGCAACACGATTTTTTATTTGTAACAACACATGTTTTCGAAACATAGCTAACACTTGTTAGCAACATATAATTGATATATTACAACACAAATTAGTATACAGGAAAAATACGATTCATTTGTGTGCTACGCACGTAGAAATTATAATTGCTATAAAAAAAATTATTTGCTATTTAAGCATGTCATATTGCAGAATGTATAAAACAACTCAACATGATCAATGTTCAAAAAGTAGATTGCATTGCATTAAGGAAATAAATATAGGTATTGTTAACATCATTCCACATTACAAAAACAACTAATTTGCTGTCAACACAAGAGTTTTGAACAAGAGTAAAATTTGAGTCCTAAAATATAAAATCTAACTACTACTTTCTTTTCTTCATGAAGTTCCTTACTTCTTGATCCATCGATCAAAGAGATAAACATCCAAATATAGTAATTCAACTGTTGATCTTTTCAACCTACAGGGATAACAATAAATTGCAAGGATGTAAATATGATGTAGGACAAATGAATCTGACATAAATTGAATCTAACTAAAATTAACATACACAAATTGAAGGTCAAGCAATTGCTTTTCCTTTGGTTTGACCAATTGTCTTGTAGTTCTCCCATAGCCTTACGAGCACCTCATGTTCTTCAATTGGATAATTAACACACACTTTTCAAAATTTCATTTTTGTCAGCTTATTTTTAGCAATATGGCTGGTATGAACCATATTCCATCCAGGTTCTGAATACGAGGCAATTCACCTATTGACATTGTGAATTCACAGTCTCCAATGCCTAGGAAATACCTTATGGGCATCTGCTAGTAATTGCATATTTACTTATTTGTCTTCCATTAGAAACTTTGTAAGTAGTATAAGTATTTTTCTCTTGCTGGATGTTAAGGACAGAGTTTATCCATGTATTTCTACCAAACTTTTTAGCTTCTGTTTAATTGTTCATGGCCTAGATCTAGGATAAGAATAAGAAATGTTTTATCTCTCTGTTAGTGGATTTGAACCATTCTCTGGAACACAATCCAGATTGGCATATTTGATCTGATCCCAAACACACGTGTCATTCTTTCAAGTTTAGCACGCTTGGAGTTGTCCTCCAGCAACTTGTGCTACTCCAATAAGCCATCAAAATTAAACACTGAACAGATAATCAAATAATTCTTTCAGAAGGACCTTACTACATTGTCATTTAGAGATTATTCTTGTTTAGTGCTGCTTCTTAAGTAGGCCATTTCTCCAAAATTAGTATGTGGTGTCCCTTATTTCAATGCAATATACCATATTACCAACAGTTCAAAGAGTGGGGGACATGAGTCACATGACATAACATATTATATCTATATGTATAAAAAAAGGTTACTTACTGACATGACAGGAGCCCATAAAGAAAGGATTGTAAGAGCATTATGGTTATCTGCAAAAATTGCAAGAACCAACATGAAAATTAAAAGCACAGCCTACGATCCCACTTCAATAAAAAATTACATACAATAGGCATAAGTGTGAGGGAAGAATATATACTCTTGGAGACAGTCATGCCAGGCATACTCTAAGCCTCTTTATGGTGCGTATTGACAAGAGGTTTGATCTGCATAAGAAAGGCCACTTTAAAATACAAATTGATACTGATAAGTGGGAAAACAGGTAAACCAAAACTTTCCTCGAGAAAATAAGTGAATGAAAATTTTGTGGCAAGAATTGCAAGCTAGAAAGCTATGTATCTGCACAATAAAAAAAAGTTAAAAATGGTGTGCTTCCAACACGTGAGGAGAATCACAACACGATGCTTCGATGTTCAATAGGATTACTTGATATAGTCAAGAGGCCTTTCATGCATGTCTCTTCCAACATAGTTGTGCTTCTTCAACAGAAACCAAATGTCAAATATACGTCGTAGAAGATATTGCATCACATAGCTTTTAGGAAGTCAGAATGTGCCAAAAAGGACAAAACCTGATGCATCCACTTACCAAGGCGTACAACAGACCAGCGGTAGCAAGCGTCGGTCAAACCATGGCAGTAAGGAACACTCATGAGTAGGCTGAAGATTATCTGGACGCTCGCGTATGCACCGATTACAAAAACATATATCTTGAAAGTCGCAAATTGCATCCCATCTTGAAGTGCCTTGTTGAGAAACAATCAGGCTATTAGAACTTTCATTCAAATGGTATAAACATAAGAAAGGGGTAAGTACCATCCCCTGAACTTTTATACCAAGTTTAAGGAATTCTAGTAATTCGATTGGGCAGAAAGCCTTGTTAAAGATTATGCTCTTGGATGCAAAGCCTAGAAGGTCTGTAACTCAGCTTTTTCATCCAAGCAAATTAGCATAAGTATTAATTTGAAGTTGACACTAAAAAGTAGCATTACATCGCTCCTCAAAAGTAGAATTGTCAAAATAGACCTCAAGAGAAAGCTCAGATTGCCTATTTAAAACTCTTCTCGCAGAAAACCATACTGATGTCCTGGGCCACGGGCCAATCTAGTACTTTTATCTCAGAAAACCGAAGAGATGTTCTTGGGCCACTTGCTATTAACCCTTGCAAGTAACCATGTAAGGCCTTGTTCGGTCCATCTTATTCTTAGAATTATGATGTTAAGCTTAAGACACACCACGAAAGAGATGTTGAAAGCTAGTAACTAGTGGAGGGCGGCTTACAGGGCTGACAAGCTTAAAAGGGCATATAAGCCAACTCGGGCTAGGCCAGACATGCCAATTAGGTACCAATTTGATCTTTATACTGATGTCTTTATATAACCACACTTATCCCTATATTTGAAACAATTTAGCCCTTCCACTTGACCAAAAGAGAACCATTAGTCCTTTGCCTGAAAACTGTTAAAAGACTAACAACATGAAAGTCACTAGTGCAACAGAAAGGATAGTATGCTCTGGGATTAAGAATATACTATATTTAATATTTAAACTCACGATAAGAGAGAACATCGAGTACACAAATACCAATTTTGACCTACTAAGTTTATCAAATCCATATAGACAAACCGAGTGTTAATAATCATATCATCTCTTTTCCAACAGAGAAGGACCGAATTGTTACCTGTCGATTATCAGAATTGAAATGTTGTGAATTCTAGCATTCATTCCGAACTACCTAAAAGGGCCAATGTGGTTTTTTTCCCTTTGTGTTTCAAGATCTTCGGCAATGTCACTACCAAATGATAGGATCTTAAATGTAATATTGCAAGGTTGAATATAAATAATTTAGCTTTATAGTAATGTTTTTGGCAATTATTCCACTCTGGGTAGGCATGAAAACATACACATAGGTGTAAAAAATAACCAATTTTGCCCATGTGTTCTAGCAAGAATCCAGAATATGTCATCTGAGAATAACTAGCATCTATAGGCTCTCTACTTTTAGTTCTTGCAATAGTACACCATCCTTCTCTCTTATGCTTAGAACAATGACATGCTAGAATGTGTATCAAATATATATAGCAAAGCTCAGTTTAATATTTTTATCCATCATTGCCAAGCTAGTTAACGTCACCAATGTTGTTGATTTCTCAATTTAATCATGTCTTATCATATGAAAGTCAAGACATCATCATGCTAGTAGGGGCTGTTAAACCAAATCCTAAAAAATGTGATGCAAATGTATGTGCATGTCATCCATCTAGGTTTCTAGGCATCAAGCATCTAGTATTCAAGCATTAATTTAGATATTCCCCATTCACCCATGCATCACCCACGAATCGGACCGGATAGGTTTTAGAGTTAGAGATAGAAGAAGGCCAAACCTGGAAGGCTAGGTGGTCGATCGAAGTTGTAGTGGTGTCGAGCGCCACACCATATCATGTCCAAGGGCGGTTACCAGCGTTGAGGATTGGACGAGGGTCTGCCCAGATCCAGATCCACCAGAACAGAATGGAGGAAGTGAGCACGGGGAGGTAGTACTCTTGTGGTCTCCATTTCTTCAGTTAAAATGGTAAAAGAAATGAAACTTGATCCAAGAAACAACAGGAAATTAAAGAACAAGAAAATGGTAGCAGCTTGCACCTTGTGACTTCACTAGCTTCTGATGGGAGAGGGAGTTGCGGCGGTGGCTGCGGGCGTCGCAGCGGGAGCGACAACGGGAGTCGGGGGGCTCCTGCTCTGGTAGTGTCGGCGAGGGGCGTCGCTGGAAGTAGAGGACCTTGGAGGCAATTGGCATGTAGGAAGGGAGGAGAGGAGATGTGGCTGTTGGCGTTGGATGGAGGCGTCCTGGATGGCAGAGGGGGCGGAGGGGAGCAGCCACCGGGAGGGCGGTTGGGCGAGGGGCAGCGGCGACATTGTTGGGAGAGGCAGGTAGAGCTGGCCGTGGGGGGAGGCGGAGGCTACCAAGTGGCGGGCGAAGGGGGCGGCGGGTGGAGGCGGAGGCTATCGGGCTGTGGGCGGAGGGGGAGATGGACGGGCGGAAGCGGAAGTGGAGGCGAGGGGGAGGGGAGCAGTCGGTGGGGGCGTAGAGGCCGGCGGACTAAAGGCGAAAGGGGAGGGGGGAGGGGGGACGAGAGAACGACGGAGAGATGGTATTAAGCCCCTCCAGGGCCTATGTTTATTCGTTATTGAATTTTTGTACGTCTTGTATTTCATTTTATAATTTTAACAAACAACTAATGATCTATTATTAATAATAAAAAGATAAATCAAAAATCACAAAATAAAAAAGGGCGATATATAAGCCAAACAATATGTTTATTCGATATTGAAGTCCTATTTGTGAGATGGCGCATGTTCATCTTGAACTAGTCTGCTTATAATATTATAAAAAAAATCAATAGATCTTCCAATGTAATAACTTATAGTCACTATACATTGGATGTAAGTGTCGTAGTGAGATTATCGGCAACCACATTCTGATAGCATGCATGTTCCTTTTTAATAAAAATAAATAAGCAGATTATTAGAATTAGAACAACGAAGTATCATATCTTTCCTACTACTGTAATTACCAATTTATTTTTATTAGTAGTATAATATTAGGTGGTAAATTGGTCATAAAATTTGTAGGTTGCCCTAGCAACACATCTATTAAGTGTTGTATCGTACATTATAAAGTGTTGTAATATACTAGGGTTGAGTAGATTTGAAGCTTTCTACACTTGGGTCGTAGCAACATGACAATATGTGTTGCAGTTCAGTTTTCCTGCAACACAAGCTATATGTGTTGCAAAGTGTGTGTTAGAATAACCCAGTCCTGTTGTAGTGCAACTTGGCTTGGTACACCGCTCTCCCGTTTGAATATCTACAAGAAAGGTGTGTGCTCTTGTGTGATAGAGCAGCGCGGAACAGGGGTGGGTTTGAAAGGAAACTTGCTGGTCTACACAACGGTATGAACCCATCAGCCTCGGGGCGCAAGTTCCACTATTGGTCGGTGGTCTCCAGAGGGCTGTATGGAGTAGGACCTACTAGGTAGAGACTAGAAAGGTTAAGCAGTGAAAATGCTTTATTATCTCAGCTCGGTCGCACGCTAACGTGTTGCGTGTATATAGCTTGACAGTATGAACTTGAGATATCTTGTGGGTAAAGTTGGGCAACTCTGCAGAGTATAATTAAAGGTATTCGAATACGCCGTGCTTCCGGTTAATGAAGCTGTGTTCAGGGGTGATTTCAATACACGAGGCATAAGTAGAGATTTTGAAATGTTAAGCTGGTCATTGCAGTTGCTGAGTAAACCCCTGATGTTATATTTATTATCGTTTTACTGTTTTAAAGATAAACTGCCTTAAACTCAAAATGCATTCACATATACCTGATATGATAAACCCTAAACAATCCATTGAATTCCTAGCATGTAATTAATTATCTTTTCCATATGGATTGTTGAGTACGGTTGTGTACTCATTCTTGCAATATCAACGACACAGTAAATCTAGGAAAACCTCGAGGATCTTGATGAGGAAGGTTTTGGCAGGATCACCAGACAGCGATAATTACTGTTTTTAGGTCTCGACTGCGCTCAAGCGTGCATGTGGTTTTGAAGTTCTTGTCTTGTAATATATTAACTTTTGGCTTGGATGCCCGTGTCAAGTTAAAACTGGTTGTTAAGCCTTATCCTTGTGTAATAAAAGTTTGGTTTTTATTGTAATTGAAAGCTTGCTTGCGATGCTACTTACTTCACAACTGCACATCCTAAGCAGTTGTGAAAGGTTTAACTGTCCCAAATTTTAGGGCTGTTACAAGTGGTATCAGAGCTTAGCTTGATCGTAGGTTGAGATCGTAGGTTGGCTAAAGGAATTAGGAAATGAAGACCTTCAAAAATCTTAGTTTGAAAAATTATAAAAGAATTTCTGGAAACAAAAATATAAGTATTATTGCTACTCTTTTCCCTCCATAATGCTATCTTATCTAACCTAGATATTAAAAAAAAAACTCGATTTGTTTTTTTTTATAAAAGATTTATCCCCTTCTCAACTAATTTCAAATTTTTGCGAGAAGTTGCAGTGTGGAAGAAGCAGTGTTCAAAGTACGCTAGAATAGTGTTAAATAAAGTATACCTGTATAAGATGATCTTTTCGTTGTAAAACAAGTTGTACTATGTACTCTAAGTAGTGCATATACAACTCGTATAAATAAGAGTCATGTTATTGATAATTTGCTTTTCTAACCCGTACTTGTATATCATCCTTGTCAAAATTCAATTCCTTCTTTTCATCTTAATTCTTACCTTAATCTTTCTTAGCTTAACCTAAGTCTAGATCTTACTTACCTCTCTGTATTTGGTCAAAACAACTACAGAAATACATTCCCACGATGTCTGGAACCAGGACCAATAACAAACATCAAAGCGAGACTAACTCAGAGGATTACCGGCCAAGCATGACATAAGTGATGGCCATGATGGAAAGAAACAAATACCAAGCAGAACAAAATGAGTCAACCAACCACAGTGCAGTGTTACACTTGTGGAGGAAATCACTACCACAGGAATTGTCCACAGAAATCAATAAACTGCTACCACTATAGACAATCAGGTCATCACAAGAAGCAATGCCGAATAAGGAGTATGCTGTTAGCAGAAGCTAAGAAAAATACAAGCTAACAAAGGAGGTATGCTACGACCCAGAAAATAGCTAAGAAAATCGAGACAAATTGTAGGAGAAAGAAGACCCACAAAAGGATCAGTTTAGGGCAAAATCAATTATATTACTACCAAGGAAACAGCAGAGGTCGCCAATATCATTATCAGTATGTTTTTACTACATACAAGGATCAGCATTGGTTTTATTTAATCCAAGAGCCACCTTTTCAGTTTCTGTGACAGAATCATGAAACAGAAAAAGCAGCATGGAAAAATGAATTGAAGATGCAGCGTGATTTTCCAACCTGGCCTCTGGCTTTGAGTGAATCTCAGGGTCAAGATTATTTTTAAGGGGGTAGGTTAAAACAACCCAAAAATTTGAAATTTTCAAAACTTTTCGCGTTTTTGGCTTGAATTCAATTTTCTTTCCGAATTCGGAAATCCTCTCCCTTTTCCCGCTTTCCTTTTCGGACTTTCCCATTTTTCTCACCCGGAAGCGCCTTCTTCCCCACGCGCATTCCCCCATCTTCTTCCTCTGCGTCACACCCGAGCGTCACCAGCGCCATGCTACCGTCCTCTTCGCCGCTGCCGTCAGCTCCCCGCCACCTCCCACGCCACGTTGCCTCACCATCAAAGCATGCCCGCACCCCCAACGCCACCTTTCCCTTCCCTGATGTCGTTCGCGCTCGGCCAACCAACACGCCACCATGCGCCATGCACACCGCGCCACAACCACTGCTCCTACCACCTCTCCCGGCTATAAAAGCCCCTCCGAAACGCACCTCCCTCATCACCTCCCCCACGAGCACCTCCCCTTTGGTCCTTCCCCTTCCAACGCCGGTGGATTTTGAAGAACCGCCGCCGCCCTATGCTTCTTCTCCGACGGGCCGAGGTAAATTTCGTCGCCTCCTTTGCTTCCTCTCCCTTCTACCTCTAGCACTAGCTCCCTCTCGCGACATCGAAGCTTTCCCCTAACATCCCCCACCCCATCCTCGCCCTAGCTTGCTGGCGTCGAGCCCCCCTTTGCGCTACCCATGACTCACGTGGCTAGGCCACCTCGGTGCACCCCAGACCTAGCCACCACAACCCCTGAGCTCCTCTCCACTCATTGATGCTCATACACCAATACATTTGGCTAGAGCGCCACCGTAGCGCCACCACATCCTTCCCCTGCTCCTGTCGTGCACCTCGACCGCCACGCGCCCCTTGTCGAACCTCCTCCACCTGTCCAAAGCCCCAAAATGGAATCCCCATGCTTAAATAGTGCTCCCCGCACCACTCCCCGCTACCATTGATCACCGGAGCTGCCGCTAGCCTCACCGGCGTCGACCACTTCGGCTCTGGAAGCGCACCCAGCCTCTGGCCGCGCAGCTCGAGCCACCCATCCGCTAGGCCTTTGAGGCCTGGCTCGTGGGCCAAAGTGTTGGGCTTAGCCCAACACTGTTTTTCAACTCACCCCTATTTGGCATTCACTATTCATTCATATCACTCGAAACCTTTGTTCATCATCAGATTCTTCGTTCGCAACCGTAAAGTAGTAAACACCTGCATCGTTGACAATCCAAAAACAGTAAAACCCTTACTGTTCACATTATGAAAATAGTAACACTAATTACTGTTCAATACACCAAACCCAGTATGAATAGTGTGAATCATCACTATTCATCAGCCAACATTTTTCACCCCCAAAACCCAAATTCGACCTTATATACTCATTTCGAACGTTTCAAGCTCATGAATCCATTTCTCAATTCCGTTCAGCCAAATTAAGCACCAAATAAATCCCACCATCTCACATCATCTTCCTTTATGTTTCTTTCCGAATTTTTTTATTTGCATGTTGTTCCCTGCTCATTCATTGTCGAGCCGGGTATTTTATTTGGTTTATTTTATTTTATTTCGCGTTAGGTCACGACTTCGACGACCAAGCTCTGAAAGACGCTGGACAAGACGAATTAATAGAAGACTTTGTGCAAGGAGGTAAGTCACATTCCTTTGATCATTTTGAGCCTATATTTCATTTATTTATATTATTACTTTCATTACTGTATTTTTGCCAATTACTTTAAATATTGAAATAATACTTTTGAATGCCATGATAAATAGATAAATCATGTTACCCCACATACAAACCCACCTAGCTCTTGTAGGCCATATTCACATTGACAAGTTTACATAAAATGATAGCTATATAAGTAGCATTATCACAATGTGTTTATAAATCCTAGAAAAGCAGTATTGGCTATTCGCCAATGGTTTGGTGGAGAGTTGAGGGTTGAGACTGTAATACCCCAGCCTACTCTTAGTGCGGCCCATGTGGCCCATGAGGAGTCATATGGTGGGATTAGTCCCATATTGCTTGTCTAAAGTGAGTTGTAGTAGTATATAATGCCTGTTGGGTCCAAATTTAGCACCTCCGGGTTAACCCTTTTACATGAAGCGAGAACAAAAGTCTAAGTGGGGTGTTATGTGTGCGCGGGTCTGCCCCACGGTAGGCTGGGCATTGAGCGGATTTTGGGTCAGAGTGTTACATATGGTATTAGAGCATCAACCTTTGTTGCACGGGTGCGTGCAGGACAGGGGCGCGGGCATATGGCGCATAGCACGTGTGGTCCCGGAGTGGACACACGCCATGGCATATGTGCTGGCACTGAACGCATGGACGTGTACCGAGGGGTGGTTCTGGGTATTTGTCGCGTATGCGGTGTGCTACCGAGGGCGTCAGTCCTTGAGGGGAGGTGAATGTAATACCCCAGCCTACTCATAGTGCAGCCCATGTGGCCCATGAGGAGTCATATGGTGGGATTAGTCCCATATTACTTGTCTAAAGTGAGTTGTAGTAGTATATAATACTTGTTGGGTCTAAACTTAGCACCTCTGGGTTAACCCTTTTACACGAAGCGAGGACGAAAGTGTAAATGGGGTGCTATGTGTGTGCAGGTCCGCCCCACGGTGGGCTGGGCATTGAGTGGATTTTGGGCCAGGGTGTTACAGAGACCAGGAGGTTGGGCAACCCATTAGACTGATAAAAGTGAGTCATCAGTGAGGCATGAGGGTGGACGGCCACGAGTTGGTGTTGGTCCATCACCTCACTGGATGACAAGTAAGGACAAGAACCTTGGGCCAAGTAACAGACACAGAAACCGCTCAACCACAGGTGTGGTCATTCCAACTTGGCTTTGTACACTGCTCTCCCATTTGAATATCTACAAGAAAGGTGTGTGCTCTTGTGTGATAGAGCAGCGCGAAACAGGGGTGGGTTCCACTGTTGGCCGGTGGTCTCCGGAGGGCTGTATGGAGTAGGACCTACCAGGTAGAGACTAGAAAGGTTAAGCAGTAAAAATGTTTTGTTATCTCAGCTCGGTCCCACGCTAACGTGTTACGTTTATATAGCTTGACAGTATGAGTTTGAGATATCTTGCGGGTAAAGTTGGGCAACTCTGCAGAGTATAATTAATGTTATTCGAATACACCGTGCTTCTGGTTAATGAAGATGTGTTCATGGGTGATTCCAATACACGAGGCATAAGTAGAGATTTTGAGATGTTAAGCTGGTCATTGCAGTTGTTGAGTAAACCCCTGATGTTATATTTATTATCGTTTTACTGTTTTAAAGATAAACTGCTTTAAACTCAAAATGCATCCACATATAACTAATATGGTAAACCCTAAACAATCCATTGAATTCCTAGCATGTAATTAATTAGCTTTTCCATGTGGCTTGTTGAGTACGATTCTGTACTCATTCTTGCAATATCAACGACAGAGGAAATCTAGGAAAACGTCGAGGATCTTGATAAGGAAGGTTTTGGCAGGATCACCATACGGTGATAAATATTGTTTTTATGTCTCGACCACGCTCAAGCGTGCTTGTGGTTTTGAAGTTCTTGTCTTGTAATATATTAACTTTGGTCTTGGATGCTCGTGGCAGGTTAAAACTGGCTGTTAAGCCTTATCCTTGTGTAATAAAAGTTTGGTTTTTATTGTAATCGAAAACTTGCTTGCGATGCTACTTACTTCATAACTGCACATCCTGCACGGTTGTGAAGGGTTTAATGGTGCCAAATTTCGGGGCTGTTACACTGCACACATAAAGAAAAAAAAAATGCTACCACGACAAATTCAAGTTGGTCTTCGGAGTGGGAGGGCAAAAGCGAAACCTCACGACAAGCAAAACCCTATGAACAATTATGGTCTCAGTGAGCAAAGCAAATGACTGTGAAGTTGCAGGTATCATGGGCGCCGCGTTGCCCGCATAAGAGCTCTATGGGTTGCCACATTGACCCGTGTAAAATCTTGCGGCCAAGGGGACAAAGTACGGCTAGCCCGCAATACGTCCCACTTTCATCCTTAATTGCGAGTGCAAGCATATTGTACTATCTTATTAAAACAATGTTAAAAAAACACCACGTCCCGTTCTTAAGGGCTAGCAATTTTCACATTAATCAGTGGAAAATAGAAAGATCTATGTTGTCAATCGTGGTTGGTCTAGATTATAACAGTCTAGATTAAAAGAACGACTCCATGACAATCAAAATAAAACTAAAATTCGGAGTAAAAAATAAAATAAAACCAGCAATGTGCTTTCCATACGAATTCCTAAATAAAAGAGTTCATGCTAAGTACAATAAAACTTAAATTCGGAATAAAAATAAAATAAGCAATTTGATTTCCATACGAAATTCTAAGTAAAATCCTAAATAATTATAATTTGGAATAAAAACAAAAAAATTTGGAAATAGGATTTCTATACTAAATCCAACAAAAAATAACTGAAATTGAGAATAAGAATAAAATAAAACTAGTAATTTGATTTATATTTAATTCAAATAATTAATTTTGGAATTAAAAATAATAATTGACAATTAGATTTGTATATGAAATACAACCAAAAATAGTTGAAATTCCAAATAAAAATAAAATAAAATTAGCAATTTGATTTCAATATGAATTCCAAAGTAAAATCACTAAATAATTGTAATTGAATAAAAAGGAAAGAAAAATTAGTAATTGGGTTTAGATACGAATGCCAGGAAAACCGAACTGAAATTCAAAATAAAAAAAATTGTAATTCGATTTCCATACATATTACAAAATAAAATCACCGAAATAACTAAAATTCTCAATAAATTTAGGACTTTGATGAACTCCAATAAAAATAATTGAAATGTTGAGTAAAAATAAAAGTTATAACGATGATAACACGAATGGTATCGGGGGAGACACAAAAGAAGTCACCACGTTTGCTCTCAAGGTCACGTGTTTCTATTGTTGCTTCCTATCGAACCCGGGAGCGAAGGATCCCGGATCCTCTGTGTATTCCACAGTAGTCCCATGATCAGTAGCTAGTGTTCACAGTTAAACAAAAGACGATAGCATAACCATAATACACGATATATTCACAATATTTCAAGTTTGTTACAAAAGGGGCGTAAAGCTAATAAGCAAAATACAGCGGAAGCAAAAGTAGTAAGGTAGACCACACGATTCGCCACAGGCAATTGTCCGGGGGCGTAGCCTAATCATCCAAGTTCTCATTCTCCTCATAGTAGCCCTCTCCTGATCAACAATTTATTAAGCATGGTGAGTACAAATGAATGTACTTCGCAAGTTACACCCAATAACAGATTATAATGCATGATGGTATAACAAAGGATGGCTTATAGGGTTGATTTTGCATAAAGTAAGGTTTTCTTTTTCAATACTTGTACTAAGTTCCAAAGCAGTTTATTCTATAACTAAAATCCATTTTATAAATTCTCAAGTTTTATAGTCAGATAACCTTTATACAAGAGTGGTGAAGGATACCCTCCTACTACATGTCAATCCACCTGATTTCCCAATTGGATAAGATATCTAAAATCATTTGATAAAATCTTTTAAAATTAAAACTAAAGTCTAACTTTGAGTGGCTTTGCTCAGCATATCCATGACCGTAGGCATGGCTATTCGAATTGTTTTACACTCTGCAAAGGGTGTACAACTTTACCTACAAGACATAATCAACTTATAATATCCGCTCACACACTTCTGAAGGTGTGCTACTAAGAGATTATCACAAGGCCTTTACAATACCTCACTCTAACATCAACTCGCCTAATGAGATTAACCCCAAGTCATGGACGTAATTTACCATCGACCGGAGCAAGCCCCTACAGACATGGAATTGATACCATAGTCTACACAACCTAAAAACAGCCTGCGGGCATAATGCTAGAATGTTATAAATTAGTTAGCCAATCATGCCTATTTCCCGACTTGTGGTAGTACGATGGGGCTTTGCAAGATACAGCTCGAAGACCGGTCCTTAACTGACTTGAGCGAGTTCCAAAATAACCCCTGGGCTCGATTATAGAAATGAATCAATCCCGTGCATAAACTTGCACCATCCAAACATTTATTTCACCCAAATCTAAATCAGTTTTCAAAGCATTTGTAAGCTTCCATGACAAACCAATGTCATGGATACAATTTTAGATAACATATGATCTTTTAGCTGTAAATTCCCTAAATCAAATATTTCAGGTCTAGGCATCGCTAAGCACAATTTTCCAACATGTTCTGGTCATACTAATGTACTAACCAGATTTTAACTATGGTATCAAGGAATGGCTACTTCAACAGCAAAATTTGGTTATACAAAGGTATTGGGAATAACTATAACTTAAAACAGGAATATAAATAATTGAATATAAATAAGCATGCAGTAATATTTTAAAATAGAATTTAAATAATTTTAAATATTGGGATTCAAACATGATTAAAGGATGTAACTTTCCTTGCTCGTATGCTTGAGGATCTAACTCTTCAAAAAGATTAGTTTCCCAGAGTCGTCGAAATCTACACGCAAAAACGAGCCAAATTCAAATAATATTCAAATAAATTTAAATGTACTCCGAATTGAATAATTCTAGCGTAGATAGCTAGATATTTATTTTAGATGAATTTAGAAATTTGAATCACTGAAATCGAAGCTAGAATGAAGGAGAACAGGCTCTCGGAAGTTGAAATCACATGAAATGATGAAAAGGAAATTTTTGGAATTTAGGAATTATTTTTCTGAAGGAAATCAAATTACTGCATCATGCTGACGTCAGCAACCAAATTACTTTTCCAGTTGAATTATTTTCTCAACTGAAAAGTGGCTTGAGCCATTGACATGTGGGCCCCACGTTAGTGGACTGGGTCCATGGTTTTGGCGCTGATCCACAGTGGACTGGGCGTGCGGCACAGTGCTTTGCCACGTAGGCATGACACACAAACAGGGCGGCTGAGGTGGCGTCAGCTGGCACGCACGTGGTGGTGCCACGTCGGCTTGAGGACAGCGGCGCGCACAGGGACCAAGGGTCACCGGCAATTGGCGACGTTCTGGCGGTCGGCGAGGGCTTCACCGGAGAGAGGGCATTACGGCGAACACGATGCTTACCAATGCGGTTGGAGAGTGTGAAGGAGTCACCGGCGACGAGGAAGAGAGCGGCGGCGACGTTCAGGTCTTGGCGGCGAGGTTGCTCCGGTGTTCCTCCGGCGACGGCGAGGTGCGCCCGAGGTAGAATACACGACGATGGTGCTGACGATGTAGATGAAGATAGCGGAGCGGCGTTGACTACATTGGAATCGATGGAGAAAGCGCGCACGGTCAATGAGATCCAAACTCAAATTCTGATAGCACTAGGGCGAGAGAGGCTTTGAGGGTTGCGGGGTTGGGATGAGGAGGAGGTGGCGCACATGGTGACACAGCTAGGGCGACGAGGGCTTCACCGGAGCGGTGGTTCGGCGTTGAGGCAGCGCGGCTGGCGCCAAAGAAGAAAGAGGAGAAGATGGGTGGCGTGGCTCCGGGCGGGAAAAAGGGAAAGGGGGGAGGATGGGAGAAGAAAGAGGAGAAGGAGAGACTGGTGGCTGGCTTAAATAGAGGGGAAGGGGAGGTGAGCGGTGCGGGTATGTGGTGAGAGGCGGCACCGGGCAAGCGGTGACTGCGGGCTGTGGGGGCAGTTGAGCTCTAGGCAAGGGGCACCGGGGGCGGAGGCGATGCGAGCATGCATGGCGCACACAGGGGTTTGTCATGGCACACGAGAGGCTACGTGGCGTGCGAGCGGTAGGCCGGCGCGGCGAAGCATGCGACGCGAGTGTTGCGCTCGCGAGGAAGGAGGGAGGAGAGGCTGACATGAGGGGCCCACATGTTAGTGGTGAGGTGAGAGAGGCATGGGCTGGGCTAGAGGAATGGGCTGGCGCACGTGAGAAAAAGGATTGGGCCGAAGAGATTCAGCCCAAAGGCATTTTTCGAATTTCTTTGGATTTACTTATTTTAGAAACGGGTTAAATCAGTTTTGCTTTTAGAAAATAGTAAATAAAGTCCAAAAATAATAGAAAAATTCACAGAAATTCCCTGAGATATTCTGGACTTAAATAAAATAGTTTCAACTTAACATTGGTATTTAATTTCGCAAATAAATTATTTTGGTTTTAACATAAATTTTTATTCCAGAAAACTCGATAATTTTTATTTTTGAATTTTATAATCCTAGAAAATCCAAGAAAAGCAAGAAAACACTTTTAAAACTCAAAAAATCTAGTAAAATAATATTTTATTAATTTTAAATTTGGTAACCGAACTTTGGGGATGTTACACTTCCTATGGAATAAAAATAAACAATAACTAGAGTTTTGATTAAAAATACAAGTTATAACGAGGATAGCACGAATGGTGTCGAATGAGACAACGAAAGGGTGCAATGGCATCGATTTGTCCTGCAAGAAGACATTGATCCATGGGAACGCAAATAACCAGGACGAAGACGACAGAGATGAGGATAATATCATGTTGCTCGCCAGAGTTATTGAAGAGAAAGTCCAGTGTTAAAAGAACCAAGGGCAGTGATGATAAGTGGTGAGCGTCGGTGTTATTGAAGAAGTTAGTGGTTGTAACATACCAAACTATGGCCCTTTTCAAAAATTTATTTCAAATTATTTAATTCAAAGTGTTGGTCTTCTTTTGGAGTTTTTGCATTTATTTAAATTCCAAATCCGTAATTCAAATCCAAATTCCATCGTCTCAATTCAAAACTCATTGTTAAATTCCAAATTTGAATTTTCTGGCAAAACCACTTGGCCATTTCTTTTTCCTTTTCCTTTCCTTTTTCCCTCTTTCCTCTTTCTTTCTTTTCCTTGATCTTCCTCTGTTCGGTAACTGCGCAACGATTCGCCAGCGCATCTACGATCTTGTGGCGCGTTCTTGCGCCACACCCGTGCCCCGCTTGTGTCACGCCGTGTCTGAGCCACGCACGCTCTGTTCGTGTCGCCCACGCGATCAATGCCCACTACCGTGGGCATTCATTCTCCTTGTCGTTTCTTGTTGCCATGCATCGCCATCAAGCTAGCCGAAATCGTCGCCATGACTCCCATCGCACACACACCCACTCGATTGTTGTCTTCCCTACAAATGGGAGAACAATGAGCTCCTTCTTCCTCTTTCCCCTCCATCCAACTCCCACTGTCCCAGGAGCTCCGTCGCCACCGCGAGCTTCTTCTTCCCAGGCGTCGGCCGCCACCCCATTCCACGTTCCCATCACTCTGGTGAGAATTTTGCTAACTCAACCATGTCACATCGTGTTCCCGAGCTCCATGAACTTTTCCCCTCAATCAATTTTGCTTTTGGTTGCAGTTCATCGTTGGATTTCGTCGTTTCTTCCTCTAGGCCGAAATCTCCTCCGTCGCTCGATCTCCTTCTCCGGTGAGTTTTCACCTATTGGACCGCGTCATTATGTGTTCCCGACCTTCTTCTACCCATCCTTCATCTCGATTCAGCCGATTCATCGTCGTGGAGAGCCGCCACCGTTGTTGCCTTCTTCACCACCGCCAGCGCCATCACCTTGCCGCCTCGGTCGCCCCCGAGCCTTCCCAACTCACTCGGCGGCCTCCCCGCGTGCCCACGCCGCCTATGTGCACGTTGCCTCTGCCGTCGTGCCATTGCATCGCCGACACCATCGCGCCCCTACACGCCACCCCTGTGCCCCTCCGACACCACCGTTGCCCCCATGCCCCTCCGACGGCGCCGCCGCCACCGCTAGTGGGTAGGGAACCCCTTTGGGGTTCCATTTTTTGGGTCACCGCCCACTCCCGTGCCACCACTCGCCGCTGCTCCCGTGCCGCTCAGGGCTCCTCTGCTATGCTATTTTTTGTTGTGCTCTTTCTTTGAGTCAATGACACTCATGGCCCACATGTCATTCACTAACTACTTCACTCTCTCTCTCTCTCACTAACAAATGGGGCCCATGTGTCATACTATGTCTTTGTATTATAAAATCAGAATGAAATATTTCTAGAATATTCCTCTCTCTTCCAATTTTCAAGATTCCCAAATCCAATAAACTTTCGGATGTTCGTTGTCTTCCGTACGACCTCTGATTTCATCGATTCTTGTTCCTAAATTCATCTAAATTCAATATATTCCTTCCAGTACTAATTTTATAATTTTTTAAGTTTATTTGTTTTTCTGTTATTTATTTTGTCTCATTTCGTGCATGTAGAGTCCAATGCCGTCAAAGTCAATTTGGACCAACCGGACGCAACAGCCTCAACCTTCGACGAAGGTAAGTCTCATTTGATCATATTGTACCTATGTTTTCCTAAATCTATTTTAATTTTCAAAACTATTATGCATTGCTACTTGCATAAAATGATAAGTTCAAATCGTAGGTTGTTAGTTAATCCTAAATTGATTGTACCATCATCTGAAGTTGCTATCTATGATCCATTGTCACCCTAGCATAGAAAACCAACGATGTTGATTACAATATTGTTGGAATAGTTAAAACAGTAGAATTGCTTAGACATGTGTTGTCGGTCATGACCACCCATTGGGAGGAAACAATTATTACCTTTTATGCAAATCTTTTTTAGAAATATATGGCAATAGGTATTACCAGTAATTTGCAAAATAAAATAAAATAAATTGTGGAAAACTTGTTTAGACTAGGGCGAGTGGGTTGAGTTTTGATTGTGTCGCCTTGGTCGATTAAGGACCGACACTTGTGTCTATCAAAACTGAGCACCACCGTACAACCACATATCCAGAATGGGGAGGATATATCCAACTAATTTACCGAGTCTGAGCATTAAGCTAATAGGCTGTAGTGATAGGTATTCTCTTGATTGGTAAATGTACTTCCATATCTTGAGATGTATAGGTTATGGTAAATGTACTTCCATATCTTGGGTTGTGCAGCATCGTAAGTGAACTTCCATGTCTGTCGGTACTTGCACCGTATGCTGGTAAATGAACTCTACGTTCGGGCAGGTTATCCCCCACAACGGTGAGCTCCGGGTTCATGGTAGTTGACGTCCATTACTTGCGTAGAATATGAGCTATGGATGATATGGGGCCATTGGGTAGCTAGGAGTGTCCTATTACTGGTGAGCGGCACGTTGTCGCTAACGATGGCAAAAAGATTATCCATATCGATAGACAATGACCAAAGCAGGCATGCTGATATTAGTGAAGATGGGAGACCACCACAGTTAGTGAGGAAGCCATAACGTTGACTTGGCCAACGTTGAAGAAGAGGAGCGACTAACACGAGAGAAGAGGACGTCAAGCATGTATGACATCATGCTTGTGTATGTACATGCATGCATCCGTACGAATAGAAGCGTGGGCATCATACAGGCATGCATTCGGAATAAAAAAAAAGAAAAATTGCAATTTGATTTCCATACATATTCTAAAATAAAATCTCCAAATAACTAAAATTCTGAATAAATTAATAAATTTAGCAATTTGATTTGTGTACGAACTCCAATAAAAATAATTGAAATATTGTGTAAAAATAAAGTTATAACGAGGATAACACGAATGGTGTTAGGGGAGACACAAAAACAAGTCACCACGCTCGCTCTCAAGGTCTCGTGTTTCTATTGTTGCTTCCTATGGAATAAAATAAACAATAACTAGAATTTTGATTAAAAAATACAAGTTATAACGAGAATTGCATGAATGGTGTCGGAGGAGATCACGAAAAAGTGCAATGGCATCGATCTATCTTGCAAGAAGACATTGATCCACAGGAAAGCAAAGAGACGAGGTAGCGACGATAGAGATGAGGACAATAACGTGCTACTCGCCGAAGTCATTGAAGAGAAAGTCCAGTGTTGAAGGAGCCAAGGGCGGCGATGACAAGTAGTGAGCGTCGGAATTGTTGAAGATGTTAGTGGCCAAAGAAGCTCGACGATCAGGAAGCCCTGGAAGAGAGAAAATAAAGCTTTGCACTGAAGAAGAGCTATGAATAATATGAGGCCATCAGGTAGCTAGGAGCTTGCCATCACTAGTGAGGGGCACATTGTCGCCGACGATGGCGAAAATATTCTCTATATCGTTAGACAATGATTAAAGCAAGCATGCCGACATTAATAAAGATGGGAGGTCACCACAGTTAGTGAGGAAGCCACAACGTTGAATTCATTAATGTCGAAGAAGAGGAGCAACTAACATCAGAGAAGAGGATGTCGAGCATGTATAACATCATGCATGCGTATGTACATGCCTACATGATGTCACAATGACTAGCATTAAGCAACAATTAGGGTGTAGTAGAAGATAACTATGTGGTAAAGTATTGCATTACAAGGGATAGCAGTTGAGAGGGATCGATCAAGATTTAAGCTTACTGTTGGAAGTTGAAGCACAAAAATTATGACGGTGAGAAGAGATAGTGTCAAGACCCGGATTTACACATTCGAAATCCTCTGTGTATTATGAACTAGGTCCGGATCAGTAGCTAGCCCACACATGAAACATCGATGAAATACCATCCATTTATCGATTTAACTAAAAAGATCTCAAAATAACAAATAGTAGTAAAAAAATAGACCTTATGGTCAACGTTTACTTAACTTACCACGCAGGGCTAAAGAAACAAATAAACTCTTGCAGTGGAATGAGAAAACCTAGAAAGACCAATCAACATGCCCACAGGCAATCGAGTGGAGAACACATCTTAATTCACAAAGCCTTCAAAGGACTCCTCTTCGTAGAACTCTTGAGCAGTTCCATACTCTTCAACTTAGCAGCAAAGTTGAAAGTCGTGAGTACATAAAGTACTCAACAAGTCGTAGGAAACTGTATGCAATTAATATTCATGTCTGGCTTGAACAAAGTAATAGTTGTATGGCTCTTTTGCAGAAAGCAGTATTGATAGTAAATATAGTAAATCGATTGAAATGCGTAATTGAAAAGAATAATAAATAAATAAATAATTGCTTTGAAATAACCAATGAATGTGAAGTTCACTTCCCAACCAAACCACCAAGTGAACATCCCATCCACCAAGTGAATCTCCCATTCAACCTCCGACACATTTGTATAAAAAAAATCTCTCAAGTGAAATCCCCGAGCATTGTCCATAACCGGGGACACGACTGTTTAAACAGTTTTAACTCTATCGAGGTCGTACAACTTTACCCACAAGAGATAAATCAACTTACAACGTCTGTTCACACACTTCTGTAGGTGCATGACTAAGTGATTATCACAAAGGCTTTACAAAGCTCCTTCTTAACCCAATTCTGCCCGCTATGGTTTCAACATTGGATGTCATCACGACCAGATATGGCCCCTTTCTTGCTCCATTGTGAATATCCATCCCGGAATTCACACTTCCAAAAACAGAATTAAGCTAAGACATTGCTAATTAATTAGCCAGGTCCATCCCATATCGGACATGTGGTTGTACAATATGACCTAGTTCAATGGCGCACAAGATTAAGTCTTTGACAAGTTACTCAGGCGAGACTACCTCATCCAAAACAATGTGCCTCACACCCCCCCCCCCCTTTACTGAACGTCACTCGCTTAAGCATAAATTATTTTGTTCAACAAAACCAATGACAATCCCTTCCATCGCACAAAATTTTATAATAGTGGCACCACACCACAATCAATACAACAGTGATATAACACCACAATTGCACAACAATGGCATCGCACCACAATTATATATATCATTAAGTCAAATTAACATTATTGAACATGTTATCATGAGCTCATCATAACTAAGAATGACTAAGCATCTCTACGATACCCATATTAGTGATAAAAATATGTCCAACTAATATTGACCATCCAATGATGACAAATGATTCATGGTATTCAAATAATCAATGGAGGTGTAGTGACAAATAGGTGATTAACTATTTCGAAAACGGTTGATATAAAGATAGCATGCAGTTTGATATAAAACAATATAATTTTGAAATCATAGGTTCAATATTATCAAAGTACTATGACTTGCCTTGGCTTTGCTCAGTTACCACACTTAGATCTTCAAAGCTTGCTTCTATTCATGCTCCTTGAAACAGATCGTCTAACGCGAAAGAAAACAACACGCGAAACACAAATAAATCCAAAAGAAACTCAAATAAATCCAAAAACAACAAACCAACTCTAAAAATAAATATCTCGATTTTAAATGAATTTGAACGGACGGAATCGGAGTTCGGACGAAGGAGAACGAATTATCGGAAGATATGCCGGAAAGGAAAAAAAGAGAGAGCAAACACTATTCTGGATTTTAGAATTTCCATTCCAAAAGAAAATTTCAGATTACTGTGTCAGCATGACTTCAGCAAGGGAAAATGATTTTCGGCTGGAATTAAATTTCTAAAGGAAAAGATTTAATACTGACATGTGGGAATGGGCTGTAAGAGAGAGAAAGAAAGAAAGAGGAGCTGACATGTGGGACCCACATGATAGAGAGAGAAAGAGACATAAAGAGCCAGGGAGAAAATAGAGAAGGCATGGCCGCGACTTGCGCTCAACGGCGGCGATCGATGGCGAAGAGGTAGCGGTGGCCAAGGGGTAAAATGGGTTGTCGACAATTCGGCGATGCTGAAGGAGGTGGTGGCGCGGTGAAAGCGGCGACGGCGGTGGAACAGCCGGCTCAGCCATGCAACAACTACGGTGGTTCGACAACACTTGGAGGAAACCGAGGGGAGCACGAGGTTGGCGGCATCACAAGGAACTCAAGGGGCACCTTCGGGCAGCCGGAGGAGGATAAAGGCGGCGGCGAGATGGAGACCGGCAGCGGGAAAGAAGGGTGACGGTAGTAGCTCGGTACGACAATGGAGAAAGGACAAGAAGGGAGGGGAATGTAAGAGGAGAACGAGAGACACACGATGACGCACATGGGAGGGCAAGGGGGTCACCGGAGAGAGAGATTGGAGGTAGAGGTGGTGGCCGGATTTGGGGACGACGAGGGCGACGGTGGTCCAGCAATCCTCCGAGCAAGGCGACTGGAGCACGATGTAGAACGTGGAAGGGTGAATTCAACGGCGGTGGGGTCACAAACGAAGGACGACAAACGGATGCAGAACGCGGCAGTGAAGTGTTTACGGTGGCGGCGGCTTCCTCAGTGGATTCTGGCGAGACAAAGGCAATAATGGGCATTGTGGTCTAGGGCTTGGGGAGAGAACGTTGCGGCGAAGATTTTGACACAGGTGGCTGCTCTTAAATTGGGCCAGACGGGGGAGTGCAATGGAGACGGGGTGCGGCAATGTGTCCGGCTCGGACACGAGCGAAGCTGGCGGGAGGAAGAAGGAAAAGAGGGAGGAGGGAGGAGGCTAACAAGCCGGGCCCACTCGGCAATGAGAGGAGGGAAGGGAGGCGGGTTGGGTTGTCAGCCGATGGGAAAAGAAAAGAAATGGGCAGACGTGGCAAAAGAAGAAAGAAGGGGAAAATAAAAACGGCTCGAGAAGAAAAGAAATGTGGCCCGGAAGGAAAAAATCCATAAAAGGAGATTCCGAATTTCAAAAATTAGATTAAAGCAAGCCGAGCTCAAAGAAATAGCAAATAAACTCCAAAAAATCCTAGAAAAATCTAGAAAATACTCTAGAACTTAAGCTTTTAATTTAAACAAGAAAATTCAAATGGTTATTTTTTATTTTTAAATGCTTCAAATGAACTCCAAATTTGGGATGTTACAGATAGAAGCCACACAGTTTGGTGGGATAGCTGACGTGTGAGGGAAGATAAGTTTAAGGTAGATCGTCCATGGTGCATCAATGTATGCGTGAGCAAGATACTCTAATATATTATACCATGTAAACTGATAACATAAACTGCTACACACATAATCAATGTATTAATTGAGATTAAATAGAGGTACATGTGCATGCATACAATTTAGAAAAAAAATAACTAATTGAGTAAGAATAGGGGCATGCAGCTACATGATCTATGCATAATAAAAAGTGACTAGTTTTTAAGAACCCGAACAACTTATTATGCTCAATGATTTTCTTCCATCAAAGCACGTACTTCAATTACGTCCTCATGTTGTAATTTCTTTCAAGCTTCTATTGTCGTTTTCAATGTTTAGGATATCTTAAAAGTCTAAATAGCCTACAAGATACGTAAATATGTTATCAAACATTTATACAAACTTTCAAACAAATCTAGCCGTGCATGGCACGGTGCTAATTTCCTCAAAAAAGAAGGAAAATTTCAATGCATGACTCCGCGTAATTTTTAAAATAATATTATTTAATTAATAATTACAAAATTAAACTATCGCCATTTCATATGACGACAGAAGCCTGTCACCAGATGAAATGGCGACGAGTGCTCTGTTCCCACTGCAAACAGTGCACCGAGAACCTGTCACCAGTTGAACTGGCGACGTACTCCTGTCGTGAGATGAAATGACGACAAGAGCCTGGCACCAATTCAAATAGCGTCAGATTCCCTTTTTCGTAATTAAGGTAAATTTACAATTTTGGTATATCTACAATTGTCCGCACTTTCGATAATTTTCGAAAAGATAAGGAAATATGAGGTAGAAAAAAATTTATGAGTTTCGATGTGACCAAATGTATTTGGAATGCATTTTAGATGGCGCAATATAAAAAATAGCCCCCTTAGACGGCGTAATATCGAAAATAGCCATGTTCGGCGTTGCAATATTATAAATAGCCTCATTCGGTGGCGTAATATCGAAAATAGCCCCGTTCGGCAACACAATATTATTAATAGCCTCGTTCAACGGCGCAATATCAAAAATATCCCAGTTTAACGACGCAATATGAAAAATGCTGATACGGCACAAATTAAAGGAGCTCTAATTTGAACACGAGTTGGCTGATCCTTCACGATACAATCCGTTCACAGCAACAGCCCTTGATTTCCTCACGCAACGCTAACACCTGTAGCTCCAATCTTCTTGTATGAATTCCAATCAGCAGCCACAACCGTGTCCTCCAACCGAACAGCGCCAGAATCTTTCTACTCCTCTCGGTGGAAGCACTCAGAAGTAAATAAGGTCAGGGGATTAGGTTGGCAGCTACCAAACCCTGTTGATCCTTCAACTCGAGAGCACAACTCAATAATCAAAAGTAAGATCACACGTGATCAGCCCACAACTTCAATCAACAAGATCAAAACCACGCAGCACTGGATGAACACGATCAGAGTTCATAAAGACACACGATATGGTCGCCTCAAGGCAATTTTTGATTTTTTTTTTCTTAGCTCAAGAAACAACGTCTGATCTACATAGTTGCCGACTGGTGCTTATTTATGCAGCGCATAGCCGACTTGACTGTGGACTAGAAACGGACTCGATTAAGAAACGGAATAACCACGAAGGCTCCACACTAACTATTTTCTTTCCTTTTGGATAACACTACCACGCCGCATCTTTCCCTAAGAGCATGTACAATGGACTTATATCAGTCGTCTATAACTATTGCCACGTAGGATTTTTTCTGACGTGGATGAAAGAGAATGAAGAGAGAGAAAGATGCTGTCTACAATCCTGTAGTCGACTATAGCACAAGAAACAAGAAAAATATTAAAAGATTGTGTGTTCTATAAAGACAACTAAAAAGACAGCAGTCGTCTATACTATTGTATGAGTTGTCTTTAATGCTGTCTACAAGTGGTATGGATAGTTGTTATAGACAGCAGCTGTCTATACCATTGTACATGCTCTAAGTCGCATGTACCTGCGCGCTTCAACCTTCCTTAGCTTCTCACGCTTTGGTTCAGGTCCCACACGAACACCCACACATTCTGTAGCCAGCACGACCCCTACCACATGCAGCCGTGTCACGCGCGCACACAACACCCTGCGCTCGTCCAACGCCTCTTTTCTCATGCAGCTTATGCGTGTGCACAACATCCCATGACCGATCACACCTCCCTCCCTCTTGGCCATCCCTCTCGACCATCGTGGTTATACTTGTACTTGCCGTTGTATCAAATGCACGACATACTTTGCGAACAAGGTGAAGTCATCTCACGTACGAAAAGGTTAGAGCTAGGGTGGTGTGGGGTGTCACAATACTAAATCCTTCACACGGTTACCTATACATACAACAAAAACAAATGGTATCGAAATACGAGACTAGCATAAATTCATGTAAGTCGTACATAAATTAATATTTACATAACAAGACTGACACATTTACTCACGGGCCCTCTTGGGGCATACCCCACGTGTAGCCCCTGGCCTCACTCGGGGCGGCTGCAAACGCTGGTGCGAGTACGTCAAAGGCTCTGGTGACCGAGGTACCCTACCGACATGAGTAGCCTGAGGGGATGTCGCAATAGGGAGTGTCCCCAAAGGGTGTGCCCCGGGGGGGTGTTGTGTCGGCTGGCTCACTAAGTCGAGTAAAGGAATTGAAGCATAAACACAAGTTATAAATACTTACATCGAATTTGCCGATCCACTTCAGCGGCGGCCCGTACGTACTGGAGAACTCTGTGTAGTCGGCGTCGGCTGGTAGCAACCCCTGGAACCTCTAGAGGATATCCATGCGCCACGTGTCTGGGATATCATACGCTGTCGTGCGGAAGCCTGTGCAGTGTAACCTGGTTAGGTAACGCACGTCCTGAAGCGTCGGCGTCATCTCCCCATACGAAAGGTGGAACGTATGCGTCTCTGGCCTCCACCGGTCAACCAGCGCCGTCAACAAGCACTGGTCATACAGAAATTAACTGCCTCGACGTAAACACCCTAGCGACAATGTCCTCCTCGTCCTCCCACGTCACCTCCACCATCGTAGCTAGTGGAAGCAGGTCCGCCGCTCTCAACCTGTGTCGAAAGGATTGAGAACATACGTGAGTCCATCCACATAAGTCAGAATGAAATTAATTATAAGGTCATAACAATACGTACCGTGGAACCCAACGTGGGTCCACCCTCCATGTCCTCATGAGCGTGCGCAGCCACAACGCGCCAAGCTCAATGGGTTGCTCGCCCTCCTACGGGAGGATGATACTGAGACGACTACGGTGAGTCGGGTCAATGGAAGGGTCAAGCAGCTCGTACGACCACTGCACAGCCTCTCTTGGGGCCGCCATACCTGAAATTTAAGATGGGCAATATTTCAAAGATTATCTTGGCATTTACAAAAGTTTACCGTGTAAAAATGAGAACATAACTAGAGCTTAGAATATTTTAATCAGGCTCTACGCGCCCTATTTAGCTACTCTGGAATTTTTTGGGGAAGTTTTAGACCTAGCTTGCTATTTTCCTAGTTTAACATGTATTCTCGGTATGTACAGAATATTTATCGTGCAAAAATAAGAACAAAAATATAGCTAACAATATTTTAATCAGGCTCTACATACCATATTTAGCTACTCTGGAATTTTGACGGATTTTTTAGAGCTACCTTGCTATTTTCCTAGTTTAAAATGTATTCTCGGTATGTACAGAATATTTACCGTGCAAAAATAAGAATATAACTGAAGCTGGGAATATTTTAATCAGGCTCTACACACCCTATTTAGCTACTCCGAAAGTTTTTGGGAATTTTTAGAGCTACCTTACTATTTTTCTAGTGTAAAATGTATTCTCGGTACGTACAGAATATCAATCGTGCAAAAATAAGAATAGAAATGAAGCTGGGAATATTTTAATCAAGCTCTACACACCCTATTTAGCTACTATGGATTTTTATGGAATTTTTAGAGCTACCTTGCTATTTTTCTAGTTTAGAATGTATTCTCGGCATTTACATAATATTTACCATGCAAAAAGGGGAACATAATTGAAGCTAGGAATATATTAATGGGGATGTACACACCCTATTTAGCTAGTCTGGAATTTTTACGAATTTTTTAGAGCTATTTGCTATTTTTCTAGTTTCTAAATTATTTCCTATGTAAAAATTATCTAACCTACAATGGTAATCTAAAGTAAAAACAGACTACACTAAAGCTAAAATGATCTAACGAAATTAATTCTCAGTTGCTAGTTTTATTTGCTAACCAACCAGGGTTTTTATTTAAATTACAAAGTTTTAAAAAAATTACCTGTGAGGTAGACGACAAGATCTACTTCCCTTTCTCTTTCTCCTACACGACGAACGGGTAGGGCTTCGTCGCATGTGTTTTCTCCTCTCCTCTCTCCTTTCGCTCCCTCTTCTATTCCTCCCCTTTGCTTGCTCTCGGTTGGAATGAGTGGAATGTGGTGGGGCGATTTTTGTGGTTTCAACTGGCGACAAGACTACTGTTCACCCCATGTCGCTAGATGAAATGGCGACAAGGTGTTGTCGCCGTCCATGTGGTACATGTCACCATTTCATTTGGCAACATTTCATCTGGCGATAGACTATTGTCGCCAGATGAAATGGCAATAGGAGTCCATTTTCGCAAAAAAAAAAGACTATTTCATTTTGTAATTATTAATTAAAATAATATTATTACAAAAGCTAATGCCCGGATGCGGCGCGACGCTGCGCTCCAGGCACTGACAGATAGAGCTCGGAGTCAGGCCATGCCGGCAGGCACGACCACCTCGCCGTGCCATGCCAGCACGACTCACCTCCAGCGAGGCCCAGGCACAGCCAGGGCACGACGGGCCACCGCTGCCCTGCAAGACGAAGACAGACGTGCGGCCGTGCTCCACCTCCACCATCCACGCCCACTCCCCCTCGTCATGGCCTCCTCCTCCCGGACGCCGGCGAAGAGGGAGGAGAAGAGGTGGTTGGAGGGAGGGCGACTGGAAGGAGGGAGGTGGCTAAACGAGTGGAGGGAGGACGGCGGCCAGTGGTGTGTGGGGAGGGAGAGGGAGGGAGGCGGCTCGAGGAGTGGAGGGAGGACAGTGGCCGACAACGCGTGAGGAGGGAGAGGGAGGGAGACTGCTGGAGGAGTGGAGGGAGGGCAACAGCTGGCGGTGCGTGAGGAGTGAGGGAGGGAGGCAGCTGGAGGAGTGGAGGGATGGCAGCGACCGGCGACGCGTGAGGAGTGAGAGGGAGGGAGACAGCTAGAGGAGTAGGGATTGCGGATTGGGTTGGGAGCCGGGACTCAGGGGAGGTCGTGTGGGGGAGTTGGGCCAGGCCGGGGGAGTTGGGGACAGGGTTAGTTGGGCATGCTGGGGGGATTGGGCCAAGCCATGGGAAGGGTTGGGATAGGCTGGGAGGTATTGGGCCAAGGGGAAGGACTGGACCTCTTTCGTGCTAGGCCGGCCTATGCACGTTCCAACTGGTCGTGTCGTGCCATCCGATGGGCCACATTCTCGGGCCCAACCCAGCCCGCTATTCATGTTGTGTCGTACCGACCGGGTCGGCCCGAAAAAGCATGGCCTAAGTCCCAAGTCTACCGACGGATGCTGCCCGCGTCCAAGCGCGCGGTTGGAGTGCCGTTGCCGTTGCGCGGTTGCGCCTCTGGTCACCTCGTGCTATTAAAAAATAACTCTTGACTCCCCGGATGCGGGAATTTTTTTAAAATAATATTTTTTAAAAAAGATAATTACAAAAATAAATAGTCGCCTAAAAAAATTATAAAAAAGTGTCCCTGTCGCCAGTTCAACAGGAACCTATCGCCAGTTGAACTGGCGACAGGGACCCTCTCGCCACTCCGTTGCCTGTCGTGGTACCTATCGCCAGTTGAACTGGCGATAGGTTTTTGTCGCCAGTTCAACTAGCGACAGGAACCAAAAACCCTAATCTAACTTAGCTACTTGTGATTTTCATAGATTTTGAATGGTACGAAATCTGTTAAACTCGCAATAACATTTTTTGATCGTGGTATGTTGTTCTAGTACGGTGAATTTCTGAAGAATTTTGCGAGGACGATTATGGTATGAATGATTCGTAAGTAGGAAGGTAAGTGATATTGCGATGCACCCAGGAATTCATACACTTGCTCATGTACATGCACTGCATATTACATAAGGAAACTAATGTGAGCTTGTCATTACTATCAAAACTACGATAAATCACATTGATATTACATAACATTCAGCAAAACATCATAACACTTAATCAAAATGATAATTCATAACATTGGCTACATATTACTATTGTCCGTGCTTTCTCGTGGTCGTAGCCTCAACGTCCCCCATGTGGACTGTCTCGAGTTGGATGACCGGATGAGGTCCCCGCGGTGACATCCGGAGTGCTGATGTCTCCTTCATCCTGAGGATTTCTCGAGGGACATTTCTTGAAGGTGTGCCCAGACTCCCTACAAATAGAGCACTTCCTCATACGACGTCCGGTTTCTGCTTCGTCCATGTCGCTCCTGATGCGCCGTACCTGTCGCCGGCCAACCTTTTCCTTGAGCATATCCATGTCCACAGCCCAGATTAGTTGCTCCCAGGTCGGATGGCCAGTGAAATGGACAACCACAGCGTAACCATACATCTCCCCAGTCTAGGTTTGCATCACCGCCTCCTTGGTGAAATAGTTAGAGAGGTACTGATCGGGATACTGCGCCACTGTCGAACATGCGGCTATGACATGGGAGCGGGGCTTATGCAAAAGAAGGGGCTTGTTGCAAGTGCATGTGCAACTACAGCGGTGTAGCATGCACTCGTGGGTGACCCTCTTGCGGTTCGTCCCGCGACGTCCTTTATCCCTGAACATTATCTCGAAGCGAAGCTCCCTTGTGCCCATCTTGAATACCCGGTGCATCTCACCCTTCTTGCTCTTCTCCTCCATGTACTTGGTGACCATGGCGGAGTAGAGTATTCTGTCATTTGCCATGGCAAGCGACGCGTTGTTATTTCTGTTAACAAAGTAGTTCGTCGTACCGTGGAGAATTGCCTCCACAATATCCACCAAAGGGAGACACCTTGCACCGCACATGACCTAGTTGTACACCTCGGCTAGATTAGTTATCATGACACCATATCGAGCACCACCCCTGTCATGGAGCAGCGACCACTTCTCTTTAGGCTCGTGTACAATCCAGTCCGAGAAGCATTTCACCTGCGCCCCCGTCCTCCTCGTCAATCTGGGAGCATCTGTGGGTAGCTATGGCAATGCTTCGGAGGCCTGGTCAGCGCTTGGGGCGACCCTTCTCGCTGCCTCCCTTATGTGCGTCTTGGTTCGCTCATCCAGAATCTTCCAACGTGCTTCGAACTTCCACTGCTGGTTTTGGTTACACAGCCACTTGAACAGGTTCATCAAGTCTTTGTTGCGTAATTGCTTGTAGAAGTTTGCACCTAAGTGCCTTATACACCACCTGCTCTGCAGATCCGACCATGCAAGTGGTACGTTTTCTCCTTGTTGCAGCTGGGTTATTGCACGCAACAGGCCTGCATGCCGATCATGTATGAGGCAAACGTTTGGACGGCCTTGCACAACAAAAATCCTTACATTCTTCAGGAACCACAACCAGTTGTGGTAGGAATCCTCGAACGTGCCCCACCCTAATTCCAATGTCTTCTGTTTTGCCTTCCGAGCTTTGGCATAGCTGATTGTATACTCGAACCGAATGATGGATAGTGGCTCAAAATCTATATTATCCATGATCTCACTATACATAAGGTTGGCGATGAAGCCTGATAACAGGTTCCAGTGGGACTGCACTGACTCATAAACGATGCATGTGTGAGAGACCACTATAGAGCACTTTTAGTAGGTGTCCCACTTAGACTGAAATGCATGCACTCGCCAAGGGCATCCCTCTATGTCGCACTTCATGTCGTAGAATCTTGGGGTGGACTTGACGACTTTGAATGTGCGTCGTACCGACAAGGCCCAGAATTTGACCGCGTCCTGCACGGTCTCCTTGCATTTGTACATAGTTCCTAGCCTGACCTCACTCTGGTCGTACTCCCACGGCACACGGGAGCCTTCATTGACGACGAGGTTCTCGAACTAGTATGTGTTCCAATCAGATGGAACCGCCTGCTGGTCCACATCATCCTCGTCGTCGGAACCTTCATCTTCAGACAATGCCATGTAGTCTCGGTCTTCGAGATCCATCCTTTGCACTATGGCTTCCACCTCCTCACCCTCGTTAGTAAGACCACTAGCTTGCTTGACCGTAAGAGCTACTTCCGTAGGGTCTTCATCGACAGCATCAGCAACTCCGGGAGTTTCAGCCATTGTGTGCGACGCACTGTGGCTGGAGTCCCCGACTTCCTCTTCGGCATCAGCATCCCCTTCTTGTTCAGTCGTGGGTGGAGGAGTGAGTTTGGCATATGCTTGAACCAGAAGGACCAATTTCCACCATGTCTCCCTCGCGATGCGTACATATGATTGCCATAAATTTGGTCCCTTCAGCTGCACTAACTCTCAATATGTGGGTTGTCCTACCCGTGGGGAAAGACAGCTCAATCTCAGATCATACAAATCACGATACACTTGGAATGTATGGAACAACCACCGCATCACAGCGCCCTATGTACGCTACTCTGGTCTTGCTAGGGCCACAGTCGCCGATTGGAAATAACGCAAATCAATCCCCTCAGGACCCTTCATAATAGTCCCTTGACCATAGTAAATTTTGAAATTGACGACGTCGGTCATATTTGACGCACTGCACCATATAACCGCATATTTAAAACTATACTACTCACCAAAAAGTATTATGTAAAACGTACTGCATTACGTAATCGTACATCTAAAACTATGTAATCTATTCGGTTAAAAAAATTACTCGAGAGGTAAGCAATCGGACAAGCAGCACTTCGCTAGCTTCTCTCCTCCCCTCTACTCTTCTCTCCTTCTCTTTTTTCTGAATAAAAATGAGTCATGTGTTGAAATTTAGGGTTTCAAGGAGGATTTATAGGGTCAATCTTCCTGTCGCTAGTTCAACTGGCGACAGGAACCTATTACCAGTTGAACTGGTGACAGGTACCTCGACCGGCAATAGAGTGGCGAGAGGGTCCCTGTCGTCACATTTTTGTAATTTTTTAGAGTGACTATATATTTTTGTAATTATATTTTTTTTTAAAAAAAATCCCGGATGCGGCGCGGCGCGCCGCTGTGCTCCAGGCACCGACGGATGCTACCCGCGTCCAAGCGCGCGATTGGAGTGCCGTTGCCGTCGCGTGGTTGCGCCTATGGTCAGCTAGTGCCTGTGGGCTGCGGCCTGCGGTACGCACGCACTCGATCAGGCCGGCCCGGCGTTGGTGCGGCGCCCAGCCAGCGAAAAACGTCAGATGCGCAGCGAGTTTTGCGGCAGCGCCACTGACACGCGCGCACGCGCCGGCCCACCACGATTCCCTTCGTCACGCATGCAAGCAACGGGTTCCTACCTGCGCCGCCGCTATCTGTGTATGCGCTGCACGAAATACGTATTGGAAGTGATATAGATGGTGTGGTGTGATTTTGGTGGAGGTACGTACAATCGCACCACGATGACGATATGCATGCATGATGTATCGATCTTATGGTGGCATGGACCGGCGGAACCATCCCGGGGCAAGCAGGGCGGCTGCCCCGGGTACCCCTCTTCCTGCGCACATTCTTCAGTAGGTGACTAATGAAAGTGAGTTCAATAGGCTAATTATTGTTATACACGCACATGCTACCATTGTTAGCAGCATACATTCTGCTTCAGTACTCTAAAATAATTAACAGCACAATGGGAACAAAGCACAAGGATATGAGACAAATGATGAGCTGCAGCCACAGAGAGTCAGGAAAAGAAGGATCCTCCGGCCATTATTGGCGCCATGAGGGCATAGGCGCACAGCCGCTGCGCCGTAGTCCCTGCGCGGCCGCGCCGCGTTGGGCGTTGGCTGTGGATCGAGATGTGTCGAGTGCAAGCTGCATCCGGCCCAATTGCAGCCCAAGCCAAATCCCCAATGAATTACAAATGCACTAGTAACCATTCCCCATTCCTCCACCTCCAGGCCCTAGTTCCAGCGTCTGCGGCGTGAGGGCTACTGGCGTGGCGGGCGGTGCTATGGTATGGCGCGTGTGTGCCGCCAGATGCGTCTGCAGCGTAAGCGCGAGCGAGCACTGAGGTGCGGTGCAGGGGCTGCGGCGCGGGGACGGTGAGGCGCCAACTAGTCAACTACCGAGGCTTGACACAGGGGCTGTAGTGCGGGAGAGCGTTGAGGCACGGCGCGGGCGGAGGCTGAGGCGCGGCGCGGGCAGGGGCTGAGACTCAGCATGGCACGATGAGTTACCGAGCCAAAGACAAGAAGTCGGCTCTCGCCGGGTCTTCAAAATTCTGGTTCCGCCATCGTCGCAGCGAGGCCCGTCTGCAGATGGGCTCTGATCTTGGCCGCTGGAAGTGCATGACGGCCCGATCAGAGGTTTCATTCGATTTGGACGGTGGGCGCATCGTCCGTATCGGCTGGGCCTACAGTGCAGATACGTACACACGTACGTGGGCCTCCATCGGTCGATCCATTCCGTACGTTTGTCCATCCATCCGTTCCTAGAAATATTTTTTAAATAATATTAACTTAAAAAATATTTTTTTTAAAAAATAGTCGATTTTTTATCCGTACGTTTGTCCATCCATCCGTTCGTGGAAATATTTTTTAAATAATATTAACTTAAAAAAATTTAAAAAAATATTCAATATTTTTACAAAAATAGGCATTGTCGTCATTTTACATTTGCGACAGGATGCTATTTACTGCTAGTCACCGGTTCAATTGCCTATCGACATTTCAATTGACGATTCGCTTTGAAGAGTGTGCAAATCGGGATTTTTTTAAATAATCTATTTTTATTCGAAATACGAAATAATACCGCTTAATTTTTTTTACAGAAATAATCTCTAGTCGTAAATGCGGTTGGGCGACTTCAAGTCGCCCAACCGAAGGCGACATTGAAGGTTCGAGGCATAGTCGCCATACCGCACGGCGACTTAAGGTCGTCGCCATACCGTATGGCGACATGGTGGCAACTCAACCAAGTCGCCATACGGTATGGCGACTTGGGCGGTTATAAAATCACATGTCGAACTGTCGCCATTCCAAGTACAAATCGGCAGAGAAAAGAGGAGAGAGAGAGAGAGGAGAGAGAGGAGAAAGAGAGGAAAAAGAGGAGGAGAAGGAAAGAGGAGGGAAGAAAAGGAGAAGAGGAGGGAAGAAGAGGAGCGCGTGAGGTCGGTAAGTTTTTGATATTACTTTGTATAAGTTTTTTTTCTAAACCATGGTAGGTTAGCAATCAACTTTATGTGTAATGACATATTGTTAGCAAATATCTAGAGATGGCATAATTAGTTAGTAACCATGGTGCGTTAGTGAATGAACCTAGCTGCACATGCAACAAGCTAAAGCTTCTTCACAAGCCATGCTCTCATGTTCTCGCCGCGTGTGGGACGATCCGCATGGACCCATTTAACTTTGTATCTGAGTACTTCATGAAGGAAAAGGTTCAAGCGGGTGTGGTGCGGCGAGCTAAGAGGCTTCAGGGTTGTCGGTAACTTCTCCACATTGGATATTGCAAATAGGACTTGGGTTCCAGATCTAGACCTATTGAGAGGGGGAAGGGCCGTCGGCAGAGTCGCCGATTCGAACGATATGGACGAAGGGAAGTCTGCGGCGGCGGTAGGCGCAGCATAGCCGCCGCCAGAAGGGCACACTCGTCGAGAACTTGCAAGGCGTCCTGGCGACACGAGGAACTTGTATTACATTTCCTACTGTTGTAACTTGTAGTTCATCGAACTTTGGTTCTTGTAAGCAAATGCCGAACTAATTGTGTCGTAATTGTACTTTGGTTCTTGTAAGCAACTACCCAACTGCTAGTATGTTTTATCTTAATTCTATCGGATAATATGGAATAGCTTGGTTTTCAGAACTCGTTCATACATTGCATATTTCTTCGATGCATATAACTTAAAGCACGCGACACATCAATACAACATGTCAACTCAATAAAAGGCAACCGCAATAACGCGTCCACCATTTCGTTACATGCTTTAGGAGATTGAACATAAGGCAACCCACATAGAGTGTTCTCCAGCTGGGCGTCCTTATTACGTAAGGTTTCGATGCGTGTACTTACATCCATCATACAATCGCGGGACATGGGCGACTTGACATACCGGCCCGACATATACAAATTCCGCGACAAAGGCAAGGAAAGGCTCATCTTGGTGAACCCGCCGCCACAACAGATCCGGCCGCCCGGCGTAATCCGTATCCACGACGTTAGTTATGAAGAAGTTAAATCCTTCTTACGATTCTCATTATACGGTGCACTTACATCATCGAATCGCAGGATATGGACGACTTCGACATACCACCGACGTGGGCGATCCGCGACAAGGGAAGGGAAGGCGGCGAGGAGTTCAACGCCGAGCTAGCAAGAAAGGAAAATGGCCCCGGTCCACTTGATGAGGTCGGTCATTACGTAGTAGTACCCGTCATACCCTCTTGTTTTTATTATCCCCTAAAGGCATGTATACTTATATGGTCCGGATGTACATCATGGTGTACCGTAGTAGTAGCGAGGATGACTAAAGCAATTACCGAACCATCATGCCATGTCACTCGTGTAATGTGCTACGTCGCGGACTTTAATGTACTTCTCGTCCGTGTCTCCGCTAAGCCATGAAAGCAAGCCTATATTATTTCGTATTTCGAATATCACTTACCTATCTACTTACCATTCATTACTATCTGAATCGTCCTCACAAAATTCTCTGAAATTTGGCGACTACAACAATATACGACGATCACAAAATGTTATTGCGAGTCTGACATATTTCGTACCCTTCATTTCTACCGAAAATAAGAAACAGACCAACCAACGTTGTCACCACACTTTTATCTTTACAAAAAATAACATCATATAATACGATTTGCTAAATACAATACCTACAAAATGTAATATCTATTTTAACACAATTGTTCCAATTGGGTTTACATAATTGTGAGTTTAGGAGCTTAAATCGCCCTTCGGTTGGGCGACTTTAACTAAGTCGCCCTTGGTTGGGCGACTTGCACTAATGTCGTACATCCGTTTGGCGACTATACCCATGAGGCTCTAGTAGCCCAATGGGACGGCGACTAGAGATTATTTCAAAAAAAATTAAGCGGTATTATTTCTGTATTTCCGAATAAAAAATAGATTATTTACAAAAAAAATTCGTGCAAATCGTCATTTCAAATGGCAGTAGGAACCCCCGGGTTCCTATCGTCAGTTGAACTGTCGACAGAAAATGGCTAAATAAACCCCAAAAATTGGATGAAAATTCATTTTAACTCCAAAAAAAAGAGAAGAGATAGAAGAGAGAGGAGGAGAAGAGAGAAGTGGCGTAGCCAAGTCCTGCTGGTTCGTAGCGGAGGAGAGAGAGAGAGAGAGCGAGGCAGATCTAGTCTTCCATTTTGAGGTAAATGTTCTTGCAAGTTTGTACATAAATTCAAAACCTGGTAGGTTCAAAATGAAAGTAGCAACATGGAATTCAATAGATTAGATAATTTTAGCTGTATTGCACTTTAATGTACTACATTATTTTAGTTGTGTATAGTTTAGTTTATTGTATAGATATTATTTATGGTGCAGTACTAGAATGATTTAGAATAAATTCGCAAAAATACTAAGAAAACTTTGTAGGTTTTCACTTTTACACGGTAATTTTTTTGTTAATGCCAAAAATACTTTTTAAACTAGAAAATAGCAAGACACCTCTAAAAATGCTATAAAATCTAAAGTTACTACACAGGGTATGTAGAGCTAAACTAAAATATTGTCAACTTAATTTTTGTTTCTATTTGTACACGGTAAATATTTTGTAAATGCTGGAGACACTTTTTAAACAAGGAAAAAAGCAAGATACCTATACAAAAATCTATAAAAATTGCAAAGTAGCTAAATAGGGTATGTAGAGCTTAATCAAAATAATCCCAACTTAATTTTGGTTTCCATTTGTGCATGGTAAATATTTGTTTAATGCCAAAAATACTTTTTAAACAAGGAAAATAGCAAGACACCTCCAAAAAAATCTATAAAAAAAAATCTAGAGTTGCTACATAGTGTATGTAGAATTAAACTAAAATATTGTCAACTTAATTTTTGTCTCCATTTGTACATGGTGATTATTTTTTAAATGCTGCAAACACTTTGTAAACAAGGAAAATAGCAAGATACCTATAAAAAATCTATAAAAATTCTAGAGTAGCTAAATAAGGTATGTAGAGCTTAATCAAAATAATCTCAACTTGATTTTGGTTTCTATTTGTACATGGTAAATAATTTGTAAACAAGGAAAATAGCAAGGTGCCTATAAAAATTCTATGAAAATTCCAGAGTAACTAAATAGGGTATATATATACCTTAATTAACATATTGTCAACTTAATTTTGGTTTCCATTTGTACACGGTAAATATTTTGTTAATACCGAAAATACATTTCAAACTACGAAAACAACAAGACACCTCTAAAAACTCTATATAAAATCGAGAGTAGCTAAACAAGGTATGTAGACGTTAATTAAAATATTCTGAATTTAATTTTAGTTTCCATCTGTACATGGCAAGATACCTCTAAAAATTTGTATGTCGATATAGTTGGGTGCAGATAAGTTTCGTATGTGTCACTAATCGTGCAATAATTGAATTAATTAGATATGTCGCTTCTTATTACTTTTTGTATATGTTTCCTAGTATTTACAATGTATGCACTGAATTTTTAGGTATGGTGGACCCAGAAGACGATGCGTAGTGGCCGTACGAGTTGTTTGACCCGACCGTTGACGCGAGTCACCATAGATGCCTCAGTACCATCCTCCCCTACGAGGGCGAGGCAGCGATTGAGCTTGGCACGTTGCGGATGCGTATGCCCATGAGGGCATGGAGGGTGGACCCACGTTGGGTTCCGAGGTACGTGTAGTTGTGACCTTCGTGTACTCAATTGTAGTCTGACTAGTGTGGGTGGACTCATGTATGTTCTTTATCCTTTCGACGCAGGTTGAGAGCGGTAAGCCTCCTTCCACTAGTGAGGATGGTGGAGATGACGTGGGAGGACAACCAGGACCACGCGGGTAGTGGTCGTACGTCGCGGTGGTTTCCATACAATCGGTGTCTCCTGATGGCACTGGTTGACCGGTGAAGGCTGGAGACGCACACGTTCCACGTTCCGTATGGGGAGATAGCGCCGACACTTTAGGACGTGACCTTCCTAACTGGGCTGTCTAGTGCAGGCTTCCCCCTGGCGTCACACGATGTCCCGGCCACATGACACACGGAGATCCTCGCAAGATTCCAGAGGGTGCTACCACCCAACGCCGGTTACAGGGAGTTCAACGCTACCCATGAGCCATCGCTAAAGTGGATCTACTAATTCTATGTAAGTTTTTATAATTCTTGTCTTTCCGCTTCAATTGCTTTGTGCAACTTAGTGATGTATCCCTGTCTTCTTGCAACCGGAGCGTATGGCACAGGATGCACCCAAGTACAAGGTGAGGCATTTCGAGGCCTACGTGCTATGGTTGTTCAGGTGAGTAATGTCCCTAGGGTCCCACGGCGACAGCATCGATAAGCACATGATCCGCTACACACACGAGCTGGCGAACTTGGAGGTACCGCGCCCTGTGCGACGCATCCCACCAGGTTCGAGACAGCTCCATCCTCTCCGGATGTCCGCTACTTCTTTAGATGTGGTCCTTCGACCGTTTCCAGATCGGACGACTAGTTGGACCTGGAAGCCTACACCGCCGCTGTGTACGACGGCGACGTCGACCGGTCGATCATGGCTACGGTGTGGTGTCACTAACAAGTAAGTTTTTTGAACATTTATTCTTTTTTGTAATGAAATTTTATTTCTTGTGCTAAGTTTCTGTTGCTCTATTCCACATGTCACCTTCATTTCGATCACTACGCACGCATCCTACCCGAACTACGTTGCGATGTTTGATTAGTTGAAGAATGACCGCGCAATCTGGACACCGTACACTCCCGATAGGGTGTACACATGCGCACCCCGAGGCCTATCGAGCCTATGCACTCGAGACAACGCGTACTAGTGCACACGGAGGAACTTGGTACACAATGTCTTCATGGTGGAATACCACGTGCACCGTGTGATGCGCCAGTTCGATTTGCGACAGGAGGTCCCAGTCCCCTGGGGCCAACGGCTGCCGCCGAACGTCCATGTGTAAGTTCACGTTTTATTTCTGTCGTACCATTTGCCTTATGTACCTACGAAATAATCGTTTTGCCTTCCATAGGTGCACTAGGAAGGGAGTACCTGCTATGACTTGATGGGATGACAAAATATCCCTTGGGTTGAATGTTGGCTCCACGCCTTGGAGGACGTCATCCAGGAGGATTCTCCCTACAACCCTGGGACGTACGAGGGGTACATCGAGTGGTACTCTAGTCAGACAAGGGTTTGTTGCATCAGGGTCGTGGACAACCCACCACGACACGAGGCCGCGATGACAGACACATATCTGACCCAGCCAGACTCTACATTCCATCGCATGGTATGTATTGAACGGCCATACTTCTTATTTGCTTCGCAAGTTTTTTGTTTTTAACTTGTTAATTATGTGTACAGGTCGATCTACAATGGGAGATGCACGAGTTGGCGACCTCCATGCGTTGTATGATGCTCGGGGTGTGCTTTAGCATGATGGCGTAGGAGATCAGAGAGGTTATGGACCAGTCCGTTGGGGCTTCACAACTGCACGATGTGCCCAGACACACCTAGCCGACACCCCCTCTCGCGACATCCCCTCGCGCGACACCCGTGCAAGCTACTCACGTCAGTAGGGTACCTCAGCTACTAGAGCCTTTGACGTACTCACACTAGCGCACGCAGCCGCACTGGGCGAAGGCAAGGGCCACACGTGGGGTACACCCCAAGATGGAACACGAGTAGATATTTGTTCTTATAAATATCAGTCATGTCATGTAAATATTAATGTATGCACAACTTACATTATGCTAGTCTCATGTTTCGATACTATTTGTTCTTGTGTGTACAGGTAACCATGTGAGGGAGTCAGTATCGTGACACCCCACACCACCCTGCTTCTAGCCTTTACGCCCCACTTTTGCAGAGCGAGATGACCGCACACTGTGACGTTACCATTTCAGACCGAAAAGACTGCACGCTGACATGCCACCTTTTCAGACCTTAAATACTGCACCTGGTCACGTCACACACTACCACTTTTACAGACTGAGATGGTAACACACTACGACGCTACCTTTTTAGACCGAAAAGACCACACTTTGCCACACCACCTTTTTAGACCGAAAAGACTGCACACTGTCACGCCACACGTTGCCACTTTTGCGGATTGACATGACAACACACTGCGACACTGCCTTTTCAAACCGAAAAGATCGCACTCTGCCACACCACCTTTTCAAATCGAAAAGAACGCACCACAACACGCCACACACTACCACTTTTGCAGACCGAGATGACAACACACTACAACGCTACCTTTTCAGAACGAAAAGACAACACTCCACCACGCCACCTTTTCAGACCAAGGAGAAGAGAGCTAGAGGAGAACACTACACCACCACACCCAACACTTCACCAAATATTGGTTCACACAACAGAGAGGAAGGAGATGTCGAACTCGTCGGCGAACTTCTACGGGAAGATGCTATGCAAGCGCAAGTGGCCTGCCGAGAGGGCTAAACCCTACCCGGATTATTCTATGAAGGATGCGCCGGTACCACCAAAGTTCCCACGCCCGCAATGTGTGTGCGAAGAACTGGCCGCCGCCTGGGTGTACTACACACGCGGGAACATCCTCGTAAGCGAATCTTGCGCACATAGATTTTTCATATCTTACAGTCCAATCCACATATCCCTAACACATTTGCGCATGATGACAGCCAGAGATGCGATGCAACTTCTTTCAATGGATCGATGGCCCAGACTTGTATGATAGAGCGTTCATCGAGCAGAAGTACATGTTGAAGTATGTAATGCGAGTCAAGATCTTTGAACGCTGGAAACCTTACGTACCTGACCCTATTAAAAATGCACCAAAGGAGCCTAGGAAAGCAGGTTGGTAGTGGAGGACCCCCGAACAGGAAGCTGAGTACGACCGTGCCAAGCGCGCGGCAGATAAGGGGAATGCTCCTACTAGTGAGACTGGCGGCCGTCCTAGCGCTCCCTGTCACCCGGGTGTAGTCCGGATCGAAGAGGTCAGTTATGTTCAATTTGCATCATGATTATTAATTTGGCCCTACATTGTACTATCATAACATCATTCAATCGTCCAGCCTATCTCGTAGAACATCGCTGACTTCGAGATTGGCTGCCGCCGTGGGCAGTCCAGAGACAAGGGGAAGAGACCGATGGGCCGCCAAGACTAATCGATTTTGTTCCAATCAGCCTTTTTCCCGATTCCAAAAAAACGCACATGCATCGTAGGTGTATTTCGGTTTGTTGATTCGTGCATGTTGGCGTTTCTAATGTATGTAACCAAACCCAGTGCGCCATATAATTCACAATTAAATTATGAAGTCTTTCAAACTTAAATATCTTTTCCCAAATATTTCGACTATTAAATATTACATAATCTTTTCCCGAAGGGATCGGTTCCACGAACAATACAATCGAGACAACAACGCGCATGGCAACCCTAAATCCAAATATTTTTTTATTTCGCTCCGAAGGGGGCTGTTTGTGTTATTCTGCCGCTGAACTGGCGTTCCAAATTGCGCCGCCGATCTTGTATTCTCTACTTCACATTTTGTTATCTTCTCTAATTTCGGATTCCGAATTACGCGGACACTTCAAGGTATTACTTAAAAACTTCGCGCAATACACTAAATATTTAGGTTGAATTCTTTACAAATAAATTTTTAAAAAAAATTAAATATAGGGCCATTTTGCCATTCCAAATGGTGACATGTTCCTATCGCCAATTGACAGGTTTTTGTCGCCATTTGGAATGGCGAAATTGTCCTGTCGCCAGTTCAATTGGTGACAAAACCCTCTTAGCACTCTTCTAATTGGTGACAGGGATACTGTCGCCAATTGGAATGGCAACAGGACAATTTCACCATTTCAAATGACGACAGTGGCCTATTTTTTTTCTTTGACTATTTATTTTTTAATTATCTTTTAAATTAATATTATTTTAAAAAATTCTCCGTTCCTGCACGCACACATCAAGCTAGCTAGTCGATCTAGTGAATTGGATTCATCCTGCATGTTGCGGTGCATTAACTGGTGTTGTAGTGCTACCATTCCCCCATATTATTTCTTGGTTAGATTTGTGCTGCATGCATAGGCCTGGTAATGGATTGGATTAGAATGGGTGAAACAGATTGGGTTTCAATTCGAGTTGACTTTGGATACATGGAAACGAATTGAGGCAGCTAATGGTTTAGTTTGAATTGGATTTGCACCGAGAATGGGTTCGTATGGTTTGGACCTACAGTTTGGGCCCTGTGGGTTAGAATGGGCTGGGTGAGCTGGCTGTCGCATGAGTGACGACAAACGACTCGTGAGTCGTGAGTGCGTGAGGACCGGGTGAGGCCTTCTTCTTTGTAGCCTCACCGTGATGGCTTTGGTTCAACGCCCGTCGACTCCATCCTCCTTCCCTCTCTCTGCCTTCCTCACCGCCTCCCACAACGCCGAGGAGATCCAGATCCAGCAGGCCATCCTCCTCTCTCTTGACTCCTCTTGCGCCCCAACCACCGCACCCTCCTCCTCTTCGCCCGCCGTCCCCTCCTCCTCCTCTCACCATGCAGGTGTTGTTGGATTCAAGAAACCAGCAGGCTAACCGGCACCTTGTTAGCCTCCCTACTCTCATCGACAACATGCACCACTACCTTCTCCTCCGTCGCACGATGCCTCTCCCACCACCCCCTTCACCGCCGAGGATGCCGGGGGTTGCCGGTAAGCGCCTCTTCGCCTCCCTGCTTCCCCCGTCGCCTCTCTAGTCCCGAAGGTACCTCCTCCCTCCCCCCTCTCCCTGCCTCGATTTTCCTTCCTAATCTTGTAAGTCCTAATTCTTGGGAGTCTGTTAGGAGTTAGGACGTTGGTAGATCTAGGGGAAGGTAGGGAGGCTAAGAAGGCACATTTTAGAGGCTATTTTACATTATCTAAGTAGCAATGTTTTGTCAACCATCATAAAACAACACATATGAACACAAACCCTAAGAACAATTTATTTGCCAAACTCATAATGGATTGGTCCCCAGGAAAAGTTTTCATGTAATTGATTTTTCATAAAGATAGTAATAAATTGTTCTGCCTGGTAGTAAATATTTAATAGTTGTTGGCTCTTAATTCATAACCTTGTTGAATGTACTTCATCTTGTATGAAGTTAACGATCCCTGAATAAAATTGCATTGTTAAGAGAAAATGTGTCGTAATTCGTAGTCTTATCCTTTTTTGGTTTGAGTTATCGGCGATTTGCGGTGATCTAGTTCTCCACTAGTCCAGTATGGATTTGTGTTGAAGGATTACTATATGTGCTTGCCGAACCTATCATGTATCTGTCTTGTAAACACAAGTTAATAAAATAGATCGGATTGCTTGTTTGATGTGGTGCGGGAACATGATTTATTGTAGAAAACTTACTTGCTTTTCTCTTCCATGTAGATTGCATGATGCTTGCACATATGACGCAAAGACAAACTGGCGGTGCAAATGGTTTATGCTTGCACATATGACGCAAAGACAAACTGGCGGTGCAAATGGTTCAATAAGGCATGAGGAAGAATACACTCACGGTTCCAATGCTGAATTAAAGATTGCCATAGATCTCCTTGGTGCGTGTTATGTAGTAAAATCAATGACCAGGTAGCTACATAAATTTCTACTTGTTTGTCTGTGTTAAAATGTTGTAGGTACTGTTCACTTACTGCATATCCTTTTGAACAAATTAATTGAGGCTCTAGTAATGTTAGTTCCTTGCTTGCAAGTTGAAGTTCTATTTTTATGCAAGGATATCTGCACCTTTGCAGTAGCTACAAGAGTAGATGACAGTGTTGTCTTCACCGTTGTTACTGAAAACAATTAATTTTTCTGTCCGTTGCTAAATTTATAGAACTGTGGCATCATTGCTGGCTTTATTGAATGATTAATTCTACTGTGCTTTATGATGTGCTATACTGGCATAACTTATTTCAGTAGGTGAAGTGAGGTATGCTCTTTTCTGTCAACATTACTGTAGACAGTGAACACATCTAATTTTTATTGTGTTTCTTGGTTGATCAAGTTCTTTTTGGTATGTTGATAGACATCAGAGTGGATCTTATATGGATAGGATACTTTAAAAACTTTGTTTTTAGCCATGTTTTCTACCAAGGTACTTTGTTCCATAACGCATTGCTTGCTTAATGCTTACTGAGATCACATGAGTCGACTTCTTGTAGAGCTGTTGAGAGGCACTTGCAGACGTTCTCTCACAGGGAGAAAAAGAAGGTTGTTAGAAGTTTCTTCAAGTAATGGTGTCTGCATTCTGCATCCTTACTCTTTCAGAGCCTCTAACTCCCAGCTTGCTGCAGATGCCAGACATGCTAAACTGGTTTGGCTGGTGCACATGGGATGCCTTCTACACCGATGTTAATGCTGAAGGAGTGACGGATTACAGAGGTATTCTTTACCAATAGCACATATTTCCCCAATAATAATGCTTATCATATGAAATTACAGAGGTACGCTAATAATGATGGCAGGACTTCACCCAAGAAATAATTAATGTACATGATGTGTTATCATGCCCACTGCTGTTTGATTACTAATTTAGTCCTTTTTTGTGTGTTACATAGGAGTACATAAAAGTCCTATTAATTTGATATCCTTGATTATTACCATATACATATAGTCCGTGCGTGCATTTAATCAACTGCAATTAATTAAGATCCGCTTGCATATATAATAGAGTTATGTCAAGATCTCACGACGCGTACTTATCATTACCAAACATACGTAATTGATTATTTGCCACTGATGTGAGTATGACGTGTGATCTTGGAACCCATATGTCATACTCACATGCAGTGACAAATCATAAAATCCACTTTTTTACAGTGGCAAATAATCAATTATTCTTTTTTCATAAGGGCATCTCTAATAGTTAGAGACACCCTTGTCTCTAATATATGCTACATCTTCTTTAGAGACAACATCTCTAATAGATAGTCTCTAGCACACTCTTTAACATTTATATCTTATAATTTTCCTTTAAAACGGGTCTACATGTCAACTAGAGTAGATTAATGTATCATGTCTTGTTTCACGTACACGACAGTCTCTTCACGAAGAGACGACTTGTGCTCTCTCTCCTCCCCCTCTCTCCTCTACGTATAATTTTATTGATATGGTATAGCTAAAAGACGATAATAAATACACTATTAGAGATGCCTTAAAGCTTGATCAATGAAACAACAAAGACCACTTGCATATAATTGGATACAATCAATTAAACAGTAACTCATCCAGGTTTCAACTGTCCATTTTTTTGTTTTTATTTTCTTGCTAATAATCGTTTACACAAAAAGAACGAGCTTAATTTTTAAATACCAGTATGACCAATTGGGTATTGCATTCATAACACACTACTACAGAAAAGGTCTTTACAGACGGTTCAAAAACGTTATCACATACGGTTTCGTGAGTCGTCTGACTTTATGGGTCAGTGATGACATAGGGTCATCACAGACCGTTTTTGAACCATCTGTGAAAAAAGTTATCACAGACGGTTCTTGTTTAGAACCATCTACGATAGTTTTTTTCTATTGAACAAAAAAACAGATTTTGAGCCAAACCAATCAATTGCTTGACAGGAGTTTCCATATGCAATCTTTAGCAAGACAACTAAAATCCAATTAAAATTCTGATGGCAAACACATTATAGGAAAGAGAAACCAAAAGGTTTCACAATGTCCCCTCCGAATGGAAAAAAAGAATAAAGTTACAAAGTTAAACTAGCTAGAAACCATCTATGCCTCCAAGCTCCTGAAGAACTCATCAGCTTCTTGGATTGGGCTTGTGAGCTCCTCTCTGCACCTCACCAGCATATTACAAGATGTTCTTGCATGTCGTCGAGTTCGACTCAAGCTCATCGGTAAGGAGAGACGACTGAAAACCTTCGGCGGCGCTCCGACCTTAGGTAACACAAAATTAAGATAATTTGCTTTACAACAAACAACCAACAAATTGTGTATGTTTTGGGGATGTACATGTATCTTCTGACAGTCTATCTCTTGCGACAGACAAGGAGCTCATCCGCATCCCTCCTCGTCGTCGTCGTCGTCGGTTGTGTCTCCTCTCCTCGTCGAACCACGATGGGGAATCGAGAATGGTCGCCGGAGCTCGGTGTGGGAAGGGAAGAGGAAGAGACTGAGGGAAGACAAGGCTGGGGTGGCTATAATATATAGGAATAACACCAAAATATTTTGCCACCTGCACACGCGTTCAAAATTTTTCGATCTCCCGCGCTGCGAATCACAGACGGTTTCATACAAAAACCGTCTGTGACGATATATCATAGGCGTTCTTAATATGAACCGTCTGTGATAAGTATCTTATCACAGACGGTTCGTATGAAAAACTGTATGTGATATGTATCTTATCACAAACCGTCTCTGATTTTACCATGGCTTGCAATTTTTCCTTACACTTTGATTTTACCATGGTTTGATTTTACCATGACTTGAAATGCCAATCCTCTGTCGCGTTCCTATCATGGCAACCAATCCTTTGTTGCGTCCCTGTCGTGGCAGCCAATCCTCTGTCGCGCCCCTGCTGTGGCACCCAATCCTCTGCCGCGCCCCTGCTGTGGCACCCAATCCTCTGCCGCGCCCTATCGCGCCCCTACTGTAGCACCCCATCCTCTGTCGCGCCCCTGCCATGGCACCCCATCCTCTGCTGCACCCCTGCTAAGCCCTGCCATGGCAAGCCGTCGCCCTACCAAACCCTACCGTGGCAGAGGATTGGGTGCCACGGTAGGGTTTGAGCAGCTAATCATATGCCGCGCCCCTGCCAAGCCTTACCGCGGTAAGCCGTCGCCTTACCAAACCCTACCGCTGCAGAGGATTAGGTGCATGATGAGGCGCGGCACCAATCCTATGGGCCCTCGCTGTGGCACCCCATCCTCTGAAAGACTTTGCCAGCCCTCGTGCGGTAAGTCGTCAAGATCGCCAAACCCTACCGCGGCAAAGGATTGGGTGCCATGGTAGGGGAGCGGCAGAGGATTGGCTGCCACGACAGGGGCGCAGCATAGGATTGAGATTTCAAGTCGTGGTAAAATCAGAGAGTTAGTGATTTCAAGTTATGGTAAAATCAGAGTGTTAGTGATTTCAAGCCATGGTAAAATCAGAGAATTAGTGATTTCAAGCTATGATAAAATCAAAAATACTTATCACAGACGGTTTTTAATACAAACCGTCTGTGATGAGAACGGAAAGTCACAGACGATTCGTGTTGAAAACCGTCTGTGAAGTATCACAGACGGTTCTGAACCATCTGTGATAGTACAATCACTATGAAAAAAAAGTTTTAGTAGTATAACTGCTACAACCTAGAACAGAAAGAAAGAGCTAGCGAAAGGCTAACCAACATTTGATCAGCAGAAGAAACACGTACTGCACCACCAATCACCAAGCGAATCACGTATTGACCACGATCGATCACACAATGATACGCGCGCGCGTACGTACTACTACGAAACTTGTCTTTTTCATTAGTTGGATACATGAAGCTTGGTCGTACGTTAGGGGCGGATCCCAGTGAAACTTTAGAGGTGCGTAGGACATCAGATCTAATATCGTTTTACTTTATCAAAACTCACGTACGTATAGGTGTGCACCTTGTAGTTTATATCTATTCACTCTACTTATACGTGGTGGTATGTATGGTGATACCCGATCGATTTCGTTTTGTATTCGCCCCAATCTGTATGTACGTACGTGTGTTGGAAGCACGCATACAGTATCAGTAGCTTTTTGCCGCTAATCATATAACCTGTGCCGGTACGAACTAGTGCTACTCTAAAGTCTAAATTGCGCGTGTTAATACTGTGATGGGCATGTACAAATGAGTTACATTTTGAAACGCGCCGCAGGTCAGTAAATCCTAGGCAGAAAGCGAGTTACATTTTGAACGAACACGCAGATGCAAACGCAAGGAAATTAAGCTCTTCTTTTCGAAAGCGCAGCTAAGCTTTTTCCTTAACTTGTGCTGCTCCCTCCGGCTCTGGTCGTTAAAGATAACCCTTGTTCTTATGCAATCAATCCCCATTAATTATCAAAGCTTTAATTTAGTATGGGATAACTCCGCAAGGGCATTCCTGTCAGAAATTTTTAGCCTCGGTACGCGTAAACATGTCCAAAACGTCACTTATTAGCGACTGGAGGGAGTACTGGTAGGACGTAGGAGTACTCATATGGACAACCAACAACGTGCTTCCAAACAATCCAGGGACCAGGGCTGACTCTGTAATTCGACGACGAATCCAAACCTGAGAAAAGTAGTCTATGAGTTCAACTCATATAAATCAACATGGTATAATTAAACTGGTATCTTGGTTCAATGGATCTAAGCTATCGCAATGTGCAGAAGAGTAGCCAACGTAAAGGGATCTGGATCCTTTGCATCACAGCTGAGGATCACTATGTAAACAGCGGTACGTGATGGATGGATGAACAGTACTCATCAGCATGTTCGCCACTCACAAAATTCCTTGCAGCAACTAAGACGGTCCATATCCCTCGTCAGAGGCGGCCTATCAGAGCGAGAAGCGAGAGCCCCGACGTACGGCCCCACCTGCTCTCACGTCTCGTCTCACACAGTGGCTCACGAAGGGAGGCAACCGTGCAGGCACTTTTACCAAATTGACCTCCAGGGAGCGTCCCCGTTGCGCCGACTCGTTCGGGGTAGTTCAGTAAATTGGCAGTTAGCCTACCACGGGGGCACGGCGCTGGCTTTTCACGCAAGTTCGGAGGGTGTTTTCGGGAGGGAATTCGCAGGCGCAGCACCTGGGCTGGCACACTGGTCGAGGAGGTTTGCTAAGCTTGTCAGCAGCGGAGGTCCACTTGTCATCCGGTTAGCGTGCGAGTTGGTTAAGGTATTAATGGCAGTAGTTATCCGCTTCAGGGCCAATCAAATGCCGCCACGTTGCCATCGCCTTGCTTTTGATTTTCCTTGGGTATATTTGTATGTAATTTATATGTACTTTCCTCGTCATTCACTGGTTAATTATCCAGTGGGAGTGATGAAAAACGGCAATAAGGTTAGGAACGAAAATCGTATAAAAACTTTTTGCAACTAAAAGTTGTGTCTTGTACGGGTCATAACCATCTCTGCTGAATTATCATTGATATCCTTATAATCCCTTAGCCATTTTCTAATTTTAAAGAAGTATTACAATCCTAAACAGAGCAGTATGATTGGTTGGGTTGTGAGGACGTTGTGCTATACGGTAATTGGCAACAATTAAATTGTGGTGATTTGGACTACAGAGTAAACTATGTACTGAGTACTTGTTAACAAAGAGCTAAGAGTGGGCATTAGTCTATTTTTCCTCTGAAGGACATGGAAGTTCATGTGCAATTGCGTATGCATTACGAAAGTTGATAGTGACGGTTTTTTCTGTAAAAATTTCTGATACGGTCTGTCGACTCCTTCAAATTTCTACAAGTCTTTTGACCCTGCATGGTATTCCTCTAGGAAGAAGGAATAATGAAGAAGAAGAAGAGGAGGAGATGGGAGGTTGGGGGAATAATGAAGGAGAGAACTTGCTCAACAGGGAGACTAGTAGCGTAATGATCCAGTAGAAAGAGAAGGTGTTTTGTCAGATGACTGTGATATCGCTGGAATGTATGAAATGTGTTGTAAACTGCCACTACGTACTCAAGATAAAAACTGAGTCCTCGATTCCAAATAAATGGAGCCAGGGCACCCTTCGCGGTGTCCTGCTCATCTAAAAAATGGTATTCCTTCGAAAAATGGTATTCATTCTTTTTTTTTTGGTTGTTGAATCTACTACTACTGCTTGGATATATATATCTAAATGGCATGCATGCTTCTTCAAGCAAACCCTAACAACCCCCCCCCCCCCTTATCTGTGGAAAAAGACAGCTAAAAAGTGGGAAATGAAAAAACAAGACAAAAAAGAAAGAAAAAAAGAACTTCACGTGAATGTTAGTGGAGACGGTTATGTGCGTTAGCGATAAGCTTCAACTTGCACCTTTTGGTTAGCCAAGGGCCTACACTCTGGACCCTATCTATTTTGCCCCTCTTTTCTTCTTCTTCTTTTGCTCCCAATCAAATGAATGTAGAACCCTCTAATATTGGTGCTTGCTTAGATGTAACCGTTAGAAATTCAAGGAGAAATTGCCTCAAATGCTCTATGCAATTCACCTATGGTCAGAAGGGTAAACATACGAGGGTGCATTTCTGTCATAGCACAGTACAAGCCCTTACAAACCTCACCAGTAATATTTTAAGTCAGATTCAGTAAGATGGTCAACATAACAACTCCAAAAGAAATAAGTTTTCTAAGAGCGCATCAGCAACCAAGAGATAATGGGGTTGGGAGTCAAGAGGTTAAATGCTTAAAACAACCCATTTGAAATGCATACCAAAGAAGCTTCTCCATTTTGAGCCAGGCCATCTCATGGGGTCTACTTCACTAATGCCTGCAATAATTCCAGAGCGCCTACAACACAGGAAGTAAAACTCCATAAAATACTATACAAAAGCGAATTTTAGTTGAGTTGAAAAGGACATACCTCTCATTAACATCTTCACTCTCGCATCTTGAATCTTAAACCTCATTCCAATACAAAAGGATGGTTCAAGCCCTTCAGGAACTTCCAGTATGGAACAATAAATTCTGATGCAGTAGCCCTGCAGAGTCCAAGAATTCAGATGAAAAATGTAAAAGGAAATTCTGATGCAATGTGAATATCTGAATCAACTACAAGTTTTTCAATGCCAATATAAATGTCTGTCTCCCCTAACTTTCCTCTTTGCCTTTTATCTCAAATTCTCAATTACTCAATCCTTCGGTCCAGGGACTGCTTCGGTCCTTCCTCTTGCTCCAGCCAAACTCCCCAGGACCCCTCCATCTTCTTCTTCTTGCTTGCTTTTCTTTTCACCCAAATCCCCATGGGTGCTTCCTCGGTTCCTCTGCTGGCTCCTCCGGCCCGACTCAGGGCAGCGCCTTGCCTTTGCCTCCGGCCTCCCGTGCCTGGCCAGACGCCTCCTGCCCTTGGTGCCGGGGAGGTCGAGCTCGCCCGGTACGGTCTCTCTCCGTGAGGCTCACCCGCTCGGCGGCTCGCTCTCACGGCTCACCCTACCCCGCTGCTGCTGGCGTCGTCTGTCGCCACGCCGCCACAAAGGAGAAGAGAGGCGAGAGGCGCCAACATGGCTTGGCTTGTCGCTGGGGATTTCAGCCACGATGGGTTGGGCGTGAAGCGCTCGGCCGCTGGTTGGGTTGGGCCGTGGTGGCGTGGTGCTTGGTGGGCTTTGGCGCTTTCTTTGGTGAAATTTGGTGGGGTGTGGGGTGGTTTAGGCGCGTCGTTGATTGTTGAGTTTCCGTCTTTGCCTAAATCTGATTTTAAGTATTTACTTGTATATATACATAATATACCTAATATATACTGGGTTTTTTTTCAAAAATAATGGGTGTACATCTGTACACCCATGTCCCTATACTAGATCCGCCCCTGGGTGCTTCCTCGGTTCCTCTGCTGGCTGCTCCTAAGACTCGGCTCCCCGCAATCTTGCCTCCGGCCTCAGTCTTGTGGCCAGATCGCCTCTCCCGCCTTGGTGCGGGCCGGAGGTCGAGTTCCCGCCGGCAGTGTCTCCTCCGTGAGGCTCACCCTGCTCGGCTCGGCTCGCTCCACGGCTCACCCTACCCGCCCTTCGCCGCGTCATGTCGCCGCCGCCGCCGCCACTGCAGGGAGAAGAGAGGCGAGAGGCGCCTTGGGCGCTTGCCGCTTGGGGATTTCAGCCACGATGGGTTGGGTGTGGCCTTCGGCCACGGTTGGTTGGGTTGGTAGTGGTGGCGTGGTGCTTGGTGGGCTTTGGCGCTTTGCTGGTGGGCTAGTGGGGTGTGGGGTGGTTTGGCGCGTGCGTTGCCCGATTGTTGAGTTTCCGTGCTGCCTAAATACAGATTTTAAGTATTTACTTGTATATATACATAATATACCTAATATATACTGGGTTTTTTTTCAAAAATAATGAGTGTACATCTGTACACCCATATCCTTATACTAGATCCGTCCCTGGTTTACGGTTGTTTTCTACGTACTCTATACATAACGATGAGTACGAGCATAATTTGTGCACTAGCAAGCACAACCATGAATGCAGCTACCATCTAGGGAGGAGGGAGACGACAAGGAAAGAGATAGAGAAACCTTCCAACTGCCAAGTGGGACCCAACAGAGTGCTCCTTTCGCATAACTCCAAACAAGCGCCGCCCGTCTCATGAAGTCATGGGTCACGAGGTTGCAAGCAAACAAATGTTCCTGTGGGACTTGGCTGCGAGGGATCCCCGTCCTCTCCGTTATTGCAGATCTTTATTGTGCGAATAGCGTTTTACGAAGAGTTGAATCATAGCGAACCGAAAAAAAAAACTATAGTAATAGTGTGATTTGTACCGTAACCAAAAAAAAATACTGTAGCATTTGATCTGAATATTTGATTTTCGATCAGATGATAGAGGCCGCTCATACTATCACTGTACTGTAGTTCCAGGTGCGAGTTGCCGTTTAATTTGAGTGAGAGATATTGAAGATATTTGAGACTTCTCATGTTGTAAAACCTTTTTTAAAAAATAGTTTCGTGTTGTAAAACTCGCACTTTTAGCAGTATTTAATTCGTGGAATTTTAAACAAGGATGTAGCTAGCCATGTAAACGGACCGACACATAGGCCAATTTGTAAGTGGACTACTGCCTATGGAGTTTGTATGGATGAAGGGAATCTCCCCCTCTTCACTTTTGGATAGGGTTGGACCGGATCTGGACAGCTGTACCTGAGACGTCACTCATCCAGAATTCATACAGGATTCCTGTGTTCCGTAAAAGTTTATTTGAAACATGGCAAATTTTACGAAAACATAGCATAATTCACGCAGGATTCCCGCGTCATAGCTTATAAACCGGATGCAAGACAAGGATTTACATGCATCACCTTTCTTTGGATCTCACGTACCCTCCATTCATTCTTACGTTACATCCACCGGGGGTGGAGCTGAACTTTGGGTCACTAGGGTGTGTTTGGTTTCCTACATACACCTAGTCTGATCTTTACGGGTCATCCAGACTGAAGCGAGCCAGCCTGTGTGGATACAATATGGGTTGTTTGGTTGGCTGTTTCTGTTAGGCCAGGCTGTGCTAAGATGTTGTTTGGTTGGGTGCATAAGGACATTGACCGCAAGGGGTGTGTTTGGTTCTCTGCATATTCCTAGCCTGGCCCGTACGAGTCATCCAAGCTGAAGTGAGTCCAACTGTGTGGATGTAATATGGGTTGTTTGGTTGGCTGTTTCTGTTGGGTCAGGCTGTGCTGAGATATTGTTTGGTTAGGTGCATAAAAACGTTAACCGCAAATATAGATGCAAGAGACGGCGGAAAGAAAATATTAACATGGCTTTAATTTTGTCTTAATATATTCTAATAGCCCTCATTTCACCTTAACCCCCTTTAATCCACTCTAATACTACCTAATATGCACTGATCACCTCTTAATAACGTCATTAGCATAGCTTGCATCTGGAGAAACGGAGAAATTGGGCGTTTCTGCTCAGCCTAGCCCGAATGCATCTTTTGCATCTGCTCAGCCAGGTTGCTTTACGCATGCAGCCATCCAAACAAGCGGAACCAAAAAGATTCTGCACCTGAGGAGCCTCACCCAAGCTTATGCACCCAACCAAACACACCCGTAGATGCAAGAGACGGTGGAAAGAAAATAGTAGCATGGCTTTAATTTTGTCGTAATATATTCTAATAGCCCTCATTTCACCTTAACCCACTTTAATCCACTCTAATACTACCTGATATGCACTGATCACTTCTTAATAGCGTCATTAGTAGAGCCTGCATCTGTGAACGAAGAAATTAGGCGTTCGCTTGACCGGCCAAGGCATCTGTTGCATCTGCTCACCAGTTGCTTCTGTGTGACCATCCAAACAAGCGAAACCAAAAAGATTCTGCATCTGAGGAGCCTGACCCAAGCTTATGCACCCAACCAAACACACCCTAAGGCAATAGACCGAGGCCTAGAATCAAAAGTGACGATGATCTAATAATTCTCATTTATTTGTTTATCTGTAATTATTATTATAGATATTAACATCTCTATATTAGTCTTAAGTATACCCCTTAATATTTATAAAGAAGAGGTCAAGCTACTTGGTCATAAACCACCACATGGTCGTAAGTCTTCTTACGACCATGATATAGTCGTAAGCATTTCTACGACTATCGAGCAGTCGTAAGATCTTTTACGACTTGGTTGGCTTCGAACAGCCTGGCTTCGATAACCCTATAATTGATAGGGCTTGCTGACTTGTGAGCCTAATCAGTTAGGGAGTATTATGCGCCATATTTAACACATGGGGTACTTAATATACGCTGTTACTCTCTGTGAGTAACTGCATGAATTACTTCTATTTCTGACAACAACTGCCTAACAACATGGGGGTGCCACGTCCCTAGCGACAACTTTCATCAAGCGGTTTGTTAATTGGAACGTTGGGACGCCTCTCCGTCTGGAGAAACTGCCACCTCTTCATACGTTATATAAGGTTAAAGTTAGGAGGCAGAAAGAAAAAAGCGCAACCTGGAGTACAAGCCCTAGTCTTTCTCTTGATTGTAATCCACATACTTAATATAGCCACACAGGAGTAGGGTTGTGTAACATCCCGAAATATGATTTGTGTTTCAAATGTATAAAAGTATGAGAATTTCTAAAACTTTTGTTAAAACTCTTGAGTTTTTACATGGTCTTCTAAATTTTTGCTTTGAATTTCAAACTTTAAGCTTGAATTCAAGTTTTTAACTGATTTCAGAAAAATGTGTGTATAAAAGTATCTCGAAATAATTTTTAAAAATATTATATTAATTATCAAGAATTAATATAAATTTCCCAAATTTTAGAAGTTATTTTGACCTAATCAAAATCCTAACCAAGTTGCTAATACAGATTTAAAAAGGAATTTATTTTAAGCAAATTAATTATGAACAGTAGCCAAAATAAATTTTTGTATGTCCTAGTTGAACCTGAGAACACCTACAAAAATTTTCAGAATTTTTAGAATTTTATTGCTATTTTAAACGGCCTAGTCAAACTAGTTTTATTTTCGGTCAAACTCAAATCCAACCTAACCCTAGCACGCCTAATCCATCTGACGCGAAGCCTTGTGGACCGTTCGATTTAAGATCAACGACCCACATTGATTGAAGCCGTTCGGACCGTCTGAACGCACCCTTTCATGTGGACCGTCAGATCTGATCTCAACCATTAGATTTGAGCGAAGCTGTTCGGACCAGTCCGAACGTCCCTATCGTTTTGAATCGTCCGATTTGTCTTGGACCATCCGATCTGCTGAGGCCATTCGGACCGATCGAGTGGAGCTGGTTCGACCGCGCCATCTCCTCGGGCCTAAAGTTACTGTTCCAACTCGGACCCAAACCATTGTGAGACCCCGACGTTTATTCGGCTCATAATACTTAGTCATCCAATTGACCCTAGTATTATCAACCAAATAAACCCAGTCTCGAGAGATGTATACTTCCCAGAAATGCAGTATACATACCTCACAACAAAAGAATGTATCAATTCCATACAACACATAGTACATAAGCAACAAACAAGAAGTTAATATTAATAAGGATAGGTTATTACACAAGAGGGGCCTTCTGGCCAAAGAACAACAAAACTACAAAGATACACAGAGGAAGCAAAAGTGCCATAAAGATGGCCCAAAATAAGAGCCAACCAAATGTGCCTTTAGCCCACAAGGCAACCGACAGGACCGCCAAGCTAGTCGCTCTCCCAACCACCAAGACTGACTCACAAAAGTAAAGCCCTTTGGGCTCTACCTCCTCTGCAACAAAGTTGTTAAGCAAAAGCAAATGAGTACAATAAATTGTTTATTGTACTGCAAGACTGACGTGTAAGATAATGAGAACTATAAATTAGCTATATGCAAGCTTTCTTTAAGTGGACGAGGCTTTGGACTCATTTTAGCACAAAGCAAGTTTTCATTTGCAATAATATAGTAGATTGAAAGCAATTTGACAAAGCATTTTTAATTGTTGAAATAACAACGAGATAAATAACAAGGTAACAACAACAAGAACAACACTCGAAGTGACCAACCCAAGTCACCACAACAATAGCATGAACTCCCGTTCATACCAACCATGTCAAGTTTTAATTAAAGGTTGTAGTCTAGTCTTGAACGACCTTACCAAGTATGTCCATAACCTAGGGCGAGGCTATTGAATAGTTTTATCCTGCGCAGGTGTACCACTGCATCCACACGCCGACCGCCTTTCCATAAGGCACACTACCTTTGGTATGCTTGAAGACGGCTAAGTCCTACGAGACATTTCCAATGGACAATGCTAATTCTAAGTCGCACAACCCACGGGAGAAAGAGACATCACACAACCTTCCCGAAGCTAATGCTCCCTCCCACATCACACACACATTTTATCTTTAAAAACACACCAACCGAAAGCGACCCCAATTAACACCGCCCAAAGTACTTAGTCAAGAGGGTTCCATATGCCCCTCGTGTGGTTAGCACGCAAAATCGCTGGCTTAGTGACCCAAGTACTCGGTCCTTAGGGACCCAGCATACCACCACATCCAAAACCGCACCATCCATCCAATATGCCCAAGTCTAAATCAATCTTTTATTTTCAGTTTTGATTTTACAATTAATCAAAGCACAAGTGCTTTGGACATATAGGAGTAATAATCAGTTTTGAGTGATCAAGACCATCGACTAAGTCGATGATCGCTCATTTCTACCGAAAACTAAGCATGTCTAAGCAATTTAAATCGAAACTACTAAGTGATAGGAGCTCATCCAACGAGCTCCCACCACAGCAAATAACCTAGGCTCATGGTAGTAGAGGATAAACAATTCCTACAGATTATGCAACTATAGGATTGCTAGCGACATTTAACACAAAGTAGCATGCATACATAGAAGTAAAACGATATATTAAGCTTTAAAGTAATGGGACAATGATGGAAATGATCAAACTGCTTGCCTTGTTGTTGCTGTTCAATTTGTTGCGGAGGGTCACTCTCGGGATCACCACAAATGTCGAAACCTAACGGAAAGGCGAGAAAGAACCGATAAGAACGACGAAAAACAACAAAGACAGCACAACAAACGAACTCCAAATTCTCTGAATTTTCTACAGAAGCAAGAGGGTGATTTTAGGAATATTGCAACAAGAACCAATTGATTTGGATTCTCAATGCAAAAGTTATGAGCAAAACAATTCTGCTCAAAGCCCTAAAATACCAAACCGCACTATTCATTAATTTAATTATGAGGCAACATTTTCTAGAACAGAAGTGAAGCTGAAATTTTTACTGTAAAACCAGCACCTCATGAGATGAATAACACAATTGAGTTCATCTCATTTGGAGCTATATTGCACTTTCTATAATTTTTCAAAAACAAGAACTTGAACAAAATTATAATGCACAAGTCCTCATTTTTATAACAGCAACATGCTCAAAACTAATTTTCACAGTGAGTTCATTATTAGAGGAAGCTAACAAAGTTGGTCTCACTCAAAAATAATCTACAGAGCATTAGTTTTGTATTTTACAAGTTAAGCATTGATTTAAGTGTATATTTTAAAGTTGGTTTTAAAATCTAATGGCAAACTGTGCTCTGGAGTTGAACTCAACTTACAATCATTTTTGGATTAAAGTCAAGTCCAAGACAGAGCCAACATACTTTGAAGGACCTCATTTGGATTAAAAATGAAAAAGATATGGAATTCTAAAGTTTATACCTTATTCTGTTTATAATTAAGACTTTACTCGAATTCCTAAGAACATTCACAAGGACATGGGAGGTCGTGAGCCACAGATCACAGATCTAACGGCTCAGACCTCCCGGAGAACAACACACACGCCAAGACGTGAGGTCCAGAGGTCTGGACCTCCTAAGTAACGCACATGCGCGAGGTGTGGGGAGGTCGTGGCAGAGATGGGAAATCCAACGGACCACAACATGGAAAGGAGGTCGGAACGGACCAGATCTAAAGGGGAGGTCCTCAACGGTTGGGATGTCCTCGAGGAGGTCCCGCCGGAGGTCCTCAACGTCCTGCACCTCCGGGGAGTGCAGGCGGCTACGATGCGCAGGGAGGTCTTGGACGCCCAGATCTCCACAGGGAGGTCTGGGCGCCCTGCACTCAGCAGCGACGCCGCAGACAAGCAGCATAAATGCGCCAGGACCACGAGGAGGTCCGCGCAAGCGGTCTTAAATGCACGCACAAGGGTGGATTAAATGCGCGTTAAGACGCCAATGATCGCGAGATTGAGCAATGATTAGCGCAATCAAAGCCGAGGATCTCGTCCTAAAACGACAACGACGCTGCAGTTGCGTCCGACAAAAATCCGAGCTCAAAGATTTGGTTCTCGGCGCGATGTAGGCCTCGTGGCGACCTCAATGGTACCACCGAGTGCACAATAACGTTGCACCTCGGTGGACCTCCTCTCAACGGCGACGGCGGCTTTGAGCCAGGATGCCGGAGAGGGCAAATTGACCAAAGACGGCCAAACAGAAAAGCAAAATGAAGCTCACGCGACATTCAAGCTTGTGCCAAGAAAGCTCGCAAAATCATTCAGCGGTGCGGCAACTAAGGACTACAGGAGGAGTACCGGAGGTCCTAAGGTCTTTGGGAGGTCGTGGAGGTGATGACTGGAGTTGGGGAAGACAATGAAGCTTCACGACCCAAGGCTCCGGCTCCGGCTCTAGCTTTGTCCACCTCTGAAAAAGGCCCAAACAAATTTGGTTAGGGCTTGGTCCCAGAGGAAAGGCACAAATGGAAGCAAGGAGAGGAGAAGAAATCTCAATGACCCTTGCCCACCAAGGAGCTTCAACTCCAACAATGGCGGCCAAGGAAGGTTTGGTGGTTTAGAGTTCCCAAGCCCGGAGAGCGAGCAAGGAACAATGGCGTGTAAAAGAAGACAAAGGCATAGTGGGGTGGTTTTATCCTTAGGGCAAGGAGGTCTTAGACCTGGCTAAGCTCATGGTGAGCTTGGCCCATGGCGTGGTCTATGACCTTTGGACAAGATGGTATGTTGACACGATGGCGGGCTTGAGCCGACTAGAGGCGAAAAGTCGACTGCATTAAATCTTGGTCGAGAAAGAGTCATTATAACGTATCCCATGCACGACACGCATTAAATACACCGCTTTCGAGCTCGCAGCGTGTCGAGGAAGGAGAAGAACAGGGAGGTCTTTACGACCGTTGGATAAGACCATGGGGAGGTCCTAACCATCGGATCCCATTTTTGAACCGTTACGCCTAAATGGTGGGAGGAGGTCCCACCACACGATCAAGGATGGGAGGTCGTGGCCCTCCGATTTCCTTAATGTGTAAGCGCACGAGGAAAATAGGACGGGGAGGTCCAAAGCGTTGGATCTCCATCCAAGCAGTCGCGGACCTCTGTGAGGTCTTAACTGCACGTGAACATAAGACATGAGGGGAGGTCATGGCCTTAGGATTTGAATCCAGGCGCACAACCAAAAGGAGGTCTCGAGGCTTTGCGTGAAGCGGGGGAGGTCAAGACCTTTGGATTTTGATCCAACGGTGGTGATCAAAACAGGGAGGTCTGAGCCTCGACGTGGCGCAAAGTAGGTCTTGAGCTTGCGCAACACACAAGGGAGGTCATGGCCATTAGATTTAGATCTAAGGGCAACGACCTCACGTCTTGTGAAGGACCTAACCGTGATGTTTTCGAGAGGAGGTCGTGGCCTTTGGATGTAAATCCAACTACTGCGACCTCAAGTGAGTGCAAAGGAGGTCGATAGTTAGATTAAGAGGAGGAGGTCGGGAGGCGGTTGGATGTAAATCCATGACTATGACCTCGCCAAGGTGGAAGGTGGTTTTGAGGTTTGATAACAAGGGAGGTCGGGACGGTTGGATCTTAATCCAAGGGCTATGACCTAGACAAGGTGAGGAAGTCTTTGGGATTTAACACGGGGAGGTCATGACCGTGGATCTTTGATCCAACAGTTCACGACTGATGAGGTGAGGAGGTCTTTGCGGTGTTGACCATGAGGAGGTCTGGCGCCCACGCTGACCCGAGGAGGTCCACGCGGTCGAGAGGACTTGAAGGAGGTCTGGGTGCGTTGGTTGAGGGGAGGTCGTGGCCTTTGGATTGGATCCAACGGCCACGACCTCATCAAGGTGGGGAAGGAGGTCGATGGGGTTAATGGACCAAACTTTGCAAAGTGGCTAGCCCAAGGAACAGTGTAGGCTTTTAAATTTAGTTTTTAACAAATTGAAACTTAGCAGAATTATTTGAGATAGCAAATGAACTCCAAATTTGATGAAATTTTAACTGGAGCTTGCTGACAATGAGATTAACCTTGCATAAAATTTCCAGAGATTATTATGCAATGCATTTTTCTCAGGAAATTCGTTAAGGTTGTTTAAAGGATTGTTTTACCTCCAAAATTTATCAAACTAGTTTTACAACTTGTGATATTTTTCAGAGGGTCCCACATCAGTTTTGGGACCAAGGAAAATATATTCCAAATGTTTGGCACAAGATTTAGACAAGCTGGAAAATGAGTTTGACTTTTGGTCAACAAGAGCTTTGTGTTTTGGATTACACAACTCTTGGACAAGAATTACATAAGAGATTAGGGGTTTTCAAGATGTGAGAAAAAGTTTTAATTTCTACACATATAATTATACTTGAATAACCCTAATTATACATTTGGGATGTTACAAAATCTCCCCCTTACAAAAATCTCGTCCGAGATTTGGCTCACTCGATAAAGAAAGATGGATAGTCCGCCGCAGCGATCATCTCTTTCCCAAGTAGCCTCATCCTCGAATGGTTTGACCAATCGAACTTTAAGGAACTTGATGGTCTTATTCCTTGTCCTTCGTTCGGACTCATCGAGCACTGTGAGCAGTGGTGCTCGCGATAGGTCAAATCTTCACGGACATCGAGAGTTTCCAACGGAGCTTCCTCGGTTGGAACACGGAGGCACTTCTTAAGCTGGGACACATGGAAAACATCATGTACCCCTCAAGTGCAGCCGCAACTCCAACTTATAGCAACAGCTCCTTCTTCTCGATAACACGGTAGGGACCGACATATCGAGGAGCTAACTTGCCCTTGACTGAAAACGTTGATGGCCCTTCAAAGGAGAGACTTTGAGATAAACAAAGTCATTAGGCTCAAAACGTAACTCACGCCGACGGCGGTCCGCATAGCTCTTTTGCCGAGATTGAGTCATGCGCAAACGCCACGAATAAAATTTGGACTTGGCGCTCGGCCTCATTGATTGAGTCCGGCCAAAGAGAGGTCTTTCACCGGTCTCGACCAGTTCAACGGGTCCTACACTTTCTCCGTATAAGGCCTCAAAAGGTGCCATGCCGAGACCCTTTGAAAAAGTGTTGTTATAGGAAAACTTCGGCGAATGGCAAGCATTTCTCCCAATGCTTCCCATATGAAAGGACACAAGCACGAAGCATGTCTTCCAAAACTTGGTTGACCTCTCGGTCGACCATCGGTTTGGGGATGATATGTTGTGCTAAAGGTAAGACGGGTTCCCATAGCCTCTTGCAAACTATGCCAAAAACGAGACGTGAAAAGGATCCACGATCCGACACGATCGTCTTGACACCGTGTAAACTCACGATCGCGGGCGATGTAGAGCTCCGCCAAAAGACCTACCCGAAGTTCAGTCTTGACGGGAAGGAAATGTGCCACCTTAGTCAATCGATCGATGACGACCCAAATGGCATCATTCTTCTTCGGGGATGTGGGTAGACCGGTGATGAAGTCCATTCCGATCGAATCCCACTTCCACTCAGGAATTGGCAAAGGCTGAAGCAGTCCAGCAGGACGCTGATGCTCGGCCTTGACACGACGACACACGTCGCACTCGGCAACGAACTTCGCGATCTCCCTCTTCATTCGGGTCCACCAAAATCTCTGGCGGAGATCTTGATACATCTTTGTGGCCCCGGGATGAATGGATAAAGGCGAATCATGGGCTTCGCGGAGGATCAAATTCCGCAACTCCATGTCCTTTGGAACCACAAGGCGTTGCCCGAACCTCACGACGCCATGCTCATCATCAGAGAAGCACTTGGTCGTTCCGTTCTTGACATTTGCCTTAATGTGGCTCACTCCAACATCCGACTGCTGAGCGGACTTGATCCGATCCACCAAGGTTGGTTGCACAACCAAGGCAGCGAGAGAACCACGCTCAACTAAACCCAAGTTGAGACGCTGAAACTCTTCCAGAAGAGCGGGCTGAAGCTCCCTGGACAACAAGGCATGGCAATGCGCTTTGCGACTAAGCGCATCGGCAACGACATTAGCCTTGCCCGGATGGTAGTGTATACCCATGTCATAATCCTTGATCAACTCCAACCATCTCCTTTGCCTGAGGTTCAGGTCAGGCTGGGTGGACAAATACTTAAGGCTCTTGTGATCTGAATACACTTCACAACGATTACCGATTAGGTAATGTCGCCAAATCTTAAGTGCATGAATCACAGAAGCCAACTCCAAGTCATGAGTAGGGTAGTTGAGTTCATGAGGTCTCAATTGCCTTGATGCATAGGCCACTACCTTGCCTTCTTGCATAAGGACACAACCGAGGCCTCGACGAGAAGCATCGCAAAAGATATCGAAGCCGATGGATATCGGGAAGAACAAGAACGAGAGCGGTGGTCAAACGCTTTTGAGTATTTGGAAACTTTCTCACACCCGCGGACCACGAACTTCTTGTCCTTCTTGAGCAACTCCGTCATCGGCCGCGATCTTGGAGAAGTTCTTGATAAAGCGACGATAATATCCCGCTAAACCGAGAAAACTCCGCACATCGGTGACGAAGCGAGTTGACTCCATGAAAGAACATCGCTGACCTTGCTAGGATCAACGGCTCGCCCCCGCTGAAAGAACGTGGCCTAAGAAGGCCACTTCCTTCAACAGACGCGACTTGTGAACCGGCGTCAATTTGGTGCTCACGTAGCTTGCCTAACACAAGCTTCGGATGCTCGGCATGTTCCTCATCGTTCTTGGAGTAGATAAGGATATCATCGATGAAGACCACGACAAACTTATCCAAATACTCCATGAATACCTAATTCATGAGATTCATGAACAAGGCGGGAGCATTGGTTAAGCGAATGACATGACGGTGTACTCGTACAAGCCGAAGTAGTAGAAACGCCGTTTTGGAATATCCTCGAAGTCGAATACGAACTCGATGATATCCCACTCTCAAATCAATCTTGGAGAAAACTCGAGCTCCATCAATTGATCGAAGAGATCGTCAATGCGGGCAATGGATACTTGTTCTTCTCGTCACTTCATTAAGTGGGCGTAATCGACTTACATCTTAAAAGTACCGAATCCTTCTTCTTTACGAAGATTCTTTGAACAACCCCAAGGAGATGAGCTAGGCGGATGAAACCCTTCTCTTGCAGCTCACTTAATCGCTTCTTCAATTCCACCAACTCGTTCGGTGGCATCCGATAAGGCCTCTTTGAGATAGGGCGATGCAGGGAGCCAACTCAATGACAAACTCGAGGTCTCGAGCGGGTGGCATTCCGGAAGATCTCGGGAAAGACATCAACGAAGTCACAAACTGTTGGGACTTCGCTAATATCTAGAGCGGGCTTCGCTTCAAGCGCGAAGAGATGCGGATCTAGCGACTTAAAAGCTTAACCTTCATTGGAGGACTAGATAGAGATGAGCTTCTGGCGCAATCGATTTGCCCCATGTCTTTGGGACAACCAATCCATGCCAAGAATCACATCAAGACTCATTGAATGGAGAAGGATAAGGTTTGCTAAGAAACCTACCCTTCGATCTCGATAGAACATCCCTACACTCAGATTGACTCTCAACTTCGAACCAGAGAGCGAATGAGAGCGGGACCGACAATGGAGAGAAAAGAAGCTCTCCAACAGCTGAGAAAAGACTCAAACAAAGGAATGAGATGCTCTGAATCAAACAAGACGAGAGCAGGGTGAGAGTTAACGAAAGTGTACCTAGCACGGCGTCGGGTGCCTCCGAGCCTCCTCTGCAGTGGTGGCGTTGACGCGACCACTACCCACGCCTTGGGTAGCCGGACGATCTTGGTCCGAGATGCACCACCTCTGGCCGCGTCCTCCATTAGGGACGAGGGCGCCTCGTCTTCTTAGGGCATTGGTTCGCATAATGCCCCTTCGTTGCATGAGAAACACGTGACCCGGCGGTGGGTTGCGGGGCCGCTCACGACTCGCAGTGCGTGGTGGGACACGACTCGCGATTTAACGAGGAAGGGGCAAGTGACCTCGGGGTGCCAAGATGGACCGGTACCGAGAGGCGCCAAGCGGACGGAGGAATCGCCTGGATGACTTATGGGCCTCCCACTTGCGCTTTATGGAGTCCATAAGCTCACGAGCCGCATACTCGGCCGACGATGGCCTTGTCGACCAAGGTCCGGAAATCGAGGAAGTCGACAATGGATAGCTTGTCCTTGACTCCTCGGACAAGCCACGCTGAACTTGGCACCTTAGCCATATCGGTGGCCACATCCTCGGGAGCATAACGAGCTAGATGGTTGAACTCGTAGACATACTCCATGATCGAAGCTACGCCCTTGCTTGAGCGCAAGAAACTCCCGCTTCTTGATCTCCATCAAGCCGGCAGGATGTGAGCCCGACGGAAGGCGTCTGAAACTCCTCCCAAGAGACGGTGTGGTCTGCGGGCTGCATGGCAGAAAGCTCTCCCACCATGACAAAGCCGCACCCTCCACCGGTGCGATCTGAACAGCGCCTTCTCGTGCTCCGGCATCTGCGCGATCGGAGCTTACGCTCCACCAAACGGCCAATCGTCGCATCCAACGGGTCCTCGACCGGGAAAAGGTAGGAGGCTGAGTTCAAGAAACTCCGCGAGTCCTCCACGTGGGCGATGGGCGTTCCCTTGCCCGAGATCCGAAGCTCCGTAAGTGCGGTGGTGTTGCGGCGATGGCGTCAAGAGAACTTTCTGTCATCCGCGCGGTTGCGCTTCGATCTGAAGAAGAATCTCGGCCATGGTCGGAGGAGGAGGAAGCTCCTCGTCCGGACCAGCTGACTGGCCTTGGCCGCTACGAGTGCGTCCGGCCATCCTGTTACAAGAAATTTCGGTTAGCAACTAAACTCGAAAATCAAAGCCTTAAAGAGAAACAAAAGCGATCGACTAGGGGAATGGAATATCACCCTAAACGAAAGCCAAAACCGCGAGTAAATTAACTTTAGAAGCTTCTAAAAGACTCTAAAAACAGCCAAGAAACACCAAAAGCAAGGCCCAACTTCTCAACTCAACTAACCCGTATTGAATGAACGAGTAATTGATCGAGAAGATTAAAAATCAGATTGTAAGATGAGATCTAAAACTATTAGAGAACAAGGTTAATGCAGCGAAATAAGTGTTAGATACTTAGCTAACTAGTATCACATCTTACCCTTTTATTCCCACAAGTTTTTGTTGATTTAACCTCTCATTCTCTACCCTAATTGGAACCTTTGAGCTTGCTGTCCGAAATTGGCGCTTGCTGTCCAGATTTTGCATCCAAGCTTCCAAATAAATTGTCCATTCGAAGCTTCAAAATCTTGTAGATGGGCAGCTAACACTTCAATTTGCCAAACTCATTGGTTCCCAAAACCCCATTAATCGATAACAACTATTTTGTAGAAGGAAGAGAGGAAAACAACTTTTAAAACTCAATTAGAGTGAGATGAGAAGAGAAAGCTAAGATAGATAAGGAGTAAAATCGAGAATTTCCTTAAGCTTTCAAAACTCATTTGACACTTTGAAATTAGGTTTTCAAAATATCCTAAAGGCGACCAAGCTTGCGTTACTACGGTCAAGATAGCTCGATACCAACTTTTGTGAGATTCGACGCGTTTATTAGGCTCATAATACTTAGTCATCCAATTGACCTCGTATTATCAACCAAATAAACCGGTCTCGAGAGATGTATACTTCTTAAATGCAGTATACATACCTCACAACAAAAGAATGTATCAATTCCATACAACACATAGTACATAAGCAACAAACAAGAAGTTAATATTAATAAGGATAGGTTATTACACAAGAGGGGCCTTCTGGCCAAAGAACAACAAAACTACAAAGATACACAGCGGAAGCAAAAGTGCCATAAAGATGGCCCAAAATAAGAGCCAACCAGTGTGCCTTTAGCCCACAAGGCAATCGACAGGACCGCCAAGCTAGTCGCTCTCCCAACCACCACTTGACTCACAAAAGTAAAGCCCTTTGGGCTCTACCTCCTCTGCAACAAAGTTGTTAAGCAAAGCAAATGAGTACAATAAATTGTTTATTGTACTCGCAAGACTGACGTGTAAGATAATGAGAACTATAAATTAGCTATATGCAAGCTTTCTTTAAGTGGATGAGGCTTTGGACTCATTTTAGCACAAAGCAAGTTTTCATTTGCAATAATATAGTAGATTGAAAGCAATTTGACAAAGCATTTTTAATTGTTGAAATAACAACGAGATAAATAACAAGGTAACAACAACAAGAACAACACGGAAGTGACCAACCCAAGTCACCACAACAATAGCACGAACTCCCGTTCATACCAACCATGTCAAGTTTTAATTAAAGGTTGTAGTCTAGTCTTGAACGACCTTACCAAGCATATCCATAACCTAGGGCGAGGCTATTGAATAGTTTTATCCTGCGCAGGTGTACCACTGCACCCACACGCCGACCGCCTTTCCATAAGGCACACTACCTTTGGTATGCCAAGCACGGCTAAGTCCTCTGAGACATTTCCAATGGACAATGCTAATTCGAAGTCGCACAACCCACGGGAGAAAGAGACATCACACAACCTTCCGGAAGCTAATGCTCCCTCCCACATCACACACACATTTTATCTTTAAAAACACACCAACCAAAGCGACCCCAATTAACACCGCCCAAAGTACTTAGTCAAGAGGGGTTCCATATGCCCCTCGTGTGGTTAGCACGCAAAATCGCTTGGCTTAGTGACCCAAGTACTCGGTCCTTAGGGACCCAGGCATACCACCACATCCAAAAACCGCACCATCCATCCAATATGCCCAAGTCTAAATCAATCTTTTATTTTCAGTTTTTGATTTTACAAATTAATCAAAGCACAAGTGCTGGACATATAGGAGTAATAATCAGTTTTGAGTGATCAAGACCATCGACTAAGTCGATGATCGCCCATTTCTACCGAAAACTAAGCATGTCTAAGCAATTTAAATCGAAACTACTAAGTGATAGGAGCTCATCCAACGAGCTCCCACCACAGCAAATAACCTAGGCTCATGGTAGTAGAGGATAAACAATTCCTACAGATTATGCAACTATAGGATTGCTAGCGACATTTAACACAAAGTAGCATGCATACATAGAAGTAAAACGATATATTAAGCTTTAAAGTAATGGGACAATGATGGAAATGATCAAATTGCTTGCCTTGCTGTTGCTGTTCAATTTGTTGCGGAGGGTCACTCTCGGGATCACCACAAATGTCGAAACCTAACGGAAAGGCGAGAAAGAACCGATAAGAACGACGAAAAACAACAAAGACAGCACAACAAACGGACTCCAAATTCTCTGAATTTTCTACAGAAGCAAGAGGGTGATTTTTAGGGAATATTGCAACAAGAACCAATTGATTTGGATTCTCAATGCAAAAGTTATGAGCAAAACAATTCTGCTCAGCCCCTAAAATACCAAACTGCACTATTCATTAATTTAATTATGAGGCAACATTTTCTAGAACAGAAGTGAAGCTGAAATTTTTACTGTAAAACCAGCACCTCATGAGATGAATAACACAATTGAGTTCATCTCATTTGGAGCTATATTGCACTTTCTATAATTTTTCAAAAACAAGAACTTGAACAAAATTATAATGCACAAGTCCTCATTTTTATAACAGCAACATGCTCAAAACTAATTTTCACAGTGAGTTCATTATTAGAGGAAGCTAACAAAGTTGGTCTCACTCAAAAATAATCTACAGAGCATTAGTTTTGTATTTTACAAGTTAAGCATTGATTTAAGTGTATATTTTAAAGTTGGTTTTAAAATCTAATGGCAAACTGTGCTCTGGAGTTGAACTCAACTTACAATCATTTTTGGATTAAAGTCAAGTCCAAGACAGAGCCAACATACTTTGAAGGACCTCATTTGGATTAAAAATGAAAAAGATATGGAATTCTAAAGTTTATACCTTATTCTGTTTATAATTAAGACTTTACTGGAATTCCTAAGAAAATTCACAAGGACATGGGAGGTCGTGAGCCACAGATCACAGATCTAACGGCTCAGACCTCCCCGAGAACAACACACACGCCAAGACGTGAGGTCCAGAGGTCTGGACCTCCTAATAACGCATATGCGCCGAGGTGTGGGGAGGTCGTGGCCGTAGATGGGAAATCCAACGGACCACAACATGGAAAGGAGGTCCGAACGGACCAGATCTAAAGGGGAGGTCCTCAGCGGTTGGGATGTCCTCGAGGAGGTCCCGGCGGAGGTCCTCAACGTCCTGCACCTCCGGGGAGGTGCAGGCGCTACTGATTGCGCAAGGGAGGTCTTGGACGCTCCAGATCTCCACGGGAGGTCGGGCGCCCTGACTCCCAGCGCGCCGCTGGATTGGACAGATAAATGCGCCGGGACCACGAGGAGGTCCGCGCAAGCGGTCTTAAATGCACGCACAAGGGTGGATTAAAGGCGGTTAAGACGCCAATGATCGCGAGATTGAGCAATGATTAGCGCAATCAAAGCCGAGGATCTCGTCCTAAAACGACAACGACAGCGCCGTTGCGGCCCGGCAAAAATCCGAGCTCAAAGATTTGGTTCTCGCCGGCGATGTAGGCCTCGCATGGCGACCTCCAATGGTACCACCGAGTGCACAATAACGTTGCACCCTCAGTGGACCTCCTCTCAACGGCGACGGCGGCTTTGAACGCCGGCGAGCCAGAGAGGGCAAAATTGACCAAAGACGGCCAAACACCGAAAAGCAAAATGAAGCTCACAGCGACATTCAAGCTTGTGCCAAGAAAGCTCCGCAAAATCATTCAAGCGGGTGCCAGCAACTAAGGACTACAGGAGGAGTGCCTGGAGGTCCTAATGTAATACCCCAAGTTTAATTAAGTGAGAAGAAAAGAATTCGGGGAGGAGAATCAATTAGAAAAGTGATTTAACAGAAGATTCAGGGGGATTCTTGCGTAATTTAGAAAACCTGGTCTGTGGGCCAAAGCCCACAACACCTTGGCCCATTAGGGCAACCATCCAAGTGGAGGGGAGGCCATGCTACTGTAGCACGCACTGTAGCCCCGCCACTGTAGCAGCCCCCCCCTCCCCATTGCGCCTCCACCTCCTTTCCTCCCTTGCGCCTCCACCTCCCTCCCTTCGTGGCCGCCAAGAAAGGAGAATGAGGAAGGAAGGAGGAAGAAGAGAGGAAGATGAAGGTTCGCGGCCCACGCCGTGGTCTACAGCGATTAAATCGAGGGTAACGTTCGTTCCCGTTGTTTAGATGGTTAATTAATTGTTTTAGCAATACCGTTGTGTAGATCCTTTTTGTCCAGTATATTGAACGTCCGTTTTGATGGCTTTAGAGGCAGATTCCGTGGATCCCATCTCTTAGAGATAGTTGGGTAATGTCCTTAGCTTTCCAGGGCCGCCAAGAACGCCCAAATCCGATTAACGGTCAGCGAGTTATGAATTTTTAGTGTCGCTGTCCTGTTAATCTGTCAGTTTTCTGACAGTTTGTAGAAAACTGGAATAATATATTAGTTAAAGAAGAAATCAGAGGATCTCGATATAACGAAAAATGTAGGTAATTTCCATACCTTTCCAGAAAGCTAAATAAAGCATTATTTGGATGCTCGTAGTAAAAGTTATGGTGGTTTTAGTGTACAGTCCAGAGAACCCGATGTGAAAATTGATGTCTTTTAAATTGGCTTGGTAGGGGTAATAGATGGCCGATTCAGAAGGGACACTCAACTAGGTTTAGATGGGAAACTTAATTATATTTCCAGAAAGTCCTAGAACACCTTATTTGGACCCATGTAGTGAAAGTTATGAATTTTAGAAGTAGACTGTCCAACAGGGGACAGATCTGGGACGTTGGAAGGCGCTTGAGAGTTTGACTTTTCGTTTGAACTATTAAATATGTCTTGGGTCCAGCATGGTTATCTTAGCTTGATTCATAATTATGTTCAGGTGAGGATTGGTCCCAGGGCAGCGCCCTCTTGGCTCTACCGCTTCCGCACGGTTGAGGCAAGTATCTGTTTGTAGCATAATGATGATTGATTGTTATGATTGTTTGCGTTTGAATCATTTGAGTCATACATGGATGATAGTGTGATGAATATGAATAGAACATGGTGAATGCATGTTTATGGTTAAAGCTTTCCTATCTATGTTGATTATGCCTTACATGTTATTTGGGATCTGAAGTTGTGGTATGTACTTGTTGATTCTTATGTATGAAAGATAGGATCATAGTACATACGCATATTGAAAGATATCTCGAGACTTGATCACGTGGTGACCAAGTATATCTGATTGAGGTCCCCGTCATGTAAATGACAAGCTTGTAGGTCCCCACATTCGTGGAATGTGGGCATTGAATAGAGGTCCCCATCATGAAAATGATGGGCAATGGTCCCTATACTCATGGAGTATAGGCTCTTGGTCCCTGTGCGGAGGGCACGTGCAAGGGTATACATCGACGGTTGTATACCTCGCACACCGATAAAATGCGAAAAGAGATAAAGGTTAAAAGGTGCATTGCATGTTAGCATTACATAAGCATGAGAGTTATCTTTAGTGTAATGCTTCTTTTGGAATGTTGATGCTATCTTGTGAATTTAGCTTTTTCTTTATTGATACTTTTGAGTCTTTGGGCTCACTCTTGCTTTGTTGTGTTTTTAGGTACCACAGCAAGAACGGCATGCATGGGAGGGAGTAGTTTTGTTGAGATGCACTCACTACCATTCATCATAAAGAAAGAACATCATTTAGTTTATATTCTTTAAATAAGCAAACCGATTGAGATTCACTTATAGTTTCATTGAATGCTTTGGCTTAATTGTAATAATGAGATTAGCGAATTGGGATTATGCTTATTATTGCTTTATCGGAATAGACTATCTTGCATGTTGAATGAATCTGGATATTAGATTATTGTTAATGTTATCTTTAATCTTTGAAACCTTGGTATATTTAAGTATACAAAGGAGGTTCTCACTGAAAAATTTGGTAAATAGTCTTAGTAGTTTTGTTTAATTTTATGTTAGTAGCATTCCGTGCTCATGTTGAAATTTGGGGTGTTACATTGGTATCGAGCGGTCAGAGGTCCGTGGTAATCAAATATTAAACTTGACACACTAAACACGATGAGGTGGGATTCGGTTATTGCATTGCATTTACGCTCGTTGTGTTGTATTGATGATTCCTATTATGAGATGATTTGATATATTTATATTATAAAACTATGGTAATTAAGTGCGGGATAACTCATGTTGAGAGGTTGAGGTCGTGGTTGTGGCCCTGGTCAGCATTCAGTCACACCACCTTTCGTGGTATGAGAATAGGAAGTGGTTACCTCGGATATCTTAGTACATGTCTTTATAGTGAGTATATTTAGAAGAGTTGTTCTCTTCTTTGAATTTGAATTTGGTCAACTCTTATCCGATCGTGGTGATAAACTTCTCTTGGAATTGGGAGTCCATACCAGTTGATGGGATTCTTTGAGAAATGTTGTTGTATTTCCATTGGTTTAAGTTGACCCGTAAAGCCATCATTGTTTTCCAAACCGATGAGATATTCTTGCGGCTGGTGAACTTGGTTGATTGTTAAGTTTGACCTTTATATTGGAGTTTTATCTTTCTCTTTGGAAAACACGACCCATTTTTTTGCGCTTGATGTTTTTGGATAATAGAAGTGGTCTTTTGCAAGTTCTTTAGTATGTGGAAGCCTTAACTTAATGTATCTCTTTTGGGTACTTTGAGTGCTGAAGTTGAATGGTTCTCTTTTATGAAAGAAGACGTTAAACCCTTTAGCGATGTTTGTTGTGTTAAGTGGGAGGTTTTAAGCATAAAAGATAAGTTGAAAATGTATGAGTTATCTGTTGGGTCTCGTAGTGTGGTTGTAAATGATCTTAACCAAGAACCTTGGAAGGAAAGTTGATTAATTTGAAAGTGTCCTATAGTAGTTCTTGATGAGCCGTGATTATGAGTGTGACTATACTTAATTGGAATCAATAGAGTTAATAATAAGTGTAGAACATTGATGAAATGGTTGATTAGTAGAATTGATTAGTTTGTTAAACTTGTTGAATTATTTGGCTATTTGATGATCTTATTTATGCTCATGGTAGTGCAAATGGTGAAAGGACCATCAATTCGTTCTTGATTGGATATTCATCAATAGTTTATGATAACCTCCAGATTAGAATTAGAGTGTACTAAATTAGTGTGAGCGTTCCTTATAGGTGAGAGGTTGAAAGTCAAAAGTGATTTACTCATGTGTGTTTCATGAGGATGGCCAATGAGAATGACCTGTGTTTGCATGATGGTGAAATTGTCGATAATAGTATGCCTTTGATGAGAGGGTTTTGAAATAACCTCTTAAATTGTGTAGTAGGTTCCCTCTAAAATAAAGTGGTGGTTGTAATGAGATTGTAGGAATTTGGTATACTCCCAATTGAGGATGAGATGATAAAGTGGTGGTTAATACTTTGGTAAGCCGTTGGGGGCTTTATAAAGGAAGAGTTGACGATAAAGAATCTTGTTAAGAGAGAATTATTCTTGATATTAGTAAGATTGACGATAAGAGAATGTGACGCGTTGGAGTGGTAATGATTCTTCTAGAGAGGAAGTAAGTTGATTGATTTTCGTAATGGGTTAAATGAAATGTTTGGAGTTTTGCATACGTGCTCTTCGTGAGTTCATGATTTATGTAGTAGATGAGATTAGTTGAGTATTGTGACGTATGGGAAGGTTCCGTTTGGTTCCTAAGTGATTAATTTGATTTGGTTTTAAAGACATTTTCTTGTTTGGGATGGCAAGTGATATTGTAATCAAAGAAAATTGCTTTCTTTGTCAACGGAAAATGTGTGCCCTAAGTATTTGAGGTTAGAGTTAAGAAGCTAATCTGCAACTTTTCTATTGTTACGATTTAAGAGTTTCTTGGGTTCCGTAGCAATGTTTTTTTTTTGGGGGTTTGGAAGTTCCTTCCTGTGGGACATGTGCCCTCATCTGCGGACTCGTATTTTGTTTTTCCGTGATCATTGATATTTGACTGTTTCTCTTGGTCTCGTACTCACTCCAAGGAGCAACGTTTTCTTATGCGTTGAAACTCAGATTTGTTTGTTTCTTCCTTTTGAGGAAGGAATTAACCAACTTGTGTTGCCAAAGTCTTATAAAGTGTAGAAGCTGCGACTAGTTGGTGGTGGACAAGTATATGATAGCGGTGAAACCTTAGGAACCAAGCTATTGAAGAGTAGTAGATAGTGATTTGGTTTTGACCTATAACACATGGAGAGAGTTCTATTTAAATGGAATGTTTGTCGATGAAATACAATTAATTAGTGTTACCACTAGTGGGACGTATGGTGAACTATGATCCGATACCCTTTGTCCAAGTTGGGATGTTGGGATTATCGAAAGTATGGACCCCTGATAAATTTATTAGAGAATCGCAATTGGATACTTAGTAAGATCATGTAGAAGAGTTATGTTGGTGAAGTTTAATGAGAGTAGCGGTGTGGAGAAACTTAAGCGTTGTGCTAATTAATGGGATAACAGAATTGTTGAGTTATGGTCAAGAATGATTCGCCTTAGCGAGTAACCCTATAGGAGTTAGATTATCTCTAAGGATAACTTGATCGAGAATTTATTTATTTATTGGTGTTAGTGATTGAGTATGTTTGAATCTTGGTCAATCGGTTAGGGTATTGAATGGGTATATTGTGGTTGTGTAACCGACTTGGATTGGTGTGGATTAGAGGATGCCAAAGATTGGTGAAATAAATTGTCTTGGGGCGGTTACTTGATTAGTGAGGAATGTTGTCATTAACAACCGAGGTTATTCTTTGGTATGTGAAATTTTAGTCATCGATCGAGGGTTCTTGATCAAGCATACCGAAATCCGATGTAGAAGTCTTAAAGGTTAAATTTGGGCTTGGCATTTTATACTAGCATCTTGGTTTCTCATGATTAGTTTCAAGAGTTATGGTGATCTTTGATAGGATCTTTTGGATGTAATAAATGAGGGTGTATGCGGAGAATTTCAAGTTGATTATCCTTAACAAAATGAGGTGATGTGGTTGTGGGTGAAAGATTTTTATTGAGGTATTGGGAATCATCGATAAAAGAATTCTGTGGTAGCGGAGTAGATTAGAGTATTCTTTTGTGGATTAGTAAAGTCCCTAAAAAAATGGATGTACTTTCGGTTGGAGGACCATTTTGGGGTTGTCGGTTAAGAGAAATGAGTAAGTATGATGATTTAGAAACCCATGATTTGGGAAAGGGTTTATTTCTTAAAAGAACCTATGAGGAAAGAATGTTTTCTCGAGTAGAGAGGTGCTCTCTTGATTCTTGTTTAAGCTAAGTTTTATAGCAAAGATCTTGTGCAATTTGTGTTGACTTTATGTTGGAAAGGCGGTCCTTTCCAGTTGAGGGAAATGAATGAAGTGTTGGATTTGGCCATTTGAGTGATTCCTCTTTTGGTTTATGGGGAATTTATTTTACCTTTGCCTAGTTGGAATGTGAAAAGGTTTTCATGAGGAATCTACGATTTTGGATTTGAGTGTTTTGGAGGAAAGTTGGAATTGCATTGTGAATCCTTTGTTTCAGTTGAATTAGTTTGATTAAAATAAGTCATATTGAGCGTCCCTGCTTAATGGAGGTTCTCCTTGTTATGATAAAGAGATCGACTGAGAGATGGAACAAGAGTTCCATATGTTTTTGTGCAAGTTCTGTGGCTTGGTCCCAAAAAGAATGATAGCCAAAAGTATATTTTGTTTGTTCTGGAAGTTGCGAGGATTTTGGAAGATAGCAATTCACTAGAACCGTCTCGAGTCCTCGAGCGAGGTATATAACGTTTTGTATGACCCAGTGTTGAGAGAATGCTCCAGGTATTTATAGTGTGAGGTTTCATAAGAGCCGTTGACCAACGTGTAATACCGCATCTTCGAGTCCTGTCCGTTGAGTGGTTCTGGTTAGGTCGATACGAGTGATGAGGTGTAATTCATCAGTTGCATCAAGGTGCGGTGGTCCCATAAGTCCGAGAGGAAAACGACTTAGGAATTGTAGTCTCGCATGTGCGAGCAATATCCGGAATTGTTCACAACAGGTGTGTGGTATTGTTGGTAAATCCTAGTTGTGATTGTTCCTTGGCGTAGAGCGTGAGTAGAATTCGGGGTCGAATTCTGTTTAAGGGGGGTAGAATGTAATACCCCAAGTTTAATTAAGTAAGAAGAAAAGAATTCGGGGAGGAGAATCAATTAGAAAAGTGATTTAACAGAAGATTCAGGGGGATTCTTGCGTAATTTAGAAAACCTGGGCTGTGGGCCAAAAGCCCACAACACCTTGGCCCATTAGGGCAACCATCCAAGTGGAGGGGGAGGCCATGCTACTGTAGCATGCACTGTAGCGCCGCCACTGTAGCAGCCCCTCCCCTCCCCATTGCGCCTCCACCTCCTTTCCCCTCCCTTGCGCCTCCACCTCCCTCCCTTCGTGGCCGGCCAAGAAAGGAGAAGGAGGAAGGAAGGAGGAAGAAGAGAGGAAGATGAAGGTTCGCGGCCTACGCCGTGGTCTACAGCGATTAAATCGAGGGTAACGTTCGTTCCCGTTGTTTAGATGGTTAATTAATTGTTTTAGCAATACCGTTGTGTAGATCCTTTTTGTCCAGTATATTGAACGTCCGTTTTGATGGCTTTAGAGGCAGATTCCGTGGATCCCATCTCTTAGAGATAGTTGGGTAATGTCCTTAGCTTTCCAGGGCCGCCAAGAACGCCCAAATCCGATTAACGGTCAGCGAGTTATGAATTTTTAGTGTCGCTGTCCTGTTAATCTGTCAGTTTTCTGACAGTTTGTAGAAAACTGGAATAATATATTAGTTAAAGAAGAAATCAGAGGATCTCGATATAACGAAAAATGTAGGTAATTTCCATACCTTTCCAGAAAGCTAAATAAAGCATTATTTGGATGCTCGTAGTAAAAGTTATGGTGGTTTTAGTGTACAGTCCAGAGAACCCGATGTGAAAATTGATGTCTTTTAAATTGGCTTGGTAGGGGTAATAGATGGCCGATTCAGAAGGGACACTCAACTAGGTTTAGATGGGAAACTTAATTATATTTCCAGAAAGTCCTAGAACACCTTATTTGGACCCATGTAGTGAAAGTTATGAATTTTAGAAGTAGACTGTCCAACAGGGGGACAGATCTGGGACGTTGGAAGGCGCTTGAGAGTTTGACTTTTCGCTTGAACTATTAAATATGTCTTGGGTCCAGCATGGTTATCTTAGCTTGATTCATAATTATGTTCAGGTGAGGATTGGTCCCAGGGCAGCGCCCTCTTCAAGGCTTCTACCGCTTCCGCACGGTTGAGGCAAGTATCCTGTTTGTAGCATAATGATGATTGATTGTTATGATTGTTTGCGTTTGAATCGCATTGAGTCATACATGGATGATAGTGTGATGAATATGAATAGAACATGGTGAATGCATGTTTATGGTTAAAGCTTTCCTATCTATGTTGATTATGCCTTACATGTTATTTGGGATCGAAGTTGTGGTATGTACTTGTTGATTCTTATGTATGAAAGATAGGATCATAGTACATACGCATATTGAAAGATATCTCGAGACTTGATCACGTGGTGACCAAGTATATCTGATTGAGGTCCCGTCATGTAAATGACAAGCTTAGGTCCCACATTCGTGGAATGTGGGCATTGAATAGAGGTCCCCATCATGAAAATGATGGGCAATGGTCCCTATACTCATGGAGTATAGGCTTTTGGTCCCTGTGCGGAGGGCACGTGCAAGGGTATACATCGACGGTTGTATACCTCGCATTACCGTAAAATGCGAAAAGAGATAAAGGTTAAAAGGTGCATTGCATGTTCGCATTACATAAGCATGAGAGTTATCTTTAGTGTAATGCTTCTTTTGGAATGTTGATGCTATCTCGTGAATTTAGCTTTTTCTTTATTGATACTTGTTGAGTCTTTGGGCTCACTCTTGCTTTGTTGTGTTTTTAGGTACCACAGCAAGAACGGCATGCATGGGAGGGAGTAGTTTTGTTGAGATGCACTCACTACCATTCATCATAAAGAAAGAACATCATTTAGTTTATATTCTTTAAATAAGCAAACCGATTGAGATTCACTTATAGTTTCATTGAATGCTTTGGCTTAATTGTAATAATGAGATTAGCGAATTGGGATTATGCTTATTATTGCTTTATCGGAATAGACTATCTTGCATGTTGAATGAATCTGGATATTAGATTATTGTTAATGTTATCTTTAATCGTGAAACCTTGGTATATTTAAGTATACAAAGGAGGTTCTCACTGAAAAATTTGGTAAATAGTCTTAGTAGTTTTGTTTAATTTTATGTTAGTAGCATTCGTGCTCATGTTGAAATTTGGGTGTTACAGATTGGTATCGAGCGGTCAGAGGTCCGTGGTAATCTTGAAATATTAAACTTGACACACTAAACACAGTAGGTGGGATTCGGTTATTGCATTGCATTTACGCTTCTGTTGTGTTGTATTGATGATTCCTATTATGAGATGATTTGATATATTTATATTATAAAACTATGGTAATTAAGTGCGGGGATAACTCATGTTGAGAGGTTGAGGTCGTGGTTGTGGCCCTGGGCTGTACCAGGTCACACCACCTTTCGTGGTATGAGAATAGGGAAGTGGTTACCTCGGATATCTTAGTACATGTCTTTATAGTGAGTATATTTAGAAGAGTTGTTCTCTTCTTTGAATTTGAATTTGGTCAACTCTTATCCAGTCGTGGCTGATAAACTTCTCTTGGAATTGGGAGTCCATACCAGTTGATGGGATTCTTTGAGAAATGTTGTTGTATTTCCATTGGTTTAAGTTGACCCGTAAAGCCATCATTGTTTTCCAAACCGATGAGATATTCTTCTTGGTGGTGAACTTGGTTGATTGTTAAGTTTGACCTTTATATTGAGTTTTATCTTTCTCTTTGGAAAACACGACCCATTTTTTTGCGCTTGATGTTTTTGGATAATAGAAGTGGTCTTTTGCAAGTTCTTTAGTATGTGGAAGCCTTAACTTAATGTATCTCTTTTGGGTACTTTGAGTGCTGAAGTTGAATGGTTCTCTTTTATGAAAGAAGACGTTAAACCCTTTAGCGATGTTTGTTGTGTTAAGTGGGAGGTTTTAAGCATAAAAGATAAGTTGAAAATGTATGAGTTATCTGTTGGGTGCAGAGTGTGGTTGTAAATGATCTTAACCAAGAACCTTGGAAGGAAAGTTGATTAATTTGAAAGTGTCCTATAGTAGTTCTTGATGAGCCGTGATTATGAGTGTGACTATACTTAATTGGAATCAATAGAGTTAATAATAAGTGTAGAACATTGATGAAATGGTTGATTAGTAGAATTGATTAGTTTGTTAAACTTGTTGAATTATTTGGCTATTTGATGATCTTATTTATGCTCATGGTAGTGCAAATGGTGAAAGGACCATCAATTAGTTCTTGATTGGATATTCATCAATAGTTTATGATAACCTCCAGATTAGAATTAGAGTGTACTAAATTAGTGTGAGCGTTCCTTATAGGTGAGAGGTTGAAAGTCAAAAGTGATTTACTCATGTGTGTTTCATGAGGATGGCCAATGAGAATGACCTGTGTTTGCATGATGTTGAAATTGTCGATAATAGTATGCCTTTGATGAGAGGGTTTTGAAATAACCTCTTAAATTGTGTAGTAGGTTCCCTCTAAAATAAAGTGGTGGTTGTAATGAGATTGTAGGAATTTGGTATACTCCCAATTGAGGATGAGATGATAAAGTGGTGGTTAATACTTTGGTAAGCCGTTGGGGGCTTTATAAAGGAAGAGTTGACGATAAAGAATCTTGTTAAGAGAGAATTATTCTTGATATTAGTAAGATTGACGATAAGAGAATGTGACGCGTTGGAGTGGTAATGATTCTTCTAGAGAGGAAGTAAGTTGATTGATTTTCGTAATACCGGTTAAATGAAATGTTTGGAGTTTTGCATACGTGCTCTTCTGTGAGTTCATGATTTATGTAGTAGATGAGATTAGTTGAGTATTGTGACGTATGGGAAGGTTCCGTTTGGTTCCTAAGTGATTAATTTGATTTGGTTTTAAAGACATTTTCTTGTTTGGGATGGCAAGTGATATTGTAATCAAAGAAAATTGCTTTCTTTGTCAACGGAAAATGTGTGCCCTAAGTATTTGAGGTTAGAGTTAAGAACTGTAATCTGCAACTTTTCTATTGTTACAGTTTAAGAGTTTCTTGGGTTCCCGTAGCAATGTTTTTTTTTGGGGGTTTGGAAGTTCCTTCCTGTGGGACATGTGCCCTCATCTGCGGACTCGTATTTTGTTTTTCCGTGATCATTGATATTTGACTGTTTCTCTTGGTCTCGTACTCACTCCAAGGAGCAACGTTTTCTTATGCGTTGAAACTCAGATTTGTTTGTTTCTTCCTTTTGAGGAAGGAATTAACCAACTTGTGTTGCCAAAGTCTTATAAAGTGTAGAAGCTGCGACTAGTTGGTGGTGGACAAGTATATGATAGCGGTGAAACCTTAGGAACCAAGCTATTGAAGAGTAGTAGATAGTGATTTGGTTTTGACCTATAACACATGGAGAGAGTTCTATTTAAATGGAATGTTTGTCGATGAAATACAATTAATTAGTGTTACCACTAGTGGGACGTATGGTGAACTATGATCCGATACCCTTTGTCCAAGTTGGGATGTTGGGATTATCGAAAGTATGGACCCTCGATAAATTTATTAGAGAATCGCAATTGGATACTTAGTAAGATCATGTAGAAGAGTTATGTTGGTGAAGTTTAATGAGAGTAGCGGTGTGGAGAAACTTAAGCGTTGTGCTAATTAATGGGATAACAGAATTGTTGAGTTATGGTCAAGAATGATTCGCCTTAGCGAGTAACCCTATAGGAGTTAGATTATCTCTAAGGATAACTTGATCGAGAATTTATTTATTTATTGGTGTTAGTGATTGAGTATGTTTGAATCTTGGTCAATCAGTTAGGGTATTGCGAATGGGTATATTGTGGTTGTGTAACTGACTTGGATTGGTGTGGATTAGAGGATGCCAAAGATTGGTGAAATAAATTGTCTTGGGGCGGTTACTTGATTAGTGAGGAATGTTGTCATTAACAACTGAGGTTATTGCTGAGCTGTGTGAAATTTTAGTCATCAGATCTGAGGGTTACTGATCAAGCATACCGAAATCCGATGTAGAAGTCTTAAAGGTTAAATTTGGGCTTGGCATTTTTATACTAGCATCTTGGTTTCTCATGATTAGTTTCAAGAGTTATGGTGATCTTTGATAGGATCTTTTGGATGTAATAAATGAGGGTGTATGCGGAGAATTTCAAGTTGATTATCCTTAACAAAATGAGGTGATGTGGTTGTGGGTGAAAGATTTTTATTGAGGTATTGGGAATCATCTGATAAAAGAATTCCTGTGGTAGCGGAGTAGATTAGAGTATTCTTTTGTGGATTAGTAAAGTCCCTAAAAAAAATGGATGTACTTTCGGTTGGAGGACCATTTTGGGGTTGTCGGTTAAGAGAAATGAGTAAGTATGATGATTTAGAAACCCATGATTTGGGAAAGGGTTTATTTCTTAAAAGAACCTATGAGGAAAGAATGTTTTCTCGAGTAGAGAGGTGCTCTCTTGATTCTTGTTTAAGCTAAGTTTTATAGCAAAGATCTTGTGCAATTTGTGTTGACTTTATGTTGGAAAGGCGGTCCTTTCCAGCTTGAGGGAAATGAATGAAGTGTTGGATTTGGCCATTTGAGTGATTCCTCTTTTGGTTTATGGGGAATTTATTTACACTGCCTAGTTGGAATGTGAAAAGGTTTTCATGAGGAATCTACGATTTTGGATTTGAGTGTTTTGGAGGAAAGTTGGAATTGCATTGTGAATCCTTTGTTTGATTGAATTAGTTTGATTAAAATAAGTCATATTGCGCGTCCCTGCTAATGGAGGTTCTCCTTGTTATGATAAAGAGATCGACTGAGAGATGGAACAAGAGTTCCATATGTTTTTGTGCAAGTTCTGTGGCTTGGTCCCAAAAAGAATGATAGCCAAAAGTATATTTTGTTTGTTCTGGAAGTTGCGAGGATTTTGGAAGATAGCAATTCACTAGAACCGTCTCGAGTCCTCGAGCGAGGTATATAACGTTTTGTATGACCCAGTGTTGAGAGAATGCTCCAGGTATTTATAGTGTGAGGTTTCATAAGAGCCGTTGACCAACGTGTAATACCGCATCTTCGAGTCCTGTCCGTTGAGTGGTTCTGGTTAGGTCGATACGAGTGATGAGGTGTAATTCATCAGTTGCATCAAGGTGCGGTGGTCCCATAAGTCCGAGAGGAAAACGACTTAGGAATTGTAGTCTCGCATGTGCGAGCAATATCCGGAATTGTTCACAACAGGTGTGTGGTATTGTTGGTAAATCCTAGTTGTGATTGTTCCTTGGCGTAGAGCGTGAGTAGAATTCGGGTCGAATTGCATTTAAGGGGTAGAATGTAATACCCCAAGTTTAATTAAGTAAGAAGAAAAGAATTGGAGAGGAGAATCAATTAGAAAAGTGATTTAACGAGAAGATTGAGGGGATTCTTGCGTAATTTAGAAAACTGGCTGTGGGCCAAAACCCCACAACACCTTGGCCCATTAGGGCAACCATCCAAGTGGAGGGGGAGGCCATGCTACTGTAGCATGCACTGTAGCGCCGCCACTGTACCAGCCCCTTCCCTCCCCATTGCGCCTCCACCTCCTTTCCCTCCCTTGCGCCTCCACCTCCCTCCCCTTCGTGGCCGCCAAGAAAGGAGAAGGAGGAAGGAAGGAGGAAGAAGAGAGGAAGATGAAGGTTCGCGGCCACGCCGTGGTCTACAGCGATTCGTCGAGGGTAACGTTCGTTCCCGTTGTTTAGATGGTTAATTAATTGTTTTAGCAATACCGTTGTGTAGATCCTTTTTGTCCAGTATATTGAACGTCCGTTTTGATGGCTTTAGAGGCAGATTCCGTGGATCCCATCTCTTAGAGATAGTTGGGTAATGTCCTTAGCTTTCCAGGGCCGCCAAGAACGCCCAAATCCGATTAACGGTCAGCGAGTTATGAATTTTTTAGTGTCGCTGTCCTGTTAATCTGTCAGTTTTCTGACAGTTTGTAGAAAACTGGAATAATATATTAGTTAAAGAAGAAATCAGAGGATCTCGATATAACGAAAAATGTAGGTAATTTCCATACCTTTCCAGAAAGCTAAATAAAGCATTATTTGGATGCTCGTAGTAAAAGTTATGGTGGTTTTAGTGTACAGTCCAGAGAACCCGATGTGAAAATTGATGTCTTTTAAATTGGCTTGGTAGGGGTAATAGATGGCCGATTCAGAAGGGACACTCAACTAGGTTTAGATGGGAAACTTAATTATATTTCCAGAAAGTCCTAGAACACCTTATTTGGACCCATGTAGTGAAAGTTATGAATTTTAGAAGTAGACTGTCCAACAGGGGGACAGATCCGGGACGTTGGAAGGCGCTTGAGAGTTTGACTTTTTCGCTTGAACTATTAAATATGTCTTGGGTCCAGCATGGTTATCTTAGCTTGATTCATAATTATGTTCAGGTGAGGATTGGTCCCAGGGCAGCGCCCTCTTGGCTTCACCGCTTCCGCACGGTTGAGGCAAGTATCCTGTTTGTAGCATAATGATGATTGATTGTTATGATTGTTTGCGTTTGAATCGCATTTAGTCATACATGGATGATAGTGTGATGAATATGAATAGAACATGGTGAATGCATGTTTATGGTTAAAGCTTTCCTATCTATGTTGATTATGCCTTACATGTTATTTGGGATCTGAAGTTGTGGTATGTACTTGTTGATTCTTATGTATGAAAGATAGGATCATAGTACATACGCATATTGAAAGATATCTGAGACTTGATCACGTGGTGACCAAGTATATACAGTTGAGGTCCCCGTCATGTAAATGACAGGCTTGTGGTCCCCACATTCGTGGAATGTGGGCATTGAATAGAGGTCCCCATCATGAAAATGATGGGCAATGGTCCCTATACTCATGGAGTATAGGCTCTTGGTCCCTGTGCCAGAGGGCACAGGCAAGGGTATACATCGACGGTTGTATACCTCGCATTACCGGTAAAATGCGAAAAGAGATAAAGGTTAAAAGGTGCATTGCATGTTCGCATTACATAAGCATGAGAGTTATCTTTAGTGTAATGCTTCTTTTGGAATGTTGATGCTATACTGTGAATTTAGCTTTTTCTTTATTGATACTTGCTGAGTCTTTTGGGCTCACTCTTGCTTTGTTGTGTTTTTAGGTACCACAGGCAAGAACGGCATGCATGGGAGGGAGTAGTTTTGTTGAGATGCACTCACTACCATTCATCATAAAGAAAGAACATCATTTAGTTTATATTCTTTAAATAAGCAAACTGATTGAGATTCACTTATAGTTTCATTGAATGCTTTGGCTTAATTGTAATAATGAGATTAGCGAATTGGGATTATGCTTATTATTGCTTTATCGGAATAGACTATCTTGCATGTTGAATGAATCTGGATATTAGATTATTGTTAATGTTATCTTTAATCTTTGAAACCTTGGTATATTTAAGTATACAAAGGAGGTTCTCACTGAAAAATTTGGTAAATAGTCTTAGTAGTTTTGTTTAATTTTATGTTAGTAGCATTCCAGGCTCATGTTGGGCTGGGGTGTTACACCTAAGGTGCTGGGGAGGTCGTGGAGGTGATGACTGGAGTTGGGGAAGACAATGAAGCTTCACAGCCCAAGGCTCCAGCTCCAGCTCTAGCTTTGTCCACCTCTGAAAAAGGCCCAAACAAATTTGGTTAGGGCTTGGTCCCAGAGGAAAGACACAAATGGAAGCAAGGAGAGGAGAAGAAATCTCCATGACCCTTGCCCACCAAGGAGCTTCAACTCCAACAATGGCGGCCAAGGAAGGTTTGATGGTTTAGAGTTCCCAAGCCCGGAGAGCGAGCAAGGAACAATGGCGGTAAAAGAAGACAAAGGCATAGTGGGGTGGTTTTATCCTTAGGGCAAGGAGGTCTTAGACCACCGGCTAAGCTCATGGTGAGCTTGGCCCATGGCGTGGTCTATGACATCGACAAGATGGTATGTTGACACAATGGCGTGCTTGAGCCGACTAGAGGCGAAAAGTCGACTGCATTAAATGCGGTCGACAAAGAGTCGTTATAACGTATCCCATGCACGTACATGCATTAAATACATCGCTTTCGAGCTCGCAGCGTGTCGAGGAAGGAGAAGAACAGGGAGGTCTTTACGACCGTTGGATAAGACCATGGGGAGGTCCTAACCATCGGATCCCATTTTTGAACCGTTACGCCTAAATGACGGGAGAAGGTCCCACCACACGATCAAGGATGGGGAGGTCGTGGCCTCCGATTTCCTTAATGTGTAAGCGCACGAGGAAAATAGGACAGAGGTCCAAAGCGTTGGATCTCCATCCAACAGTGCTTGGACCTCTGTGAGGTCTTAACTGCACTTGAACATAAGACATGAGGGGAGGTCATGGCCTTAGGATTTGAATCAGGGCGCACAACCAAAGGGAGGTCTCGATGCTTTGCGTGAAGCACGGGAGGTCAAGACCTTTGGATTTTGATCCAACGGTGGTGATCAAAACAGGAGGTCTGAGCCTGCAAGACGTGGCGCAAAGTAGGTCTTGAGCTTGCGCAACACACAAGGGAGGTCATGGCCATTAGATTTAGATCTAAGGGCAACGACCTCACGTCTTGTGAAGGACCTAACCGTGATGTAAGCCAGAGGAGGTCGTGGCCTTTGGATGTAAATCCAACAGCTGCGACCAAGTGAGTGCAAAGGAGGTCGATAGTTAGATTAAGAGGAGGAGGTCGGGAGCGGTTGGATGTGAATCAACATGACTATGACCTCGCCAAGGTGGTTTTTGAGGTTTGATAACAAGGGGAGGTCAGGGCCGGTTGGATCTTAATCCAAGGGCTATGACCTGGACAAGGTGAGGAAGTCTTTGGGATTTAACACACAGGGGAGGTCATGACCGTGGATCTTTGATCCAACAGTTCTGACTGATGAGGTGAGGAGGTCTTTGCGGTGTTGACCGCGGAGGAGGTCTGGCGCCCACGTTGACCCGAGGAGGTCCACACGGTCCGAGGACTTCAAGGGAGGTCTGGTGCGTTGGTTGAGGGGAGGTCATGGCCTTTGGATTGGATCCAACGGCCACGACCTCATCAAGGTGGGGAAGGAGGTCGATGGGGTTAATGGACCACTTTGCAAAGTGGCTAGCCCAAGGAAGCAGTGTAGGCTTTTAAATTTAGTTTTTAACATTTGAAACTTAGCAGAATTATTTGAGATAGCAAATGAACTCCAAATTTGATGAAATTTTAACTGGAGCTTGCTGACAATGAGATTAACCTTGCATAAAATTTCCAGAGGTTATTATGCAATGCATTTTTCTCAGGAAATTCGTTAAGGTTGTTTAAAGGATTGTTTTACCTCCAAAATTTATCAAACTAGTTTTACAACTTGTGATATTTTTCAGAGGGGTCCCACATCAGTTTTGGGACCAAGGAAAATATATTCCAAATGTTTGGCACAAGATTTAGACAACTGGAAAATGAGTTTGACTTTTGGTCAACAAGAGCTTTGTGTTTTTGGATTACACAACTCTTGGACAAGAATTACATAAGAGATTAGGGGTTTTCAAGATGTGAGAAAAAGTTTTAATTTCTACACATATAATTATACTTGAATAACCCTAATTATACATTTGGGATGTTACAACCATCACATGCATCGTTTTCCTTTGGGTTGCTGGCAAGTGGGTCCCGCCTATTAGCACCGCCTTCTTCGTCCATTGCTCGAGCGGCGTCATTGTCGCTGGCATCTTGGCACTACAGCGCGCCCTTGTCACCTCTTGCAAGCGTGTCTGTCTGTGAAGCATCACTGGGACTACATGAAGTTGCTGAACCCATCCTTTTTCCTCGTTTTCGCTCTCTCTTGCCTTCTCCGCCATTTCTATACTCCGGCTAGAGAAGAAACCAAGGAGCTAGTCACCACCTCGGTGCCGCTCATGCACCTATGACACCGCCGCCGAGATCCATCTTCAACGCCGCATCCATTTTTCCTTATCCGGGCCCTTGTCGTCCAGTGAATCGCCGGGAACGACTTCGTCGTCCTCAACTCCGGCGGCCAAGGCCCGTAAGCCTTTACGGTGTTCCGGTGAGTTGTTTTCCTTAGCGTTTGGCTCTTTAGGATCGCTTTGTTTCGCTGAGCATTTTAGTGAAGCTAATTTGTCTTTGGCTCTTTAACGAGGGCTTACAACCACTTCTTCTCTAGGCACGGTGAAGCACCACTGCGTCGATTCCAGCCACTCTCGACTTCCTCCGCCATTATCTACCTGTGCATCTTGTTCCTGGAGCTGAAGCGATCCTGAGGCGCACCTTCCAGAGTCTTCTAGAGGCTCATAGCACCTTCTCCACGGGAGCAGCCCTCTTGTCTCCGCCTTCGGCCCACGAGAGCTCGCCGCCGGCATCCTTAAGCCTTTGCGTCTTCACCAACGAGCTTAGGAGATTGTTGCGCACCCGGAGGTGTCCTTCCCTAGCTCGAAGCATCACACTTTCACCAAATCACCCACCTCGCCGTCACGCTCGTGTGCAAGAATTCCGGTGAGCTGTTGGTAAGTTAGGGCTAACCAAGTTTATTAGTGTTTAATTATCTTTTAAAATGTGCTTATGACTTGTGGGCCCGTCCGGCTGGTTAAGTGAAGGTGTAAGAGTTTGAAATACGTTTTTTTCGTAAGGGAAGCATATTTCCTTAGTTCTTAGATAGAGTTTACGTTTCCTTAAACCGAAGACGTATTCGTAGAATACGCTTTCAACGTCATCGTAGCCGAGGCTGGGTCAGAGCTGACCCAGTCAATGCCTTCGCTCGGGTCCCACCGGTCATTGACCGTAGGTCAGCTAAGCGCCGATAGAAAAAGAAATTAATCCTTTTAAAAATCCTGAAACGTTTTAACTTTGCGCTGTAAATTCAAATAACTTAGAAAATTCATAACTAATTCAATCTAGCTCCAAATTGAATGAAACCAATTTTGTTAGTTTTCATTTTTTGGTGTACTTGTAAATAAAAAAGGTTCTAAGTATGTTGCTATTGCAGAAAATATTGTTATTTTTTTTATTTGTGAAATCACACTTTTAACTTGTTAAGCACTTAGAAAATCCAAATAAACTCATTTTGGACTGAAATTTTTCTCCTAAAATTCTTCAAACATCTTTCTCTGCTTGTAATGAATGTATGATTGAATAAAGTTGAGTTTTGGTTATTTTGGTGTTATTCGTTCTTATTCGCTCTATTGTTCGATCGATAGATTGAGACGATTCTGGTATTTACGAGAGTGATCCTCAGCGGCAAGAAGATTATCTTCAGCAAGGCAAGCAGTTCTTCTTTGATGCATGTTGATCCTACTATTTGCACATACTAATATTTTAAATTTCAACTGTATGTATGCATCCTATGTTAACAAGTTATTTCTTAGTCCTCGATAGTTTACCTGAGTAGTTACTTGAACTGTAGGTAAACATCCATCCTTTTGTTGGGCTACGGGTAGGCTACGATAGCTACAAACAAAAATTTCTACCACGCAAACCAAGAAGCCAAGCAAGTAGATGATCACAGATCGTTACCACCAGACGCGCAGAGTAGCAGAAGATGGGTTGGAGCAGCCTGGTCCAACGTAGAACGCGTCGATGTAGTGGTCGTAGTCGATCATCCAACGTCGATCACATCGATGCAGTGGTCGTAGTCGATCGTCCAGCGTCCTCGCGAGTCGATCGTCTCCTCCAGCAACCTCTACAGCCTTGTGAAGATCGTGGATCATTCTCAAGCGCAACAGTCGTAGTAGCACCTCTACGTTATCCACACGTCCAGGGAAGGAACAACCGTACGTCGGTGTACTAGCACCAAGTCGCACGGTAGAGCTCTCGGGAAGATGGCGGCTAGGGTTTCAGTACAGCAACTTACGTCAACTCGTCTGTTCACTTTTCCCAACAGCCTCATGCATCTCCTTATATAGTGCTCGTGACGGATCCTATCCGAACACGTTTGACGAATCGTATCCGTACTGGTTTATTCCAACCCGTTAAGTGTGTGACGGTTCATGCGTAATTGGTTGTGACTCGGAAACCCTTTCCGATCACGGGTCGTAGCGGCTCTTAGCAGAACATAGCGATTCCCGAATATACACAAATTATATCAGACGAACCTTAATACAATATGATCTACGACCAGGTCCTCATCACTTACGACCAGGTCCTATCTCTATATGACCAGTTCGTATTTAGTCACGACCAGTTCAGTAACTCCCCACGACTGTGTTACGACCACTCTGTGACTACGTTCGACCAGTCTACGACCAGCTCATATCTCCGTACAACCAATCCGTAACTGTTCGAACTAAGCAACCTACTCATGTATACTCCCTTTGCCTCACAATGTCTGGTTGAACTCCAGGTGAGATATTGTGTCATCCATGGACTATTCAATACTTTCTCAATCGAGTGTCGGATTACTTTACGTAGTCGAACACTTCGACTACTAGTGGCATGGCCATGCACTTTCTTTATCCGATCACAACGAGGGGCCCAGAGACATCTCTCCTGTTATGTTAGGAGGGGCAAATCCCATATCCGACCAGTCACATTCCTCTGCATGTTTCATAGCATACCCGAAAGCTACCTTTATAACTACCCAGTTACCAGCAGCGTTTGGCAACCCCTAAGAGTGCTATTACATATGTAGGAAGCCATGCTGATCTCAGGTCTAAGGATTATACATCATCATTGCTTGAGACCAACTAACGACACATAGAATCATAACAATCTCAATAGTGTCTCAAGGTGGGTCTTATCCAACATCATGTTCTCTAACATGTATCCATATTATTGGTTTGATATCTCCATATCCATGACTCGTGAAACATAGTTATCAACCAATACATATGCTAGTCTATTCATATGTGTCCTCATATGTTTCTGACCAGGGATCGTATAAGAATAATTATCACAGAAATATAGAGTTTCACAATCAAGTCACATACTTGATAATCAATATTAACAATATTATTCTAGGAACAAGATAACATATTATCCAATGTCATGAACATAATGAGATATAATCATCTCTATGATTGCCTCTAGGGCATATTTCCAACACCTTTACCACTGAGCCTAGGTATATATCCGCTGTGATTTAGAGCTCGATGGATGAGCTCTAGTCACTTTATATTTAGTATACGAGTGTTGTCGCTTAGCCATGCTTAGAACGATAGTATGGGGATTATCGCTTTGGCGATGGTCATTAGAACATCACTTTAAATATTTGAGTCAAGGTACTCATGTATATATCATATTTGGAAAAACTAAAAATAAAAATAAAAAGTTTTAGACTTGAGCACATGGTTGGAAGGTGTGATTATCAGGTATGTGGTTGTGTGCTCGAGTCAATAAGGACCGAACATCTTGTCCCACTGAACCAAGCATTATTGCGTGCATCCACATGAGGGTATTGGGAACCCCTCTTGACTTAGTACTTTAGCTTGTATTAGCTCTGAGACGCAGGAGGTGGGTGTGTGTGTTGTGTTAAAAAGAGAAATGTGTCTATATGTGTTGCATGTGCGGGAGTGGAATCCTGTCCAGGTTCTCCACACCGAAGGGCATTGTATTTGTCTGGGGCTTTACCCCTATAGGGTAGTTGACTTTTAGCTTTACAATGACTCTGACACAACGTATGGGTAACCATACGGACATCTCGTAGTTAATGCATAATATTGGAAAACGTCCCGTAGGACTTAGCTCTGCTGGCATACCTTCGGAAGTGTGTTTTATCCGGGGGCAAAAGGAGCGGTCTGACATGTGGGTAAAGTTGTACACCCATGTAGAGTTTAATCTATTCGAATAGCTACGTCCTTGGTTATGGACATGCTTGGGGAGGTCTTTCAAGAGTTAGACTATAACATTTTGATAAAACTTGAGACTGGGTGGTACGAATGGGTAAATCGTGCTATTGTTGTGGTGGCTGTGGGAAGTCACCTCTAGGATGTTAATTATATTTATAATTGTTGGCACACTGATATTTGAATAATTAGAAACTGTTTTAACAACTTGCCATCAATCTATTGCATTATTGCAAATAAAATGTGGCTTTACGCAGAAAATGAACTCTACAACCATCTCTATTGATTCAAGCCTGCATGTAGCTATGCATAGGTTTGTTAATCGTAAGTCTTATGAGTACGTTTTTGTACTCAACTGTATTGTCTATTTACTACAGAGGAGGTTGACCCCCAAGGGGTTGACATTTGTGAGGCTGACTACTCTCTCGACGACTAGCTTGGGCATTTCCGGTCGGTTGCCTTGTGGGTAAGGGCAGCCGGTTGGCTTTTGGTTTTAGCCATCTTATGGCAAGTGTTTCCGCTGTAGTCTTTACTATTTTGTATGAACCTTGCTGTATGTTAAATATGATGTAAATTATGAACTCTTCGGTAATGTAAAAACTCGTGTATGGATGTGATTCTCAATTTTTGTTAGGTGTATGTGTACTGTAGTTCTGGGAAGTACATATATACCGAGAGCGAGGAAAGTTTGATTTGTAATGCTAGGACCAATGGAAAGGTTAAGTATTACAAATTAAATTGCCCGGCAGCTCTCACAGGTTGTTATTCTCTCTGGAGAAGGCCTGAACCTGTATAAAATCCCCGTACCATTCTCTGTGTGATTCTTGTCTAGGAGACCCCTCGAATTAAACAATCATATGTAAGATCGGTTCTAGATCACCGACAGTTGGCGCTGACCGTGAGGATCTTTTGGAGATTCATTTTCAACAAATTCTCTTTTTTCCTAATGCTTCCATGGCAAGAGAGTGGAATGAAGAGAATTGGTTCGGCTTCGACTACGAGCTGAGTATCATTTCGTCCGATGGTAATGCTGCCTCCAGAGATCATTCGCCGGATCCAAGAGACCTTGTCACCGATGGAGTTGAGAAGGAATCCTTTTCCCCCACAACAGTACGTCCAACTAAGGGGCCAGTTTCCTCAGAGGACAAGGGTCCATCCAACCGTAATCAGGACCACAACCAGGCAGGCTCACAACATGACGAGGGTTCTCCCTCCGAATGTTCGAGTCCGCCTGAGGCAGTCCGACCTGGCGAGGCAAATCCTAGAAGCCATCATTTCGGGACTCCATCAACTTCTGGTGGTCGTAACTCTATGGCTACCATCGTAGAGGAGATGGGGGAGCACCCTGTTCCTACGAGTTCGACCACACGTTCACAGGGCTCACCTGAGGACACAGACGGTTATAACCCGAAGTTCCCCTTCCTAGAGGGGTTTACTCTAAGTCGCCAAACGGTATCATTTAACCACTCTTCAAGCCAGGAGGCCTCAGACGCAAGTGGCGATTATACACAGGAGGTCTTCGTCCTCCCCTCAAATCATGATCTCTCTCCGAGAAGCAGGCCGGAGGATGCTCCTCGCTGATCACACCCTACGACCCCTCGTGGTGATGACGAGGATACCTCCACTAATGAACGGGATCAGCACTCTGATGAGCGTGGAAGAAATCCTCGAAATGATCGCACTCCATTAAGGCAAACTCAAGGATCAGATGTAGATGATCCTGAGACAACGCGAAGGAGAAGGATGACAGCTCAGAGAAATTTACCTGGACGCGTTTAATATCAGTCGGAGGAGCCACGAGAACTCAAGCACATAAATGATTTGCTCGAGAACCAAACTTAAGAACTCGCATGAGCGCCAGGGTACAACCTCTTCACCGAAGATATCGCACGAAGGCTCCGAAGCACGATGGCAAGACCTGAGCATCCTCCAAAACATCATTTTAGAAGTCATTGGGGTATGACTCCGTCGACTACCAGTCATTCGAACAACTCACCTCATGGAGATCGGCGCGACACCAGATGTCTTCACGTGGTAAGCATCCGACATACCCGGAGTCCCCAGGGAAGATTGAGCACAGCCTAGCTCTACGACTTAACAAGAAACCCGTAAAACAAAAATTATGGAGATATGCACCTGATCGACGAGAAGCCATCAAATCCGAATTGGCCATGTTGCTTAGAGCAGGCTTTATAAGAAAAGTCGACCACCCGAAGTGGTTGACTAACCCTGTAATGGTTAGAAAGTCTAATGATAAGTGATGTATGTGTGTAGACTTTACTGATATCAATAAAGCTTGTCCAAAAGATGATTTTTCTTTACCTCGTATTGATCAGTTGGTTGATTCTATTGCTGGTTGTGAAGTACTAAGTTTTCTAGATTCATACTCTGGTTATCATCATATTAGTATGTGTTTAGATGTTGAAGAAAGACCATATTTATTACACCATTTGAGATATTTTGCTATGTCAAAATATCATTTGGTCTAAAAAATACTGGTGTTTCTTTTCAACGCTTGATGCAAACGACTTTTTCACCTCAACTAGGCTAAAATTTGGAAGCCTATGTTGATGATCTAGTCGTAAAAATCATCAAGCAACTTAATCATATTTCTGACTTGCAAGAAACATTTGACAACCTCAGAAAACACCGTTTGAAACTTAATCCCGAAAAGTGTGTGTTCGGAGTCTCTTCACGAAAATTGCTTGGATTCCTTGTCTCTGCACGAGGAATTGAAGCAAATTGTGAACACCATGAGGATATGCTCATGGACCTAAGTGATGTTACAATTGGTAATTTGGTTGAAGGTTTGTTGGAATTCCTATTTTTCAGAAAGTTTCAGCAAAGTGTTAGGATAATCGGTAGTACCGACGTATAAACCGCGCTAATACCGCATGGCGGAATGACCGGCTTTAGTGAAACGGTGCTACGGTTGCTTTCGGGAGAGTGTGTGATTACTGGTAACGGTGTACCGGCTTGTATTCCGCGGTACTACCGCACAACGGTACGACCGTTGGAGGGATCGGATCTCCGCTTGTCTATGGTTTGAACGCGTTTTTTGCTCAAGCCGTTAGATCTTGATCTAACGGTCCATGTTGCGTTGAACGTTTGGACTTTGAACAGTGCTTCAAATCGGACGATTTAAAGGCGCGGTCCGAACGGCCCAGATGATCTGAAACGTCCACGTGTCCAAGGATTGACTTTGGAGGGCTTTGTGCGTTTTGCCAAACCTTCGTACCGCAGTTAATGACGGTACTACCGCGCCAAGGAACGACCGCTATGTTAGCGGTATGGATTTTACAGACGCGATGTTTTTGAGATTTCCTTGAGAGCGGTACGACCGCAGTGCTGAGAGCGGTACTACCGTGATGCGGTAGTACCGGGCGTTACTTGGAGGTAATACTGCATTTACTGAGAATTTTGGTTATCTCTGTTTCTTTCATAGATTTGAGTTTGGGATAGGTCATATCCTTGTTTGCCTTTGCATATGTGTTGCATATTGCATGTTTTGAGCTAACATGGGTCAAGTTGTGAAGAACTTGTTCCCGGAGATGATTTCTCTGTCTATTACTGTGCAGATGGCTTGCAAGTCAACGACGGTCAACGGCGAGAAGGATCGGGACTAAGCTTGGAGAGCTGAGGTCCAGAGCGATCATGGATGCCGGGTGACGTCAAGTGACTCAAGCATGGTGCAGAATGGACGAGGTTGATCGAACGGGCAGTTCGATGCAGTTGGTTGGATCAAGCGGCGCGGGGGTCGGTGCAAGTGCCTTGAAGGTTCCGATGGGATTCGGACGAGAGAGACTTGCCGACATGATGAGAGCCGTTGATCAACCTACACGTGGCGGAGCAGGCGATTGCTTCGACAAGTTTGGACTCGGTCCATGGAGAAGGATCGAGAAGGGGTATTTTGGTAATTTCACCAAATACCGACTCTGTGACTTATTGGCTAAACCGCGGCGCGGGTCGGCGCTTGGAGAAGTGGTTTAGGTCAATCAAAGAAGAAGACGTCGCTTTGAGATGCGTGCGTGTGTTAACCCATTATGAGTTAGGGTTTAATGGGTGCCCTAATGGAATATTCCTAGATGCTTAGCCTCCACTATATAAGCCCTGTGTGCTGGTTCCACCAGACTCATGCGTTTTCATGGAGACTACCTCTTAGGGTTTTGAAAAGAAAAGGAGAGCTAGGGTTTAGGGATTGTTTGATCTGATGCTCATGTATCGAGTTGTGTCCTCCATGATGAAGAAGCTGTAAACATCAATCATATGTTCAGATCAATCCAATCATGTTTCTGGAAGTGAGTCTCTTTCGCTCTTTGTCTTCTGTTTTGGGAGTTTTTGTGTTTTTTATGATCCACTAGTTTTCTCTCGATTCCCTCTGTTGCTTATGCTTACTGTGACTTGTGGGAGACCATCTAAGGTTATCTTGATCATCAATAGACCACAAGCAAGCCTAGGATCAGATTTGAGTTTTTGACCTGTTCATGAACCGAACTTTACCAAATCTGAGAAATGTCAAGTCTTTGACGTGGATCTGTTGAATAGGTGATTAGAATAGGTTAGAGATATCCTCTAGATGTTATGTTTCAAGTTTGATAGGGTTTGATTGGATAGAACTCAAGTCGATCATCTTTTTGGTTTTGAATCTCTACTGTCAGGGAGAAAATCACAAGAAGCGGTAGTACCGCACTCTGAGATTTCATCAGCAGATTTTCATGCTTTGTGTTACTGTTTCATTGAGGGGTTGCAAAAATTATTAAATCTCCATTCACCCCCCTCTAGTCGCCCTTCCGGTCCTACACAAATCCTAAAAAAGATAAAGGCCATTGAAACAATGCGCCCTCCGACCACAAAGAAAGAAGTCCAGAAACTCACAGGGTGTATGACGGCTTTAAGTCGTTTCATCGCATAACTGGGAGCATCTCATACATCATGGGTCATACTATTCACATCAATCCTATCTTCAAACTTCTAAGGAAACATGAGGGTTTTGAGTGGTCAGAAGAGGCAAACACAACCTTTGAGAATGTCAAGAGGTATCTTACGAGTGCTCCTTTTTTGGTTTCTCCAAAACCAGAAGAGACACTATTAATTTATCTAGCTGACACGCCACAGGCATTGAGCGCAGTACTGGTCACATAACGTAAAAACGTCCAACGACCAGTTTACTACATAAGTAAAGTTTTACACGGGCCTAAGGAGCGATCCCCTCAGGTTCAAAAACATCTATATACCCTTCTCATGTCTTCAAGAAAACTACGACATTATTTCCAGACACATAAGATGATTATGTCATCTGAGTTTTTCTTAGGAGTGGTCCTCCAGAACAGGGAAGCAGTGGGACACATGGCAAAATGGTCAGTAGAACTTAGGGAGTTCAACCTCCATTTCGTGTACCGAACAACCATTAAATCCCAGATCTTAACAAACTTTGTCGTCGAATGGACAAATCCTGAATCTGTTCAGGATCCCTAGTACGATACCCACGACCAGTAGACGATGTACTTTGATGGGTCGCTTACATTAAGTGGCTTAGGGGCTTGGGTGGTCCTGGAATCTCCTACCGGAGAGACCTTAAAGTATACTATTCAATTACACTTTTCTGCCACTAACATCGTGGCAGAATACGAAGATTTGTTGGCTGGCATACGATCAACGAAAGCGCTCGAGATTCGACGACTACTCGTGAGAGGAGACTCTCAACTGGTCGTGAATCAGGTTGGAAAAGTGTACCAATGCTCTAATCTGACCATGTCTCAATACTTATCGGAAGTCCGAAGGCTTGAAAAATATTTTTTTGTTTTGAGTTGCAATATATCCCTCGACAGGATAATTTTTTCGCTGACCAGTTAGCTTGAATAGCCTCTTCCCGATCTCAAGTACCACAAGGAGTCTTTTTGGAGCAGCTCCAGAAGCCGTCTCTGGTCGAAGCAAAAGAAACACCTCCTATTGAGACATCCTCTCTAGAGTACGAGGATATCTGGATGAATCCTATCTACGAGTATCTTGAGAAGGGTACACTACCCGATGATGATCTCGAGGTAGATCGTTTATCCCAGAAGGCCAAAATATATACTTTGATCGAAGGAGTCCTCTATAAAAGAGGTACTCAAGGAGTTCTCACATGAGGCATATCGTAGAGAGAAGAATTAAACCTCCTTCATGACATACACGGGGCATCTATGGAACTCATGCTTTCTACAGAACGCTGGTCGGAAAGGCCTTTCAACAAGGTTTCTACTGGCCAACAACCCTTTATGATGCTAAAGAGCTGGTTAAGAAGTATGTACAATGCCAGTTTCATAGCAGGCAAATACACCAACCGGCTCAGGCATTAGAGACTATTCCTCTTTCATGGCCATTTGCGACCTGGGGACTCGATATCCTAGGGCCGTTCCCAAAAGCACCAGGGGGCTTTGAGTTCCTTTTTGTGGCTATTGATACGTTCACAAAATGGATTGAAGCCAAACCTGTAACTGGGATAACAATGGAAGCCGCAAAAAAATTCATGATGAGAAGCATGGTCACTCGATTTGGTGTTCCTAGTCGAATAGTTACAGATAATGGTAAGCAATTTTTGAGCGCAAAATTTTAGGAATTTTGCGACGACTTGGGTACCACGTTATGTTATGCTTCCGTTGCCCACCCACAGAGTAATGGGGCAGTCAAAAGAGCGAGTGGCCAAATAATGCAGGGCATAAAAACCAGAGTGTTCGACCATCTTGTCAAGCGCTCGGGGGTTTGGGTACAAGAATTGCCATCAGTATTATGGGCAGTTCGCATGACTGCAAGTCATGCTACAGGTGAAACACATTTGTTCCTAGTTTTTGGGGTTGAAGCCATGCTTCCACCAGAATTAAAGATCTGGTCGACACGACTCTACCCAGGAACAGCTTCGAACGGATGACATCAACTTGCTCGAAGAGAAGAGGAATCAAGCCTTGATCCGTTCAGCAATCTACCAACAAGCCTTTCGCAAATACTACGATCATAAGGTCCAACCTTGCAGCCTTACTGTAGGTGACTTGGTGTTGAAGAAAATTCAATCCCAGTCTAATCGGAATAATCTTTCTCCCAAGTGGGAAGGTCCTTACACAGTGGTCGAAGTTACGCGATCAGGTTCGGTACGACTGGCAATGGAAGACGGCCAGGTTCTCTTTAATTCTTGGAACATCGACTAGTTAAGCAAATTTTATATGTAACTCCTTACTATATCAATAAAGTTTCAGGTTTCATCACTCTTTATTGTCATACTTTTGAGTAGTGCCTAGAGAGTCTTTCGATCATTTTTATATGCTCAGTTTTTCTTTACACTGGTCGAAGAAGGGTAACATCACCTAGTCGAAGTCTTTCCTCTCTGCACGTGGTCCTGCCCACTAGAAGGAACTTCTTAGTGTCGCCTTGTTCCTAACTTTTGCTACCAATACAAAGAGATTGGGTTTAACAAATCTGGTTGAAACATTCTCAAAGCCAGCTCTTTTTAACCTTAGTTTACATTTTCATTACTTTTGATAAATTCTCTAAGTGGAGTATACTTTTATAGTTTGTTTGACTCCTTTTAGTAACCTCAAATGCGTTTAAATTGGTCGGAGAAAGACACAACACCTAGTCGAAGTTTTTCCTCTCTACATGTGGTCTTGTCCACTAGAAGGAACTTCCTAGCATCGTACTGTTAACAACTCTTGCTATCAGTGTCATACAAATTGAGTTTACTGAAAACAGTTGAATAAACCTTTAAAGCACTCCAAAGAGTTTATCCCACTCGTGTTGATGCTCCTGATTCGATTACTATGGTCGGAGAACGTAGCTTCACTAGTCGAAGTCTTTCCTCTCTACACATGGTCCTACCCACTAGAAGGAACTTCCTAATGTCTATCTGTTACTAAACTCTTATGACCAGAATATGACAATCAAGATTGACAACACACGTAGAAAAAACTTCTTTTTTAAGCAAACCCTTATATATACTATTTACTTAGTTTATTTATATAAACTAAGCAAATAGTCGGGGGCCAGGATAAAGCCATTAATATGACTTCAATTCTTAGTCCTAAATGCAATTTTCTTTTTCTATTCATTATCTTATGAGTTACTAGCTACTCGACAAGATAATTTGCAGAAAAACGCAGGTATATATATTCATAACCAAAAGACTTGTTTTTACAAGTTTTCCTATTACAATCTACTCTGATAAAGGAGATCCGATTTGCATCTCCTCCACGACCTTCTGCCTGATTGGCTTTACCTCTTCGATCAGACAAGTTGCTTCGGCTTCGGAGCAGTCAAAGTTGTCCTCGATTGGTTGAAGATCGAGATTACGGTCGTGTGCCTTAAGTTTTGCCAAGGCATAACCTACTGCATCTTCGATTGTTTCTCTTATCGAGTCAGCTTGGTTGGCCTTCAGAGTAGTTATCAGCTCCCTTAAGGCTTTGACTTGCAGTCCAACAATACTCGATTGAGCAGTTAGGGTGTCTTCCAGAGGAGTAACTTCCTCAACACCAAACTCACCGAGTACGTTGTTTAGAAGTGAGATGTTGTCTTGAAGGTTGATCTTCAATGACTTCATCTCCTCCTGACTACGAGTCGAAGCTTCGTGGAATCGCTTGATATCGATTGCTCATTTTGAAATAGAGTACGACCAGTCAGAAGCATATCCCTAAACAACTCATAAGCAATACTGGTCGTTGGTAAAGAGTTACTTACCCACTAGTCGAGCATAAAGTTGCTTAATTTCGTTGTCATGGGAGGCATCCTTCTTCGCGGATTGCTTTGCCCATGACTTTATCATATTGTCTTTTTCTTTGGCGGAACGGGATAGTTCGTGAATAACCAAGGTCTTTTCGTTGACATCGGTTTGGAGCCTAGCCATTTCGACCTCTTTTTCTGAAAAGAAACAAGAGTTAGAGAAACAACAAGAGATCATTATCATAAACAGTCTTAAGTTCCGAACTTACTATTTATCTCACTCTACAGATCGAGAGCTGGAGGGTTAGCCTCCTGAAGTTTCTTTATCAGGTCAAGTTTTTCATCCCATAACCTCTTCGTCTCGACTTTCTTGTGGTCGAAAAGTCCACCAGGATTTTTTGTCACTCTTGAACCTGCAATGGTTAAAGATAGATATGAGAATTGCACAAGTAGTCGAGTAAAAAATGATTACGAATGGCAGCAGCTTGCCATCTCTCTGCCTACTTGCAGAGTTCCACTTTTTGTTGTCGTAGCTGTATAAGTTGTCGATTGTATTCATCAACAGTGATAATTTATTCCAAAGCTTTCTGCATAAAGAAAGACAATACGAAGCAAGAAACAAACCACATATGTAAATGTTTGGCATCAGATGCTTACATTTATGATCATTCGAGCAAACTTGGAGAATACCCTTGTGGGATCCTTCAATTCATCGATCTCCTCGACTCGATTCCACCACACCTTTTCAAGATGCTCATCATCGAAAATATTCCCCCTGTTAGGAATGTCTTTAGGTTGAGAAACTCGGTTACGAGACCTAAATGCAGAAGATCCCACAATGGAAGCAGGTCCAAAGAACTCAGAGAAGAAGTTAAGGTACTCTTTTTCTTCAAGTTCGGTGATGACAGCGTCGGCAGTTCTTTGGGAGCCTGAGGGAATGTCCGCAACGACTTCCTTTCTGACACGATAATTGAAAGTTCCGCCACCTTGCCTAGATGCTTCCACCCCATCATTCATCGTCTTCGCCTCTGCCTCTGTAACTACTTCAGTGGTTATGGTTGCTTTGGCAGGAACGACCACCTCCACCGGAGGAATGTCGGTTGATCCCGCGACCGCCTTCGTAGTCATAGTCACTTGAGCAGCAACGATTTCTTCTACCATAGAGACAGTGGCCGTAGTCGTTGCCACTCCCACTGCCGTTTCCTCGACTACGAAAGAAAGGGCAGTGGGCTTCTCGTAAGCGTCCTCGAAATTTGGAGGGCCTGCTATGATCACGAAGGAAAACATGTTAAATTTATAGAAAGCAAAAGGTAAGTGTTGTTCTTATACGTTTGTCTTTTTACATACCCTGCTTTCCTGAATTTGATCTTGAATCCAGAAGAAACCTTCCCTAAGGAAGATTTCTTCGACTTCTTCTCTTCGGCTACGTCTGGTCGAAATTTGAGTAGAAGAATGGGGTCTGCCACGACCACGTCTGGTCATGGGTCTTGAGTGGGAGCTACCGCTCCTTGACCCTCCTGACTCACCGGATGGTCAAGACCTGTCTCGACCACCTCAGAAGCAGCACCTTCCTCGACCATAGGCTCTACGATGCAGCGATATCCTTCACAAAAGATACAAAGCTTTTTCAGTTCTCATTTTCTAGTTGCATAACAAAGCCATGAGAAGCCGAGACTGAAAAAGTCTTGTCGTCATAGTAGAATGACACCTTGGTCTTAGGGGCTTTGTGCTTACGTTCTTCAACAGCTTCGATCGCCTTGGCTTTCTCTGCAGCAACTATGTTTGAATTTTGCAAAAGGGCTGGTCAGATCGAAACTTGAGTCCGCCTCTTGCTTGTCGACGGTCTTTGTAAGTCGACGCTTTTTGGCTGGAGGAGCTTTCACTTGCTCTACTTCTGTGCCAATAACCATCAGTCCGACCTCCTGGTCGTCCTGATGGTCTTCCATACCTACTTTCTGCAAAGGCCGAAAAGAGAAACATTATTTAGTGGTCGTTTCCTACGACTACGAGGGTCCAAAGAAGGAATCAATCCTTAGTTACCTTCAGCCGTTCCTCCTTCTCCTCTACGGATACGACCGCAAGGATTCGAGGAGCCACCACGTTAGGTGGTGGAGCTTTTTCACAAACGAATTTGACTCAGATATCAATCTCTGTTTGTGAGAGATCTACGCAAGTAAATAAAACATTCAGTGGTTAGGCTTGAGATTAACCAAAATAAAGATAAGTTGAAAGATTATTTACCTTTCTCGTAATCTCTGGTCAAATCCTTAGCCCCAGAGTACATCCACATGGGATGTGCTTGTTTCTTCAAAGGGCTAATGCTGCACGTGATGAAATCCTTCACCACGTGCCATCTGGTGAGCCCCTCTTCTTTCAAGTCTTTGATGGCTTGAATGTAGGGGGCGATCCGGCCAAGATTCTTGGGAGTTGAATCCTAGGGAGAAATCTTCTCGGTAATCTTCCCGACAAAGGAAAGACTGTCTTCACTAGTCGTGTCCCAATAGAACCACTTCTTCTTCCTCCCCGGCCACGACGACCGGGTGAACATCTGAATGTACTCCTTGCCCTTCCCTTCATGGAGCTTTAGACCGTAGCTCCTGGCGACTTTAGACTATTTGCTCATTCCATAGTAGTATTGGAACAGCTCCAGGTCTGGAAGGATCCCAAGGTAAACTTCACACAAGTACACGAACACACTTAACATTGTGATAGAATTGGGAACAAGGTTCACCAATTATGACCCAAAGTGGTCGAGTATAAGTGTAAGGAAGGGATGAGCGGGTAGTTGAAGGCCACACTCGCAGTACGCCTGAAAGACAGGGATCTGACCAATCTCCCCCGATGGCCAATATTGCTCGGCAGCCTCAATCCACTTCACGAATTCCCTCTTCGAAATCTTCTTGGCGGCAACCAAAGCTTTTATCTTAGCTGAATTCATCTCCGATTTCGCCCACTTAGAAGCGGTTTCGGCCATTTTCTCTAGGTGAGGTTGAATTGGATTTGGAAAAGCTTCGAGGAAGGAGGTGATTTGGTCGGTGGCGGAGAACGCAAGAGCTCGAGGAACAGTTGAAGCAGAGGGGGAAACAGTAAGAACCCTAGAATCATACCCTGTAAGATCGAGGAGGCCGACTAGAGCGGGGTGAATAGGCAGTTTTAAAAACTTCTTTGGCTAAAACCGATTTATAATGCGGAAGCTAATATCAAAACAGTTTTGCACAATTAAATCTAAATCAACTAGTCTCAACTAAGTGCGCCAACAATCAAGACTATGAATAACTATTGCAATTATACAAAGGCATGTAAGTAATTTAATTCTAGGAATAAAAATTGCAATAAATAAAGCACAATAATGCAAACTACAATTGACACAATGATGTTTTACCGTGGTGATCGAAAACATGCCGGTCTCCCCTAATCCACATTGAGGTAAGCCCAACCATGTTGCACCAGCTCCACAACTTGAGCCAACACCTCCGAGGTAAGTCCAACCACTAGGACCGGTTTCAAACCGAACCAACACCTTGCTCCACTAGGGTTGCTCTTTCCTCCACTCCGGAGATGACGAGCACCACACCACTTACAAACCGTCGGGCCTTCTCACAAGCTTCTTTGAGAAGATCACCGGACCAACGACGCCTCCACGCCGTCTAGGTGTCGGCAAACACCAAGAGTAATAAGTATAGAATTCTCACTTGAACTAATCAAGTGTCTAAACTCAAGTGGATACACAATCCACTACCAAATGCAACACATGCAATTTGGGGTTTGCCTCTCAAGCTCACTAAGTGTAACACATGCACAAATGAGAGTAGAGAGCTTGCTCTTTGCTCAAGGGAGTGTATAATGGCACCAGCAACCCCCCCCCACACGGCCAAGATGGGTATTTATAGCCCACCCACAAAAACTAGCTGTTATGGAAAAGTATGCTAAAAAATCAGCGCGAGCGGTCGTACCGCCAAGTACCAAGCGGTACTACTGCACCTCCTCCAACGGCTATAAAACTAGCCGTTGGGCATCGATCTTGATACGACATCGCCTAACCAACACGCAGACAATCGGCTGAGGCCGGTCGTACCGCTCAAGGAGCGCGGTACTACCGATTGTTAAGGGGAGACACCGCCCCAAAAATATTGGTACTGTTTTAAACGAACCGCCAACTGAAAATCGGAGCAACCGATGTGCGGTCATACCGTACCAAGATCCGGTCGTACCACAGAGTGGTCGTACCACCGGTAACACGTCGGTACTACCGATTTCCTTGAGAAAACAGCAGTTTGCATCCAAACAAAATTCAATTGCAAAACACATTTGACAATTGACAAGTGATGCAAACAAGGATTCAAATGCAAGATTCTCAACAAGTTGCAAAACACATTTGCCAACTTTTAGAATCAATACCACAAGGAACAAGGTACATGGACTTAAACCATTTGCAAAACACATTCGCAAACTTAAGTTACATACTACAAGGGTTATCCATGAGCCACAACTATTTGCAAAACACATTCGCAAATATTGGCAACATGTTAACACGAGTTAGAGCAAACACAATGAGCTATCAACACATGACTAACTCAAGCTACTAGTCAAAGACCCCTCTTAATAGTACGACAACCTATACTAGCAATCCGGTCTTTCAACCAAACACCGAGACCGGTAAAAGACTAGGAACACATCCTTAGCCCTAGCTAGTCATACCTTTGCCTTGAGCAACCACTTGAAGCTTGATGACGCATATCCTCACTTCAAGTTCGTGTCATTGACTTGAAATGTATCGACACATGACGCATTCTTTACTTGACCTCCATCAACACATGACGCATTCTTTACTTGACCTCCATAAACACATGATGGGTCTTCACTTGACTTGATGATTAACTTATGATCATCTCCTTTTCTTGAACATCATCGACACACGATGATTTCCTTTTCTTGATATGATGCTCATCAACATATGATGACATCCTTTTTCTTGAACTTGGCTTGATGATCATCAACACACGATGATCTTCTTTACTTCGGGATCTTGACTCGAACATCATCAACACATGATGATTTCCTTCATCCCAAATCTTGACTTGATGACTATCAACACATGATGCCATCCAAAGTCTATCATCATCATGGAACCTAACATGTTTATCCAACTCATGAAAAATGTTAGTTCCACAATATGATTATCATTAATTACTACATCATACTATTAACTCATAATGGTGGGATAAGATACCACAATCTTTCCCTCTGTGGTAATTGATGATAATCATTTCAATTGCAAGTAATTGAATAAAGATTAGTATGAGTATATAAGAACTGCACAAGTTTTATATACTCAATATCACTACTAGAAAAGGGGTTTTTCCCCACGGTTGAAAACCGTCAGGAAAATAGAAAAAACTGTCAGGTTTTATTTTCCTGACGGTTAACCGTCAGGAAAATACCCTCAGGTCTGGGTGGTCGGGAAAATTGAATTTGTCTGACGGTTAACCGTCAAGAAAATATTTGCTGACGGGCGAAAATCGTCAAGAAACATTAACCTGACGGTTTTGAAATAACCGTCAACAAAAAACATTTCCGTGACGGTTTTTCCTATTACCGTCAACAAAAATCATTTTCTTGACGGTTTTTTGCCCCTCAGGTATATAGTTTACATGACGGGTCAACTGTTACCGTCAAGTATATTAAACCTGACGGTTTTTCCCATTACCGTCAACAAAAATCATTTTCTTGACGGTTTTGCCCCGTCAGGAAAATTGTTTCCGCGGTGTCAAAACCAACGCCAAAATAACTCCATTCCTGTCAACAAAATTAATATTCTGGCAGCCCACTAGCAGAAATTGTCAATTCACATATTCATACACATTCACGCATCATATAATTCAAAATACACATCCATATATCATATAATTCACAATACACATCCATGCATTACTCCATATACAAATAAGAAGTTCAAACTTATCATTTCAAACCCAATACCATCCATAAGGTTCACTTGTAGAAAGAAATCCGCACAAAAGACATCTAAAAGTCCAGTACTACCACAATACACTTAAAGACTAATATCACATACAAGTCATGTAAGTACATCTAAAAGTGCAGCAATACCATGTTCAACTATTCAAAAGAGCTAGCAAGACACCATCAAAGTTCATGTAGACAATTAGTTGCATCCGTCGCGGTTGATGTTGTTGGTATCTTGGTTGTTGCCGCCATTAATGTCAGCATTGCAGTTGTCGCCATCAGTTCCTCTGAAATTACCAAATATCTTTTAGAATGCTGAACAATACAAGGCATGATCTGCACACTAGAGACATCCATGGCCTTACAATGGCATTGCGACATGAAATTATACATGCTAGAAACCCGCACGCGCTATTAGCGCGCGGAGTTGAAAATGTGCGACTGTGATCAGGGCAAAGAAATCGTTAGACACGGATGCCACGCCAGATGCGATTATGTCAAGGATAAAGCAAATTCTTTTAAAAAATGCGATTATGTCAAGGATAAAGCAAATTCTTTAAAAAAAAAACAGTGTTCCGAAAGAGAGCAAGATGTCTCAAATAGCAATATCAGTCATTTAGGTTTATGTTCTTATGGAACCAGTTAAACATTATTCCACATTTCTTAGAAGAGTAAAACAACTTACTCCAGATCTTAGTCACACAAGACTATGCTGTTACCAAAAATTGGGGCTGATTTCCCAGCTGACAAACAAACCTCAAACCACTTGAAGTAATGTAGGCTTATGAGTTCAGACATAGTGAACCCCTCACCCTGAATCACCTCTCCAATGCGATAAGCATGATTCGATCATTGGTATCTTCAAGAATTCTACCTGATGCTTTTTCGCTCACAAGGGCTATTCCAACATCCATACTGAATGTCCGCCTCATCTCTGCATCTTCAATTTTTCCAACCTACAAATTTCTTAAAAACAAAAGGTAAAGAGCAGATAGAAAGCACAGTGCATGCAGGCGTATATAAATCAAATCAATGTTCGATGAAGTGGCAGTCTTACCTGCTGACTCCACCTAAACACGCTTGGCGCTTCCCATGATCAAATAAAAAAATTCACCCTAAGTCCGGATGAAATACTCCTAGGATATTATCAGTGAAGCCAACACCAGTAATATGGGCTAGTCCATTGACACTACCCTTGCTGATAATCGCAAGCACCTTTTTCATTTCAAACGATTGAATTAGAAATTTGGGTAAAAATATATGGGAAATATGAGACATTCATCAGCAAAAACTAACCTACTTAACATAGATGACAGTTGGTTCCATGAGAGTTTTACAAACGAGAGTCATTACATAATCATTTATTTATTGGGAGTCGATCGGTCAAGTAGAGTCCGCTTTTGGCTGTACTCTATAAATAAGAACATTTTCACTATCGGCGTAAATAATTCAAGAAAAAGGAAAACACCAAGGACAAAAGAATAGAATTTGTACTATCAATCATCTATTTGGATTTGAAAGGTTTCTCACTATTTACAAACCATCTTTGTTATAAATCTTAACGGGACAAGAAATGAGGCTCATGACGTGATAATAAGTTTCTCCTTTGCATTTGCAAACCATCTTTGTTATAAATCTTAACAGACAAGAAATGAGGCTCATGACGTGATAATAAGACTAATCCTTCGTACTAACATATACAAAGATTCAAGTGACAAACATCTTTGGTTCAAGTTAGCGCTAATAGTCGAGAATCGTCAAATAATCGAGTGTAAGCAGAGTGCAAGATATATTTTTATGGAGCAGCGGTAGCCACAAACCCATTGCAAGATAGTGACCAATTCGAGGCGCTTATTTCGATTTACTAAGGCATTCATCATCGCTAAGATTCCTTTGCTAAATCATAAGTGCAAATTTCGTAAAAATCTCACCTCTCCTCCTAGCGAACATAATCCGATTGTTGGCATCCATCCACAATCCCTTGGTAACCTATAAAATTCAAAATTAAGTTACAAATAGAGCTACACACTCCATCGCCAGACTGACGGATGGCGTTTGCACGAGCAACAACTATTGTGTTAAGTGAGCAAAAGAATAGATGCACTATTCTTCTAATATACTAATCAAGAGATGGGTATAATTTTGGGGAAAAATGGGATTCATAGTCAGCGAACGCAAGATCGGAGAGCACGAAAAAAAAAAGTCAATAGTAAACTATAAGGCTAGATCAAGTAATCACTTACATAGATTACAAGTCTTTTCAAGAGGACCAACAAACACTATTCTTGTCAATTGCCTAAATTTTTTTGAGTGAGCTCGTTTTTTTCCATGTCCCGGTAGTTAGATGCAAACGGGTATCCATATGTAACTAAATATAGATGAGTATATAGGGCGTGCGTACAGTATGACGACATAGGGATGAAGACTATTGTCATGTGTTGGTTTCAGACAAGACAGATGTGCATCTAAATGTGGCGCAATTGGTAACAAAGTACTAAAGGAAAGGTTGTTGCAATTGCTGACCTGTTTTGAAGCGGATAATGGTTCGAAGAGCCTCTTTCGAGTAGAATAAAGTGTGACGTGTGGTTCCTTAATTTTGGTAGTATCAATGAGAAGTGATGGTATGCAACCTGAGTTTCATCTGGCACGGTGTTGAAACAGACATAAACGACAAAAGCTTGATCATCAAATAGTACAGCTATTTAGACAAATATTAAACGTAGCTGGAGTAACTATCGCACACCTACCAGCTACATTGTACCTGAATAACATTGGATTAGAGCTAAGAAATATAGAACAACAAAGCTATAGGACTACAGCACAGTGATATGGTAAAAGGCTTTGTTTGGTTTTGAATTAGGCTACCATATGGTGAACTGATGTTTTGTGAATAGTTTGATTATAGGTACGCGATAGCATCGAAAAGCCAGTAGGGATGCATAGTAGGCTACAAAAGCGCAATCGCATAGCTATATGCATGTCAAAATGGTGGAAGATTGCTGCTATTTATTAGTGCCTACAATATGAATAATATGATGAATTAAGCAAGCATCAGGCATCAAAATTGAGCAATTACCTGAAGAAGCAAGACATGGGCAAGATAGGAGGATTTATGCTATTTAATATGATGAAGGTAAAAGGAATGGATAAGGATTTTTGTAAGCAAAGAGGCAAATCCTTATTTCATGAATCGGGACAAAAGTTACCGATGTATCAAAATCTGCTTGAATAACGACATGTAAAGGTTACTCGCAATAGCTTTAGTCCGGCGACCACAACTTCCATTGTTGTTCTGCTTCCCTCTGCTCAAGGGTCTCACCGATGCAAGCAATTACCTTGAGACCTTGGGAGAGTGCGTACGCAACTTTATCAGCAACCAACTGTTATGAATGAAAACAACTGTTATTACAAAAAAAAAGTTGACTTCCCAATAGCTAGAAACAGAGATTTAGACAGCTTGATGAAAGAACACAATTAATAAACTTAAAATCGTGAGAAGGTTCAGAAATTGATAACATTTTGCAAACTTGCTAGTTTCAGGTTACCAGTCTATGCTGAGTCTGTAACTCAGCTATTTATAGTATATTAGGGACAATCCACACCGAGTATGCATATTATTCCTGAACATAAACATGTGATTTCACAATATCACAAAAAGGTCAAGGAGAACCCAACAGGTCTAACATAGTTTTGCCGAATGACTAAAAAGGAGCCAATTTATGGTCACCTGGCCTACTAGAGCCCACATTTTTTGAAAGCGTCTCACCAGAGGCAAATTTGGTAGCACTGGCAATCACTTTTCCAAACTTAAACCCTGATTTGAGTAAATTAATTCGAGCTGTAAGTGATGCAAATGCAAGCAACTCTGACATCAATAGTTCCCATTTTTTCAACACAATTCGACTAATTACAACGACGTATCTTCCAACTACCTACTACTAGTACTAACACAAAGAACGAGATAGCCAACACAACCGACGAACCAACTAACATAAGCTCAACAATGAACCTAAATTTAGAAGAACTCACATTGTTTGATTCGCCAACAATAGCTCTCCGCCAGAGTGCCCCAAAATGACCCAAGGCACCTAGAGGTTCACCAAAGATCTCAAAGACCTTGCAATGAAAAGATGAGATAAGTCACGAATTGGCACATAAACAAAGAGAAATCAGATTCACAGTTGGAATAGCGTAATGAGGGACTATGCATGACCACATTCATGGACGACTACTCGATACCACTGCAGAACCTCCACAATAATCACAAGAGTCGCATTTTCCGAGAACAATGATTATTATAGTACATTGCTCATTCACAAACATTCTCATGAGTCCATGGCCCCATCAAGCTCGGATACACCAACACGAATGCATTTCTTTGGTCCCAAACACGAGACACACCGGACGATGGACATCCCCAAACACATTCGAAGTTTTTGACAGAAGCAAGCTAATCGGCCTCCGAGGCTCGGATGATCGAAACATAAACACAAAAGGGAAAGGAAAACAGAGAGAAAAGAATAAAGTCATCAAGACCGATCTACCGGTGAAAGCGCCGCCTTTGCGCACCAAAGATTCTGCTTGCGAGCGGCAATAAGTCGAGCCGCAAGAACTCCTTCACCGCTGCAGAAGACGAACGGCGGGCTCACCACCACCTCTCAAGATCCAAAATCAAACCCCAAATCAGCGCCGAATCGACTCGATCCAAATGGATTCGCTCGCCTCGCAGGAGATGGCTCACCGACGACGCCTCGGAGGGCACCTCGGCCTCGTTGAGGCGGCGGCGGCATGTCGTGCGTGGCGGCGGCGGCGCGCGAGCGGGAGGCGGCGCGCAGGCAAGCGTGGGAGGCGGCGGGCCGAGATTGGGGAGGAGAGAGATAGCTAGGATTTAATTTGGGGAGGAGAGATAGCTAGGATTTCATTTGGGGAGATTAGGCGCTTTTTCTGGCGGCGTCTTGTGTGATGGAAAAGCTAGGCGCGACAATTTTTTTCACAGAAGCGCGTGCAGACAAAAAGATTTTCTTGATGGTTAATACCGTGGGGTTAATATATTGTGTTGTGATTATACCATAATCACAAGAAAATTCCAATTTTCTTTGAGAGGGTACTATTCCGTGACTAAAATAAGAAACCTTGACGGTTGGTGCGGGCCCGTCAATAAAATTCGGAACCGTCAAGTTTTGTGCGTTTTCTAGTAGTGTATGAGTGTATACGAACCACACGAGTTGTATATACTCAAGGGGTATATGAGCATATATGAACTACACAAGTCTCATATACTCATATGAATATATTAACTACACAAGTTATATATACTCAAAGACATGTTTCAAAGTAAAGATCCTTAATATATATGGAAAAGGAATATGGATCAATACTAATGAAACCACAAAACATATAGTGAACTCCCCCTAAATGTGTGCATACACATATGTGTAATAGAACCATATGCACATATTTAAGTTAGACTTTTGGTGGAGTTCATCATATATTTTGGATCCGAGGAATGCAACAATATATAAGAATATGATGTCGAATGTATACCTCTTTGATTTTCACCTTTATATCCAAATGAGACTAAACAATAAGTAATCAAATAGAAGTGTTAGTCTCACAATTGGATTTGTCATTAATAACCAAAACTCCATTAACACATAATGGCAGGTCTAGATTCTTCATACCCGCTGTAAGTTTTTATAACCGCACGATTGAGTTAAAGATCGTGGGAACTCAACAGTTGCCACCTCTTCGGGAACCGCTCCAATGGACAGATTTGTGAGAGTCGATTGAGATTCCTTAATTTGCCTGTTCGAGAAAACAGAGTCTGTCTTTACACCTCAAGCGAAATTACCTTCTTGACCAAGTCTTTTTCTAGTTAAAATGAAATACCAATCGGAAAGGCTTTTCCTTCTGACCATTATTCTACAACTACTTTGTGGTCGTAAGACCTTCTACGGCTACTTTGTGGTCGTAAGACCTTCTACGACTTCCTTTTCCAAGTAAGTTATTTTCACTTGAAGCTGGCAGAGGGGGGGGGGAGGGGCTAGATGACGAGGATCTAATAATCCTTATTTATTTATTTATCTGTAATTATTATTATAGATGTTTACATCTCCATGTTAGTTTTAAGTATACCCCTTAATATTTATAAAGGAGAGGTCAAGCTACCTGGTCATAAACCGCCCCATGGTCGTGAGTCTTCTTACGACCATGATATAGTCGTAAGCCTTTCTACGACTATCGAGTAGTCGTAAGATCTTCTTCGATTTGGTTGGCTTCAACCAGTCTGGCTTCGACAACCCTATAATTGATAGGGCTTGCTAACTTGTGGGTCTAATAAGTTAGGGAGCATTATATGTCATGTTTAACACATGAGATACTTAATATACGCTGTTACTCTCTATGAGTAATCGTATGAATTATTTCTGTCTCTGACAACAACTGCCTAACAACATGAGTGTACCATGTCCCTGACGATAATTTCTATCAAGCGGTTCGTCAACTGGAACGTTGGGACACATTTTCATCTGGAGGATTTGCCACCTCTTCATACGTTATATAAGGTTGAAATCAGAAAGTAGAAAGAAAAAAAAAACGTAATCTGGAGTACAAACCCTTATCTTTTTCTTGATTGTAATCAACATACTCAATATAGCAACACAGGAGTATGATTGTTATTCTTTCCGGAGAAGACATGAATATGTATAAAATTTATGTGTCATTCTCTGCGAGTTCTTATCTAGAAGATCCCCGAATCAAATAATCCCGATAAAAAGCTTGTGTATTTTTTTTAAATGACTTTGAACCAGCTGGCCGGATCGGCTGCATCTCACCCTGAAAACTTGCTTCTTTTTCCTTTTTTTTAGAGACCACCCTGAAATCTTGCTAGTGTGCGTGCGTCATGTGTCTCGATCACCTGATTTGCCGTTACATTTCAGCAGTAACGCAAGCCCCTTCCTTCCCCCACCCTCCTCTCGCCTCTTTATATACCGCGCTAGGCCGCTAGCTCTCGGACGCTTCACTCGGCACCACGTCTCCTCTTCCGTTTCCTTCCTTCTTCTCCAAACCCCTCAAGAACTGACTGAACCGTGCCCACCGGACACATCCGTGACATCCCCGTCGGAATCGATCCTTCTTGTTGCTCCGGACGGCCATGGACAAGGGCGCGCTGGTGTCGTCGGACCAGAGCGGCGGCGGCGGAGGAGGCTCGTTCTCGAGCCTGCGCGCGCACGGCCGCGCGCTGGCGCGGCGGGCGTTTGCGGCGACGGCGCCGGCCGAGGAGATGAGCCGCGTGCGCGCGCGGTCCGGGGCGGACATGGCGCGCACGCTGCGGTGGCCGGACCTCGTCGGCCTCGGGCTCGGCGGCATGGTCGGCGCCGGTGTGTTCGTCACCACGGGGCGCGCCACCAGGCTGTACGCGGGGCCGGGCGTCGTGGTGTCGTACGCCATTGCCGGCCTCTGCGCGCTTCTCTCCGCGTTCTGCTACACCGAGTTCGCCGTCGGCATGCCCGTCGCCGGCGGCGCCTTCAGCTACCTCCGCGTCACCTTCGGTGAGCTAGCTGACCTTATTCATGCCAAGACCATGACCTGTGTACATCATTTTATTTTTTGCTTGCTCCTGAAATAAAATATTCTGCTTGATTTTGGCATTTCTTTATGTTTGATCAGTTTGCTTTCGTTCATGCAATTTACTTACGTCACTGGGGACGCGATGACTCACATATTGGGGGGGTGGGGGGGGGATGTGTTTTTTCTTCTTAAATATTTGATCCATCCACTTCATGTGTGCTTGCTCTTAAATTTCCCCTTTCTTCCGTTTGTCCGGTTGATCAAAAGCATCATTCTTTTCCAGTTTGGTACTTGTGATGTTGCTGATTGATGCTGTTCTTCCATGTTTCCTCATGTTACCTTTCATGGATTCTTTGGCTCCTCGTTTTCTTCAAGGTTAGATTTGTTTCCCCTTTTTTCTTTCTCCTTTTAAAAAGATTTGTTTTCTTTCACTTTGTTTGCGTTTTTTCCCAATCAATTTCCATTTTGCACGGTATTTGTGAATTATTTATTGTAGAATGGAGCATTCAAAAAGTACAAGGCCTAAATTTGCCCAAGTTTGTACATGCACGTTGGTTTGTCAATCGATGTTAGATTAAGATTTTGCAAGCCGCACGAACAATTAAAAAAAGGTTATATTGTGACTTTCAACAAATTTTATTATCGGTTTTGCTAAACAACATTCGACCGTTTTCTTTTGTCAAAATAGTCGGAATATGCTTTAAGATTTACACTTTTTCTTATACGATGAATTGTGTTCAAATTTATTATGGTTTTTCCTTCAGAATATAATGGATTTACCATATTATCGTATTTTGTTGGTATAGACTTTCTTTTTTGTCTCTATTTTTGTTCAACCTCTCAAAATATGTGTTAGATTTTGAATCATGTGATAGAAATATGATTTATTAAGATTTTTTAAAATAATTACAATGATCAAGAATAAAAATTACATAAATAATTTACTATAATTTATGTATAATGAAGTTATAATGAACTAAAATTTGACTGCTTTAGACCGAGAAAACAGTCGAATCTTAAATAGACGAACCTTTTATTATATACACGCATCCGTATCCAAATAGTGTTGCAAGTCCCTTCCTTGCATCTCCAAAACACTTTGCTCTTTTGATCCAAATGGGTCAATGGGACCTAGACTTTGTTGGAAGAAAAGATCGCACTCATTTTCACAGCCACCAATTTCCTTACCACCAAGAAAAAAAACAAACCCCACCATGCATTTTCTCTGTAATTTGCATGCTATTAGCTCCCAGCATGTAACATTGGACATTGCCTATACACATATTCTTCAGGCTATACACCATTTCCTCATCATGCGTGTAAATTTCTCTGCATGCAAGATGCAACAGGCATCCTCCAGCTTATCTAGCCTGCTTGCAATTGCATGTCGTAACATCTGGGCATTCTTTGACCTTTGTTCAACGCTTCTGCTGCTTTGGAGTCTGGATCATGGCAGATAGTAAGTAGTACTTGCTCCTCCTTTTCAATGGCTTTGGCAGATCTTCCTTGTCGTGTTACTGGAAGTACAATAATACTATCACATCTCGTGTGCACGGCTTGTTTGGACGTGAGAGGACAGGGCATCATCTTGCTTGGATGTAACGTGCGGTTTGCGTTTGGATGTTGTGTGTGCGTGTGCAGGGGAGTTCGCGGCGTTCCTGACGGGCGCGAACCTGATCATGGAGTACGTCTTCTCCAACGCCGCCGTGGCGCGCAGCTTCACGGCGTACCTCGGCACGGCGGTCGGCGTGGACGCGCCCAGCAAGTGGCGCCTCGTCGTGCCGGGCCTCCCCAAGGGGTTCAACGAGGTCGATCTCGTCGCCGTCGGCGTCATCCTCCTCATCTCCGTCTGCATCTGCTACAGGTACGTTACCTTAAGTGTGCAAGAATGCTAGTACTTCCCAATGTCAAACGCTTGTTTTCACACAAAAAAGTGGTCAAAGAACTAAAAAATTTAAAATCCTTTTGGCTTTGCGTAAGTGTCAGTCTTCTTGTCGCTTCCTGTGGCTCTCTGCACTTTCTGTTTTGCATGACTGAAATAGGAATCCCCTGTCTGTTTCTCTGCACTCCAAAGCAAATGCACATCACTTTTGTTACGTCTTGGCTGCTGGTGTAGGTGATTGTGGTCGTGGTTGTTTGCTCCCTTTCCTGTTCTGCAACCGCTCCTCTACTTTTGTTTTTGCCAGATTCAATAACTTCCATGCAAAGTGGGGCTAATTATTTGCTCTAATTCTGTTCATCCTGGAAACATTCGAGATTTTGTTCTGTGAGAAAGGATCTTGTCCGTCACTGTTGCACCTTGTCCTTTCACAATCGAATATTTTTTTCTGTGGCAAATGGTCGCCAGTCTGTTCCTTCTGTCCCTCGGTTCTGGCATCGGTCAAAACAGTCAAGAACCTGAACCACTCGTTTTCTGTAGTACATGTGCGAATTTTGGAATAAATATCATCCTGAACAATTGAAAGTTGAGAAACAATATGATGATTAGATTTCGAACGCACTATTGTTTATGAGTTATGATCAAATTCAGTATTGCTGCACAAAAAAAAAATTACAAATTTTTTTTGTCTTGTCTGCAATGGCAGCACCAAGGAGAGCTCGGTGGTGAACATGGTTCTGACGGCGGTCCACGTGGCGTTCATCCTGTTCATCATCGTCATGGGCTTCTGGCGCGGCGACGCCCGCAACCTGACGCGTCCCGCCGACCCGGCGCACCCGGGCGGTTTCTTCCCGCACGGCGTCGGCGGCGTGTTCGACGGGGCCGCCATGGTGTACCTGAGCTACATCGGCTACGACGCCGTGTCCACCATGGCCGAGGAGGTGGAGCGGCCCGCCCGCGACATCCCTATCGGCGTGTCGGGCTCCGTCGTCCTCGTCACCGCGCTCTACTGCCTCATGGCCGCCTCCATGTCCATGCTCCTCCCCTACGACGCGGTACGTAACCTCTGCTCTGATATGGCCGGCCCAATGTCTCAGTGCCACAACCTCTTGCCTGATTCAGCTTAGTTATTGCCTTGTTGGTCAATACGCAAACTTTGAAGAGAACCAAATCCTGACACCATCTTTAGCAAAATTGATATATTCCTATATAGGCATATAGATCAAGATGTTTGGTACTAGTTAGTCTCAGCTAGAAGAGATCTCACCTTCACTTGTGTAGGTGAGGATAATTCTGGGAATATATTGCCTATGGTCGAGTGGGCTATAGTTCAACAGAACAGGAGGTTGGTACAAATGTACAAACGATGCCACCGGCATACGATTCCGGTACTCGCTTTCTTTTCTTTTTTTTTTCTTTTGTTCTTGTTTTGCTTTCTTCCTTTTTGCGATGTTGGTCATATGATTTTGGGATGAATCTGCCGTCGACATCGCAGGTCGCCCCAAATCTACTTTCTAGTTACAGAACCTGATACGGTAAACCTGACAGTTTTTATTTTTTTTCACCTGAGCTTATGTTGTTTGCTGTGCAGATCGACACGGAGGCGCCCTTCTCCGGCGCGTTCAAGGGGAGCTCGGGGTGGGGGTGGGTGTCGAACGTGATCGGCGCCGGCGCGAGCCTCGGCATCCTGACGTCGCTGATGGTAGCGATGCTGGGCCAGGCCAGGTACCTCTGCGTCATCGGCCGCTCCGGCGTCATGCCCGCCTGGCTCGCCAAGGTGCACCCCAAGACGGCCACGCCCGTCAATGCCTCAGCCTTCCTCGGTACGTACGAAAGCCACTACTTCTCCATCTTCTGTTGCAGTAACCGTTCTACTTTTGACCGATGATATGTGCTAGCTCACGAGTACTAGTTTCTTGCTTGACGGAAAAACATAACCGTTGTCAACGCAACAACAACAAAAAAAACATCTTTCTTTGGGAATTTCTCGGATTTAGCTCAAATGTCAGCTAGATCCTAATAATTTGAATCCAAATCCTTCCTATCCAACTCATTTGTCAGCGAAAGTTCGCAAATATTTTGCAAGCAAATGAATTTTGCACATAGCATGCTGCATGCATCACTTTTTCAGGAAGGATGATTGGGCTCTTGACCTGGCGATCAACAGCAATAACGAAATTGCTTTCCGTGAGCAATATAATGGGGGCGACAGCGACAAGCCGTTGCATCCTTGTTGCTGCGTTTTCTTTGCTTGCTGTAGACTTTGCGGCCTGGGAACTATTTTAGTTTCATGGGCATCTCACGCACGATAAAGCAGACAAGACGCGGGGTTTTGGGGTTCCTACGAGGTAAAGGAAGACCAGAGAAACAGGCAAAAGAAGAACCGGATTAGCACTAGTTCTTATAGTCTATTCTGAATTTCTGATTGAGACGAACGGCGACTCACACGGGTCGTACCATCGTGCCTGCTCGGCCGTCATTCTCACAGCTCCATTCGACGAGATAATGACATGCTAACCTGCAGTTAGTGCACCCGGTGAGACACCCGTGTCTTTGAATTGTACGTCAGGGTTTGTGAATTTTCCGTGATTTGATCCCGTGATCTTCTGGTTACTGAGCCTTCGTCAGGAGTTACTACCCTTGCGGATAGGTGTAACATCCCGTTTCAGATGTTGATTATTATCTTTCCGTTTGTCTTCTTGGTTTTCAAAACTTATTTCAAATTATTGTGTAATTGCAAAATTTGTTTATTTCTGCCTTATTTCAAAATTCGGGTTTCGTTTTTCCAGCCTCTTGGGTTCGACCAGCCTCTCGGTTTCGACCAGCACCGCCTATCAGCCCCTGCTCACCTTCTATTTCCTCCCTCTTTTTCTTCAACGACGTGCGCGTTAAATGTTGTTGTCTCCGCAACGACGTGCGTATTGAATGTCGTTGTCTTCGCAGCGACGTGTGCATTGAATGCTGTCGTCTCCGCCATGTCGCCGCGAATCCCGCCGCTCCATCTTATCGTCCGATCCCCCTCCTTCCTCTATAAATAAAGCACCAGGGAGCCCTCGCCCTCCTCTTGCATTCCCCTCAACTCTCTCTCCCTCTCCTGCTCTTGTTACTGTGGTTTGCCCGAAGCCCGAGCTCCAAGTTTAAGCTGCCGCGCACCTCCTCTCAGTCCTCGCCGCACCAGTGCAGCCTCTTTTTCTACTTGCGCCAATTCATGCCCAGAGCTCCTTGAAGCACTCTCCTCACTCGATTTCAGTTTTTTTTCATAGGACCGCCGCTTTTCCTCTTCTCCTTTAGTCCTGGCTGACCTCTTCTTCGCCGTCCTCCTTCACCTTCGACTGCGAGCTTCCCGCCGTCGTTCGTCGTCCGCCGACCTCCTCTGGCCTCTCTCTCGATCTTGGTGAGTTTTTCGTGCCCTGTTCTCTATCGTGTTTTTTCGGCCGTGCTGAGTAATCGAGTTCTTCTTTTCTTTTGACCGCGTTGAGCAGTCGAATCCTTCTTTTTTTCGACCGTGTAGAGCAGTCGAGTCCTTCTTTCGAGTCTCTCTTTTCTTTCGACCGCGTTGAGCAGTCGAGTCCTTCTTTTCTTTCGACCACATCGAGCAGTCAAGTCCTTCTTTTCTTTCGATCACATTGAGCAGTCGAATCCTTCCTTCGACCACATTGTGCAGTCGAATCCTCCTTTCGACCACGTTGAGTAGTCGAATCCTTCCTTTGACCACGTTATGTAGTCGAATCCTTCCTTCGACCATGTTGAGTAGTCGAATCCTTTCTTCGACCACGTTGAGTAGTTGAATCCCTTTTTTCGACTATGTCGAGTAGTCGAAACCTCCTTCCGACCCCTCGTGTAGTCGAACCTCCCTCCGACCTCGTGAAGTCGGATGATCAATACTCGAAACCAAAACTTCGAAGACTCCGTTCTCCTCCGTTTTAACTCTGATTTCAGTGTTTTCTGTTTCTAAATTTGTCTAAATTCAAGATCTTGCTTTTGGCTCTAGTCTTATTTAATTTGGAGTTCATTTATTATTTTTTTAGTATTTATTTGTTCTCTTTGCTTGGTGTTCCTTTTTTCGGTTCGTTCGTTCGCGTAGAGTTCGAAGACGCGGGAGATCCCTAGTTTGATCAAGCACAAGACTATCAAGACTCTCTTACCTTTAACCCAGGTGAGTCAATACTTTGATCATTTTGAGTCTACATTTTATGCAAATTATATTCCTTTAAATTGCCAAAATTGCATGCTTTAATTATTTAAGCAAATGTATGTTAACTCTTAAGGTAATTAAATGTCCACTTGTTTGTTAATTAGTTATTATCCCATTGTTTGGCAATTGAATCCGTTATTCCATGTTACCCTAGTAACTATGTGGTAAATTACTAGCTATAGGTTGTACTTAAGCGATATGCTAGTCTTGCTTAAGTACCGGGGCATTAAAATATCCCAACCATTATCTCTTAAATCATAAAATGGTTTTGAACAGTCATGGGAGGTACATGACTGAAGTATTTGAGATAAATTAGTTCTCCTCCTCAAAACCCCAAACTGCTTTTACCCCATCTGGGCGGATGATATGATAGTGGGTGCTGATGTAGCACGAGAATATGTGAAATGTGGTATGAACCGCTCAGATGACATTAAAGACTTAATCCGGTGATGACCTCCCATCGTAAAACATGTGCAACCACAAGTATGCAAAGTGCAACTTGGCTTAGTAAAGTTATTAAATCTTGAAAGTCATCTCGCTGGAGAGGATCGAGGTAGTACAACCGGCGGATGTATTCCGGCTTGAGAGGGACACCGTGGTAAGGTGAAGTTGGCAGCTGCGCTAGTTGTTGTGGTTGGGGCCAGCTGCGCTAGTCGTTGTGGTGAACATCCCGCACAACGTATGGGCGTAACCCTATATGAGTGAGATGACGGAAGGGGTGAGATGATTTAAAAAGTTACTGTGATGGTCTCTCGACCACATGACTAAGGAATCGTGTGGGGCTACGAGTTGATTATCTCTTGTGGGTACAGTGTACAAATCTCTGCAGAGTATAAACTGTTTAAACAGCCGCGTCTACGGTCAAAGGCGGACATGAGAACTTACTAGAGTTAGTTATATTTCAAAAACCTTTGTGATTGGGATAAAAACTGGTCGGTGGGGTTCTTGGGTGGTCGTACCCAGTGTAACCCTGACTTTGGTTTGTTCCTGGTTGGTTGTACCTAGTGTTGTTCCTGGGTGGTCATACCCAGTGTTGCTAATAGTGGTCGTAGCCACATCTCAAAATAAGCATAAGGTGGTGGTAACATCTGCTATTATTATTATTACACATTTATTCTCTTTAATAAAATATAATTTGGTTGAAATGCTAAGTGATAGGACTTTACTAATATTGATAGCTGTAAACATTGCTTTAGCAAATAAAAGAACCCGAGCCACCCTGGTCAAGCCTTGCATGTATATTATTGCATCTTGTGTGTTGGCTCGCGAGCACGAAAGTTATACTCATTCTCGCTCTTTCCCCAAACCCTTAGAGCCCGCCGACCATGGAGACTACGACTACTACGAGGACCCCGAAGTCGATGGACAAAGCGGCGATGAAGAATAGTCTAGTTCTATTAGTCTGGGTCCCGCCTTAGTCTAGCTGGCTCGTCGGTATTTGCGTACGATCGGTATTGTCCAGGTCCTTGGTTAATACCAGTCGTACACGAGTACCCTAGTCGCTTGCTTGTGGAGAGATGTGCTCTACCTCCACTGCTGCTTCCGCTGTCGTTTCCGCTATAATTTCCGCTATCTTTGTGATGTTGTGGCCTTTGTGCCCTTTTTGTAAAATAGTAGGTCCCGAGTTGCAAATTTGGGGGCTCACACGACTGGATTTACGATCAGGTCTTGGCCGAAGGTTGTCTGTGTGTGCTATCTACTGTTGGCCTGTTATGTAATGTAATCGTTTGGCCGGTTCGTCCCTTATTGTAAACTTGATCCGACGTGGTCTATGTCACTCTGATGTTTATAATATATTGGATGGTTGGGTTTACGACTTGTATGAATTGATTCAGCAATGTGCCTGAGAGTGCTATCTACTGATTTAGAGAATAGCACAGTATTTTCACAGGATTTGAATTTGTAAAATCCGGGTGTGACAATACGTGGGATAAGATAACGGATTGCACCCCTAGTAAAAAGAGAGACAATTGACATGTCCTGTCTAGAAAGATAATGATGCGTGATGATCTGATTTGCCAAGTCCTAAGAATGACTATGATAACCAACTACACTCTTTGGTAAAAAGAAAGCAGGGATGGAGCTTAATGGAGGCCAACAACCAACATGGGTCATGAGCATGAAAATAATCACCTCTTTTTTTTATTATAAAATTCATTCACTTTTGAGTGTTGATCCTACATGATTTGTGGTCAAGCTCTGCAACTGAAAGAAAGGTCACGAGTAAGGATAGGTGGATATGATAAGAGAGTGCACCCTAAAAAGAAAGATGATGACACGGCTTGTTGAGAAAGATAATGTCTCGTGATCTCTCAGTTGCTAAGCTTTTAGATTGACTATGATTTCGAACTGTACTCTTGACTTTGCATTAACAGTTGACTACCTTGTCCTTTTTTTTCCGTATTAACAATTTGGTCCTAAAGTTAATGACACGCTAACATGTTGTTAGGTGGTTTTCTTTATTTATGAATTTTCCATGATTTGATCCTGTGACCTTTTGGTTGCTAAGGCTTCTAGACTTGCTACTGAATAATTTCTTGCTAACCTTAAGGATAATGGTGATAACCAATTTAGATACTGACATGTCCTTTCGGGAGGTCAAACGATTTTTCAACAGTTTTCCCTCCTTTGCATTAACCGCTGATCACACTGACTTTCTTATATTAACAATTTGGTCCTCCTGCTCACAGGGCTTTTCACGGCGGCGCTCGCGCTCTTCACGGAGCTGGACATCCTCCTGAACCTCGTCTGCATCGGCACGCTCTTCGTCTTCTACATGGTGGCCAACGCCGTCGTGTACCGCCGCTACGTTGCCGCCAGCAGCGGCGCCTGGCCGACGCTCGCGTTCATCCTCACCTTCTCCCTGATCACGCTCTCCTTCACGCTGGTGTGGAAGCTGGCGCCGCACGGGGGCGCCAGGGTCGGGCTCCTCGTGGCGTGCGCGGCCTGCGCGGTGGCCACGGTCGGCGCGTTCCAGGCGCTAGTGCCGCAGGCGCACGAGCCCGAGCTGTGGGGCGTGCCCGGCATGCCGTGGGTGCCGGCGGCGTCCGTCTTTCTCAACGTCTTCCTGCTCGGGTCGCTGGACCGGCCGTCCTACATCCGGTTCGGGTTCTTCTCGGCGGCCGCCGTGCTGGTGTACGTGCTCTACAGCGTGCTCGCCAGCTACGACGCCGAGGAGAGCGGCGCGCTCGACGGTGCCAAGGTGCAGGACGAAGCTTGCAATGTGTAGCTACTAGCTAGGGTGCGCGGCCAGATCTGGCCAAACGGGCGGCCGGCCTGGCACGGTACAGGCCTGGGTCGGCATAGCCCGTTTAGATACGGCTCATTCTAGTCTGGTTACTATTCGTGTCGGGTCGGTCTACACGCTAGCGTGGCGGTCCAAGCACGGCCCGTTGGCTATTCGTACTATGCCAGGCAAGCACGAGCCCGTTTAGCTCATCGGGCCCAGTGTGGCTCGTTTAGTCCATTAGACCCGTCAGAATGAAAAAAAAATCCAAAAAAAGAAAAAAAAATCCAAAAAATAGAAAAAAATAGAAAAAATGTATAGAATTCAGAAGTAAACATGAAAATTGTCCAAAAAAATGAGACAATCATATTGAAAATGTAATAAAGAGCTCTATTAATATCCAATTGGCTGCCTTGTTAAAACATTCGCTAAGTAAAAACTCAAAATAAGAAAACCTTGGTAAAGAAAAAAGAGTACAACCTATAACTCTACATACATAATACACCATTGTTCAACGTGTCAGTGTTACTGTCATTGTCTAAGTACAAATTTTCAAACACCTCCGATAACTCTGGATTTTCTACAAAATGTTGTGTTCGTGAATCAACTTGTTCCCATTCCTTCATAAATAGAAGTATCTTCACTATCTCACTTGTGAGACTTATTCTTCTCTCCTCCAATATTCTTCCAGAGAGACTAAAAACAGACTCGGAGGAAACCGTCGATACAGGAACAGTTAACATATCATGCACAAGTATAAATAGCACGGGATATGTTAACTTATGTACTTGTCACCATTGCAAGATGTCGAAACCTTTTGAGTTGAAATCCACAGTATCGTTGTCCAGATAGGTGGATAGTTCTTCACTCCTTGTGGGTCTTGGCTGAGCAGACTGCAGTGTAGAAGAAGAAGATCTGGACCTCGAGGAAGAGGCATCGAAGTTCTTCCCAAAACTTATTTTTATACCTTTGGTAAACCTCGTATAATCGAGTACGAATTTCGCAAAATAGTCAGTATAGTCTAGCCCTGTAGTATCACTAAGAAGTTCAAGTACACTACCAAATGCACCAAGTTTATCCCTAGGATTTAAAAGAAATGCAAATGCATATAGGTAAGGGATTTCTCTCCAATATTTAAGGTATTTCTCCAATATTTAAGGTATTTAGATTTTATGGAAACAATAGCATCTCGTAAAACTCTGTCATTTTCATACATTTTCAATTGAGTAGCAATCTGTAAAATAATATGCACGATTATAGGAGATGTTGGATAGTACACAGCGGACAAAGCAACAGTGGCCTCATAAAAAATTTCTTGGACGTACAACCATCGCCCTGTAGAAGTTCTTATATTATGTTATTCTTACGTTAGAATTATTCAAGAAAGAAATCGCATCGCAAAAAGCTTTAATATATGGACTTAATCTCTTCAAACCACATTTAACTATAAGGTTGATAATATGAAAAGCACATCGTTGATGTAGTAAGAAGGAATCGGCGTATGTACTCAACACTGGTGTGAGACCCCGACGTTTATTAGGCTCATAATACTTAGTCATCCAATTGACCCTAGTATTATCAACCAAATAAACCGGTCTCGAGAGATGTATACTCCCTGTGATGCAAGATACATACCTCACACCAAAAGAATGTATCAATTCCATACAACACATAGAACATAAGCAACAAACCAGAAGTTAATATTAATATGGAATAGATATTACAAAAGAGAGGCCCTTAGGCCAAATAGCAACAATTTTACAAAGATAACAATGAAGCAAAAGTGCCATAAAGATGGCTATAACACAAAGCCAATCGGTGTGCCTTAACCCCTAGGCATCTCGACCGACCGCCAAGCTAGTCGTCGAAGAAACTGCAACACGTAGCACAAAAGAGAGGCTCTTGGAGCTCTCCTTCTTCCTCTGCAACAAAAGCCACAAAAATGCCACAACCACGGGCAGATGAGTACATAAAGTACTCCGCAAGACTTACGTGTGAGATAACAGAACTATAAATAGCTACATGCAAGCTTTATTTAAGTGGATGAGGCTTTGGACTCATTTTAGCATAAAGCAACATTTATTTGCAATAACATAATAGATTGAAGGCAATTTGGCAAAGCATTTTTAAATGTTGAAGTAACAACGAGATAATAACATAGTAACAACAACAAGAACAATCCTGGAAGTGACTAACCCAAGTCACCACAACAATAGCATGAACTCCCCGTTCATACCAACCATGTCAAGTTTTAATTAAAGGTTGTAGTCTAGTCTTGAACGACCTTACCAAGCATGTCCATAACCTAGGACGAGGCTATTCGAATAGTTTTATCCTGCGCAGGTGTACCACTGCACCCACACGCCGATCGCCTTTCCTTTAGGCACACTACCATAGGTATGCCTAACACGGCTAAGTCCTACGAGACAGTTCCAATGGACAATGCTAATTCGAGTCGCACAACCCACGGGAGAAGGAGACATCACACAACCTTCCCGGAAGCTAATGCTCCCTCCCACATCACACACACATTTTATCTTTAAAACACACCAACCGAGCGACCCCAATTAACACCGCCTAAAGTACTTAGTCAAGAGGGTTCCATATGCCCTCGTGTGGTTAGTACGTGAAATCGCTTGGCTTAGTGACCCAAGTACTCGGTCCTTAGGGACCGGGCATACCACCACATCCAAAAACCACGCCATCCATCCAATATGCCCAAGTCTAAATCAATCTTTTATTTTCAGTTTTTGATTTTACAATTAATCAAAGCACAAGTGCTGGACATATAAGAGTAATAATCAGTTTTGAGTGATCAAGACCATCGACTAAGTCGATGATCGCCCATTTCTACCGATAACTAAGCATGTCTAAGCAATTTAAATCGAACTACTAAGTGATAGGAGCTCATCCAACGAGCTCCCACCACAGCAAATAACCTAGGCTCATGGTAGTAGAGGATAAACAATTCCTACAGATCATGCAACTATAGGCTTGCTAGCGATATTTAACACAAAGTAGCATGCATACATAGAAGTAAAACAATATATTAAGCTTTAAAGTAATGGGACAATGATGGAAATGATCAAACTGCTTGCCTTGTTGTTGGTGGTCACTTTGTTGCGGAGGGTCACTCTCGGGATCACCACAAATGTCGGCTTCAACGGAAAAGCGAGAAAGAACCGATAAGAACGATTTAAACACAACAAAGATAGCACAACAAACGAACTCCAAATTCTCTGAATTTTCTACAGCAGCAAGAGGGTGATTTTTAGGAATTTTTCAACAAGAACCAATTGATTTGGATTCTCAATGCAAAAGTTATGAGCAAAACAATTCTGCTCAAAGCCCTAAAATACCAAACTGCACTATTCATTAATTTAATTATGAGGCAACATTTTCTAGAAAAGTGGTGAGGCTGAGATTTTTATTGTAAAACCAGCACCTCATGAGATGAATAACACAATTGAGTTCACCTCATTTGGAGCTATATTGCACTTTCTACAAATTTTCAAAAACAAGAACTTGAACAAAATTATAATGCACAAGTCCTCATTTTCCTAACAGCAACATGCTCAAAACTAATTTTCACAGTAAGACCATCAATGGAGGAAACCAACAAAGTTGGTCTCACCCAAAAATAATCTATAGAGCCTTAGTTATACCTTTTACAAGTTAAATATTGTTTTTGAGTGTATATTTAAAGATGGTTTTAAAATCTAATGGCAAACTGTGCTCTGGAGCTGAACTCAACTTACAATCATTTTTGGATTAAAGTCAAGTTCAATACAGAGCTAACACAATTTGAATGACCTCAAAAGGATTCAAAACGAAGAAGATATGAAATTCTAAAGTCTATACCTTATTTCAGTTTAACTAAGACCTCACTGGAATTTCTAACACTCATAAGGGTATGGGAGGACGTGAGCCACAGATCTCAGATCCAACGGCTCAAGACCTCCCAGGAGAACATCACACACGCGCACGTGAAGTCCAGAGGTCCTGGACCTCTTAGCAACTCACATGCGCGAGGTGAGGGGGAGGTCGGGGCCGTAGATGCGAAATCCAGCGAACCACAACACAGAAAGGAGGTCCGGAACGGACCAGATCAAAAGGGGCAGTCCTCAACGGTTGAGATCTTCCAAAGGAAGGTCCAAACTATCAAGATCTCCCTGAGGAAAATCTACATTGTCAGGACCTTACGGGGGAGGTCCTGGACGGTCCAGATGTTCCAAGGGAGGTCCTTGACGGTCAAGATCTACCCGGGGAGGTCATGAACGGCTGAGATGGCTACGGAGAGGTCCTAAACGGAGGTCCTAACGTCACAGACCTCCAGGGAGGTCTGGACTGCCACGATCGCGCAAGGGGAGGTCTTGGACGCTCCAGATCTCCTCGGAGGAGGTCTCGACATCCTGCACCAGCGCTTTAACTTCAGCACGACGCTTGGACATGAATAAATCTTGCTACCGGACATCAAGGAGGTTCGCACACGGAGGTCTTAAATGCACGCATTAAAGGGTGGATTTAAGGCGTTAAGACATCCAATGATTACAATGATTGGAACACATGATTAGCGATTAAACATGGAGGATTTTGTCCTAAAACGACAACGACGCCGCCGTTGTCCGACAAAACCCGCGAAGAAGAAGTGATCTCGCCGGCGATGTAGAGCCCGCCGGCGAGATCCACGATACCGCGGTCCGCAATAACCATGCGCACTCAATGGTCCTCCTCTCAACGGCGGCGACGGCCTTGAACGCCGTCGAGCCGAGAGGTCAAAAGATGACCAAGACGGCCAAACTACGAAAATGCAAAATGGAGCTCATGCGACAATCAAGCGTGTGCCAAAACTTAAGCTCCGCAACATGCATTCAGCGGGTGCCAAAGAACTAAAGGACTAACAGGAGGTACTGGAGGTCCTAAGGTGCCGGGAGGTCGTGGAGGTGATGACCGAGTGGGAAGACAATGAAGCTTGCATGACTCAAGACCAGCCTCCAAGCTCAGCTTTGTCCACCTCTCAAAAATGCCCAAACAAAATAAGTTAGGGTTATTCCAGAGGTTTGGGGAGCACAAAGTGAGCAAGGGTTGAAGAAGGAGCCACTGAACTCCCGAGCACCGAGAAGCTCCAAGGACTTCAACAATGGCAGCCACTAGAGAGGAGGTGAGTGAGTGAGGAGCTCACCACGCACAAGATGCAAGGTGAGATCGGTTGTGTGCAAAGGAAGCCAAGGGAGGATCCCTGTGGTGACTTATAGCCCGAGTGAAGGTTATGAGCGGGGCTAAGCTCCATGGTGAGCTTAGCCCACGGGTTGGTCCATGGGGTGGACATGACATAAAGTTGACAAAGGTGGTCAGGCCGACTGAAGCGGAAAGTCGACCTGCATTAAATCTTGGTCGCCAGGAGTCATTAAAGGTGCAGAGGCTGGCGCGATTAACTCCACCGCTCGAGAGCACATGCGCGCCAGAGGAAGGAGAAGAACAGGAGGTCTTGGTGACCGTTGGATAAGACACGGGAGGTCCTAACCATCGGATCTCATTTTGAACCGTTATGTTTTAAGTGGTGGGAGGAGGTCCCACCACACGATCAAGGATGGGGAGGTCGTGGCCTCCGATTTTTTAATCGCAAAACGCACGTGAGGAAAAGGGACAGAGGTCCAAAGCGTTGGATCTCCATCCAACGGTGCGGACCTCCGGTGAGGACTTAACCGCACGCGATCAAAAGGACATGAGGGAGGTCATGGCCTTTGGATTTAAATCAAGGGCACACAATGACCGGGAGGTCTCGATATGATGCGCAAGCAGCAAGGGAGGTCAGACCGCTAGATTTAGATCTAAGGGTTCGATCAAAAGAGGTGGAGGTCCTGAGCTTGCGCAACGCACAAGGGAGGTCAGGCCTTTAGATTTAGATCTAAGGGCTACGATCTCACGGCGCCGGGAGGTCTCAGTGCGCATGAGACAAAGGAGGTCGTGACCGTAGATTTTAATCTAACGGTGCACAACAAAAGATGGGGAGGTTGTGAGTGCTTGATAGACGGGAGGTCGTGAGTGTTGGATCTCGATCCAACGGCCACGACCTTGGTTAGGTGGGAGGTTTGTTTAGTTTAGGTTGAGAGGAGGAGGTCGAGGGCCATGGATCTTGGATCCAAGGGCTGTGACCTCACGTGAAATGGGAGGACTGACCGAGTATGTTGAAGAGGAGGTCGTGGTGTTGGATTTGATCCAACGGCCACGACCTCAACAAATGGGATGACCTCATTGCGATGGTTTAACAAATCGAGGAGGTCTTTGAGGTTTAACACACTGTGGGAGGTCATGACCATGGATCTTTGATCCAACAAGCACGACCTCATGAGGTGGGTAAGCTTTGCGGTGTTGATCATGGAGGAGGTCGTGGCTGTTGGATGTAAATCCAACAGTTTGCGACTGATCAAGGTGGAGATGAGGTCTCACGAGGTGCGGACAGGTTGGGCTGGACCAACTTTGAACATGGCTAGCCCAAGGAACAGTGTAGGCTTTTAAATTTAGTTTTAACAATTGAAACTTAGCAGAATTATTTGAGATAGCAAATGAACTCCAAATTTAATGAAATTTTAACTGGAGCTTGTTGATAATGAGATCAACCTTGCATAAAATTTCCAGAGGTTATTATGCAATGCATTTTTCTCAGGAAATTCATGAAGGTTGTTTAAAGGATTATTTTGCCTCCAAAAATTATCAACAAGTGTTATAACTCATGATATTTTTCAGAGGGTCCCATATCAGTTTTTGGGACCAAGGAAAATATATTCCAAATGTTTGGCACAAGATTTAAGATAATTGGAAAAAGGAATTTGATTTTTGGTCAACAAGAGCTTTGTGTTTTTGGATTACACAACTCTTGGACAAGAATTACATGAGATTTTAGGGTTTTTCAAGATGTGAGAAAAAGTTTTAATTTCTACACATATAATTATACTTGATTAACCCTAATTATACAGTTGGGATGTTACAAAATCTCTCCCCCTTACAGAAATCTCGTCCCGAGATTTGGCTCACTCGGTAAAGAAAGATGGATAGTCCGCACGCAGACGATCTTCTCTTTCCCAAGTAGCCTCATCCTCGATTGGTTTGACCATCGAACTTTAAGGAACTTGATGGTCTTATTCCTTGTCCTTCGCTCAGACTCATCGAGCACGCGAGCAGGTGCTCGCGATAGGTCAAATCTTCCCGACATCGAGGGTTTCCAACGGAGCTTCCTCGGTTGGAACACGGAGGCACTTCTTAAACCGGGACACATGAAAAACATCATGTACCCCTCAAGTGCAGTGGCAACTCCAACTTATAGGCAACAGCTCCCTTCTTCTCGATAACGCGGTAGGGACCGACATATCGAGGAGCCAACTTGCCCTTGACGCCAAACGTTGATGGCCCTTCAAAGGAGAGACTTTGAGATAAACAAAGTCATTAGGCTCAAAACGTAACTCACGCCGACGGCGATCCGCATAGCTCTTTTGCTCGATTGAGCTGCGGCGCAAACGCCACGAATAAAAGCCGGACTTGGCGCCGGCCTCATTGATTGAGTCCGCCAAAGAGAGGTCTCTCACCGGTCTCGACCGTTCAACGGGTCCTACACTTTCTCCCGTATAAGGCCTCAAATGGTGCCATGCCGAGACCGGCCCGAAAATTGTTGTTATAAGAAAACTTCGGCGAATGGCAAGCATTTCTCCCAATGCTTCCCATAGGAAAGGACACAAGCACGAAGCATGTCTTCCAAAACTGGTTGACCCTCTCGGCCCGACCATCGGTTTGGGGGTGATATGCCGTCGAAAGCAAGACGAGTGCCCATAGCCTCTTGCAAGCTATGCCAAAACGAGACGTAAAAGGATCCACGATCCGACACAATCGTTTTGACACCGTGCAAACTCACGATGCGGGCGATATAGAGTTCCGCCAAAAGACCTACCAAGTTCGGGTCTTGACGGAAGGAAATGTGCCACCTTAGTCAATCGATCGATGACGACCCAAATGGCATCATTCTTCTTCGGGACGGGTAGACCGTGATGAAATCCATTCCGATCGAATCCCACTTCCACTCAGAATTGGTAAAGGTCAAGCGATCCAAAGAGACGCCGATGCTCGGCCTTGACACGACGACACACGCCGACTTTTCGACAACGAACTTCGCGATCTCCCTCTTCATTTGGGTCCACCAAAATCTCTGGCGGAGATCTTGATACATCTTTGTGGCCCCGGGATGAATGGATAAAGGCGAATCATGGGCTTCGCGGAGGATTAAATTCCGCAACTCCATGTCCTTTGGAACCACAAGGCGTTGCCCGAACCTCACGACTCCATGCTCATCCTCAGAGAAGCACTTGGTCATTCCGTTCTTGACATTTGCCTTAATGTGGCTCACTCCCAAATCCGACTGCTGAGCGGACTTGATCCGATCCACCAAGGTTGGTTGCACCACCATGGCAGTGAGAGAACCACGCTCAACTAAACCCAAGTTGAGACGCAGCTGAAACTCTTCCGTAAGAGCGGTCAAGCTCCTCGACAACAAGGCATGGCAATGCGCTTATGATTAAGCGCATCGGCAACGACATTAGCCTTGCCCGGATGGTAGTGTATACCCATGTCATAATCCTTGATCAACTCCAACCATCTCCTTTGCCCGAGGTTCAGTCGGGTTGGGTGAACAAGTACTTGAAGCTTTTGTGATCCGAATACACTTCACAACGACACGATTAGGTAATGTCGCCAAATCTTAAGTGCATGAATCACAGACCAACTCCAAATCATGAGTAGGGTAGTTGAGTTCATGAGGTCTCAATTGCCTTGATGCATAGGCCACTACCTTGCCTTCTTGCATAAGGACACAACCGAGGCCTCGACGAGAAGCATCGCAAAAGATATCGAAGCTTCGATGGATATCGTGAAGAACAAGAACGGAGCGGTGGTCAAACGCTTTTGAGTATTTGGAAACTTTCCTCACACCCAGCAGACCACACGAACTTCTTGTCCTTCTTGAGCAACTCCGTCATCGGCCATGATCTTGGAGAAGCTCTCGATAAAGCGGCGATAATATCCCGCTAAACCGAGAAAACTCCGCACATCGGTGACCGGCAAGCGAGTTGACTCCATGAAAGAACATCGCTGACCTTGTTAGGATCAACGGCTCGCCTCCGCCGAAAGAATATGGCCTAAGAAGGCCACTTCCTTCAACTGAACGCGACTTGTGAACTTCGCGTCAATTGGTGCTCACGTAGCTTGCCTAACACAAGCTTGAGATGCTCGGCATGATCCTCATCGTTCTTGGAATAGATAAGAATATCATCGATGAAGACCACGACAAACTTATCCAAATACTCCATGAATACCGAATTCATGAGGTTCATGAACAAGGCAGAGCATTGGTTGCGAATGACATGACAAAGGTACTCATACAAGCCGAGCGAGTAGAGAACGCCGCCTTTGGAATATCCTTAGGTCGAATCCGAACTCGATGATATCCCACTCTCGATCAATCTTGGAGAAAACTCGAGGTCCAGCTTAATTGATCGAAGAGATCGCCGATGCGGGCAAAGGATACTTGTTCTTCATCGTCACTTCATTAAGTGGGCGGTAATCAACGCACATGCGTAAACCGCCCTTCTTCTTTACGAAGATTCTTTGGACAACCCCACGGAGATGAGCTAGGCGAATGAAACCCTTCTCTTGCAGCTCACTTAATCGCTTCTTCAATTCTACCAACTCGCTCGGTGGCATCCGATAAGGCCTCTTTGAGATAGGGGCGTACCAGAGCCAACTCAATGACAAACTCGAGGTCTCGAACGGGTGGCATCCCCTAAGATTCAAGGAAAGACATCAACAAAGTCACAAACTGCTGGGACTTCGCTAATATCTAGAGCGGGCTTCGCTTCAAGCGAAGAGATGCGGATCTAGCGACTTGGCGAAAAGCTTAACCTCGCCACGGAGGACTAGATAGAGAGATGAGCTTCCTAAGCGCAATCGATTTGCCCCATGTGCCGACAACCAATCCATGCCAAGAATCACATCAAGACTCACTGAATGGAGAAGGATAAGGTTTGCTAAGAAACCTACACGCCGATCTCGATAGGACATCCCTACACTCAGATTCGCTCTCAACTCCGAACTAGGAGAGCGAATGAGAAGCGGGACCGACAATGGAGAGAAAAGAAGCTCCGATAGCAAAGAAAAGACTCGTAAACAAAGGAATGAGATGCTCTGAATCAAACAAAACGAAGAGCGGGATGAGAGTTAACGAAAGTGTACCTAGCACGACGCCGGGTGCCTCCCGAGCCTCCTCTGTGGTGATGGCGTTGACGCGACCACTACCCACGCCTTTGGGTAACCGGACGATCTTCCGTCCCGAGATGCACCACCTCGCGCGCGCCCTCCATTAGGACGAGGGGTCGCTCCGCCTTCTTAGGGCATTGGTTCGCATAATGCCCCTTCCGTTGCATGAGAAACATGTGACCCCGGCAACGGGTTATGGGGCCGCTCTGTGACTCGCAGTGCACGGATCGAGACACGCTCTGCGAAGGACGAGGAACAGGCGGGGTGACCTGGGCGCCAAGAGTGAGAGTGGTACCTCGAGACTACCCGGCGGGACGGAAGAATCGCCTCGATGACTTATGGGCCTCCCACTTGCGCTATGGAGTCCATAAGCTCGAGCCGCATGCTCACGACGATGGCCTTGTCGACCAAGGTCTGAAAATCGTGAAAGTCGACAATGGATAGCTTGTTCTTCACTCCTCGGACAAGCCACGCTGAACTTGGCACCTTAGCCATATCGGTGGCCACGCCCTCGTGAGCATAACGAGCTAGATGGTTGAACTCGAGACATACTCCATGATCGAGCCACGCCTTGCTTGAGCGCGAAGAAACTCCCCGCTTCTTGATCTCCATCAAGCCGGCAGGATGTGAGCCCGACGGAAGGCAAGACGAAACTCCTCCCAAGAGACGGTGTGGTTCATGGGCTGCATGGCGAGAAAGCTCTCCCACCATGACAAAGCCGCACCTCCGGTGGTGCGATGCGAACAGCGCCTTCTCGTGCTCTCGCATCTGCGCTATCTGGCTTACGCCCACAAGACGGCCAATCGTCGCAGATCCAACGGGTCCTCTGACCGAAAAGGTAGGGGGTGAGTACGAAGAAACTCCGCGAGTCCTCCACGCGGCCGATGGGCATTCTCGCCCAGATCCTCAAGCTCCGTAAGTGTAAGTGGTGTTATGCGCGATGACGCCCAAGAGAACTCTCCGGTCATCCGCGGTTGCGCCGATCCAAGAAGCACTCGGCCATGGTCGGAGGAGGAGGAAGCTCCTCGTCCGGACCGGTGATCGGCCTTGGCCACACGAAAAGGCCCGCCATCTGTTATAAGGAATTTTTGGTTAGCAACTAGACCCAAAAACAAAGCCTTAAAGAAAGCAAAAGCGATCGACTAGGGGAATGGAATATCACCCCAAATGAAAGCCAAAACAGCGAGTAAATCAACTTTAGAAGCTTCTAAAAGACTCTAAAAACAGCCAAGAAACTCCAAAAGCAAGGCTCAACTTCTCAGCTCAACTAACCCGTATTGAATGAACGAGTAATTGATCGAGAAGATTAAAAATCAGATTGTAAGATGAGATCTAAAACTATTAGAGAGCAAGGTTAATGCAGCGAAATAAGTGTTAGATACTTAGCTAACTAGTATCACATCTTACCCTTTTATTCCCACAAGTTTTTGTTGATTTAACCTCTCATTCTCTACCCTAATTGGAACCTTTGAGCTTGCTGTCCGAAATTGACGCTTGCTGTCCAGATTTTGCATCCAAGCTTCCAAATAAATTGTCCATTCCGTAAGCTTCAAAACCTTGTAGATGGGCAGCTAACCCTTCAATTTGCCAAACTCATTGATTCCCCAAAACCCCATTAATCGATAACAACTATTTTGTAGAAGGAAGAGGAAAACAACTTTTAAAACTCCAATTAGAGTGAGATGAGAAGAGAAAGCTAAGATAGATAAGGAGTAAAATCGAGAATTTCCTTAAGCTTTCAAAACTCATTTGACACTTTGAAATTAGGTTTTCAAAATATCCTAAAGGCGACCAAGCTTGCAAGCATTACGGTCAAGATAGCTCGATACCAACTTTTGTGAGACTCGACGTTTATTAGGCTCATAATACTTAGTCATCCAATTGACCCTAGTATTATCAACCAAATAAACCGGTCTCGAGAGATGTATACTCCCGAGGATGCAAGATACATACCTCACACAAAAGAATGTATCAATTCCATACAACACATAGAACATAAGCAACAAACCGAAGTTAATATTAATATGGAATAGATATTACAAAAGAGAGGCCCTTAGGCCAAATAGCAACAATTTTACAAAGATAACAATGAAGCAAAAGTGCCATAAAGATGGCTATAACACAAAGCCAATCAAGTGTGCCTTAACCCTAGGCATCTCGACCGACCGCCAAGCTAGTCGTCAAGAAAGCGCAACACGTAGCACAAAAGAGAGGCTCTTGGAGCTCTCCTTCTTCCTCTGCAACAAAAGCCACAAAATGCCACAACCACGCGAGATGAGTACATAAAGTACTCCGCAAGACTTACGTGTGAGATAACAGAACTATAAATAGCTACATGCAAGCTTTATTTAAGTGGATGAGGCTTTGGACTCATTTTAGCATAAAGCAACATTTATTTGCAATAACATAATAGATTGAAGGCAATTTGGCAAAGCATTTTTAAATGTTGAAGTAACAACGAGATAATAACATAGTAACAACAACAAGAACAATCTCGAAGTGACTAACCCAAGTCACCACAACAATAGCATGAACTCCCGCTCATACCAACCATGTCAAGTTTTAATTAAAGGTTGTAGTCTAGTCTTGAACGACCTTACCAAGCATGTCCATAACCTAGGACGAGGCTATTCAATAGTTTTATCCTGCAGGTGTACCACTATACCCACACGCCGACCGCCTTTCCTTTAGGCACACTACCATAGGTATGCTTGCACGGCTAAGTCCTACGAGACATTTCCAATGGACAATGCTAATTTCGAGTCGCACAACCCACGGGAGAAGGAGACATCACACAACCTTCCCGGAAGCTAATGCTCCCTCCCACATCACACACACATTTTATCTTTAAAACACACCAACCGAGCGACCCCAATTAACACCGCCCAAAGTACTTAGTCAAGAGGGGTTCCATATGCCCTCGTGTGGTTAGTACGTGAAATCGCTGGCTTAGTGACCCAAGTACTCGGTCCTTAGGGACCTGCATACCACCACATCCAAAAACCACGCCATCCATCCAATATGCCCAAGTCTAAATCAATCTTTTATTTTCAGTTTTGATTTTACAATTAATCAAAGCACAAGTGCTGGACATATAAGAGTAATAATCAGTTTTGAGTGATCAAGACCATCGACTAAGTCGATGATCGCCCATTTCTACCGATAACTAAGCATGTCTAAGCAATTTAAATCGAACTACTAAGTGATAGGAGCTCATCCAACGAGCTCCCACCACAGCAAATAACCTAGGCTCATGGTAGTAGAGGATAAACAATTCCTACAGATCATGCAACTATAGGCTTGCTAGCTTACATTTAACACAAAGTAGCATGCATACATAGAAGTAAAACAATATATTAAGCTTTAAAGTAATGGGACAATGATGGAAATGATCAAACTGCTTGCCTTGTTGTTGGTGGTCACTTTGTTGCGGAGGGTCACTCTCGGGATCACCACAAATGTCGGCTTCAACGGAAAAGCGAGAAAGAACCGATAAGAACGATTTAAACACAACAAAGACAGCACAACAAACGAACTCCAAATTCTCTGAATTTTCTACAGCAGCAAGAGGGTGATTTTAGGAATTTTGCAACAAGAACCAATTGATTTGGATTCTCAATGCAAAAGTTATGAGCAAAACAATTCTGCTCAGCCCCTAAAATACCAAACTGCACTATTCATTAATTTAATTATGAGGCAACATTTTCTAGAAAAGTGGTGAGGCTGAGATTTTTATTGTAAAACCAGCACCTCATGAGATGAATAACACAATTGAGTTCACCTCATTTGGAGCTATATTGCACTTTCTACAAATTTTCAAAAACAAGAACTTGAACAAAATTATAATGCACAAGTCCTCATTTTCCTAACAGCAACATGCTCAAAACTAATTTTCACAGTAAGACCATCAATGGAGGAAACCAACAAAGTTGGTCTCACCCAAAAATAATCTATAGAGCCTTAGTTATACCTTTTACAAGTTAAGTATTGTTTTTGAGTGTATATTTAAAGATGGTTTTAAAATCTAATGGCAAACTGTGCTCTGGAGCTGAACTCAACTTACAATCATTTTTGGATTAAAGTCAAGTTCAATACAGAGCTAACACAATTTGAATGACCTCAAAAGGATTCAAAACGAAGAAGATATGAAATTCTAAAGTCTATACCTTATTTCAGTTTAACTAAGACCTCACTGGAATTTCTAACACTCACAAGGGTATGGGAGGACGTGAGCCACAGATCTCAGATCCAACGGCTCAAGACCTCCCAGGAGAACATCACACACGCGCACGTGAAGTCCAGAGGTCCTGGACCTCTTAGCAACTCACATGCGCGAGGTGAGGGGGAGGTCGGGGCCGTAGATGCGAAATCCAGCGAACCACAACACAGAAAGGAGGTCCGGAACGGACCAGATCAAAAGGGGCAGTCCTCAACGGTTGAGATCTTCCAAAGGAAGGTCCAAACTATCAAGATCTCCCTGAGGAAAATCTACATCGTCAGGACCTTACGGGGGAGGTCCTGGACGGTCCAGATGTTCCAAGGGAGGTCCTTGACGGTCAAGATCTACCCGGGGAGGTCATGAACGGCTGAGATGGCTACGGAGAGGTCCTAAACGGAGGTCCTAACGTCACAGACCTCCAGGGAGGTCTGGACTGCCACGATCGCGCAAGGGGAGGTCTTGGACGCTCCAGATCTCCTCGGAGGAGGTCCGGACGCCCTGCACCAGCGCTTTAACTCGCAAGACGCCGCTGACATGAATAAATGCGCTACCGACATCAAGGAGGTTCGCTACGGAGGTCTTAAATGCACGCATTAAAGGGTGGATTTAAGGCGCTTAAGACATCCAATGATTACAATGATTGGAACACATGATTAGCGATTAAACATGGAGGATTTCGCCCTAAAACGACAACGACGCCGCTGTGTCCGACAAAACCCGAAGAAGAAGTGATCTCGCCGGCGATGTAGAGCCCGCCGGCGAGATCCACGATACCGCGGTCCGCAATAACCATGCGCACTCAATGGTCCTCCTTCAACGGCGGCGACGGCCTTGAACGCCGCCGAGCCGGAGAGGTCAAAAGATGACCAAAGACGGCCAAACTACGAAAATGCAAAATGGAGCTCGCGCGACAATCAAGCGTGTGCTAAAACTTAAGCTCCGCAACATGCATTCAGCGGGTGCCAAGAACTAAAGGACTAACAGGAGGTACTGGAGGTCCTAAGGTGCCGGGAGGTCGTGGAGGTGATGACCTGAGCTGGGGAAGACAATGAAGCTGCACCACTCACGGCACCAGCTCCAAGCTCACTTTGTCCACCTCTCAAAAATGCCCAAACAAAATAAGTTAGGGTTATTCCAGAGGTTTGGGGAGCACAAAGTGAGCAAGGGTTGAAGAAGGAGCCACTGAACTCCCGAGCTACCGAGAAGCTCCAAGGACTTCAACAATGGCAGCCACTAGAGAGGAGGTGAGTGAGTGAGGAGCTCACCACGCACAAGATGCAAGGCCGAGATCGGTTGTGTGCAAAGGAAGCCAAGGAGGATCCCTGTGGTGACTTATAGCCCGAGTGAAGGTTATGAGCTGGGCTAAGCTCCATGGTGAGCTTAGCCCACGGGTTGGTCCATGGGGTGGACATGACATAAAGTTGACAAGGGGCGGTGTCAGGCCGACTGAAGCGGAAAGTCGACCAGATTAAATGCGGTCACAAGGAGCCATTAAAGGTGCAGAGGCTCGGCGCAGTAACTCCACCGCCGAGCACGATGCGCGCCAGAGGAAGGAGAAGAACAGGAGGTCTTGGTGACCGCTGGATAAGACCTGGGAGGTCCTAACCATCGGATCTCATTTTGAACCGTTATGTTTTAAGTGGCCGGGAGGAGGTCCCACCACACGATCAAGGATGGGGAGGTCGTGGCCCTTCGATTTTTTAATCGCAAAAACGCACGTGAGGAAAAGGGACAGAGGTCCAAAGCGTTGATCTCCATCCAAGTGCGGACCTCCGGTGAGGACTTAATCGCACGCGATCAAAAGGACATGAGGGGAGGTCATGGCCTTTGGATTTAAATCAAGGGCACACAATGACCGGGAGGTCTCGATATGATGCTAGCAGCAAGGGAGGTCAGACCGCTAGATTTAGATCTAAGGGTTCCGATCAAAAGAGGTGGAGGTCTGAGCTTGCAACGCACAAGGGAGGTCAGGCCTTTAGATTTAGATCTAAGGGCTACGATCTCACGTCTTGCTGGGAGGTCTCAGTGCGCATGAGACAAAGGAGGTCGTGGACCGTAGATTTTAATCTAACGGTGCACAACAAAAGATGGGGAGGTTGTGAGTGCTTGATAGACGGGAGGTCGTGAGTCGTTGGATCTCGATCCAACGGCCACGACCTTGGTTAGGTGGGAGGTTTGTTTAGTTTAGGTTGAGAGGAGGAGGTCAGGGCCATGGATCTTGGATCCAAGGGCTGTGACCTCACGTAGGTGGGAGGACCTGACTGAGTATGTTGAAGAGGAGGTCGTGGCTGTTGGATTTGATCCAACGGCTACGACCTCAACAAGGTGGGATGACCTCGCTGCGATGGTTTAACAGCTCGAGGAGGTCTTTGAGGTTTAACACACAGGGGAGGTCATGACCATGGATCTTTGATCCAACGGTTACGACCTCATGAGGTGGGTAAGCCTGTGCGGTGTTGACCGCGGAGGAGGTCGTGGCTGTTGGATGTAAATCCAACGGCTGCGACCTGATCAAGGTGGAGATGAGGTCTGCTGAGGTGCGGACAAGGTTGGGCTGGACCAACTTTGAACATGGCTAGCCCAAGGAACAGTGTAGGCTTTTAAATTTAGTTTTTAACAAATTGAAACTTAGCAGAATTATTTGAGATAGCAAATGAACTTCAAATTTAATGAAATTTTAACTGGAGCTTGCTGATAATGAGATCAACCTTGCATAAAATTTCCAGAGGTTATTATGCAATGTATTTTTCTCAGGAAATTCATGAAGGTTGTTTAAAGGATTGTTTTGCCTCCAAAAATTATCAACAAGTGTTATAACTCATGATATTTTTCAGAGGGGTCCCATATCAGTTTTTGGGACCAAGGAAAATATATTCCAAATGTTTGGCACAAGATTTAAGATAATTGGAAAAAGGAATTTGATTTTTGGTCAACAAGAGCTTTGTGTTTTTGGATTACACAACTCTTGGACAAGAATTACATGAGATTTTAGGGTTTTTCAAGATGTGAGAAAAAGTTTTAATTTCTACACATATAATTATACTTGATTAACCCTAATTATACAGTTGGGATGTTACAACTGGAGTAAGAATGTCCATGACCCTAGAGTTTGAAGCGGCGTTGTCTAAAGTAATTGAGAATATTTTGTCTGTAAGACCAAAGCCTTCCACGACTTTGATAATATAATTCGCAATATTCTCACCCGTGTGTGCTACATCAATTAATTTCAAACATATAATTCTTTTCTCCATTACCCAGTCGTCATTAACATAATGCGCAACCACACTAAGGTAATCCTCCCTAGCCCGACCACTCCATATATCCGAAGTCAGGGACTTGGTTGTATTGTACCTCTTTCGCACTGTCGCACGCCCGCCTCGCCTCCCTCTGGCCTCCGCGTCGCCTCCCTCGGCCCTGCTACTAGCGTCGCCTCCATCCGCGCCTCTGCGCCTCCTCATCCTCACCGCCGAGCCGCCTCGCCTTTGCGTCGCCTAGCCTCCACGCTCCTTGCCTCCTCATCCTCACCACCTCCTCGCCGCACGCGCACGGCCCGCACCGTCTCCTCGCCTCCTCCCCTCCGCACGGCTGCGTCGTCGGTCGTTCTTCCTCTCCTCCTCCTCCTGGACCTCTCGTGCCGCCCTTCTTCCTCAGCGCCGGCGCCGCCCCACGCGCTCCTGGGCTCTCTGCTCTGGCGGTGGCTCTCCCTCTCCCTCGGGCCAGATGGGTCGTGTCGAGTTCACTGTACTCGTGCCGTGTCTAGCATGGCCTGACACTGTTCGTGCCATGCCGAGCCAGCCCATCATGCTGGGGTGATGGCCCAGGCACGACCCCGGCCATTGTGCCGTGTCGGTCCGACTCATGAGCAGTGTGGATCGTGCCGTGCCTCGGGCTGGCCCAGCAGGCACGGCCTATCTGGCCGGCTCTATGGGTGGCTGACATGGAGCGAGCTAGTTAAGTGCTTCTCTAGGTTTTGGTCTTCTTGACTTTAACCTTGGTGTTTTAGGTTCTCTGTGTAGTTGTTGAGAGTAAAGTAAAGAAGCTAACAAGGTGATATATAAAACGTGATAATAGAGAGAAATAGGGAAAAAAGAGATTGTACATGTAACCTGCAAATATGTAATGTACAAGTTCTCCTTAAGAAATGTACGTGTCCTTAAGAAATAGATTTCGGTGTTTCAGAAGAGTTCTTGGACCCAACAACTGAAGCATCTCGACACTTCAACCAAGATTCTGACTTCTCTGAAAAATTCCTGGAACCATTCGCCGAAGCAACTCAAGCCTTCAACGAAGGCAAGTCGAAGATCTTTGATCATGTCGTACCCAGTTTATAAAATTATAATGTTTTATATCAGCATGCATGGCTAGTTGTATAAAAATGGTTCTAGGAATAGTTAAATACCTACTCGATAGTATGAATCCTTGAATAATTGTGAATGACTTGTTGACATGTACCCTTGGACACCATAAGTTGGGTAATCTTAGTTGAACATTATTATAATACCAACATGAGTGCGTATAATGCTTAGTTGTTGCGATGCCTCTCGATCACATGATTCAAAGATGATAAATTTGACTTAATGATATATGAAATCGTGGTGCGATACCACTATTGTGCAACTGTGGTGTGAGGTCACAATTGTGTCAATTGTGGTGTGATGCCATTGTTATTAAAAATTATTGTGCCATGGCAAGGGTTATCATTTGGTCGGGTTGAATGAAAATGATTTATGCTCAGGCGAGTGGTCGGTGGCAAAGTGTAAAACTATTCGAATAGCTGTATCTCCGGTTATGGACAATGCTTGGTGATTTCACACGAGGGGTATATTTTCTCAAAAATATGGTCGTAGATGGTTACGAGTTGTTGGAATGGTTTGGTTGGGAAGCGGTCTAGTGGTGGTCGTTGGTTGGGAAGTGAACAGGGTTTTCACGAGTTGTTTCAAAGAAACTTGATTACTTATGTATTAATATTTCAAATTGTGCTTTACAATCTACTTACTGTAGTTACTGACAATACTGCTTTCTGCAAAATAGCCATAAAGGTATCCTTGTCAAGCCTTGCATGAATACTATTTGCATATATTTCTCTACAACTTGCTGAGTACTTTAAGTACTCACGGCTTTGCGTCATTTGGTGATCCTCCCTAGCCTGACCACTCCATATATCCAAGGTTAGGGACTTGGTTGTATTGTACCTCTTTCGCTGACTTGCGGCCAAAAATTGAAATTTTCAAATTTTGGCATAATTTTTTTGAATTTTGCCAAATTAGCTCAACACGGATTTGAATTTGTACAACACAATTTGAAAGTGAGAATGGATAATGAAGGGTGCTGAATGGGGGGTATGGTGGCTATTTATAAGATTTTTTTGTGATTTTGTGATTTTTTTGGCTATTTTTTATGACCCAAACGGTCAAAAAGACGATAAAAAAATGTCCCAATGGCCGGATTCTTCTTGGGCCGTGTCGTGCCAGGCACGGCCCACCAGCCCGCCTCGCCGCCATCTGCCCGCTCTAACGCTTCTGCCTGCCCGCTGCCGTCCTCTTTCTTCTCCCCATGCCTCGCTCGCCAGGTTGCGCGGCAAAGACTAGGCAATGTCGCCTTCGTCAGACGCCTCGCCTCGCCTCCCTCGGCCTCCGTCGCCTCCCGCGCTCACATCAAGGCCACCTCCTCTCACCTCCTCAAGGCCTCGTCCTCACCGCCGAGCCGCCTCACCTCCGCGCTCCTCGCCTCCTCGTCCTCACCACCGCCTCGCCGCACGGGCACGGCCCGCATCGTCTCCTCGCCTCCTCCCCTTCGCGCGGCTGCGCCGCCGGCCGTTCTTCCTCTACTCCTTCTCTCGGACCTCCCGTGTTGCCCTTCTTCCTCCACGCTGACGCCGCCCCACGCACTCCTGGGCTCCCGGCTCTGGCGGTGGCTCTCCCTCTCCCTCGGGCCAAATGGGCCGTGTCGAGCTCACTATGCTCGTGCCGTGCCTAGCACGGCCCGATACTGTTCGTGACATACCGAGCCGGCCCATCGTGCCAGGGTGATAGCCCAGGCACGGCCTAGGCCATCGTGTCGTGTCGGTCCGACCCATAAGCAGTGTGGATCGTGCTGTGTCTCGGACTGGCCCAGCAAGCATGGCCCATCTGGCCGGCTCTATGGGTGGCTGACATGGAGTGAGCTAGTTAAGTGCTGCTCTAGGTTTTGGTCTTCTTGACTTTAACCTTGGTGTTTTAGGTTCTCTGTGTAGTTGTTGAGAGTAAAGTAAAGAAGCTAACAAGGTGATAATTTTGCAAGAATTTTGTTTCTGTAAGATTCGTAGGAAATTTCCGTATTCCAAAAGGGTCATTCATTTTGGTAGGGAGGGACAGGGGGAGTCCCCGAAGTCTTCGTTACGCTCAAACAACATTAAATGTAGTCTCCACTCAACTGAAGCATCGGATTTCACATTCTCGCAAGTACGCGCTGAGCTCAACACTGCATTGTTATTTGTTGGCGATTACCCCACGAAGAATCCGAACTTTTTTTTCCGGAGAAATTTTACAATTTTTTCTACTAGTATACGGTGGTAGTATAAATTAAATTTAATTATTAATTTATTAAAAATATAATAATTTTTTTGTATTTATAATTTTTCATAAGGGTATTATGAACTTTTCTAACTAAGATTGAAAATATTACTCATGTGACATGCGATCTCCACATAAGTAATTATAATTCTACATCTTCAAAATTTTACTACTCATACTACTAAGCGTAGTATAACTAAATGTTAACTACTTCGAACATTGGATAAAAAAAAATAGGCAATACGTATTAAACCCAATGTACCGTAAAAACGCTCTTTTTGCAACCACCGTGGGCCCTAGATTCTATTTTTTCCTCACCATTTCGCTTATAATGGTACCTTCTCCTGAGAATTGTGTCCTTCAATACTAATTGAAAACCAATGTAGCAGAAGCAGACTGCATCAAACAATGTGACAATCAGCATTGGAACTGCTACAATTTACCAACAGATATGCAGAATGCTTTTCCACAACTGGAGAAGGATTCTCGCCGTACATGTCCTCGAGTACATCCTTGTGCAGATTACCAGGATAGACCCAAATCCAAATAAAATCCACGATTGCTGCGAGTAGATCAATCCGAGAGCTCAGACAGAGACGTCCATTTGCAGGATTGAGCTGGCTCTACTACACCTCCACATCTTTTTGCCAATGCTTTGCAGTTCGATTGGTTGTATGGCATTTTTGCTAGTTGAAAAGTAAGAACATCGAAATCACAACTCAGATCGTGATCCTTCCTAATCGTGTGTAGATCATCGAGATGATGAAATGACCGGCATGCATATGTGCACGGAGCCAATTGCTTTCCAGTTAGATTATGCTCGCTAACAACGCTAGCTCGTGGAAAATGGGATGGATTGCCAATGTGCTACGACGATAGCAATGATGACAGATGAGTGGTCGTGAAATCTGAGGGAAGTGGAGAGCCTTTCTGTGAGAGAAAATTTTAAGATACATTCTATCAGTAGCATACGGTAGTGATATAAATCAAGTTTGATCATTGATTTGTTAAAGACACAGTAGACTTTTTTTTGTATTTATAATTTTTTTCGTGAGGATATTATGGATTTTTCCAATTAGGGTTCGAAATATTAATCTTGTGCCATGTGATCCCCTATATCGGCAATTATAATTCTACTCTCTTAGGATTCTAGTACTCATATTACCAGGTGTACTATAGCTAAATCCTAACTAATCTGAATTATTGAATAAAAAAGAATGAACATACCGTATTAAATTGATTGTATCGTAAAAGACCTCTTCTGTGGATCATCTGATAGGTATAGGTACCAGTCGTCAAAGGATCAGATGCTTGTACTGTTCCATTTCTGGCAATTGATCATCACCCTTTCGTGTGCACTTACTTGCTTTAGACCAAATCCTATGGCCTGCCTAAGCAATAATGCACCTGGTAGCTAGCGAGTGCATCCATATTTGGTTCACTGTACTACTTTGCACCTAAAGAGAATCTTAGTTGAAGCAGCACGGTGCTCACATGCAATTGTTCAAGTTGTTTTTCTTTTCTTTCTTAAAAATTCAGAGGCTTGCAATGCAATGCATGTGATAGTGTAACATCCCAATTTTTTCAGGTATTTTTTTAAAAAAAATTTTAAAAAATAATCATTCGATTTTATTGAATCACCAAAGTTTAATTTGCAATTTTAGAAATTAAAAGCAATTTGATATGAATTAATCACACTTCAACTAAATCCGAATTTGGTTTATTTTGAGTTTATTGGAGTTCTCTGGTATTTGAATTTCCCTTTATCTGTTTTGGCCGAATTCTCGTTGGCCGTTCCTACTCCCACCTCCTCCCTCACCTGCCCCTGACCTTGCTGCCTCCTCGTGCGCCCCTTTGTCATGCCCTGGCACCACCTTCCCCGAGCTACTCCCTCTCCCCCACCTTTCGGTTTCAATCATCCCCTCGCAGTCGACCATCCTTTTGGTCTCGACCAGTCTTCCGGTCTCGACCAGCCTTTTGGTCTCGATCAGTCCTCCGGTCTCGACCAGCCTTCCGGTCTCAACCAGCCTGTTGGTCTTGACCAGTCTTTCGGTTTCGACCAGCCTCCTGGTTTCGACTGCCCCTCGGTTTCGACCACCCTCACCTCGGTGGGTGTTCCTCCATCTTTTTCCCCAGCGCCGTGTGCATTAAATGCCGTTGTCTCCGCTGCGCCGTGCGCATTAAATGCCATATGTGCATTAAGTGACATCGTCTCTGTTGCGCCACCGCGAATCCCGCCACTCCATCTTGTCGCTCGGTCCTCCTCCTTCCTCTATAAATGGAGCACCAAGGAGCCCTTTGCCTCCTCTTGTTTTCCCCTCAACTCTCCCTCTCTCTCTCCCCCTCCCTCGTTTCACCGTGCTTTAAGTTTTGTCGCCGCCGTCAAGGCTTCTCCATCGACATGGTCTTCGCAAGATCATGGCCTACCCGATGCGCACCTCCTCGCTACCACCTCCGTGCCGCGTCGGTGCCACCTCGCCCGCCCGCCCGCCCACGTCAGCGCCCATGTGGCGGCCAGTGCAGCCCCGTCCTCTTCTACCCGCGTCAATTCATGCCCTAGAGTTGCTTGAAGCAATCCACTAACTCAATTTCAATTTTGTTTCACAGGAGCCGCCGCATTTCCTCTTCTCCTTCAGTCCCGACCGACCCCTTCATCGCCGTCCTTCTTCGCCTTCGACCGCGAGCTTCCCCTCTGCCGTTCGGCGTCCACCGACCTCCTCCGGTCTCTCTCTTGGTCTTGGTGAGTTTCTCGTGCCCTGTTCTCTCTTGTGTTCTTTCGATCGCATCGAGCAGTTGAGTCCTTCTTTCGACCACGTTGAGTATTCGAATCCTTCCTTCGCCCGCGTTGAGTAGTCGAACCTTCTTCTGACCCATCGAACCTCTTTCCACCAGGTCGTCGAAACCTTCCGACCAGTTGAACCTCCTTCTAACCATGTGTTTTCAAACTTCTGAGAGCCTGTTCTCCTCCGTCCGATCCGATTTGAGTGATTCCAATCTCTAAATCCATTTAAATTTAGTACCTTCCTTTTGGTTCTATTTTGGTAATTTTTGGATTTTATTTGGGACTGTTTTGTTTATTTGGCTCTTTTCACACGTATAGATTTCGGCGTTTTGGAAGAGTTCTTGGACCCAACAACTGAAGCATCTCGACACTTCAACCAAGATTCCTACTTCTCTGAAGAATTCCTGGAACCATCCGCCGAAGCAACAACGAAGGCAAGTCGTAGACCTTTGATCATGTCATACCCAGTTTATAAAATTATATTGTTTTATATCAGCATGCATGGCTAGTTGTATAAAAATGGTTCTAGGAATAGTTAAATACCTACTCGACAGTATGAATCCTTGAATAATTGTGAACGACTTGGTGACATGTACCCTTGGACACCATAAGTTGGGTAATCTTAGTTGGACATTATTGTAATACCAACATGGGTGTGTATTATGCTTAGTGGTTGCGATGCCTCTCGATCACATGATTCAAAGATGATGAATTTGACTTAACGATATATGGAATTGTGGTGCGATACCACTATTGTGCAACTGTGGTATGAGGTCACAATTGTGTCAATTGTGGTGTGATGCCGCTGTTATTAAAAAATATTGTGCCATGGCAAGGGTTGTCATTTGGCCGGGTTGAACGAAAATGATTTATACTCGGGCGAATGGTCGGTGGCAAAGGTGGAATGCGCGAGGCAAAAAAAACGAGAGGCACATTTTTGGGTGCGGGACGCACTTATGTGCGCGAGGCACATAGGAGGAGGTAGTCTCGCCTAGGCAATCCCTAAGGACTTAACTTTGTTCGCCATTGATCTGTGCCATACTGTACGACCACATGTCTAGACTGGGATAGACCTGGCCAATTAATTAGCAATGTTTTGATTTGGTTCTGTTTTGGTTGTCGAGCGGCGCAAGATGGGGCTAGAAAGGCAAATCCTTAGCGAGCAGGACCGAGTCAAAATAGAACTTTGTAAAGGTCTTGTAACGTGCTCTAGACTGCTTACCTAAGATAGTGAGTAGTTGTATCGATGGATGCTAAACAAACTAGAGAAGTCGTATCATGTGGGTAAAGCTGTACAACCTCTGCAAAATGTAAAACTATTCGAATAGCCGTGTTCTCGGTTATGGACAATGCCTGGTGATTTCACACGAGGGGTAGATTTTCTCAAAAATGTGATCGCGGATGGTTACGAGTTGTTGGAATGGTTTGGTTGGGAAGCGGCCTGGTTGTGGCCGTTGGTTGGGAAGTGAACAGGGTGTTCACGAGTTGTTTCAAAGAAATTTCATTACTTATGTATTAATCTTTTAAATTGTGCTTTACAATCTACTTACTGTAGTTACTGACAATACTGCTTTCTGCAAAATAGCCATAAAGCTATCCATGTCAAGCCATGCATGAATACTATTTGCATACATTTCTCTACGACTTGCTGAGTAGTCTAAGTACTCACGGCTTTGCGCCATTTGTTGATCAGTCGCCGAAGAAGACCCGGGGAGAACCGAGTTCTATGAAGATGACCTGGGGAGAGCCGAGTTCTATGAAGATGAGTACTTCGAAGACTATGCGAATTAGGATGCGTTCTCCACTCGATTGCCTATGGGCATGTCGGATGGCTTCCACTAGCTTGTTTTATTATGCTGCAAGTTTACTCTGGTCGTAGATTTGGTCATGGACCTGGTCATGACTTTAGCCCTGCGTGGCAAGCTCTATAAAACCTTGACCATAAGGTCCTTTTGCAGCTAAGTATTAATGTTCTGTCTGTTTCATTAGCTATTTTCATTGTATGGATATGATTTCATCTATGTTGCAACTATGTGGACTAGCTACTGATCATAGGATTAGTTCAGAATGCACAGAGGGTCTCGCGGTTGCATATTCGGGGTCCCGACAGATAGCAAAAATGCAAAGAGAAGTATTTGAAGCGAATGCATATTTCAAATATTTTTTTGAAGGAGATCACATGTCAAATACTCCCTCTGGTCTAGACCTGTTCAAACGTCGGACCGGGCCTGAAAAGCTTGGCCTCGAACGAGCAGGCCCGAGCCGAGCCCAGCTCAAAAATTGAATTTCCGATTTAGAGCATATTATTTTAGTTTTTTTGGGGAATAAAAAGTAATGTTTAATTTATTTCTAGAATAAAAATAGATTTCCATTTTTTATTACATTTATCGGGATTTTCAGGCTGAAAATCGAGCCCCAAGCCCGGCCCGACATAGGTTGGGCTCGGGCTGGGCCACCAGCTTGAGTCACCCGTGAATAGGTCTACTCCGGTCACAAAAGAGTGATGGTTTTTGACTTTTCAAAGTCAACAATATGCTCTTTTGACTACTAAATTTTTTTTATCATATATTCGACAAAAGTTGTAAATGTGCAATATTATAAAAATATTTTTTATGACAAATTTACTCGTATAATTTTCATATATCCAAACGATATGTTTATTTTTTTTGTCAAAGTTAATAGGGTTTGATTGCACGCATTCCAGGGTGTCAGTCTTCTGTGACGGGAGGGAGTATGTTGTAAAACTCAGAAGTAGTAGGGGAGATCGACCATGAGGTAGGGTATCGGTTCTGTTATCGTGTCCGTCGCGGCCCCCACCATGGCCTTCGATGCTAAGTCGCCGCCACGATCGCACCTCATTGTCCCGTCGTCTTAAGAAAAGCGATAGGTTCCTCTTCTGCCAGTAGGTGCATTTTGCATAGATCACTGATCCTTTCCTTGCCTTCTTCCTTTCCCCAAGAGCTTGTGCCTAATTCTTGGACCAGTAGCAGTAGTCATAACAATTTGGTCTTAAATTCTTTGATTTCGAGGAGGAATCAATTTCCACGTGTGGTTAACCACTCCTTACCTTGATGCATCTCAGGGGTCGTCGAGAGAGAGATGGGTAGCGTTGGCGGCGACGACCAGTTTGCACCGTGTCTCAACGCCCTGCGTTTCATAGAGACTCTCCTCACACACACTGGGCGATTGCTTAAGTGCGCAATACCAAATACAAAGGAGTGATGAAGCAAAGGGGGTTGACTCGCAAGATCCCATGGATCGAGGGGATAACCTTGGCCTCCTCATAAGGGCCAACTCATGCCCCTAAAAAAACCTATGGTCTGCTACGGTTAAGTTCGGTTTGAACCACTCTGAACCATCCCTATCCATACTCAATACAAAACTTCCAGATTGCATGCTATGCAAGCAAGGCAGACCTGGCTAGGTTCATAGTGGTTCAGTTGAACCCCCATGTTTTCTCCAAATACCAAGTATAAAGTATGCATATTAGATATATATATACCAATAATTAGGTCATATACTCATCTTTGTACCCCAAATTGTTTCAGCCCATCCCACCACAACCCCTTCCCCAATCCATTTAACAACATGACCCATTATTCTATTCGCACGCGGGGCCCAACAATCCAATAGGGGAAATCCCATCTTCTCCTCATAGTCGAGCCCAAGCATTGTTCATCTCAAGTCGAACCTAACACCTCTGTCTCTCTGTCTCTCTCTCTTACACACATGACACGAGCACAGAGCCACAGGCGGTTCCAACGCAAGGAAGGGGCGATGCGGCGAGGCCAAGCTGGCTCTGGGTGGTGGTGTGCACGACCATACTACACGGCAACGGCTAGCGGGCGCGGTGGCGTGGCATCAATGAGTAGGGTAGGGTAAGGTAGGGCGCTCTGTGCAAGCAGGGCGACGCGGATGGCCACGGTGGGCTGGGTGATGGCACGACGTTTCCAGCAGCAAGTAGCAATAGCATGCATTGGCTGGAGCCAACAAGTGCATTTTGATCCCAAATCCCAATTTTTTTTTGTTGATTTGTAAAATGTGAAATCAAAAGAGTTGATTGTTTTTTTTTAAATGTGAAATGTAGATTGAAGAGCCTTAAAAAAAAAATAAGAACAAGTTTGTACATTTGAAATTTCATTGACCTATTGTATCAAGAACAACACCATTGATTGTGTCAGTGTATCTAAGCAAACCAATACACCATTCCCTTCTGCATGCTACTGTAGTTTGTATGTATGAGAAAATTCCTAATGTTGTCTTATGTTGATGAAACGCTTATATTCCAAAGTTGTCAAACAATGTCTTAAGTTCCTTGAATGTTTTTTTAGCTAGAGACTGTCCACACAGATTTTGTTATTTTCATGGATCATGATTTTGACTCGAACTTTAAATTTAGTCACTTCATAATTTCTTAGCAATATATACATTTGAGTTGCACCGCTTCATATGCATCCAATGCATGAAGAATCGTCGAGTTAAATTGTCGGTTTTCTTAATTATTTTGTAATATCACTAAATTACTTTGAGATGTTGTTTGTTGTAAGAACACTTTGTACTTTGATTTTTGCTATTGAGGACCTTGGCATTTAACGTTGAACTATATTTTCTTTTGTTAAATTCGAACATCTATTCTGTAAATCCTTGGTCTGCTGCTGCATGCAAGTAAATACTTTTAGCTCCTTTCCGAGCTTCACCCAAGACCTAGCTGGCTGATCTGCTGCACTGTTACAGTGAGATTACAGTAATTTGCATCACTTCAGATTATTTAACTCTTCTCTGCAGAAGTCAGCTGCTTGCAGTCTTTTAACTGCAGTCTATCTACTGTCTTCGGTAGCCAGAAAACAAGTTGTTCTTATGTGTGCTTCCAAGCTTTTCATATTGACTTGCAGCGAAGATAAGATTTGGGCAATGGATTTCCCTTTCACTGAGCAATAGAATAACCTAATCATGCAGAATACATCAGGTGTTTGCGTCACCATCGCATGAAAAGCGGGGAGTTACGCGTGGGCGTGGTACGAAGTTTCAATGGTAAGTAGTTGTAAATTGGTACTCTCTCTGGTAACGAAAGAGTGATTTTTTAATACCTTTTTAAAGTTAATAAGATACTGCTTTCACCACTAAATTTTCTTATTATATGTTAGATCATGTGACTAGGTCTAGAATAATTTTGTTGATGAATAATTGACAATATTGCTTACTGATATTATTTGAGGCGTGTGGCGTGTGTGTGAACTTATATCGGTCAAGTTGGGAAGAACTTGTGTCGAAAAAAGATATTACTTTGGTCTTTACATGTGAAAGGTAACTCGGAAGCGATTGTGGTCTACGATAAGGACCGAGAGATGACTTGGTGCGAAGTCATCTCGGTTGAGGATGCTGGAGGAGACGATCGAGCTCGAGTTGGGGTACGTGGAGATCAAAGATGAATGATACGTGTTGGAGCTACGGAGGTACGGTTCGGAGGTTACGACACGTGACAATTTTGGGTTGACCAAAATTGAAAAGTTGAGAGATTGAAAACCAGAATTTTAGGGTGTTTAAAATTGAAAAGCCGAGAGAAATTAGAAATTTGTAGGAATTATGGGCCTGTTTGGTTTGTAGCCAACAAAAACCTTACCAAATTTTGGTAATACCCTTAAAATTTGGCCAGCATTTGGTTTGTTGCCAAATTTTGGTATTACCAACAAAATTTTGGCAATGCCCCAAAATTCATAAATGCATCCAAGGCAATATCTAGGCGCCGGATTTGCTCGCCCCAAAATTTTTGGCATGCCAAATTTTGTTATGGCTATGATCAAAACGATATTTTTCTGTCCACATTTTGGTATTGCCTGCATTTCGGTATTACTAAAATTTTATTATGGCTACGTCCAGAATTTCGGCAAGTGCGAGGGGATGTGTGAGCGGCGGCTTGATTTGATTCTGAATGGGATTAGGACCATTAGGTGCTTGTAGTGGCTGCACACATGCTGGCCATGCTTTTGGGGTCCCTGTACGTGAGATTTTTGTTACGAGGTGAGATGCTAGGGGTGGCTTGAGAGGCTGTGTGCTAGCGACTCTACAGAAGTTCGTTTTGGTCTGCTGAAGGAAAATAAAGGTTTGCATTGCTTTTCTTCTTCATGTGAGATTGTTTTTCTTCTACACGTGACTTCTACATCTTCTAGTCGTTTCCTATTCACGTGAGTTCCAGTGCGTGAGATTGGTCGTTGTAGCGTTTATGTGCGTGTAGTTCTTTCATACGTGCGTGTGTTGCTTTCTTCGATCGGCTTCCAGCGTGATCACGCGGCGTCTCTGCCGAACGCTATGCCGATGATTTTTTTTTATTTAATCTTTTTTTATTAATATTTTAAAGTTAATCTCTCGCGAACTTTATTTTCAATTCTGATTCTTTTGGTCACGCCACGGACCACCATCCGTAGCGTGACAAAACCGTACTGTCACGCCACCACCTATGGCGTGACAAAATATGCCACGCAAACCCTCGACCGCGCGCCGTGCCAGCGTGGAGGATTTGCGTGGCGTTTGTCACGCCGTGTCACACGGTGTGACAACCCTTACTGTCAGCCTCTATATATGGCGTGACACTGGGCACTTAAAACCCGGCGCAGCCTATTTTCCCCATCTCTTCATCTGGCCACCTCTCTATATCCTACGCCCGCGCCTCTCTACCTCCCGCCGGCGCTTTCCACCACGCCTGGTCCTCCCCGCCGGCCGTCCCTCGCGCCGGTCCTTCCGTGCTCGCGCCCTCCGCTTGCTTGGGTCCTCCGCCGTCGGCCGCACTCCCCGCCTACCCTCCCATTGTTGGATCCTCCCATGCCGGCCCCTCCCTGTGGCGGCAAGATCCTTCCCGACGCTGCCTCTCTCTCCGCCAGACTGCCCCGACGCCTGGCTGGCTCGCCAAGGCTTTCGCCCGGACGAGCGACTTCCTCGCCTCCCACTGCCCGATGCCTCTCGCGCCTTCGGCCCGCCCCGACGCCGGCGTGCTCCTCCGCGCCTTGTGACGAGTCCCGGCCGCCTCTAAGGTATTTGAATACTTCCTCCGTTTGATTACTTCTCTATCTTTGTCGGTTCACCTTCAGTCCGATTTAGCATTGGTCAACTTGTCTGTGTCTGACGACATATTGGGGTCCCCTTAGAGTTGGATTTAGATTTGATATAGCATATTGGACAATGGCATGATGGTGAATTGATAATTCTGTGTATTCAGGATTTATTTTTGCAATACTACTGTAATATGTAATCATTGATCCTTGTTGATATATTTGTGCATTTGTGAATTCTAGTTTCATATTATACAAGCCTTCTTGTATAGGTCATGTTGATGATTAGTTATTGCATAGTTTCTGGACAAAACTATCATTTGGCACAGAAACGAAATAATCAACTGATACATTCGTTGTTTGCATTAAAATAGTTCAATTTCAAGTTACCTACTGGGCCTAGTTGCACAATAATTACTAAATTCTAATTGGCGTCGTCTATGTGTTCTAGAATTTTAGTGGTCAAATCTGTAGAAAGAAGTCATTTTCATCCAACTTTAATTGTCAAATTGCTACTGTAGACTGCCTTATCTTGAGAATGTTCTCACGAAGGTCGAACCCACAATGTGGTTCATTCCATTACCCTTTCACATGTTTTACATCACAGTAAGGATTTGTTTCATGCATGCATAAGACATTCTACATGAGCGCCAATTGATATCTGTGGACATTGATGTGTCATAGAGTTTTCTCCGGATAGAACATCAGGAGGGATATAGACTCTTTGCACGCTTGAAATCATAATTTTCTTTATTTTAGTGATGTGTTATATCCTTTTTGGAGATAAAAAATGGTTGATATAGCTGAGTATTATAGCTCTGCAAAGTGGCATATTATTAGAGAAAGCCCTTGAGCTGTATAGAGAACTCAGGTGGTTTTGACTCTTGATTTTAATAGTAGTTATCATCTTTCTTCATCGTTGTCATGCTAGTTAACATGACCCATGTTGCTAATTGCTCATTCAAATCATGTCTTATGGTATCAAAATTTAGGATACCAAAAGTCATTCTTGCCAAAACATGATGTTCCAGTTAGAAACAATTGAGGCCTATATAATTAAAATAACCCGTCAGCGTTTTAAAAGTAATAAAGTGTAATTAAAGAAATGAAATAAAGGTTGACTTACCTCCTTTCTGCATATAAGATTTTCCGAACGAGTGGTTCGTGGCACTCCGAGCATGTAGCTCTGGCGTACCCAGGAGCGAAGTCTTGGGTGTACTCAGGAATGAGCCCTGAGCGGTCCTAAACACGTGGTTTGGGTGGTCTCAATTGTTTTTTATCTTTCAAAAGGAAGTCCCTTTGTTATCATCTTACCACAGGTTCCAAATCTATAAATCCAAATGCTTTTAGGTTTAGGGTTTAGGGTTTAGGGTTAGGGTTTGCAGTTTAGGTTTAGGGTTTAGGCTTTTAGGTTTAGGTTTAGGGTTTAGGCTTTTAGGTTTAGGTTTAGGGTTTAGGGCTTAGGGTTTAGGTTTGCAGGGTTTAGGGTTTAGGCTTTTAGGTTTAGGTTTAGGGTTTAGGGTTAGGGTTTGCAGTTTAGGTTTAGGGTTTACACTTAGGGTTTAGGCTTTTCAGATCGACTTGACAACCCTGACCGCCTTGCCAGCTTTTCAGAACGAAAAGACATGACTCTACAAAGAAAGATGTGACAACACTCTGCTTCACCAGCTTTTCATACCAAAAAGACAGCACGCTGCAAAGCAAGACATGACTTCTCTCTGCAAAGTAAGACGTGACAACACTCTGCCTCACCAGCTTTTCAGATCGACATGACAACACTCTATGTCCTCAGCTTTTCAGAACCAAAAGACAGGTCTCTGCAGAAAATTTACCGCACCATGCCAACCATGTGACCTATAAAAGGGGGTGGAAGAGATCAGGGAGAGAACACCATGCAACCAAACCCAACACTACAACACCAGAGCTTCCTCTCCACGCCTCACAGGCTACTACACCAGAGCTTCCTTCACCACGCTGGGATGGACGACAGGCAGAGACAATGGGACCGGATCCGCGAGCTAGCAAGGGCTGCTGGAGAGGAGGACGACCGAGCAAGGGCTACTAGGGTCCGGATCGAACAAAAGACGCGTGCCTACATGGCACACGTTCGTAATGAAGCCCCCCATAGCGGCAACCCCATCCCGAACGTTCCAACCGAGTGTTCGCCGTAACACCCGCTAGAGGGGGAGACACCACCCCTCTGTTGGTGCAGGGACAGATGCAAGTTCTTCAAGTCCAAGCACCCACTTAGCCTGGGCATGTGTTACTGGGGTTGCGCGAACTACTCCAGTGACTATCCCGACTGACGTTGGGACACGAGGACCTATCGGCGGCAGTAAGGGCCGATGCCATATGTGTTCCGCATTATTCCTCTTTCAAAGTACGCACTAACAACCTCTCCCGTCTACCTGTAGTCCCTGGATCCGCTATGTGACTACCGTAAGTGGATCGACCACGAGATCCACCCATATGACCAGTGGTCTCTCGACATGGACGAGTGGCATGACCAAAGAGACCGCGAGATGCGGGAGGAGCGACGCCGCAACGACGAGCACAACGAGCGCATACGTCGGGAGACGCAAGCTCATCTCGAGGCATACAGGCGCGGGGAGCGCGAGGCTTGCGAGGGGGAGCGTGAGAGGAAGAGGGAATTGGCGGCCAAGGCCAAAGATGCAGATGAGGAGTTCAACGCCGAGCTAGCAAGGAGGAAAAAATGGCCCCGGTTCATGCAGTAGGTCGGACCATTCCGTGCTAGTTCCTTGAAGGTCTAATTTATTTCCATTCAAAAAAGGCGCATATGTATCGTAGGAGTAGCTTCGGTTTGTTGCGTCGTGCATGATGTTGTTTCTTCTGCATGTAACCAAACCCTGTGCGTCATGTTATTCCAAACTTTATTATCAAGTCTATTTTAATTCGCAACTTTAAATCTCGTCGTCTTTTCGCATTCAATTATTCACGTAGCAAGGCATCCAACAACATGAAAAAAACGAGTTCAATATGTTTACGGTTTGGTCTACGACCACAAAGTTATGAAGAGAACCACCTATCATTCCACTAGGATGTCTACACATCTTTTATAATTGTGCCTCATGTTGTACCACACAATCCACATATTAGTCATTTTTTTAGGATGCATTATGTATCACTTCTGGGACACGCCCTGAAAATATTGTGAAGTGTCAAAGGTTTTCAGAGCACAAAAATATTACCGGTCCACATATGTATTTACTTCCAGTTAAAAGGATGGTGTTATATTTGGTTACGTACAGAGGTCTCTATTTTCATGTTGTGGATTGTTAAATGTTACATGTATATGGTGTTATGCATCACTATATCTTCAATTATTTTTGATCTTTCAAAAGGAAGTCCCTTTGTTATAATCTTGCCACGGGTTCTAAATCTATAAATCCAAATGGAATAACAGTCATAATTTACAAACAAACTAAAGGTAGCTCCTATCACGCCAATCTAGCTGGCGTGACACAGCACTACTGTCACGCCGTTAGTAATGGCGTGACAAAGGGTAACGTTCGGACCGTCCGGTTGGAATCGGACCGTCCGAACGTCTCCTCCGCATCGGGCTCTGTCACGCCAAATACAAAGGCGTGACAAGGGAGACTTGTCACGCCACGCAAGCTCCACGCTGGAACGGCGTGCGACCGAGGGCTTGCGTGGCGCTTTTGGCCACGCCTACCGGTGGCGTGATGATGTTTTTTTTCACGCCATGGGAGGTGGCGTGACCAAAGGGGTCAGAATTGGAAATAAAGTTCGCGAGGGGTTAACTTTAAAATAAAATAAAATAATTCTCTGCCGAGTGAGTATCTGCCGAGCATGATCTTTTTCGGTCGGCCGAGGGCTTTGCCGAGTCGGTTTGGCTGACGACCCTTCTTCATGTGGTATTCCTATTTTCATCGTGCGCTAGTGCAAGGAGAGGAGAATAAATTGTTTCGTTGATTTGTGAGGCGTAAATTAAAAAGAAATAGCACTAGTGCTTGGCAAGAAATTTAAAATATAAAAAGAGAGTTAGGGTGTAAAAATCTTCCATAATCATTCACCCCCTCTAATTGTCATTAACAATCCTACAAGTGGTATCAGAGCGAGGTTGCAATAGCATCAAATCGAGATCGTTTTTCAGGTAAGCCACCATTTTTTGATGGATCATATTATACCTATTGGGAAACACACATAGATGTTTTTCTACAAGCACAAGGTAATGCTATTTGGCAAAAAGTTGAAAGTCCATATGAAGTGCATACTGTTATTACTGCTGCTAATATCGTTGATGTTGAAGCTAATGCTAAGGTTAGAAACATTTTTTTTGCAAGGTCTAGGTAGAAACGGGTTTGTCATAATTGCTAATATTAAATCTGCTAATAAAATCTAGACAACTCTAGCTGATTATCATGAAGGTTCTAAGTATGTTAAAGGTGTTCGTCATAACCAATTCAAAAAGGAGTATTCTAAATTTGAGATGAAACTAGGAGAATCAGTAGGTGCAATTTTTGATCGCTTCAATAAAATTGTTAATGATTTACAATCTGTTGATGTCACATACTCTGATTCTGACAATGCTCGTCAAATTTTAAAGGCTTTTGATATGTCTGTCTGGAATGTGTTAGTCACTACTATTAATCTTCTGTTAACATGGAAACACTCACTTTGAATGATCTTTATTTCAAGATGAAAACACATGAGATTGATGTTTTGGCTAGGGTAAATAAGTCTAATTCTATGGGTTTAGTGACTAATTGTAATATCTCAATTTCCAGTGTTTTTTGAAAATTTTCAAAAATAAAAATAACCATTTGATTTTTGTTGAAGTTGCTAAAGCTTAACTTAGAATTTTAGAAAACAAAAACAATTTAATATGAATTAATCAAACTTTAAGTAATTCAAATTTGGTTTAATTGGGTTTTCTGGTATTTAAAGTCAAAAACCTAATTGAAATTTCCTTTCTCTGTTTGGGCCAAAGCCTCCCTTTCTCTGTTTGGGCCGAAGCCTCTCGGCTTCGACCAACCTCTCGGTTTCGACCAGACCCTCTGACCAGGTTTTGACCAGCCCCTCTTGTCAGCCTCCTCTTCGCCTGGTCACCAACTTCTTTGTCGCGCCCATGCCGCCAACGCTCGCGTGCATCACGGCCGTCACAAAAGTCCTCGTCCCCAGAGCATTTTCCTCCCTCTGTTCCCTTCCTGATGCACGCATTAAATGCCGTCACTTCCGCCACGCCTGTTGCCCTCCTTTTTCTTCGCCTCACTTGCCCTTGTCTCACCAGAGCGCGGTGCCCATGCCAAGCTCCCGTCAGTGTCACCGCACGCCCTTGCCATGAGGTTTCTCCCCTACTCCTCCTCGTGCCCTGTAAAGAGGAGCATCGAACAGCCCTCGTCCTCCTCTTACTTTCCCCCACCCAACTCTCCCTCTCTTGCTCTTGTTGCTGTGGTTTTGTCCGAAGCCCTGAGCTCTGAGTTTGAGCCGCCGCGCACCTCCTCTCGGTCCTCACTGCACCAGTGCAGCCCCCTCTTTTACCCTCGTTAATTCGTATCACAGAGCTCCTTGAAGCAACCCCCTTAGTCAAATTCAGTTTTGTTTCACAGGAGCCGCCGCATTTTCTCTTCCCCTTAAGTCCTGGCCAACCACTTCCTCTCCGTCCTCCTTCGTCTTCGACCGCGAGCTTTCCCATCGCCGTTCGCCGTCCACCGACCTTCTCTGGCCTCTCTTTCGGTCATGGTGAGCTCCCTGTGCCCTGGTCTCCCTCATGCTCCTTTCTACCATGTCCTATAGTCAGACCTCCTTTCGACAACGTCCTGTAGTCGGACCTCCTGTCGACTAGGTAGTCGAACCCCTCTCGACCGTGTAGTCGAAACCTCCTTTCGAGAGCCCGTTCTTCTTCGTTTGAGCTCTGATTCAAGTGATTTAAATTTCTAAATTCATATAAATTTAGTACCTTTCTTTTTGTTCTAGTTTGGTAATTTTTAGATTTTATTTGGATTTTATTTATTTATTTGGCTCTTTTCGCACGAATAGATTCCAGCGTTTCCGAAGAATTCTTGGACCCGACGACTGAAGCAACTGAAACCTTCAACGAAAGCAAGTCATAGACCTTTGATCACGTTGAACCTATCTTTATAAAAACATATTATTTTATATCGACATGCATTGCTAATTTTATAATATCTGCTTTCGGGAATAGTTAAAGTCATATTCAACATTATGCCATCTTGAATAAATTGCTATTGGCATGTACCCTTGAATGACATTGTGGAGATCATGTGAATATGATCCTAATCTTAGTGTGTTGAACAATTGGCAATAGCATCGTGGTGCTTGGAGAAACCCTCGTTTTCGGCAGAGTCCTGTTGCTGTCAGGCTGTAGGCGGTCAGACCGACCGAGGCGGCGGTCAGACTGGCCTGTGTGGTGGTCTGACTGGCCACCTCTGGCGGTCAGACCGGCCCTAGCTTTGGCCAAGAGGCTGGCGGTCTTACCGGCCATAAAGGACTTTCGAGTTTGGAGCTGGGTCAAAAATAGAGGGTGTAAGCAAGAGAGGGGATTTTTCTACACTTGGTCTCATAATTTTTGGAGCTTCGAGTCAAAAGTTCTATTTATTTGAAAATTCTAGAGAGGTTTCGGGTTTCTAGGGTGGAAATTTGGCTATGTCCCTTGCTGGGCGATCAGATCGGCCAGGTGGCGGTTAGACCGACCAATAGGTAGCGGTCTGACCGGTTTTGACTTCTTCGCTGGCCATCTTGGGGGTGATGTTTGTTGGTTAGGTCATATTCATGAGTTTTATTGCATAGATGTTGCATGATGCATGTTTTAGCTAACATGGGTCAAGTTGTGAAGAACTTGTGCCCGGAAATGGTTGCTTGGTCTATTGTTGTGCAGGTGGCTTGGAGCCAACTATGGTCAATGACGAGGAGGACCGGAACTTGGTTAGGAGAACCAAGGTCCAGAACTGTCGTGGATGTCGGGTGAGATGGTTGGACTCAAGCAAGGCAAAAGATGGACTAGAACTATAGAAGGCGAAGTTTGAGCAAGGCCTTTGTGAAGGTATGTGCTTATGTCTCATCAATTATGTGAATTGATGATTGTGCGTATCGTGCGGTGCTACGTAACGGTTTGCTTGTTTGTGATGGTTGTAGGACACTAGAGCAAGGTCATGGTGAGGTGAACTAGATCAGGACTAGGTTAGGAGAACCGAGGTCCAGAACGATCGAGGTGTTGCTAGAAGATGACTGAGGCTAGCGGAGTGCTTACAAGCCGAGAAGACAAGGAACCAGAGCGGAATCTATCGGTGATGAACATGACGTGCAGTGGCAAGGTGGGCCGGGACTAGACTCAGGGAGGAGTTGATGTTCGAACTAGGCTCAAGGAGGAGCTGAGGTCCTGAACGATCAAGGAAGTCGGGTGCAGTTATGGTGAGACATGTGGTGTGCCAAGTGACTTGGTCCCAGTTGCAAGCGAGGACGGTTCGATGGGATCTGGGCGCGTGAGAGGCTTGGCGGGAAGTCATTGGGGCCACATGGATGATGACTATAACATCCCAAATTTTCTGGGCTTTCTGAAGATTTTCGAAAATAAAAATAACCATTCGGCTTGTTGGTTTGCTCAAGCTTAACTTGGAGATTTCAAAAAATTGGCAGCGATTTAACATGAATTAATCCAACTTCAACTGATCCAAAGTTTGGTTTTTCTGGGGTTGCTGGAGTTCTCTAGTGTTTGAAATTCCTTTTCTCTGTTCGCCCCGTTTTCTCTTTGGCCTAGCTCTCCCTCTCGGTTTAGACCTCCCTTTTGGTTTAGACCTCCCTCTTGGTTTAGACCTCCCTTTTGGTTTAGACCTCCCTCTCGGTTGGACCTCCCCCCTCTGTCCAGACCTCTCTCTTAGTCCAAGACCTCTGAGTGGTCTTGGAGACTGGTCACGACCACCCCCTTGGGTCACAACCACCCCTTGGGTCACGACCACCCCTTTGGTCACGACCACCCCTCTGGTCACATCCACCCCTTGGGTCACGATCTCCCATTTGGTTGGACCACCCTCCCGAGTTTTGACTAGCCCCACCTGTCAGCTCTGTTCACCTTCTTCTTTCTTCCGTCGCATCACTGCTGACGCAAAGGTCTACACGCATTAAATGCTGTTGTGTCGCATTAAATGTTTTCGCTTTTGTAGTACCCATTCCCCCTCTTGACTCCTCCCCTACCTGCCCCCATCTCTTCCTTCACCTACCCTTGATCACGTGTGCTTTAGAGTCTCTCAGCTGCTCTTCTCGTCCTCCCCGGCTATAAAAGCCTGAGCAACCCACTTTCATCTCCTTTTTCCTCACCCCAGCTCTCTTGCTCTCACCTAGTTTCACCGTGCTTGGAGTCTCGCCACTATCTGTTGGAGCACCTGCGCCGTCACCTCCTCGTCGCCAAAAGGATTTACCGAAGCGCCGGCACCGTTTGCCGACCTCTTCCAGTCTTCTCCGGTCTCTCTCTCTCTCTCTCTCTCTCTCTCTCTCCCTCCCTCCCTCCCTCCCTCCCTCCCTCTCTTGCTCTCTCTTTGTCCTAGTGAGTATCTCCGTGTCTTGTTCTCCTTTTGTTCGCACGACCACGTTACATAGTCGTACCCTCCTTTAGAGCTCCTCCTCAGGAGCTTCCTCTCACCTTTTCTTTTGGTTCTAGTTTGGTAGTTTTTGGTTTTTTATTGGATTTGTTGTATTTATTTGGCTCTTTTTGCACGTGTAGATTCCAGCTTTTCTGAATAGTTCCTGGACCTGACGACCTCTACCGAAGAACCTCAGCTCTTCATCGAAGGCAAGTCGTAGACCTTTGATCATGTCGAACCTAGTTTGCAAAATTATATTGTTTTATACCAACATGCATGGCTATTTGTATAAAAATGGTTTGAAAAATAGCTAAACACCTACTCGACAGTATGACTCCTTGGATACTTATGATTGACATGTTGACATGTACTTTTGGACACCATAGGTCGGGTAATCTTAGTTGGACATTTCTACTATGATACCAACATGGGTGCATGCTTAGCCCTGCTTTAGTTATGCGATGTCTCTAGATCACCTATTTCAATGATGATAAATTTGACTAAATGAATGTGGAATTATGGCATGTGTTGCCATGGCCTGTGTGGCCGCTAATAAAAATTTATTGTGCCATGACTAGGGTGGTCATTTGGCCAGGTTGAACCCAAAATATTTTATACTCGGGCGAGTGATCGTGCAGTAAAGGGGGTGCAGGAAGCACATTGGGATGTAGATGTCTCGCCTGAGTAGTCCATAAGGACTTAACCTTGTAAGCCATTGATCCGGACCATACTGTGCAACCATAAGTCCATAATGGGGTGGACCTGGCCAACTAATTGGCATTGCTTTGAGTCGGTTATGTTTGGGTTGGAAATGGCACAAGAGGGGGCCAAGAAGGCGAATCCTTAGCGAGCGGAACCGGGTCAAGGCAGAGCCTTGTAAAGGCCTTGTCACGTACTCTAGCCTGTTTACCTAAGGTAGTGAGCAGGGGCATCGACGGGTGCCAAACAAACTAGAGAGTTCGTGTCTTGTGGGTAAAGCTGTACAAGCTCTGCAGAGTGTAAAACTATTCGAATAGCCGTGTCCCCGGTTATGGACATGCCTGGTGATTTCACGTAAGGGGTAGACTTTCTCAAAATGTGGTCGTGGGTGGTTCCGAGTGGTCTGGGTCGTGAATATGGTGTTCACGAGTGGTTTGGGAAGTGGACATGGTGTTCACGTGTTGTTTCAAAGAAAACTTGATTACTTATGTATTAATCTTTTAACTTGTGCTTTGCAATCTACTTACTGTATTTTCAGTCAATATTGCTTTCTGTAAAGTAACCATAAAGCTATCCTTGTTGAGCCTTGCACAAATACTATTTGCATACATTTCTCTACGGCTTACTGAGTACATTTAAAGTACTCATGGCTTTGTGCCCTCTGGTTAATCAACAGCTGAAAGACCACCCAGGGAGCTCCGAGCTCTGTGAAGAGGAGGTCTTCGAAGACCTCTCGTGCTAGGAGACGTTCTCCATTCGATTGCCTGTGGGAATGTCAAATGGCTTCCACGTGTTCTTTTGCTTTTCCGCTGCGAGCTCTTTTGTTGTACGCCTGGCGTGGCAACTCTGTAAGAACCTTGACCATAAGGTCTGTTGCTGTTATTATTGTTAAGTTGTCTGCTTCTTCTATAATTTGTCGTGTGGTTGTGATCTCATCATTGTTGAACTGTGCGGACCAGCTACTGATCATGGGATTGGTCCAGAGTGCGCAGAGGGTCCCGGGGATTGTTTACCTGGGGCCGCGACAATGATGGAGCATGGAAGATGCTTCGAGGCGAAGGAATCGCCAAAGGTCGGTAGAGGGGCATTTTGGGAAATTGCCCTATACCAGAAAAGTGGTAAGTGGTGGTGTGTGAAACCACCTTGTTGGCCTTGGAGAAACCGTGAGGCAAGATGATGCTTTGAGAAGCATGCATGAGTGAAACCCGTTTGTGTGTGGGCTTAACGGGTGCTCGTTTGGGATGTCTCTTTAGAGCTAGCCTCCACTATAAAAGAGGAGGGTGCTGGTTGTGCTCCCCAACCCTCATATTCTACAAACCCTAATTTGTGATTTAGGGATAGGAGAAGAAAGTGGAGAGGCTAGAGTTCAAGAGAGATTGATTGATTGAGTGCTCAAGTGTTGAACTTTGTCCTCTATGGTAGAGTGGCTGTAAATATACAATCTCTCTAATCAATCCATGCAAGATTTGCACCAAGATGAGTTCTATCTTATTCTTGCTCTCTCTTTGATGCCTTTGGAATTTTTTTGTGTTTCTTAGGTTTTTATTTGGGATCTTACTGTGATCTTGCTTGCTGGGATGTGTGGGATATGATCTAAGGTCATGTTGATCATCATCCACCCACGAGCAAGCTTTTGGATCTAAGTTTGATTTTGCCTGGTTTTGGTGAAAGAAAGGGAGATTTTATGGGTTTTGCTCTTGAGGGCTTTTGACTTGATTCTTTCTGTGATTGAGGGTACTAGGATGTATAGGAGACCATCCTTAGCCATCTTGGATTGATTCCTCTCACGAAATCCTCTCAATCACTGTTTTCGTATTTGGCTCGGTTTTGAAGTAACCTTCACTCAAACGGATAAAGGTTGGAACTTTGGCAATGATCTTCACGATCGTTGATTGGAATAGGTTCCTGACATCCTAAAGAAGGCATGTTTCAAGTTTCGTGAAGTTTGGAGCTATGGATCAAAAGTTAGACCAATTTGTGATTTTAAGTTCGGGCTGATTTTACTGTTCATTGGGCTAGAGGTCAGACCGCTCATGGAAAGGTCAGACCGCTAGGTACATGGAGGTCTGATCGCCCAACTCATTTGGGTTTGAGTTTTTGTGATTTTGGTCTATTTGCTTCGGGGTTTTGATTGGATTCAATACAAGTCTTCTACTATGCTTGTATATTTATCTTCATAGCTTTCATAGCCATTGGAGTGAAAATCGTGTTAAATCCGATCAAGGAGAAAAAGGGATTATGCTCCTATTCACCCCCTTTAGTCGCCTTTCCAGTCCAACAGACATAAATCCTTGGACACCATAGGTTGGGTTAATTCTAGTTGGACATTATTGTACTACCAACATGGGGTGTAATATGCTTAGCCCTACTTAGTCGCGTGGGATTCATGGTCACATATTCATAATGATTAATCTTAACTTAATGATATATGGAATTGTTGCAGAGCCATTATTATTAAAATTTATTGTGCCATGGCAAGGGTTGTCATTTGGTCGGGTTGATCCAAAAATGATTTCATACTCAGGCAAATGATCGTTTAGTAAAGGGGGATTTTGGGATGTGGTTGCCTCGCTTGAGTAGACACAAAGGACTTAACTTTATGCGCTATTCATCTGGGCCTTACCGTACCATCACATGTCTAGATTGGGATATACCTGACCAACTAATTAGCAATGTTTTGATTTGGTTCTATTTTGGTGGATGAATTAGCGCAAGAGGGGGTTTAGAATGGCGAAACGTTAGCGAGCAGAACCAGGTCAAAACAGAACTTTGTAAAGACATTGACGCGTGCTCTAGACTGCTTACCTAAGGTAGTGAGCGGTGGTATCGACGGATGCCAAACAAACTAGAGAAGTCGTGTTATGTGGGTAAAGTTGTACAACCTTTGCAGAGTGTAAAACTATTCGAATAGCTGTATCCCTAGTTATGGACAATGCCTGGTGATTTCACATGAAGGGTAGATTTTCATAAAAATGTTGGAATAGTTTGGATGGATCTGAGTAGTTAGTTTTGGTTGATGGTTGGGAAGTTGAAAGCATCTAGGCCCCTAAATATTGTTTTGGTAATTAATGACAATATGAGACTAACATGTTTATTGAGTGTTTTAAAGGTTTAGTCCCGGTGATGATTATAACAACATGGAAATGCATGCTAAAGGTCAACATGAAGATCAATATGGTTCAAAGACAAGGTACAAGTAGTCTAGGATCCTTTTTGTATTTACTGGTTTTAAGAGAAAAGGATGGAAGACCGGATTTTAGGTTAAATACCGTACTATTAAGAGGGATCATGACTAGGAGCTTGATAGCATGTTCAAGTGTCATTTGGATCAATCTAGGATCATGCATGCACTTAGAGTTTGTTTGGAAAGCTAACTAAGCTTTTCTCAGAAAAGTCGGTAGTACCGATATTTACTTGGCGGTACTATCGCACAGCGGTATAACTGGGAAAGTGGTGTGGTATTACCGCAACCTGGTCGGACCAAAAACTTGTTTGCTCACTTGGTAAGCAGTAGTACTGGAGTTTATTTGGTGGAACTACCGTGTCGCGGTATGATTGCAAATCCTAAGCGGAACTACCGCAACCCGGTCTTCCGAAAAGTAGTAGGCGGTATGTTATTTTCAAACAGAGCCTGTTTTGGACCTCAAAGGAAAGCGGTTGTACCGCCCTATGTGAACGGAATGACCGGAGGGCGGAACTACCGCATGATCAATGGCGGTAGTACCGTGCCGCATTTCCAACGACTAGATCAGAGGCATTAATTACGTCTATGCTAGCCGTTACTGTGCAGTTGGAGGAAGTGCAGTAGTACCAGCCATTGAACGGCGGTACTACCGCTCGTGCTGAAAACTTCAGGGTTTTTGCCTCCAACGGTCGAATTTGTTTGTGGGGGGGTATAAATACCCCTCACCAGCTCAAGGACAAAGACAAAGACCTCATTTAACATCCTTGAGCTAAGAGCATTCTCTCTACACCTCATATACACTTGTTGCATTCATTGTGAGGTTGTTGAGCAAAATGCAAGTGCATTCATTCTAGATTAATCCTTAGCACTTGATTGCCGTCAAGCGAAAATTGTGGTTATTCACTCTTGGTGTTTGCCAACAGTTAGACGACTTGGCGGGAGTTCGCATGGTGATCTCTTCAAGGAGATTGTGAAGAGGCCCGACGCCAAATTGTGAGTGGTTCGGTGTTCGCCATCTCCAGAGCGGAGAAAGAACAACCACTAGTGAAATCGAGGAGTAAGACTTAATTCGTGGAGCTGGTCCAAGTTGCTTGGGCTTTCCTCAACGTAGACTAGTGAAGACCGGCAAGTCTTTGATACCACGACAAAACATAGTGAGTCATCATTTGGTTATTTCTTTGCCTCTGCTTTCCGCAATTATATTTCTAGAAATTTGTGATTGCCTTATTTAGTTGTGTTAGAGATATATTTGTAGAGTCTTTTCTTGTGGTGCCCTAGCTTTACTAGAATTGAGTATGTCTTGACTTGCAATATAAATCTTGCTTAACTCTAAAATTGTAGGAATTAATTTTAGAAAGTAAGAATATTTTAGAACCTCCTATTCACCCCCCCTCTAGTCAGTTATCCTTGATCCTACAAGTGGTATCAGAGCTTAGTCTCTCATTGATTTAGACTTAACCGTCTAAGAGAAAAAAGGATGGCTAATGAGGGAATTGCTATAGGAAATGTTCCTTTATTTGATGGCTCATATTATACTTATTGAAAAATTACTGTGTCTATTTATTTAAAGGCTATGAGTTTGAGCATATGGAAAATCGTAAATGAGGGTTACGTTATGCCTCTTGATCCATTACATCCCACGAGACTTGAGGGCGTAATGCTCAATTAGGTGCTCAAGCAATGAATACTCTCTTTGGTGCTTTGAACACGGATGAGTTCAATAGAGTGAGCAATTTGGAAACCGCTCATGATATTTGGACTATCCTCTCGAAAATCCATGAGGGAACATCCACGGTCAAAGAGGCCAAATTGCATAGGCTCCAGATTAAGTATGAGACATTTATAATATTGCCACATGAGGATATAAATAAAATGTACTCTCGCCTCAACAACATTGTAAATGAATTCAAAGATCTTAGTACTAATTTATTTGATGTTGATATTATGTGCAAGATACTTAGGGCTCTACCGGACAAATACAAGACATTGGTGATGCTTTTTCTCAACTCCCTTGAGTTGTCGAGAATGACGCCAACCGAACTCTTGGGCAACCACATGACAAATGAGTTGTACAAGAAAGACAAGGAGGAGCTTTTGGAGTCATCTTCCTCGAAGAAAAAGATTACCGCTTTCAAGGCAAAAGCGGAATCAAGTGATGAAGAGGATGAAGAAGAAGACTCTGAAGAAGAGTTTGCTCTCCTTGTGAGGAGAATGAAGAAATTCATGAGAAGACGTCTATATCGAAGCTTTAACTTTGACAAGAACAAGAAAGTGCAATCATCAAGTGACAACAAGCGCTATAGCAATATTCGTTGCTATAAGTGCAATGAGAAGGGGCACATTGCCTTCAATTTCCCAAACAACAAGGATGACAAGGGCAAATCATCAAAGAAGAAGGAATACAACGGCAAGAAGAAATTTTGCAAAAAGCTTCACAAAGATGGCAAAAATGAAGCTCATATTGGAGAATGGGATTATGATAAAGAGTATTCGGATTCTAACTCCGATTCCAATGATGAAGGGTCCTCCAAGAAAAGATGAATTGTCGGCATCGCCATCAAGAAAGCACCGTCGCTATTCTCCACTCCTACTTGTCTCATGGCAAAAGGAGATAAGGTAAAATCCAATAATGATCATAAACCTTCATATGATGAATTAATAGATATGCTTGAAGAATTAAATGAATATCTTGAAAAAGAGATGTCAAAGTATAAAGTCTTAAAGAAAGAACATATCTCTCCAAAAGACTCTTATGTCGAGCTAAAGGAGGCTCATAACTCTCTTCTTCTAAAAGATATTGAAAAATCTCATTCGGATGTTAGAATTGCTTGCAATTTAATGAATGAGATGCCTAGAGTAGAAGTTGCTTGAAAAGCTATATCCATGTCTAGCTCTTCTACATCATGTGATGATTTGTTATCCATGCGATGTTGCTCTAAAAATAATTCAATTGCTAATATGGCTAACGCATGTAAGGGTGGGAAAAAAGCTCAAAACTCGCGTGCCATCTCGGCTCATTAAGGGCTCGGCTCGACTCGGCTCAAACTCGGTCACTTAGCGAGTCGAGCCGAGCCGGTAATTTAGCTCATTTTCTTGACGAGCCAAGTTCAAGCTGGCTCGCGAGTTGCTCATTAAGCTTGTTTAGCTCGTTAAAAAACCAGCACAGTTGAGCAGTAGTACCAGACCAGCCCAACCTAGCCACCCTTAGACGGTCCAGGGTGGCCCAAGCTCCAAGCTATGATCTCTTGACTTTCTAAAAAAATTATTAGGCTAATTTTTCTTTTTTAGAGAGTTTAACGAGCCTAACAAGTCTAACGAGCCCCAAACTGTGATCTCTTGAGTCTTGACTTTCTAAACCAGCCTAACGAGCCGAGTTCGAGCTTTTAATGAGCCGAGCCGAGCCTAGTATTCTACTCATTAGCTTAACGAGCCGAGCCGAGCTCGTTTTCTTAGCGAGCATTAACGAGCCGAGCTGAGCCGGGTCGTTATCCACCTCTAAACACATGTGATCTATTACTCATTATTGAAAATCATGAATTAAAAGAGCAAGTCACTAAGCTAAGTAAGAGCTTAGAAAGATCCTTCAAGGGTAAAGCAACTCTTGACAAGCTATTAGAGAGCAAAGGTGCTCATTCAATAAGGAAGGACTTGGATTCATTCCCAAAAAAGGTAAGAAGCCAATTTACAAGCCCATAAGGTTTCTAAAAGAGAATGGCAAATATTGCAATAAATGTCGTAATATAGGACATTTGTCAAATGCAAGCTCAAATGTTAATACTAAGTCTTATGGTATTTATGATTCTTGCTACATGCTTAGAAAGTCTAAAGATGGCAAAGTAGTAGCAAAATTTATTGGCACTTTAATTTTAGGCGCAAAAAAGAGTGTCATTTCGTGTATTTGGTTGCAAATGTTGTATTTGACTGCTCTTTTATTGCTATGAACTGGCTATTATAGGGGTGCCTTCGACAAGACGGTGGACTAATCCTAATTACACCGAGCGTAATGCTTGCTATATTGCAGAATCAGACTTGAAACACGAATCTAATGCCAATCGCAGTGCTTCAATCCGATGCCCACTGTCTTCTGCGCTCCATCTTTAAGTAACCGTCGAAGAGGTGGCAGTTGCTCCTTAAAGAGGAGCTTGTTGGAAAGTGACGCGTCCGGTCAGAGGGAGGCAACAGTTGACAAAGTACCAACCGTTCGGTGGTTGTATGTCTGTGAGACACAACCGTAATGTGGTTGTTGTCAGTGTATTAGGATCATGAAACGTCGCGTGGAATGGTACAAATAAGGCATATGTTCCATTCATCACACGGTAAGGAAGATACCCGGAGTTAGATCTGAATGCCAGTTCATTGCTTCTACGAGTAGTCATCTGGTCGGGGACTGGGTACAGGACCTCATCCGACCAGGGTATCCTCGATATAACCTCTGGAGTCCTTACGACCACGGAGGTCGTGAGCCTTAGGGGTTACGACCATAAAGGCTTATGGTCTTTTATTATGCATTAAACTAATACATAGAGATTTTAATCCTCGTCAGCTGTCCCCCGAACTTTAAATGAATGAGTCATATGAACACTTTCTCCCGATGAAGTCGTATCGGGCAGACCCTTTTTTTAATGCTGTGACACAAGAGGTGATCTGTATTCACTTTAAAGTTGAGGAACTACCTTGGGACCCAAAAAGTTTTTATGTTCATTGGACTTTGGTTCGTGTCCGTTAGACTCTAGGTACCTCCTTGATGCAATTAAAGAATTGCGGCTATAAAAACCTTTTAGCGCAAGGCTTTAGGATTTTACGCCTCTTGCTTTTCCTTTTCATCACCTGAGAGAAAAATCACCTCCAACCTCCCTTTGTCTACAACCTTCTACGACCTCCTTTCTTTCCTCATCCAAAACTCCACCATGTCAGATCGTATCACCAACTGGTCGACTTCTGATTTGAGTGAGAAGAAGCTTGAGAGCTTAGAGAAGATCGGGTTACTTCCTGACAAGAACCTGATTTCGTGGAGATCAGCAGCCGGAGAGCATTCTCCGAGCGGTGAAGATGGGGAAATTCCTATTTTCCTCGCATATATCGAATGCAGATTCAGGTTCCCAGTTCACTCCTTTCTTCCCAAAATTTTGGACCATTACGGAGTCGAACTGGTGAATCTTGCTCCCAATGCCATCGTCAACATCAGTGTCTTCGTCTACATCTGCAAAGCGTACTTAGGGATTCCCACAACTCTGGATCTCTTCAAGTACTACTACAGGATGGCAAATTCAGGGAAGATGACCGGGACGCCTGGAGAATGCACCTTGCGCCTCCACGCACTACTACAAAAATGCTAATACTGGATGCCTCATCACAGACGGTTGACCAAAACCGTCTGTATTATATACAATCACAGTCAGTTTTGGTTTAGAGACCGTCTGTGTTACTTGCTGCACTAAAAACCATCTGTGAAGTATCACAGACGGTTCTTGTTAATAACCGTCTGTGATAATTCTACATATCACAGACGGTTTTCAACAAAGAACCATTTGTGAAACATCATAGACGGTTCTTAACAATAACCGTCTGTGATAATATCGCTATAGCCCAATGCGCGCGTTTTCTTCTTCGTCGCCATCCACTTCGGCTCCCCGATTCGTCTCTTCGTCACATCGATCCGCTTCGGCTCCCCGATGCATCTCTTCGTCTCACGCTCTGAATTTATACCTTGTTTTATAAAAAGGATCATCTGCCATCGAAGATGTGATCATCCCCACATACTTATAAAAAAATAGAAATGGCTGCCTCTTCCTTGTCACTGACATTGATGGCCTACCTGGCCGCACTGCACGAGTACCTCTCTCGCTGTACGTTGAATCGTGCTGCGGAAGAACACTGTTTCAATAGTGTCTTCACTCCTACGTCGGCCGAGAATTTGCCGGAGCAGATGACGGCCACCTTACGCCGTCTTGACATCCTCCTCCGCCGTGTCTTCTGGGTGATCTCCCACTTTCGATGAGTTTACCGCGTCATCGACGTGGTTCTCCAAAACGACGTTGCACGTCTTCAGGAGGCTTGCCATCGCTTGGACTGTGTAATCAAGGCGGTAGGTGACCGAGTCGACCAGGCCGAGACCCCTCAAGCAAGGGAAGAGAGCCTATGGGCTCAATTCTTCTTGGTTCAACGACCGAGGGTCTTCGGAGACACTCGAACGAGCGTCACGTGGTGGACGATTTGAGCTTCGTCACGATGATCGTGAACCGTCCGATGCCGACACCGTCGCCTATGAAGTATTGAAGATAGAGATAGCAGCCTACCTCCGCCACTAGAAAAACTTTGTTTAATTATAGGTTTCTACTTTTTTTTAATATAAACATGTAATTTCTTCATGTCATGTAAGTGTATATACAAGATAAATATACTTGAGAAAAAATCATTTCACAGACGGTTCCATAATGGAACCGTCCGTGATATGTCACATATCATTGACGGTTCCATTATGGAACCATCTGTGATAATTATCACTGACGGTTCCACAATAGAACCGTCGGTGATAAGTCTCTTTATTAGTAGGAGTCCGACCGCCCGCTAGGGTTTGCGCTCTAACTCGTCACTCCCCAGCGGCCTTACTCTCACTGCTCTCCCCACCCGAAAGTGACCCCGTCGCCGATGTCGCCATTCTTCCCGCCACGACGGCCAGACACCACTTGTTCATCGAACAAGACACTCGTACGATAAGAGTGTTGTCGGTGTTTTAGAACCGATCTTACGTAAAGATTGTTTGATTCGGGGGGTCTCCTAAAATAGAATCACGCAGAGAGATTGACACAGGTATTTTTATACAGGTTCAGGCCTTCTCCGGAGAGAATAACAACCCTACTCCTGTGTGTGTATGGTATTGAGTGTAATCTGTATAACCAGGAGAAAAACTAAGACTATTACAGATGATAGTACTTTTCTTCCTGATAGTCCTCGATAGCGTGTGTATACACCTCGATTGCCCTCTCTTTTCCTCTCTGACCGTTGCCTTTATATAGTCGTGAAGGAAAAGCCTTTTCCCCTGCTGAAGAGACGCCTCATCAAATCCAAAGAACGCGACGCTTGTAGTAATCATCGGTGGTAACTCCTTCACGCCTACCGCGATTACTCGTCCGAGATAATGGGGTATTGCGTGTTATTATTTCACATAATAACAACGATATTGATCGCTTGGATTCCTTAATCAATTGGCCCCACTTGCCTCGTAGGTTTTATTGATCATAAGGTGGTCGAGGTGACACGGTCGTAGAGGAACTTACGACCATAAGATAGTCGTAGCAAGACTTACGACTATGAGGTAATCGTGAGAATATCTTACGATCGGGTAGTGATCGAGAAGAACTTACGACCAAAAGGTAGTCGTAGCAAGAATTACGACTATGGTGGTGGTCGTAGAAGAACTTATGACCACCTAGTAGGCTTCTCCCTTATAAAATTAAGGGGTAAAACCAGGGACCATATGACGTCATATTTACTTATAATAAGAATTATAGATAAAAGATAAAATGAGGATTATTAGATCCTCGCCATCTAGCCCCCCACTTCAAGTGAAAGTAACTAACTTGGTGAAGGGGTTATAGATGGTCTACTGCCACGAGAGGTCAGAGAAAGATGGTCAAAGGAAAAACTCTTGACATTTACGCACTACTTTGACTAGAAATATCTTCGGGTCAAGAAGGTTACTTACGACTATCAAATAGTCAGAAAACTCCTACGATCACGGTGGTCGAGTTTGGCAATCGGAAGAAAAACCTTTCCGATTAATACTTCATTTGGTCAAAAAGATCTGACCAAGGAAGTAATTTCGCTTGAGGTGTAAAAACGAACCTGGTTTTCTTGAACGGACAAGTTAGAGAATCGCAAACAACTCCCACAAGTCTGTCCGTTGGAGCGGTTCCCGAAGCAGTGGCAACCTTTGGAATGCCACGCCTTCAGCCCAAGGCACACAGTTATAAATACTTACCATGGGTAAAACCTAGATTTATACTTTTCCCCAAATTGCTCACGCTGTTCATCAAGTTCTTGTCTTCTCCGCCACCAACTCAATCAAAAATCTCCCCTTTCTGAGAAAAATGGCTGGGAGAGCTTCTGAGTGGGCTGAGTCGGAGATGAATGCGGTGAAGATTCAAGCTCTGGTCGACGCCGGGAAGATTCCAGAGAAAATTCTCGTGAAGTGGTTTCTGAAGATCCGACAAGATTGGCCGCCGGGGAGATCGAGCAAATCCCCGCCTCCTGCATATTGTGAGTGTGGCCTTCGATTGCCTGCTCACCCCTTTCTCACACTTGTACTCGAGCATTTTGGGGTGAATTGGTGAACCTCGGTCCTAATTCCATCACAATGCTAAGTGTATTTGTATATCTGTGTGAGGCATACAGGAATTCCAATGACCTTGAGCTCTTTCAATATTTCTATGGAATGGCTCGACACAAACCGAATAGCCGAAGTTGTGGTCGAAGCTCCATGACGGAAGTCGAAGGAGTATATTCAGATGTTTACTAAATCTTCGTGGCGGGATGGAGGAAGAGGTGGTTTTCTTCGAAAATCACCCGGAGAAGACGACCTTACTTTCGAGGGAAGGTCATGAAAAAGAAATCTTCATGGGATTCGACTCCCAAGGATATCACCGAATTGTTCTCTACATTCAAGCCATAAAGGACTTGAAAGAAGAGGATTAACCGGATGGCATGTGGTGAAGGATTTCATCACACGCCGAATTAGCCCTTTGAAGAAACGAGTACCTCCTATGTGGAGATACACGGGCTAAAAGACCCACCGGTGACTACGAGGAGGGTAAGTAGTTTTTCGACTTAACTCGAAGTTTGGTCTTCTTCAAAATTGTCTAATGAATATCTTTATCTGCTTTTACACGATCTTTCACAGCAGAGATTGACGCCGAGTCAAACTTCGTTAGAGAAGTCTCGCCACTTTGGAGTGGCGGTTCCTCAAATCCTGCGGTCTTATCCGCAGAGGAAAAGACGCGCCTAAAGGTAATCAAAAGTTGATTCTATCCTTAGGACTTCATAGTCGTAGAAAGAACTTACGACTAGGTAAAGGTCGTAGAAAATCTTACGATCAAGGAACTGTCATAGAAAAGCTTACGACTGGATACTGGTCCTAGAAAATCTCACGACCGGTCAGTGATTCTTCTTTTTCTATTTTTTTTTTACAGAAAGTAGGTATGGAAAACCGTCGGGACAACGAAGAGGCCGAATTGATAACCATGGCATGCTGAAACTGTTGCTTCCCATAATGAAGAAATCAAGAAGTTAGATTCTCAACTAGTAGGTAAGGAATTCTTTTACCTGTGATTATTTTTGTTTTCTCCTCTATGAGTTTATTTTTGCTTGACTAGTCTTATTCTTTCCAGAGCAAGTGGTCGAAAATAAACAACTCCGCGAGGCTTCGACTCGTAACCAACAGGAGATGAAGTTGATGAAGATTAATCTTCAAGAGAACATCATGCTCCTGAACAATATACTTGGTGAGCTATGTAGTGAGGGAAAAACTCCTCAAGATGATACAATAGCTGCTCACATAAGTACTATTGGGGAACAAGTCAGGACTTTGCAAGAATTGGTGACCACTCTGAAGGCCAACCAAGCTGAGTTAATCAAGGAGACGGTCGAAGGTGCAGTAAGCTATGCATTGGCAAAACTTAAAGCTCGTGACCCCAACCTTAATGTACAGCCAATTAAAGTTGACTTCGACTGCCTTGAGGCAGAAGCAAATCGTCTTATAGAAGAAATGCAAGCTGTTGGCACGAAGATTTCGGAGGAGATGCGACTGGGCTCTCCCTCTTCAGAGTAGCTTGTAAAAAAGCTATAAAAAAACAAGTTTTTGTTGATGTATTATGTTATCCATCTTGTTTCCTGCAAACCATCTTGTCGAGTAGTTAGTAACTCAAAAGATAATTAACGAAAGAAAGACTAAGAGTTGAAGTCAGGTTAATAACTTTATCCTAGCCCCCGACTATTTGCTTTGTTTGTTTAGACAAACTAAGTAAATAGTGTTAAAAAGGGTTTCTGAAAACAGAGATGTTGGGTTAACTTGTAGTTTTTGGTCACGATTGTCATGCACTAGTCAAAAAAGTAGGAACGAATCGACACTAGGAAGTACCTTCGAGTGGGCAGGACCACGTGCAGAAAGGAAAGTCTTCGATTAGGTGATGTTACCATCTCCGACTAGATTAATTAAATCGAGAACAACAACTTGAGTTAAGCAAACATCCAGAGGACTTCAAAAAATTCGTTCGTCCTTCTTTGGTGGACTCGATAAGTGCGTCTCCGGTAGCAAAAGTAGGAAATCGAACAATGCTAGGAAGTTCCTTCTAGTGGGGGTGACCACGTGCAGAGAGGAGAGACTTCGACTAGATGTGTTTCTTCCTCCGACTTAGTTGAGACTTAATCGAATACACCAAAGGCGCTTGAATAAATCTAAAAAGTGCACTCGCTAGAATACTTTTCAAAAGAACTAGAGAAATAATCTAAGGTGAAAAAAATTGGCTTTTAAAAATATTTCAACCAGAAAAGAACCCGAGCTCTTTGTATTGATGGCAAAAGTGAGTAACGAGTCGACACTATGAAGTTCCTTCTAGTGGGCAGGACCACGTGCAGAGAGGAGAGGCTTCGACTAGGTGATGTTACCTTCCTTTCGACCAATGTAAAGAAAACTAGGTGCTTGGAATGTAGTCGAAAGATTATGAAAGCACTACTCAAAAGTAAGACAATAGAGGTAGAAAGAACCTGAGTCTTTATTGTCTGAATGGTTAGTTACACATAAAACTTGCGTAACTGGTCGATGTTCCAAGAATTCGTGTGAACCTGGCCGCCTTCCATTGCCAATCGATCGACCACGCCGAGTAACTTCGACCATCGTGTAAGGACCTTCCCACTTGGGAGAAAGTTTGTTCGATTAGACTTGGATTGGCGAGAGCTTTGATGAGCCGGTCAAGACTCGGGTCTTAATTCCTCTCATTATTTTGCCGCTTGCACGCTCGATCGCTTCCATTACTTTGGGGATGGGCCATGTAGCATAACACAACTTGGTACCCAACTCGTCGCAAAATTCTGAAATTTTTGCCGAAAAATTGCTTACCATTATCTATAATTGTTCGACTCGGTACTCCAAATCGAGTAATTACGATCTCATCATGAACCGCTTTTGCCGCTTAGTTGTTATCTCACCACAAAGTTCGCTTCAATCCATTTTGTGAACGATCAATAGCCACAAAAGGAACTCGAAACCTCCTGGAGCTTTGGGGAACGGTCCTAGGATATCGAGACCCCAGGTCGTAAAAGGCTAAGATAGAGGTATCGTTTGTAATGCCTGAGCTGGTTGGTGTATTTGCCTGCTATGAAATTAGCATTGGACACACTTTTTAACCAACTCTTTAGCATCATACAGGGCTGTTGGCCATTAAAAACCTTGTCGAAAGGCCTTACCTACCAGCGTTCTATAGGAAGCATGATTTCCACAGATGCCACCGTGTATGTCATGAAGGAGTGTTAATCCTTCGCTCTGTGGAATGCATCGCATGAGCACCCCTTGAGTACCTCGTTTATAAAGGACTCCTTCAACCACAGCATACATTTTGGCTTTTCGGGATAAGCGATCTGCCTCGGGATCGTCTTCAGGTATGGAACCCTTCTGAAGATATTCATAGATGGGAGCCATTCAGGTATCCTCGTATTCTAGAGAGGCTGTCTCAATAGGAGGTGTTTCTGGTTCTTCGACCAGAGACGGCTTCTGGAGTTGTTCCAAGAAGACTCCTTTTGGTACTACAGATCGAGAAGAAGCTATTCAAGCAAGCTGGTCTACGAGGAAATTATCCTTTCGAGGGGTGAATTGTGCCTCGAAACCTAAAAAATGCTTTTCTAGCTTACGCACTTCCGATAAATACCGAGACATTGTTGGGTTAGAGCACTGGTACTCTTTCTCGACTTGATTCACGACTAGTTGAGAGTCTCCTCTCACGAGTAGTTGGCGAACTGAGAGCACTTTGCTGCTCGTATGCCAGCTAGCAAACCTTTGTATTCTGCCACGTTGTTAGTGGCCTGAAAGTTTAATTGTATGGCACACTTTAAGGTCTCTCCAGTAGGAGATACCAGGACCACCCCAGCCCCTGAGCCACTTAAAGTAAGCGACCCGTTAAAGTACATCGATCCCATTGGTCATGGGAATCGCATCGGGATCTGAGCAGTTTAGGATTTGTCCATTCTACGACAAAGTCTCGCCAAGATCCGAGATTTAACGGCCGTTCAGACATTTAAATGGATGTCAAACTCCCCAAGTTCGACTGACCATTTTGCCATGCGTCCCGCTATTTCCCTATTCTGGAGGATCGCTCCCAAGGGAAACTCAGACGGCATAGCTATTTTGTGCGCCTGAAAATAATGCCGCAGTTTCCTCGAAGACATGAGGAGGGCATACAGAAGCTTTTAGACTTGAGGGTAATGCTCCTTAGGCCCGTGTAAAACTTCACTTACGTAGTAAACCGGTCGTTGTACGTTTTCACATTCTCTGACCAAGATCGCGCTTATCGCTGTGGCGTGGCAGCTAGGTAAATTAAGAGTGTTTCTTCTGGCCTTGGAGAGACCAGAATAGGAGCACTCGCAAGGTACCTCTTGACATCCTCAAAGGCAGCGTTTGCCTCTTTTGACCACTCAAAACCTTCGTGTTTCCTTAGAAGCTTAAAGAAAGGTAGTCTCTTTTCTCCTAGTCGTGCGATGAAACGACTTAAAGCCGCCATGCACCCTGTGAGTTTCTGGACTTCTTTCCTTGTGGTTGGAGGGCGCATTTGGAGAATGGCCTTTATCTTTTCGGGATTTGCTTCGATTTCTCGTATAGATACTAGAAATCCAAGCAATTTTCCTGAAAAGATTCCGAACACACACTTCTTAGGATTGAGTTTTAAGCGATGTTTTCTGAGGTTATCGAATTTTTCTTGTAGGTTAGTGATATGATTAAGTCTCTTCGTGCTTTTAACGACTAGATCATCAACATAGGTCTCTAGATTTCGGCCTAGTTGAGATGAAAAAGTTGATTGCATCAAGCGTTGAAAAGAAGCGCCGGCATTTTTTAGACCAAATGGCATTTTGACATAGCAAAATATACCAAATGGTGTAATAAATGCGGTCTTTTCTTCATCGTCTAGACACATATTGATCCGGTGGTATCCGAATATGCATCTAAAAACTTAACATTTCACAACTCGCAGAGAATCAACCAACCGATCGATGCGAGGTAAAGGAAAATCGTCTTTTGGACAAGCTTTATTAAGATCAATAAAGTCACGACATACGCCATTTGCCGCTTGACTTTCTAACCATTCTGAGATTAGCCAACCATTCTCGGTGGTTGACCTCTTATAAAGCCTCGCTTTAAGTAGCTTATCCAATTCTGATTTGATAGCATCCCGTCAATCAGGGGCAAATCTCCGTAATTTTTGTTTTATGGGTACTTTGTTAGGTCGTAAAGCTAGCCTGTGCTCGATCACCTCCCTAGGGACTCTGGGCATGTCGGATGCTTGCCACGCAAAGACATCTGCGTTAGCTCGGAGGAAGGTGATGAGGGTGTCTTCCTACTTGGGGTCGGAAGTATCCCCGATGCGAACAGTCTTCGAGGGCTCCCCTGCGTCTAGGGGAACCTCTTTGACCTTGTCGTTTGGTTTTGGTGCAGCTTTAGGCTTCGACTTGCTGGTCGAAGGCTGACTTTCTTCTCGATTTGGTATTTGTCCAACCATCTCGAGGGATCGATGGTCGCAGGTGTGCGCTATCTTCTTGTCACAATGAATTGTGATTACTCATTTGGGACCTGGCATCTTAATACATTGATATCCGTAATGAGTAGCCATTAGGAATTTTGCCAAAGTTGGTCGTCCGAGTATGGCGTTATATGTCGTATCGAAATCGACCACATCAAAGGAGATTTTCTTTGTCCTGAAATTACTTGGTGAACCAAATGTTGAAGGAAGAGAGACTTGGCCAATTGGTTTGGCTGAAGATCCCGGTACGATCCCATGGAAAGAGTATCGTACCGGTCTTACCTTAGTCCTGGGTACTTGCATCTCGTCTAGGGCACTCGTAAATAAGATGTTTAACGAGCTGCCACCATCAACCAAAACTCGATTGACCTGACAATTCTTGATGGTGGGTTAGACCACGATCGGATACCGACCTGGTCAAGTCCAAGGAATCGGGCAGTCACCCTTCTTAAAGGAGATGGTGACTTCCAACCACTTTGGTAATTTATTGACGATAGGAGGATCTATGGAGTTTACCTCACGTTCAGTAGCTTTAAGCTGTCGCTTTGATTCATATGCCGATGATCACCCGTAGATGTGCTCGACGATGTGTTGCGGATCCCGAACAACATCTCCTCCTCGTCATCCGAGGACTTATGACCACTCGCTTGTCCCCTACCGCCGAGAGTGGGAAGTGGTCCTTTGCCGTAGTAGTCTTCAAGCTTTCGTTGAAAGACCCTAGAGTTCTGAAGGTCATGTCCTTCCTTTTATGGAAAGGACACCACCTAGGCTTATCATTTTTCTGATCGGGGTGCTTACCTTTGCCTCGGTCGGAGTGCGTCTTGGAGGTGCGTGGCTCTTTGTCATTTACAGTTAAAACCTCCTTGGAACCGCTGGCTTGGAGTTTTTGACCCTTTGCCTTATTCTTGGACTTTTTTGCTTTCTTATCTTTCTTCTTACCAATGTCGCCTAGCTTTCGAGAGGTATTGTCTTCTTGATCAATTGTGTTGTTCCACTTAACCGTCTCAGAGGCAGTTGCATACCGATCAGCCATCTCAAAGAGTTCAGTGACAGTGGTAGGAGGATTTAAAGCAATATCTTCTGTTATCCTTCTACTGCGGACTCCTTGCTTGAAAGCCCTGATGACAGATGAGTCAGAAACTTTCAGAATTGAATTACGAACCTGACTAAAGTGCTTGATGAATTGGCGCAAGGTCTCGTTGTCGTTCTATCTCATCCGGTGCAAGTCGTCCTCCTTCCCAGGGCGATTGTAAGTGCCTTGGAAGTTCACCAGTAGAAGGTCGCAGAGGTGTTGCTAAGAATAGATCGACTCGAGTGGTTGGTTTAATAACCACGATCGAAAGCGCACCCTTCGAGCACGCAGTTGGAAGGTAATTTGCCATCACATGTTCTCCTCCTCCGCCGCTTCGGACAAATTGTATAGATTTGAAGGAATTCGATGGGATTTGGGATCCATCGAACTTTTCCATGTTCCTTTGGTCAAAAGCGAGGTGGCCAAATGACGGCTCGTAGATCAAGCAAAAATACCCGACATCCAGTAATAACTTCTTGGCGCCTTCTTTGCAGGAAAGAAGGGTTGATATCATCAGGTGGTCGTACTCGATGATACCCAAGAATGAGTTGACTCGACTGTAGTAGGTCTCGGTCCCACGAGGATTACTCCTCGTAGTTCATCTCGCCGCAGTTTCCATTAGGAATGGTGAGCGATCACCTCTCCGAGGGGTTTGTTGATCATCAGTTGTTCAAAAGATATTTCTCCGAGTAGGAGATCGATGCGACTTACTGTTGCGTCGATTTCTCCGTGGTGATATGTTTGATCGACTGGTAGCTGAAGAAGTCATATTGCTACGACTTCCTGAATGATGTTGGCGAGGTGCTTCCAGTCTTGCCATCGTGAACCGAAGCCTTTGTGCGATCTCTTCGACGAACAGATCGTATCCTGGCGCTCGGGCGAGTTCTCGAGTCGGATTCTCGAGCAAGTCATTGATGTGCTGGAGTTCTTGAGCTTCCTCGATTGATATTGGATGCGCCAGCAGACTCTTACGGTCGCAATCTTCTTTCGTCGAATAGCCTCAAGATCTTCCATGTCAGACTCTTGAGACTGCCTCAATGGAGTGCGAGTATGTCGAGGATTTCCCTCGTGTTCATGAAGGTGTTGGTCCTGTCCGCCATCGGTGGTGCCCTTGCCATTGTCACGAGGAGGTGCGGTGCGTGATCTTTGGGGAATGTCCCTAGCTCGATCTCTAGAAGAGTGACCTTGATCTGAGGGAAGGATGAAGACCTCCCGCTGATGATTCTCACTTGCGCTCGAGGCCTCCCCGCTTGAGAAGTAGTCGAGAGACACCATCTAGCGACTTGGAGCAATCCCTCCATGTGGGGAACTCGGGTTATAATAGTCTCCATCCGCAGTGTGATCATGGAGAGATGGTCGAATTTGCAGGAAAAGCATGCTTGATCCCGCTCTTTCTAGCGTCATCCGGAGAGAAAGGATCACCAGATGCTGGTAAAGTCCTGGAATCGTGGCTTCCAGAACTTGTCTCACCAAGTCGAACCGCCTTAGGGGGACTCGGACACTTGGAGGAAAAACTCTCGTCGTGTTGTGAGTCCGCCTGGGTGTAGTCCTGGTCGGATTGACCCTTGTCCTTTGAGAGGGTAGATTCCTCCCTTGGATGTACTGTTGTGGGGGATAGGGATCCCTCCTCAACTCCATCAGCGGCATTGTCTCCTGGATCTGCGGGAAGATCTCCGGAGGCAGCAATACCATCGGATGAGTCAATACTCGGCTCGTAATCGAAACCAGCATCCATGTCGACGTCTGCGTAATCTTCCAAGTCAAACCAGTTCTCCTCATTCCATTCTCCTGCCATGAGTGCATGAGATTTGGGAAAAAGAGAGTATGTTGACAAGAGATTACCGGAAGATCCCCACGGACGGCGCCAACCTGCTTGTTTTAGAACCGATCTTACGTAAAGATTGTTTGATTCGGGGTCTCCTAAAATAGAATCACGAGAGAGATTGACACAGTATTTTTATCTGTGTTCAGCCTTCTCAGGAGAGAATAACAACCCTACTCTGTGTGTGTATGGTATTGAGTGTATTACAGATAACCGGGAGAAAAACTAAGACTATTACAGATGATAGTACTTGTCTTCCTGATAGTGCTCGATAGCGTGTGTATACGCCTCGATTGCCCTCTCTTTTCCTCTCTGACCGTTGCCTTTATATAGTCGTGAAGGAATAGCCGTTTTCCCCTGCTGAAGAGACGCCTCATCAAATGGGGTATTGCATGTAGTTATTTCGCATAATAACAGCGTATATTGACTGTTTGGATTCCTTAATCAATTGGCCCCACTTGCCTGTAGGTTTTATTGATCATAAGGTGGTCAGTGGTGACACGGTCGTAGAGGAACTTACGACCATAAGATAGTCGTAGCAAGACTTACGACTATGAGGTAATCGAGAATATCTTCTGATGGTTAGTAATCGTAGAAGAACTTACGACCATAAGGTAGTCGTAGCAAGACTTACGATTATGGGGGTGGTCGAGAAGAACTTACGACCACCTAGTAGGCTTCTCCTTATAAAATTAAGGGTATACCCAGGACCATATGACGCCATATTTACTTATAATAAGAATTATAGATAAAAGATAAAATGAGGATTATTAGATCCTCGTCAAGTGTCTTTTAAGAATGTCACGTTGCAGCCACAACCACGGTGACGCCTTACCTCATCACTCCCGGCTCCGCTAGGGTTTGCGCCCACCCTAACTCGTCACTCCCCAGCAGATTTACTCGCTCCCTCCCACCTCGACACCGCCGCTCGACCTCCATCGCCATCGCTGGTGGGGCTTTGCTTTCCCCATCCTCCCTCTATTCTCCTCTAGATCTGTTAGCTTAATGTCTTTTGTTGGGTTTGATTTTTATGCTTGAGCCTTAAGTTGTGTCCTGATGTTTGTGTGATTTATGCAAGGTAAAGGCGATAGATGAGGGTTGTGCTGGTGGTGGGGTCGCCGCTGTGGTTGCACTGTACTGAGGTATCACCCTACCTTACTCTGTGATGTAATGATGTTAATAGTCTTATGCTGAAATTGAATTGATAATTAGTTCATATTAATAGTCCCCTTGCTCTGTGATGTAATGATGTTAATAGTCTTATGCTGAAATTGAATTGATAATTAGTTCATATTAATAGTCCCCTTACTCTATGATGTAAACTGAGGGCTGTTGGTGTATGTGTATTCTGTGCATCTTGCTTAGTTCATGCTGTGGGTTCAGATTGACAAAAATGAATAGGGCAAAATAGTGGGTTTGGTTAATGCTCTCTGATGGGTACTGAGGGTTATTGATGCCGGTTCTTTGTGCTTGGTTAACTTACATGGGATCGATGTGGTTCGGATGGGGCTTGGCTGCAATTAACTTTTCATATTTGTGTCCCAGGTCAAGTTCTCCCCCCTTGCGTCCCAGGTACATATACATCCTACCATTCTATTCCTCATCTCTTCTCTATAAAACCTCCAAGCAGTGGCTACTTGTGCCTTTGAAACCGGCTTCATATATATATTATATATAACTTTTGTAGTCCCCAGCCCTTTCGGTGGGTCATGAGGAGGATGAGACAGCTGCCACGGGCAACCTCTCATCGAGCCCTTGCAGATTCAAGAAGTAGGGCTGCAAGGGAAGGCGCGTGACATTACAATTACCCTGGATGTCGTCGATAGGTAATTAGACTTGATATCAAGAAATGGTTGGTTGCTGATACATGAAGCCAATGGTTGGTTGCTAATACATGAAGCCATGAAGCCACTTGGCTTCATGTATCAGCAACCAGCCATTTCTTGATGTCCAGTCCAATTACCTATCGACGACATCCAGGGTAATTGTATGTCCACACACCTTCTCTTGCAGCCTCACTTCATGAATTTGCAGGGCTCGATGAGAGGTTACCCGTGGCAGCTGTGTCATCCTCCCTCACGAATTCTCAAAGTGGCTAGAGACTACAAACTATGCAATATATATATATATATATATATATATATATATATATATATATATATATGAAGCCGGTTTTAAAGGCACAAGTAGCTATTGCTTGATGTTTATTATATATCATGACGGTTCTGAACACGAACCGCCTGTGATAGGTCTCTTTATTAGTAGGGGCCCGACCGCTAGGGTGTGCGCCGCCTAACTCGTTACTCCCTAGCGCCGCTAGGGTTTGCGCCGCTCTAACTCGCACTCCTCAAAGACATTTACTCGTCCGTTTCCCCACCTTGACGCCGCCGCTCGCGTCCCCATCGCTGCCGCCGCCGTCTCGTTGTTGCCGCCACGTGTTGTGACACCACTTTGCACTGCACAAGATCGTACGATAGTTGTAGTGTCTTGTGCAGTGTTAGGGTCGTGCCACAACTACGGTGACGCCGCCACCCCGCGTGTCGCCTGCGCCACCATGGCTTGGTTCTCTGCCGCCGGCCTCCTGCGCCGACTGGCGGGCTTTGCTTTCCCCATCCTCCCTCTATTCTCCTCTAGATCTGTTAGCTTAATGTCTTTTGTTGAGTTTGATTTTTATGCTTGAGCCTTAAGTTGGATGTTTGTGTGATTTATGCAAGGTGAAGGAGATAGATGAGGGTTGTGGGGTCACCACCGTGGTTGCGCTGTACTGGTGGTGGGGTCGCCACCGTGGTTGCGCTGTACTGAGGTATCACCCTACCTTACTCCCTCTCTGTCTCTACCCCCCTTGCTCTGTGATGAAAATTGCTAGTGCTCTGCGATGGATGCCGAGGGCTACTACTGGTGTGGTGGGTTTGGACACCCTTGGTCTTGTTCTCTTGTTGATGAACTGCTCAATGATGTTAATAGTCTTATGCTGAAATTGAATTGATAATAAGTTCATATTAATAGTCCCCTTGCTTTGTGATGTAATGATGTCAATAGTCTTATGCTGAAATTGAATTGATAATAGTCCCCTTGCTCTGTGTTGTAATGATGTCAATAGTCTTATGCTGAAATTGAATTGATAATTAGTTCATATTAATAGTCCCTTGTTCATGCCGGTCAAGTTCTCCTACCTCTTGCATACAGTGCACGCCCTACCATTCCATTCATAATCTCTTCCTATAAAGTCTCCAAGCGTTGGTAGTCGCTTGTGCCATTAAAAGCATCATATATATATATATATATATATATATATATATATATATATATATATATATATATATATATATATATATATTATGAATCTGACCACTTTGGGGGTCATGCATAATTAGCCACGGGCAACCTTATTGAGCCCTGCAAGTTTAAAAAGCCAACAAGAACACGGCATGTAACAAGTTGAGAATTCTTTTGAAATATGAGAATGGTTGTTGGTGTTCTTGTTGGGTTTAAAGACTATTACATGCTCAAGAATGGTTAGTTGCTAATACATGATGCCACTTCCCAATCGAGTACCCACGCATCAACGCCACTTTCTCGAACATAGCGACGCCTAATCCGTAATTGGATGTCCTGACGCTCTCCTTGCATCCATACTTTTTAAACTTGCAGGGCTCAATGAGGTTGCCCGTGGCTACCGCCTCATCCTTCTCATGTCATGTGGACGATCCCCCAAAAGTGGCCGAGAGACTACATATATAACATATATATATATATATATATATATATATATATATATATATATATATATATATGATGTCGATTTAATGGCACAAGCAAACCAACGCTGGGGCTTTATAGAGAAAAGTCATCACGCATTTGCTTCAACAACAAACCGCTCGTGATAGTATTTATCACAGACGGTTTCATCCACAAACCGCTCGGAAAGTATGCATCACGACGGTTCAAAACCGCTCGTGATGACCTCATGTCATCATCGACCTGATAAACTCGCACGGCTCACTTAAACCATCCGTGATGACGCGTTTTTGAACCGTCTGTGAATACCTTTTCAGAGTAGTGATGAGAGAAAAGTCGATGAGTACATTCCTATGTACTCAAAGTATTCGTGGTCATCATGGAAGAAAAGTTGGTTCTACATGACACCACCGTAAAGATAGCCTTTACTATACCGGTGCGGAAGGCGCCGAGAATCTAGAATGGCGCCTCCACAAAGAAGGAGGGAAAAGTGGGGAGATGGGTTGAAGCCATCCAACTCCTTAATGTCAGGGGTTTAACCTGCTGGCATGTGGTAAGGGACTTTTTTATGCGCCGGATCATCCCTTTGAAGGCTCGAGCATATCCGATGCTCTGGTATATTGGTCGTGATGATGCGACCAAAGACTCAAAAGAGGGTAAGTCCTGAAGAATTCTGACTAGTTTACTTATATTGGTTAATTATTTCTGTGATTCTAAAGTCTCTTATTTATGTTTACAGCTCTGTCTCCTGATGAGATCAAAAGCCAAATCAAAATGATCTGTGCCGGAGAGCCTGGCGAGAAGGCTGATTTCCCTCGGATCTTAGCGGTTGTTTCCACTGAAGAGAGGGCTGAGAGACTTAAGGTAGAATATCAACCACTTTTCATCTTTATATGTTTTCCGATCGGTTTTACCATAAACCCTCTTTGATGTGCAGTCAGTCGGATTGAGGATCAATGAGGCCACTGAAAGTTGTGAGCTGATTGACGCTCCGACCACTCCTACGACCATCCAAGATGGTGGTCCTATAGAGGTAGGTAACCAAACAGAAATGTACATTCTAGATGAAGGATTTTTATTACCTAACTAACTTTAATTGTTAATTTAGGCGGTTATCATGGACTCCAATGCGGTCGCTCAGGACCTGCCAGTTGCTACTGAAGTAACTATTTTGGAGACCAATGAGACCACACGCTCCGACCTGATGGTCAGGGATCTCATTCTCGACCAGTTGGTCAAGAATATTTCTTCTGACCTTCGGTTAGAGGACGTAGCGGGTCTAACCAGCCCCACCAGACCAGGACCGGTGAAGTCGGTTGAAAAGAAGAGGAAGGCAAGCGCGACAGATTTTGCGTCGGCGCGCTTTAAACTTAAGACCAACAAAACGACCAAGTATGTATACACGAAATAAAAACTTATGTAAGTAATTACCTCTGGTATTTTTTAGATTCTTGAACTCCTTTTCTTCTTGTTGTTATAGATCCTCTGGTATTCTGGTTGATGACGACCAGAGAACCATTCGGGAGAAAACTCTTGAGGAGGAGGTCGAGCCAGCTGCCGAGCAGGTGGTAGCACCAGCTCAGGAACTCGTGGTAGCTCCAACCACACCTGCGTAGGTGGTGGTTTCGACCACGATTGTGGAGGTGGTGGTCCTTGAGAAATCTCAGCAGGTTCTGACCCCTGCTGAGAGTTCTTCTCGTAGAGTTACCTTTCCTCATCGCCTGTGGATCTTCAAGGATGAAGATCTTAATGAGGCTTGAGGAAGGATTTCGGACCATCAAGCAGTGGAGAGTTTCGACTCTATTTTTTCCGAATAAAACAATTTGGCAATCGAGGTAAGTTTCCACGACCACTTTTAATAGTCTTTTCCTTAATAGAAATATTTAAAGGAGTTTGCTATTTTCTGTAGCAATTGATGGAAAATTTTGTTGTGGTCGGAGGACTAGCCCAGCGAATTAAGCACTTGGAGAAAAAGAACTCCGAATTAGAAAGTAAGCACCCTTTCAGTGTCTTCTTCTTTCCTTCTTTACCATTTGGCTCCATTTCTTTTAACTAATTCTCCCCTTTATCATGTTTGATAGATTCGGAGAAACTTAAAGAGGAAGTTATGGCTAAAGAAGCCAAAATTGCTAAGCATAAAGAAGAGTGTTAGAACAAGGACTGGTTGATTGAATACCTAACGATTAGACACAAAGAAGTCCTTGATACTATTGAAAAGAAAAACTAAGGTAACTGGTCATAAACTCGACCAGTGTGCTTCCTTTTTCTAGTCGTATGTACTTATCTTTTGGTTTACTTGTGTAGAGAAAACTCAAGCATTGAAGAGAATTGAAAAAGCTCTTGAGTTCGAATGCGGCAAGGAGGCAGCCTTACGACTGTGGTACCTTCGCATGGCTTGTTGGTAAACCGCCGATCATATGAGAGCTTGGTTTCGTCATTTGTCAAGGAAATTGACGTCGTCTAGTCTTCGTTGAATCTGATCGTTCTCATTAAAACAATCAGTTGGAGCAGAGCCGATTTTCAGTTCTGGAGGAAGCATGGCTTCATCACCGTAAACTAGAAAAAATAGCGTTTCACCGGCCGCACGACTGGTCGTGGTTCGAATAGCCCATAACACAAAAGGAAGTTCTTGAACCCAAGCTCCCGACCGTTTGATTAATTGGTCGAATACTCATTGTTTCACTCCTTGCATTAAGATAATATTGGCCTACTCAACTGCTCCATTGCTCTGTGGATGAGCGACAGAAGCAAAATGTATCTTGATACCGAGATCCTCGTAGAATTCCTAAAAACTTCCACTAGAGAATTGGGTACCGTTATTTGTGATTATACGACTGGGTATATCAAATCGTGTGATCACGTTTTTTTGTGAGGAACCTCTTAGTGGCTTTTGTTGTTGTTTTAACAACTGGCTCGGCTTCTATCCATTTTGTAAACGTTTCAATCATGACGAAAAGTAATTCGAAGCCCTCGGGTGTTCTTGGGAAAGGTCCCAGAATGTCTAGTCCCCAGGTTGCAAAAGGCCAAGAAAGAAGTATTGTCGGTGTTTTAGAACCGAACTTACGTAAAGATTGTTTGATTCGCGGGTTCCCCTAGGCTCAAATCATGTAGAAGAGGCGACACAGGGATTTTTATACAGGTTTAGGCCTTCTCCTAAGAGAATAACAATCCTACTCCTGTGTGTATGTATTGAGTATGCTGGATTACAATCTCAAGAGTAAGACTAGAATGATGCGTCTTGTGCTCTTGATCTTCCCTCCCCCTGATCCTTCTGATGATTCTACCTTTTATAGTATTCGAAGTGTGCTGCTATTCTTCCAGTCTAAAGGGCGCCTTAATGTTCCAGATTATGGAGCCGTTCCTGGAAATTATTGTGGGAGTAGTAACGTTCCCACGTTGTGAGATAGTTATCACCATGATAGGGAGTTAAATTGTGCTATTATTTCAGAGAATAACAGCATAGTTTACTACCAATATCTTTAAATATGGTGCGGAAGATTCCCTGGTCGATTAGGCCCACATGTCTATAAGCTACATCGACTAGAGACTAGTCGTAGAAGAGCTTACGACCAGGTAGTGGTCGTAGAATAACTTACGACCATAAACTGATCGTAGAAGAGCTTACGATCAAGACATAGCCGTAGAAAGACTTACGACTATGGGGTAGTCGTAAAAGGACTTACGACTATAGGGTGGTCGTAGAAGAACTTACGACCTCCAGCTTCTCCTTTATGGATATTAAGGGGTATACTCAAGAACCATATGACGTCATTATTATCCATAATATGAATTATAGATAAATAATTAAATGAGGATTATTATATCCTCGTCAGGTATGGTTTGCAAAGCTTGTGCCGGCTGATGTACTAGTAGACTATGAAATTGACATTGTATGCAATTCGTTATGAGCTCTTTTGCATCATGAAGGGCAGTTGGCCAGTAGTATCCTTGCCTGAAGGCTTTACCGACCAACGTTCTGTAGGAATGATGTGCTCTATAGACTCCTCCATGAATGTCGGATAGCAACTTAATGCCATCCGTTTGAGATATGTATCTCATCCACACTCCGTGAGATCCTCATTTATACAAGATACTTTCGATCAGAGTGTATGATTTGGCTTTTCAAGCTATACGATCAGCCTCTACATCATCATCAGGAATAATGCCATACTAAAGATAATTATAGATCGACATCATCCAATCTCTACCGTGGTCATGATGTACGACCTGTGGAGCATCCATGTTCTTAGAGTCATAAGTCGATTTGTATGACCTCTAGTGGAACATCTATGTCCTCGGAAAGCTCGACCACTGAGGGTGAATCAAGTTGCTCGAGAAAAACTCTAGACGAGACAGTTGACCTGGTGGAGGCCATCCGCGCCAACTGGTCTGCCAAAAAGTTTTCCTTTCTAGGAATGTGTTGGATCTGGAAACCGAAGAAGTGCGTTTTGAGTTTCCGTACTTCCGCCAGATAAGATGACATATTGGTACTTGAGCATTGATATTCTTTGCCGACTTGATTCACTACTAGTTGAGAATCGCCTTTCACTAGTAATCTGTGAATTCCGAGCGAACGAGCTGCTCAGAGTCCTACCAGTAAACCTTCATATTCTGCCACATTGTTTGTAGCAGGAAAATTTAACTAGATGACGTACTTGATGTGTTCGCTAGTAGGGGATATCAAGACAACTCCAGCCCCCGAGCCTTTGAGCATCAAGGAGCCATCAAAGTACATTGTCCACTCATCATGGTGTTCGTACTCGGGCCCATGGTTGGGTTCATGGTTTGTCCATTCGGCAACAAATTCTACTATTGCTTGGGACTTGATTGGTGTTCGTGAGATGAAATAGAGGTCGAGCGCCCCAAGCTCGACCACCCATTTTGCTATTCGTCCTGATGATTCCCTATTTCCAAGGACTTGAACTAAAGGATATCCGGTTTGTACGACCACTTTTGTGGGCCTAAAAGTAATGCCTTAGTTTCTTTGAAGCCATAAGGAGACTACGGAGCAGCTTTTGTGCCTGTGGATATCGTTCCTTTGGTCCATGTAAGACTTCGCTTACGTAATATACCGGTCGTTGGATATTTTCACGTTCAACAACAAATACACCACTGACTGTTTGTGACGTTGCAGTCACGTAAATTAGCAATGTTTCTCTCGATCTCGGAGAAACTAAGATCGAGGCACTCGTAAAGTACTTTTTAAGTTTTTCAAAGGCGTCGTTTGCCTCTTTAGTCCACTCGAAACTTCCGTGTTTTTGAAGAAGTTTGAAGAAAGGGAGTCATTTTTCACCTAACCGCGCTATGAAATGACTTAGCGCTGCCATACAACTGGTTAGTTTTTGGACTTCTTTCTTTGTGGTCGGAGAGCACATCTGGTCGATGGCCGAAATTTTTGCTGGGTTTGCCTCAATACCTCTAGCCAAAACTAGGAACCCAAGAAGCTTTTCAGACGAAACTCCGAACACACACTTCTTTGAATTTAACTTAAGGTTATGCCATCTTAAGTTATTGAAAGTCTCGTGTAAGTCAGAAATATGGTCGCTAGCGTTGATGCTTTTTACGACCAAGTCATCAACGTAGACTTCCAGATTTCGACATATCTGTGGATTCAAGGTTTCTGCATCAACCTTTGGAAAGTCACACAAGCGTTTTCGAGACCAAATGGCATCTTAACATAGCAGTAAGTGCCATATGGAGTGGAAAGAAGTTTTCTCTTCATCTTTTTTCGTCATGTTAATCTGGTGGTACCCTGAGTATACATCTAAAAAACTTAACAACTCACACCCGGAAGTTGAGCCTACCAGTTGATCAATGCGTGGAAGGGGAAAGTCATCCTTCAAACAAGCTTTATTAAGGTCTGTGAAGTCAATACACATTCGCTATTTCCCATTGCTTTTTCTAACCATTACAGGGTTAGCGAGCCACTCTGGGTGGTCAACTTCATGAATAAACCCAACCTTGAGGAGCTTGTCAATCTCCGACTGGATTGCCTCCTTCCGATCAGGTGCAAAACGCCTGAGCTTCTGCTTGACCGATTTCTTGTCAGGCTGGAGAGCTAGCCTGTGCTCAATCACCTCCCTGGGGACTCCGGGCATGTCGGACGTCTGCTAGGCGAATACGTCCTAATTTTCTTGGAGGAAGGAGACGAGCGACTCTTCCTATTTGAGGTTGAGTTCTGCCCCGACGAGTACCTTTTAGGCAGACACATTAGCGCTTTTTGACCCAGATGGCGTGTTGGCGCTTTCCAAAGGAGTGCCTTTGGTGAGTCATACCTCCTTGGTCTGGTCGGAAGGCATTGGCGCCATCTTTGGCCTCGAGTGCTTGACTTGCATGGGCGACGGGTTAATTTCCCTGGTCGGGAGCTCATCGACCAGTTATAAGTACTTCCGATCACATGCATAAGCCATTTTTCGGTCTCCTCGAACCGTGATGACACCTTTTGGTCCTCGCATCTTTAGACTCTGATAACTGTAGTGTGTGGTTATCAGAAATTTGCTAGAGCCAGACGACCGAGGATTCCATTGTATGCAGTTTTGAAATCAACCACATCAAACGGAATCTTCTATGTTCGAAAGTTGTCGGGTCTTCTGAATGTAACCGGTAGGGACAGCTGTCCTATCAGTTTGGTGGTAAAACCAGGAACTATGCAGTGAAAGGCATATTTCACAGGTTTTACCTTGGATCTTGGGATTTTGCATCTCATCCAATGCTCCCGTAAACAAAATATTTAAAGAACTACCTCCATCTATTAAGACTCAATTAACTTTACAATTGTTAATAGTAGGTTCAAGTATGATAGGAAACCTACCTGGTCGAGTCAACGGGATGGGGCAGTCTTCTTTGCTGAAGAAGATTAAATTTTCTGACCACTTGGATGGCTTGACAGTGATCGGAGATTCGACAAGGTTGACCTCCCACTCCACGGCCTTCAGATGATGTCTGGAATCATACGAGGAAGATCCTTCGAAGATCATATCCACCGTATGTTGCGGCTCCTGGTAATCCATCTCTTCATTGCCATCTTTGTCCTTCTTGGAGCGTGATTCTCCAAGTTCTGTTTTGGATGGGAAGGACCCTTTACCTGAGTAGTAATCCTCCAGTTTACTTTGTCAGGCCCGGCAGGTGCGCAGATCATGCCATGCCGCTTTGTGAAGTGGACACCACTTCTTGGTTTTCTTGAAGTCACTGGTTGGAGTCTTAGTTTTGTTTCGACCAATGAAATCTTTCTTGCCCTTGGTATACTTCTCTGGAATCGTAAGGACTTCCTTGTTGTTAGGCTTGCGATTTTTCTTGTTCTTGAGAGACTTCTTGTATTTCTTCTCCTACTTCTCCAGACCCGACTGGGGATTCTTGTCCTTCCGATCAATGGCTTCTTACCATTCGACCGCTTCACTAGTGGCCGCGTACTTGTCTGCCATGTCAAAAAGTTCGACGGTCATTCGTGGAGGATTTATTACAATATCCTCCGTAAACTGGTGATTCCCCAGCCCTGCTTTGAAGGCTTGGATGACAGAAGATTCTGCGATATCTGGGATGGAATTCCGAACCTGACTGAATCTCTTTGTATATTGTCGAAGGGTTTTATTGGTTTTCTGCTTCATCCGATGAAGATCATCCTCCTTTCCGGGGCGGTTGTACGTCCCTTGAAAGTTGGCCATCAGAGTATCGTAGAGCTACTCCCAAGTATAGATAGATCCGACCAGTAGGTTAAGCAACCACGACCGGGTATACCCTTCAAGGACCATGGGCAAAAAATTTGCTATCACGTTATCGTTACCACCAGCGGCCTTGATGGTGGTAGAATAAATTTGAAGAAATTCTAACGAGTTCTGTGTCCCATTGAACTTCTATGTTGGTCGGTCGAAACCCGTCCTACCAATCTAATGCCTTTGGAGACTCTGCGAAAATGCTTGGCGACAGAATGGAGTCGTGTCGCTTTCTTTGAAAAGGAGCCGGTATAGTCAGTCGAGGATCGGTTCCTCATATTTGCATATCTTGGATCCGGCATCCCAACCCGGTCGTGGACATTATGATGATGTCCTCGACCACCTACCTGGTTCAGATGATGCTTGAGGTCACCTAAATCAAGTGGTCGTTCCTCTTGGCGAGGAGTGGCTGTTGTGAAGAGCCGTATTCCCTTGTGATTTTCTAGTCGGAACCTACGAGGGGGTCTTGGTGTTGCTCGATCCTCTGCATGACCATGTTGTCCTCTATTGAGAGAGGAGCGCTGGGACGAGGTCATCGTGCGACTTTGTGAATTCCTCTGCTCTCAGTATATTTTTGTACGCTGCATGATTTGTTGAAGGATCTCCGACACCTGACCTGCAAGCTGAACATAACCTGGAGTTTCTGCTAAGGCAGGGTCTAGATTATTCAAGATATTCCGAACTCATTGCAGGTTTTGTATGGTTACCGAAGGTCGTGGTAGATTTTCGCTTGCAGTAGGCGTCCGATAAGTTGAGTTGTCCCTTGACCTCCCGGATGGCCCTGCCTGATTCCTTACTCGCGACGGGGTAGGAACATGTGAATTAACTAATGCACGTCCATCAACTCGGTTGCCTCAAGTAGTTGGTGCTTGAGCGCCTGTACCATTTCCACCAACAGGTGGTGGCGAGTTAACCCATGGAGGACTGTGCGTGGCATCCGGATTGGTATCTCTGATTATGTTAACTTCATGATGCCAACAGTGTTCTTCTGAGGAACTCCCGTCGTAGCTAAGGGAGAGCCTTCCAATGCTTCTGCAAGGAGCTTCCATGATGGAGAGCGGTTGGAGATTACTGCCTCTGCTGGGCTTTCTGGTGGACTTATCCTGATCTGATGGACCGTCGATCGTATGCTGAGTTTCACCATGACTATTTGGCCAGCGATCGGTGATAGCTTCATTGATATCCTTACCAGAGGTCGCTTGGCTCCCGGGATATGTAGGAGCTGTTGGCGAATACTGGTCGCCCATGACAATATCGAGAGTACTTGGACTCTCTGGTCGCCGCGCTGGGCTCCCATTGTCGTCTCTGCCGGTCGGATCGACTGGGCTTGCAGAGGTGTTCGGATGTTCCGAACTGGTCGAAACAAGCGGTTCCTCTAAGAGCGCCATTGTTGGTGGCGGTGTATTCTCATCCATTCGATCGATCTCGTCAATCTCTACGACTGGCGAACCGGCAGAGGAGGAGGATGATGGCATCCCGTTTTCTTCCATGGCGCGAATGCATGCGTCCATGTCGAGGTTGGAGTAGTTCGTCGGGCGAACCGGTTTTCCTCATCCCAAGTCCCCACCATGTTCGCATGAGCGATAATGGAGCAAAGAAAGTGGGCAAGGAATGCTTGAACGAAGTAATCTTTAAGAACTCAATGCCTTCTTTCCCACGGACGGCGCCAACTGTCGATGATCGAGTCGCCGATCTTACAAAATAAAAAGAGAAAAATGGCTAAGAGTTCTTGGGAGAGAATGGGATTGCACTTTTATTGCTATGAACTGGATATCACAGGGGGTTCCTTCGATAAGACGGTGGACTAATCCTAATTACACTAAGCGTAATGCTTGCTATATTACAGAATTAGACTTGAAACATGAATCTAATGCCGATCGCAGTGCTTCAATCCGATGCCCACTGTCTTCTGCGCTCCATCTTAAGTAACCGTCGAAGAGGTGGCAGTTGCTCCTTGAAGAGGCACCTGTTGGGAACTGATGCGTCCGGTCGGAGGGAGGCAACGGTTGACAAAGTACCAACCGTTCAGTGGCTGTATGTCTATGAGACACACAACCGTAATGTGGTTGTTGTCAGTGTTTTAGGATCATGAAACGTCGTGTGGAATGGAACAAATAAGACATGTGTTCCATTCATCACACGGTAAGGAACATACCCGGAGTCAGATCCAGATGCCAGTTCATTGGTTCTACAAGCGGTCATCTGGTCGAGGACTGGGTACATGACCTCATCCAACCAGGGTATCCTCGATATAATCTCGGGAATCCTTACGACTACGAAGGTCGTGAGCCTTAGGGGTTACGACCATGAAGACATATGGTCTTTTATTATGTATTAAAGTAATACATAGAGATTTTAATCCTCGTCAGGTGGATAGGCCCAAGTAATACAACGTAATCGGTACCAAATGGGTCTTTAGGAACAAGCAAGATGAAAGCGGAATGGTTGTGAGAAACAAAGCGAAATTGGTCACTTAAGGATTCTCTCAAGTCGAAGGTTTGTATTTCGGTAAAACTTTTGCTCCTGTAGCTAGACTTGAATCAATTCAGATATTGCTCTTTTTTGCATCATGCTTTGATATTAAATTATTTCAAATGGATGTTAAAACTGCTTTTCTAAATGGAAAAATGTTCGAAATTGTATTTGTTGAGCAACCACCCGGTTTTAAAGATCCTAAGAATCCTAATCATGTCTATAAACTCTCCAAGGCGCTCTATGGTCTTGAACAAGCCCCTAGAGCATGGTATGAACGTCTTAGAGATTTTTCTAGTTTCAAAAGGATTCAAAATTAGGAAAATTGATTCACCCTTGTTCACTAAAGTTTTAGATAATGATTTCTTTGTATGCCAAATTTATGTTGATGATATTTTTTTTGGGTCTACTAATCAAGATTATTGCAAAGAGTTTGGTGATACGATGTTTAGGGAATTTGAAATATCCATGATCGGAGAACTTAGCTATTTCCTTGGACTTCAAATTAAGCAACTCAAAGATGGAATCTTTGTGAGCCAAACAAGATACACAAAAGATTTGATCAAGAGGTTTGGCATGGAAGATGCAAAACCCATCAAGACTCCAATGGCAACCAATGGTCATCTTGACCTTAATGAGGGAGGTAAACCGGTAGATTTAAAGATTTATAGATATATGATTGGTATTTTGATTTATCTTACCGCATCTAAGCATGATATGATGTTTAGTATTTGCATGTGTGCATGTTTTGAAGCAGCACCAAAAGAATGTCATTTGATGGCCATAAAAAGAATTCTAAGATATTTAAAACATTCCTCTAGCATTGGCTTATGGTATATCAAATGTGCAAAACTTGATTTAATTGGATATTCGGATTCTGATTATGCGGGTTGCAAAGTGGATAGAAAAAGCACCTCTGGGTAGTTGTCAATTCTTAGAAAGATCCTTAGTATCATAGTCATCCAAGAAATAAATTTCTGTAGCCCTATCCACCGCCGAAGCCGAATATGTTTTTGCGGGTAGTTGTTGTGCTCAATTGCTATGGATGAGGCAAACTTTGATGGATTATGGAATCAAATTCAATAAAATACCTTTATTGTGTGATAATGATAGTGCCATGAAAATAGCCAATAATCCAATCCAACACTCAATAACCAAACATATAGATATGCACCACCATTTCTTGAGAGATTATGTGGGTAAGGGAGATATTGAAATTAGCCACATTCGGACTGAAGACCAATTAGTGGATATTTTCACCAAACCATTAGATGAAGTCCTCTTTTGCAAGTTGAGGAATGAATTAAATGTCATATAGACTATTCAAATATTGTTTGAACTCATGTCTCATGCACTTTGTCATAGGCTATTCAAATATTTTACTAAGAATCTCTGTGTTCATAAAAATTATGTTCTTAGATATTCATTAGTCTTTTCAATGCATAATGATCCTGAATGATATTTATTTGAGTGCAAAACTAGGGATCATTTGCATTTTCTCAAATCCAAGATCTATCCCGGAAGTTCCAGAAAAATTAGAACTACCGACGGCTTAACAAAGGTACTACCGCTTTGCGGTACTACGGGCGTGTGAGTTGCGGTACTACCGCATCGGTTGTAATAGGAATTAACTGCCTTCGCTCGGGTCTTTAACCCTTCGTCTCCTCCCAAGTGGTCGTTCCGCAGCCCCTCACTTTCTCTCACTCTCTCACCGAAGAACACTCAAACCCTCTCGAGAAACCCTCAAATCTCTTCGAGTTTTCTTCAATTTTTGTTGATCTCTTGTGACCTAAGGGTCCCTCTCCCTCGGATCTCAAGGTAAACATACCTTTAATCCTTTTTTTTGCCTTCTTTGAAAACCCTAGGTCACAATTAGGTTTAATTGAGAATGTGGATGTTTGATTGAGTTTTTCTTGGGCAAATTGCACAACTAGTGTCCTGAGATGTCTATACATCTATTCCATAGATTCAATCTATTAGAGACACCAGGAAAATCCAAGCAATTTCGTGCCCTATAACATGTTTAGAGAAAGCGGTACTATCGCCGTCAGGCGCTGAACTCTGAGTGGAAAGTGCTCGTATCACCAAATGAACGGCGGTACTTTTGCATCCCAGTACTACCGCCATTTGCACATCGGTACTACCGATTTCTCTAACAAAATAGCAAGTTCATTCCATTCAACTTTAAACCGACTTTGGTTGATCTGTATTTTGTCCTCTCTGTTTGAAGATGCCTAGGACTAGGATCGCCACTCACAAGTCCTATGGCCCTCTGAGAGCTCCTAGATCAAGTGGTCAAACCTCTTCTTCTTCTCAGCCGCTTGCAGCTCCTGCTCTTGATCAAGAAAATCTAGAGGAATTTCAGAAAGAAAGAGAAGATAGAGGCAAAGCTCCTGCTACTGATGATTTAGAAAATGAGGAGAGTTCAACCCAGACAGAAACTGCATCTGATGCGGAAACGGGAGAGCCTGAGGAGCAACAAATCAATCTAAGGACGATCATAGGAGATGAATACGCTGTAATGCGTCACAGAAATCAGTTTGTGCTCCCAAAGTCATCTACAAATCCTAAGTTCCACACTAATTTTCAGGAGTTGGTTTATGAACAGATGTATGGCGGCCATAGGCAGTTTGCTGATAATAAATTTGTGGATTGGGTATATCTAAACTCCCTAGACAAGTATGATGAACATATCAGCTATTTCAAAGGACTGGTATCCATGACCTAGTAGTGCTAAAATGCGACTACGATGAGGAGATAATTGGGCAATTCTATGCTACACTATATATATCTGCTGATTTCAGTCAGATGGCATGGATGACAGGGACCACTTATTTGGATTACCAGAGGCACGAGTTTGAGCTAGCCTTAAGGACAGAGTCAAGCATATTTGAGAAAGTTTATGACAGACCTACTCTTTTGGTTCCAGCCTGGACGGAGTACTATGATCAAAATGTCAGATATACTCCAGGAAAGATAGGCGGTCTCCTGCCAATTTCCAGCTTGGTCAATATGATAATTAATCATACCATTCTCCCTAAGAGCGGGAATTTTGATGCCATTAGAGGACATGCTTGGAACTTGATAGATAATATCATGCACGGCAGGAAATTTGATGTGATCGATGTTATCCTTCGAGAGATTGCTTCTTCCAATAATGATCGAGTCAAAAGAATCAATTATGCTCCTTATATCATGGCTTTGATCATTCGGAACACCGGATATTGTGGAGGCTTGGGATCTGTCCACAAGCCATACAAGCCACACAAGAGTCCTCTTATTCCTGCAGCTCCTCATCCTCAAGGTCAACAAAGGGAAGATGCTCAAGAAGAAGAACAAGTTTCCCTTTCTCAGATCTATTTAGCTATTCTGGAGATTCGAAATTCTCAGCAAGAATTTCAATTTGAAACCAACAACAGGCTAGCTGCATTGACAAAAACTGTGAGTGCTCTTGAGCAAGCCTTATCTACTCCAGCAAGATATGGACGCTGTCACCTCAACACACCTCCTCAAGATCCACTTCAAGCTTGAACCTCTCAAGTTCCAACACCTTCTCAAGATCCAGCTGAATGACTTTTTGGTATTTTGATGCCGAAAGGGGAGAAGAAAAGGAAAGGAAGATGAATGGGGAGAAGCAAAGAAGAAGGAAGTCTAGCAAGTTATTATCTACTATATAATACCTAGATATATGTCTCTTTATGATGTAATGGACTTGTTAACCTTACTATGGTATTATGTTCTTATGACTTCAGGGTAGTATTGTTGAACTTGGAATTGGTAATATGGTTAAGTTATTCTCGGTGAATTGCAATCTCTATCTTATGGTTATTTATAGTATTGTCAATTCCCTCAAGTTTCAACATGCAAAAGAAACTCCGCTAATTTTTTTTTCAAAAATCTCTACATGTGTTTGCAAAAGCATTTTCTCATTTATATGCACATGTTTAGGGGGAGCTTTCTTTGAAATGACTTTAAAAAGCAAATAGTTCTCAAAACTCATTTAAGCTCATTGCAAGAATTATTTTGTTAAGTCACAACAAGAATATACAACTTGTTTTATAACAAGCGGTATATTCAAAACTCTATATTTCTCACATATTGATTGGGTTATTATCAATTACCAAAAAGGGGGAGATTGAAAGCATCTACGCTCCTAAATATTGTTTTGGTAATTAATAATAATATGTGAATGTAGGACTAACATGTTTATTGAGTGTTTTAAAGGTTTAGTCCCGGTGATGATTATAGCAACCTAGAGATGCATGCTAAAGGTCAACATGAAGATCAATATGGTTCAAAGACAAGGTACAAGTAGTCTAGAATCCTTTTTGTATTTACCGGTCTTAGGAGAAAAGGATGAAAGACCGGATTTTAGGTTAAATACCGTACTATTAAGAGGGATCATGACTAGTAGCTTGATAGCATGTTCTTGTATCATTTGGATCAATCGAGGATCATGCATGCACTTAGAGTTTGTTTTGAAAGCCAACTAAGTTTTTCTCAGAAAAGTCGGTAGTACTGACATTTACTTGGTGGTACTACCGCATAGTGGTATAACCGAAAAAATGGTGCGGTACTACCGCAACCCGGTCGGACCAAAAACTAGTTGGCGGTTCGTTTTTTACAGAGTGACACCCTTAGGAACTTGTTTGCTCACTTGGTAAGCGGTAGTACCAGAGTTCATTTGGCGGAACTACCGCGTCGCGGTATGACCGCAAATCCTGAGTGGAACTACCGCAATCCAGTCTTTCCGAAAACTAGTAGGCGGTATGTTATTTTCAGACAGGGCTTGTTATGGACCTCAAAGGAAAGCGGTTGTACCGCCCTGTGTGAACGGAATGACTGGAGGGCGGAACTACCGTATGATCAACGGCTGTAGTACCGTGACGCATTTCCAACGGCTAGATCAGAGGCATTAATTACGTCTGCGCTAGCCGTTACCGTGCAGTTGGAGGAAGTGCGGTAGTACCGGCCATTGAACGGCGGAACTTCAGGGTTTTTGCCTCCAACGGTAGAATTTGTTTGTGGGGGGGTATAAATACCCCTCCACCAGCTCAAGGACAGAGAGAGAGAGACCACATTTAACATCCTTGAGCTAAGAGCATTCTTTCTACACCTCATATACACTTGTTGCACTCATTGTGAGGTTGTTGAGCAAAATTCAAGTGCATTCATTCTAGATTGATCCTTAGCACTTGGTTGCCATCAAGCGAAGATTTTGATTCTTTACTCTTGGTGTTTGCCAACACCTAGACGGCTTGGCGGGAGTTTGCACGGTGATCTCTTCAAGGAGATTGTGAAGAGGCCCAACGCTAAATTGTGAGTGGTTCGGTGTTTGTCATCTCCGGAGTGGAGGAAGAACAACCACTAGTGAAATCGAGGAGTAAGATTTAATTCGTTGAGCCAGTCCAAGTTGCTTGGGCTTTCCTCAATGTGGACTAGTGAAGACAAGCAAGTCTTCGATACCACGGCAAAACATAGCGAGTCATCATTTGGTTACTTCTTTGCCTTTGCTTTCCGCAATTATATTTCTAGAAATTTGAGATTGTCTTATTTAGTTGTGCTAGAGATATATTTGTAGAGTCTTGTCTTGTGGTGCCTTAGCTTTACTATAATTGAGTAGGTCTTGAATTGCAATATAAATCTTGCTTAACTCTAAAATTGTAGGAATTAATTTTAGAAATTAAGAGTATTTTAGAACCTCCTATTCACCCCCCTCTAGTCGGTTATCCTTGATCCTACAGAAGTGAATGGGGTGTTCACTAGTTGCTTCAAAGAACTCGATTACCTATATATTAATATTTTAAATTGTGCTTTACAATCTACTTACTGTATTTAGTGTCAATATTGCTTTCTGCAAAATAACCATAAAGCTATCACTGTTCCAGCCTTGCATGAATACTATTTGCATATATTTTCCTATGACTTGCTGAGTACTTTATGTACTTACGACTATACGCCATTTGTTGATCAGTCCCCGCAGAAGAACCAGGGAACACAGAGTTCTATGAGGAGGAATACTTCAAAGACTATGCGAACTAGGATGTGTTCTCCACTCGATTATCTGTGGGTATGTCGGGCGGCTACCCAAGTTATATTTTTGCTGCAAGTTTACTCTGTTGTCTTTAGTCCTGCGTGCCAAATTTATGTAAGACTTGACCATAAGATCCTTTTACTACTAAGTAATATTAATTTGTTTGCTTCTTAGCTACCTTGTTGTGTGGATATGATTTCATTGATGTTGCAACTGTGTGAGCTAACTACTAATTATGAGACTAGTTCAGAATACACAGAGGGCTTGGGTCCAGCGACTCGGGGTCCCGACACTAACCAAGTTGATAGTTCTTCTATTTCCTCTAGTGTTCCTTTGTCTGCATTGTGTTCTATTTCAGATGAACAGTTAGAGGAGATTCTAGAAGAGCAGCTTGTACTAATCTCCAACAGGGTGACCAAGGCAATTAACAACATCAGAACAAGGCAGAGAGGAGGTCTAATCAGATGCTATGAGTGTGGTGAGCTAAACCACATCGAGATGAATTGGCCTAAATTAAGGGGCAAGGAGGCCAAGGTTGACAAGACACAAATTCGTCGCTCTCAATTCAAGATTGACCCAAGGAGGAAGCAAAATTATCGCAGGGCGGTAAACAAAATACTTTAAGCACTTGATGAGATTGATTTGAGTGATGTTGATTCTGAAAGCGACGACGAGGACAATGGTAAGAAGGCAAAGGAGGTGGACTTCACATGGATGTGTTTTATGGCAAGCAGTGAGGAGCTCAACAATGATGATCTCTACAGTGATCCTGATGAGGTAAAACCTTCTTATATAGATTTATCTCGTGTTGTGCTTAGATTGACAGAGGAACTAAAAAAGTATAAAAAGAAAATTTAAAAAAAATCCTAATCTTGTTGTTGAGAGCTTAAATTCTGAAATTGATAGACTTAGAGCTTCTTTGCCTAATGATGAATCTTGTGAGTCTTGTCAAGTTTTACATTTTGAGTTAGAGACTGCTAGAACAATTAATACATCAACCTTGGTTCAACTTAGGGACGTGACTGCTAAACTTGATGAACTAAGATTGCCACATAACTCTTGTGATGAAAAGTTAAAACTTGCAAATGATGAAATTGAAAAACTCAAGTTTAGTTCTCCTACATGTTTAGAGTCAAGTAATTCAAATGCTTAATCTAAAGCTTGCTCTAATTGTGAATTGTTAGAAGCCAGACTTAATTCTTCTCGAGAATCTATTAAACAAATGCTTTATCATAAGACACTTTCTTGCACTAACTGTTCTAAGCTTAGCACATAAATAGAAGCACTAACTAGATAACTTAATGATTTTGCTGAAAAAGATAGATTGATTCAGTCTAGTGCTTGTAAGAATTTTGTGAATGAACCGGTTAAATACACAACTTGTTCTACTTTAACTAAAAAATATGAGTACCTTAAAGACACTTTAGAGAGATTTTCTTTTGGCAAGAAAAAAATTGAATATGATTCTAAACAAATCAAAACTGAGTGTCAAAAGCACTGGTCTAGGATTTAATGCTGCTAATTATGCCAATAATAATCCACCTAAGGTAGTTAAGGTCATTGGAAGTGGGCTAATTGAAACAAAAAGCGAGCCTCATAAAACTGTGTTTAAATCTGCTGGTTTTGTGCAAAATTCTTTTGCTAATGCTATAGGTGCTAGCTCATCATCTCAAAAGAATTATAATGATATTATATTTCATTGTACCTACTGTGGAAGATATAGGCACTTGCATAAATTTTACTTTAGACGTGTAAAGAAAGAGAAAAAGAAAATATTGAATGCCTTAAGATAAAAACGTGCAATCTTTTTTGTTGTTCTTAGAACTAATTGGAAAGTTAGATTTTTAGATAGCTTTCATGACTGTCATTAACAATCCTACATTATATATTCGAAATTTTTTTTGTCAATATGTTATATTATGAAAGTATTTTTTATGACAAATATACTTATATCATTTTTATGCATCCAAACCATACGTTTTAAATAATATCTTTCATCAAAATTAGTAGTGTTTGACTACACGTATTCTAGAACGCCACTCCTTTGTGACTTACTACTGGAGGGAGTAAAAAACTAGAGTTTCAGCACTCAGTGCGTGGAAATGGACATCTCTTTCTGAAAGTGAAGCGTAGAAAATGCAGGAAAGATCATCTCAAAATGAAGTCCAGATGAGCATCAAAAGAAATAAACATTGCAAGAAAAGGCGCCGCCCGAGAAGGTGAAAAGAGTTAAAGAGGGGAAGCACAAAAGCAGGCAAGATTTTTGGTTAACCTCATGGATTATGGACGACAAAGGACTGAGTGATGTTGTATTGTGTAGTGATCATCTGATCATGCAGTGTGAATCATCTGATGTGATCCATACCTTCATAAAGATGAAAAGATTGGAGCCGGCTGGTAATAATCTTCAGGCATTTTCTTGGAAGATCGCAAAGGCGCAAAAGATGGGAGGCAAAGACTAGAGCGGAGGAAGCTATGGGAATCAGGGAATCGATCTAAAGAGGAAGACTAAATGTGTTTGAGACCATTCTTTTCTGAGAAGGAAAGTAAGGACAGTAGGACATTGAGATCGAGCTTTTGGAGATTTGGCCATTTGGGGGTTCCGTTACATGTCAGTTGGAAGATTTTAAAGATGCATTTTGGTTGGGAGATTCGATTATTTGCCACTGTCAAACATGCGTAATTGATTATTTGTCACTAATGTGAGTATGACATATAGTCCTAGGATCCACATGTCATATGGTAAATCGTAAAATTCACCTTTTTACAGTGGCAAATAATCAATTATTCCAATCTTTAGATAAAGTGGATATATTTTTTTTGTGAAGAGGAAAACGAAGTGGATAGCTGGTGCTAATAGCACTTCGATATGCAAAAATGCTTTTCTGACGATGTTCCTGATGAATCAGCCTCGCATATATGAAATACTTGGCTGAAAAACTTCCTCTCGTTGTTTCATCTTTCATGTTTTCATTTCTGAAGCAAGATTAGTGCAAATATATTGTGCAGCACAACCTGTGCTAACCTACCGGTTCATATCACCTTTTGCTTACTACCAGTAGTCGCGAGAAAACAAAAGAAATTAACAAGCTAGTTGTGAATGTTAAACAAAGCAATGATGATGCGACGATGCTCCAAAGGACACATACACAGAGCCAAAGAGAGCCAAAAAAAATAAAAAATAAAAATATAGAGCGTAATAATTTTGCAAGAATTTCAAAAAAAAAAACTAATATCGTGGGATTTCTACAAAATTACCGCGAACCCAATGGGCCGTAGAATTACAGAAGCTGGGCTTTGTATGTCTTGTTCACTTAAAAGAGCCCATCAAAGAAATATTGGCCCACTTCCTAAAGCGAAGTTGGGCCTCAAACTTGAACACCAACCATTCAGATCTCTCGCATCCCACTACGTCCTTGGCTTCGTCTTCCTCCCCACGCCGCGCGCCTTCCGGTCGTTTCGCTCCCTCGTCTTCCTCCTCCACCGACTCCCCGACGCTGAGTCCTCTTCCTCCTCATCCCACCGCTCCCCGGAGGCGCGTGGTGGATACTGTTACCCCGGCGGCTGGTGTCGCCGCCTCCGTCCGTGACCGGGCTCGTGCGCGGCGCGCACTGACGGTGTTCGACAGAATGCCCCGCTGACCGAGAGAGGTAACATATGAGTATAACCGCGCAAATCTTTGTTTGCTTGTGTTATGACTCTCCTTGTGCTGTGAGGGAGCGTGTGATTTCTGAATTCTCGTGTGACGGTGTTTGATGATGTATGACTCTGTGTCTGTATACATTTCAGCGCCTTCCCTATTGTTTTTCCTTCTGGGGATGCTGTTGGTTAGTGATACGGTAGTAATTGCAGGTGATGGATAAACCGGTAAAAGGAGTGCAGAGATTGTACCTGACCATAGGTGGAATGCAAAATTGTAGGAAGTAAGGATGGAGTAGATTATTGTTAGTTATGGTTGTTAATGGGGAGTTGTTCGTAATGAGGTCTTGGGATAGGTTGCTAAAAGTTTGTCTGTGTGCTTATGTGCTGTGGTGATGGTGCATTCCATAGCAATGTCTTGCTGGTAGTCTGGTCATGAAGGTTTGAGCCTTGCTTAGATGCCTCCTGTACTAATGGTTCCTTCAGAAATTGCTCGTGCTAAGCAGGTGTCCAATTGTGTTTCTGTGCTGGGGTGCACTTTTTGGTGTACTGTTGTTAGACAAATTGCTTGATAGTATGCTTGTATGGGCCCTAAAGGGTTCTTGTTAACTAATTGTTTTTGTTGCTGTTTAGTATTTCTGTACATGTTCATAGTCTTCATCGTTTGTGCCTATGTTTTTAGAGACCTTCTAGTCTAGTAATGTCCAAGGGAGCGAAATACTTCTGTGGTTAATTAGTTACTATCAATTGCTTCATTCGTATCCCCTGATTTTGTGCTAAATTGTTGTCATGCTGGTCGAGGTGATGATGTTTGATTTTTTTTATCTCCTTTTTTGCATGGATGGGTATTATTCAGGTTTTCCATGATACATGCCATTATCTAGCAGACTCAAAGGAATGTACCAATGGGAGATAATACTGGAGTGGGAGAGTCTTTTGAATTCTTATCTTTGTCTGTCCTGGCATTGTTATGTGTCATGGACTAATGGTATTATGGCACTTCACAAAATGACTTTGGGAGATAAATGGGGTTGATAAAGGGTTTCTTGGCGTGTTTTACGGTTTCCATTGTTGCACTGAACAACATAGCGTGTATTTAGTTAAATGGCGTATCGAATGCTGACAAGTGCGCACTATTAGTTTTGTTCTTTTAAAAATATCTTTTGTTTGGCATCTTGCATGGGATGTGCGAGAAGACAAGAACTACTTTAATATATGCAGATATGTTGTCAATCAGTAGAGTCTTCTCTCTACCAATCTTGAATTTCATGTGCTCCAGTGTTATTGCAATGTAGGGTTGGAGTAGAATGAGAATAGGTCGTTCATGGTCTTGGATGCTTCATATTGTTCAGAGTTTTATTGCTTCATAAAACAGTGTCATGGCCGTACTGTTCACACGATGGTACACGATGGTACTGGTCACGCGCAAACAGTACACATGGTACTGTAGCACCGCGCACTATTCATGCCGGGCCCACATGTGCATTAATAGTTAGGAAATAGAGATAGAACAGTTAGTTTCCTTATTAGTTGGATTTACTTCTTTAGAGATGTATTCCATCTAATAGGGATAAGTTTCCATAGAAATAGAGATTGTTTCTTAGAGGTCAAGTCGCGTCGTCTCTATAAAAGGGATAGCATGTATCTATTATCAAGGAAGCAAGAAAGATAAATTAGTATAGTCTCCCTCCCAAGGTTCTATCATCCTAGTCTATAGTCTAATCTCTCATCCCACCAAGCCGACGCCGTCCTGCCTTCTTCCTGGCGGTGTTTACCCCGTTATGAACTAAGATTCATTACATTTGGTATCAGAGCAGTCGATCCCTTCCCACGACTTCTGCTATCATGGTTATAGCGACAGATTAAACCATCAGACCTGTCGCCGAGTCGTTGGCTATGATAAAGGCTAACGCTAACAAGATGGCCATGAGTACCAACAACAACGACAAGAAGATAGCGGCCATCTTCCTCAACATGCATGCCACTTTGGAGAAGATGATCGTGGCGACGACAGCAAAGCCTCCCACGATGGCGGTGATGCCTTCTACAGAGGTAGTGACGCCATCCACGGCGCGGCGGTTATCTCCGAGAATCGCAGCGGTGCCGCGACTTCCACATCTTATCGTGGACGCCACGAGCCCACCGCGGCCTTGCCGAAGTCTGTTTTGGCCACCGTGGCGTTGTCAGGATTGCTGCCATGCCTGCCGAAGCGACCGGTGAGTTTGCCGCAACCACGCGTGGAGGCAATGATCTTCAAGGACTCATGTCATCATCGTAATCTCTCGTCAACATAGGGTCACCTAGGGCTTCAGCCATGGCCGCCGCCACAGCTCGAGGACGAGCTGTCGCGAAAGGAGGGAGTAGCTGTCATGGTACTGTTCACGCGTGAACAGTACACATGGTACTGTAGCACCGCGCACTATTCATGCCGGACCCACGAGTGCATTAATAGTTGGGAAATAGAGATAGAATAGTTAGTTTCCTTATTAGTTGGATTTACTTCCTTAGAGATGTATTCCATCTAATAGAGATAAGTTTCCATAGAAATAGAGATTGTTTCTTAGAGGTCAAGTCGGATCGTCCCTATAAAAGGGATAGCATGTATCCATTATCAAGGAAGCAAGAAAGATGAATTAGTATAGTCTCCCTCCCAAGGTTCTATCATCCCAGTCTATAGTCTAATCTCTCATCCCACCAAGCCGAAGCCGCCCTGCCTTCTTCCTGGCGGTATTTACCCCATTATGAACTAAGATTCATTACAAACAGTCCCTAAATAAGTCCATTCCATGATGGGGTTGGTTCATGATTCGGTGTTTTTGTATAGGTGACTGGGAGAGAGGATCGTGGTTTTTTTAAAGGAAGTGCAAAAGCTTTGCACAACTTTTCATTAAGAAGGGAAGCTCTGGACAAGAACAGAGCAAGACAAACAAGACAAGGTGAAACGAGATTGCCCACAAGGAATGCTAGGCAACGAAAACTAACACGACCAGAGAGGAAAAAACTAAAAACAGACTGACAAAACAAATGGAAGAAGCGGCTGTTGCTCCCAGACAAACACATGACGGTGAATAGCGATGGCCCAAAAAGCAAAACTACTACTACTGCTTAACTGGTGCCTCCACCAAAGTCGTATCCGCCAAGCACCAATGGTGGTTCTCGTCAAAAATACGTAGGAGTAGATCGATAGTAGAGGCGACATTATTGAAAATCCTCTGGTTGCGCTCCTTCCAGATCATCCAAGAGGCTAGAATTATGCTAGAATCAATATCCTTCCTGCGATGCTTTGGTTGAGAGTTCCTGGCGGCAATCCAATGGTCTTGAAGAGTTGCCTGGCCGACGGGGATGGCGCAAGAAAGTTCGACCTGAGATAAGAAGCGCCCCCAAACTTGTGCTATCACTGCGCACCCTACTAGAAGGTGGTCGATGGTTTTGTGCCTTTGCCCACCAAAGACACAAACTCCTTGGTTTTGCAACCCTTGACGCTGTAAGCGATCGGCTGTCCAACATCGGCGACGGATCGCGAGCCAAATGAAGATTTTGCATTTGAGCGGTGCTCGTGACTTCCAAATGGCCTTGGCGCAAGGGAACCTCATCGAACCACTGAAGAAAGCTTTGTAAGTGGACTTAGAGGAGTAACACCCCGAGGGTTCCCATCTCCAAAGAACAGTGTCGATCACTCCTTGTGCTAGCTGTATTGGCTGCAAAGCATCCCATAACCAGAGGAATTCTGAGATGTTGACGTCCTCAGGCTGGTCCAAAATGTCCGAGACCCAAACATTGCTTGTGAGGGCGCAAGCTACCGTTCTATGCTTCCGAATTGGTGGTTTGACCATGTTGACAATGGAAGGTGCTAGGCCGTGGATGGATCGGCCGTCCAGCCAGCGATCCTCCCAGAAGAGAGAGTTCTGCCCGTTCCCGGTTGTCACCAAAGTTGAAGCCTGGAACATGTTTTCCTCTGTTCGGCTTAGATGGGTATGTAGTCTTCCCCAAGGCCTCGCCGACCAAGACCGTTGTAGCCAAAGCCAGCGGATGCGAAGGGCCCATCCAAGCATGACCAGGTTGGGTAGGCCTAGCCCCCCAAGATGACGAGGGCGGCAGACTGTAGACCATGTCACTAAGCATTGCCCGCCCTGCCCACGACATTTTGCGAACCTTTCCAAAGAAACGCTCGCCGCCTCTTATCGATTTCTTTAATTACCGAAGGGGGGGGGGCATAAAAGTGTACACCGGCATCGCAGATAACACCGCCTGAACTAGAATAAGCCGTCCCCCTTGAGAAAGCATTTTGGTCTGCCAAGCTTGTAGTCGGTTAGCGACCATATTCAAGAGAGGTTGGAAATCTGCCCTGGAAGGTTTTCTCAAGGTGATAGGTAAGCCAAGATATTTGCAAGGGAAAGCAGCCACATTGCAGTGTAGACAATTGGTGATGAGCTGAATTTGTTGATCGTTGCATTGAATTGGAGCGAAGGAACTCTTGGCCAAATTGGTTCGCAAGCCAGAAGCCTCGCCGAAGAGTTGGAGAATTTCGTTGATGGTGAGCAGGTCTGTCTTGGTCGGAGATGCAAACACGACCGCATCATCCGCATATAAGGATAGACGATGTGATAACCCTTGCCTGCCGCCAATCGGATGGAGCAAATCCGCATTTTCCGCGGCGTTGAACAGATTGTTGAGGACATCCATGGCGACAATGAACAACAATGGAGATAGAGGATCTCCCTGACGAAGTCCGCGACCATGCCAAACCAGTTGTCCTTGTTGGCTGTTGACAAGCACCCTGGTGGACGACGATCTGAGCAAGGTACACAGCCAAGCACACCACCTCAGGCCAAATTCTTTGTGCCACAGTATTTCCAACAAGAAGGTCTAGGACAACGAGTCAAAGGCTTGGGCTATATCCAGTTTGAGAAGGATAGCCGATTGTTTTTGGTGATGGAGAAAGCGCGCGGATTGCCTGATCAAGAAGAAATTGTCTTGAATGGAGCGACCTTTTATGAAAGCGGATTGGTTTGGTGCTACTACCTTCGGCAACACCGGTGCGAGCCTTCGAGCCAGGACTTTTGAGAAGATTTTGGAGAAACTGTGGAGCAGGCTGATGGGCCGGAAGTTTCTTGGTTCCTGAGCTGCAAGTTTCTTCAGCACAAGAGTTAGCAACGCTTGATTGAGCAGATGGAAATCCCTTCCTGCTAAGCGACCTAGGGCATGGAATGCCGCCATTATGTCTGGCTTGATGATTTCCCAACAGCGTTGATAGAAAATGCCAGAGAAGCCGTCAGGTCCTGGCGCCTTTTCAGATGGCATAGACTTGATTGCTTCCCAAACCTCTTTTTGAGTGAAATCAGCCTCTAGCTCCTGTAAATCATGAGAGTGAAGGTCTAGGAAACTGAAATCCAATGAATGGTTTCTGGTGACCGGTTTTCCAATAAGATTTACGAAATGCTCGTGGAAGGCCTCTTCCAAACCTTTCTGAGTGCGCACCCAAACATCTGCGACCTTTATGCTTCCAATGTAGTTTACGCGCCTACAGTGATTAGCATGTAGGTGGAAGAAACGGGTGTTTGCGTCCTCCGCCCGCAACAATCTGATACATGACCTTTGGCGAGCAATTGTTCGCTCAAAGGAGCACAGGCCTAGCAGCTTCCTTTTGAGTTCCATTCTTAGCCACCATGGAGAGAGAAGCTGTTTTTTCCTCTGCTAAATCGAGGCAACAGATTAGTTCCTTTGCCAAACCGATTGTCTGACGAATGCTACCACACTGTCGCTGACTCCAAGAATGCAGTGCGCGACCTGTGGCCGTGAGGATCCTGGATGAGATGAGGCTCCAAAAAGAGAAAAATTTGATAGGATGTAGGATAAGATTGTTTGCCTACATTATTCCATTACACACTATTCAAATGCTGGGTGTGCTCATCTGGACAGTAAAAAAACCCATATTAGCATCAAATCTGTTTTTTCAAAGGTATTATCCTGTTATTTTGGGATTCCTTATCTATCAAGTTATTATTAGGGATAAGATCTTATCTATTAGGAATCTTATTTTTAATAGTAGCTCCAACCAGCAGTCCAACGGTGCTAAACCAGAAGCTGAGTTGGCATATCACATTTTCTCATTCCTTTTTCATGAAGACTTTTATCCTTTTTCTAACTGAATTTCATTTAACAGGATTAAATATGCTAGCAAAAGATGCATCAAAGTGTGGTGAATATCACATGGTTGTTGCTGAGTGCTGACTTTCTGTTTGTTCCAGAGATGCCATGAAACTCTTAAGTTTTAAAGATGGACTAACAAGACAAATTATCATATCAAGCTGCAGAAAAATCCTGTGCTCTTAATGGCAACCAAGCATCCAAACATTTTTCTTATTAGGTTTCCCTTCTGTCAATCATCAGAGTACCAGACAAATTCGATTGGTAAACTTTGTCTTTCAGTAAAATTGTGAATTTGGGAGCAGCTGACTTGCATGGACGGGCATTTGGTTTAACTATCATGCAATAAATCAGAGTACCAAATCTCTTACTGTTATGATCCTTAGATCATAGAGGCAAACATCACCGGGAGGATAGCCGGGTGGCGTCGGCTGCAAGGGGAGAGGGAAGACTATAGATTGGGAAGACGAAGGGGATTGAGACTTAGACTATTGTATTCTCATTGCTTGTCTATGAATAGTGTGGCTCCTCTCTTTATATAGATGAGGTTAGCCCTTAACAATATAGAAACTATCATATCTAATCCAACCAATCAACTAAGGATAAGATAGTATCCATACTTTCTAAATATGAAGATATGCATGTAACTATTTCTAATATAAAGATAATGTCAATCAATAATCTCTAGAAGATAACTTGCTAACAAAGGAAACAACTAATCTAATCCGTTCGGCTACTGTTCTAGCGCGTGAACAGTATGTGCGAACAGTAATTCCGCCCATGGTGCATGGCCACAGCTTCCTTGGTCCCATGCCCATGACACTTCATCCCTCCCGGACAAGCAGCTCGGCGAGCTGCTGGGCGGCGGCCATGGCTGCAACCTGAGGTGTCTCCATGTCGACGTGAGGTCGTGGCGCCGGCAGAACATCGCATGGAAGATGGTCCACAATGTCGGCCGGGCTTATGGAGAAGACAGTCGTTGGACAACAACCTTCTTCCTCAGCGAGGGCACCGTTTGTGCAACCACGAGCAGGGAGGTCGACGATGCAAAAGTCATGGACAAAATCAAAAACGCCTCTAGCGGCGCAGATCACGCAGCAACTGCTGCCCGTGCCTCCTTCTTCTTCTCCTTTTCAATCAGCTTGGCTACCATAGCCGCCATGTCTGCCAAGATGGCTTTCATGTCGTTTACACCAACTTTCATGTCATCTACACCGGCACTCATCTCGTTGAGGGTGGCCCTCATGACCTTGAAATTCTCGGCAACAGAATCCATAGTGTTGGCTCTGATACTAAGTTGTTATGATTCTTAGATCATAGAGGTAAATATCACCGGGAGGAGAGCCGGATGGCGTCAGCTGCTAGGGGGGAGGAAAGACTATAGATTGGGAAGACGAAGGGGATTGAGACTTAGACTTTTGTATTCTCATTGCTTGCCTATGAGTGGTGTGGCTCCTCTCTTTATATAGATGAGGTTAGCCCCTAACAATATAGAAACTATCATATCTAATGCAACCAATCAACTAAGGATAAGATAGTATCCATACTTTCTAAATATGAAGATATGCATGTAACTATTCCTCATATAAAGATAATCTCAATCAATAATCTCTAGAAGACAACTTGCTAACAAAGGAAACAACTAATCTAATCCGCTCGGCTACTGTTCTAGCGTGTGAACAGTACGTGCGAACAGTAATTCCGCCCGTGATGCATGGCGGCAGCTTCCTTGGTCCCATGCCCATGGCACTTAGTGTAGTATGCTATTGAATTTATTTTGCTGTTCGTTCTTTCTGCAACAAGCTGAACCATAGCATTGCCCTAAAGTATAAAAAGATTGTTAGGTTTGACAGAAATTCGACTGCCGTGCTTACGCTGCATGAACTTTAGCAACTGTGTGCAAAGAGGAGGACCCTCTTGGTTGGGAAAAGCTGCCATGGGTTAGCCATTCATTTTGGTCTGGTAACTGATACTCTCACATGCAATATTCTCATCACTTGTACACAAGATGTGGCCAGAATGATTGCGCTCGTCATGTTTTTGATGCAATGCCTGTCAGAAGCATACTCTCATGGAATACCATGATTGCTGGATATAGTCATAATGGAGAGGATGTACAAGCCCTCAAGCTTTTTTCAAGGATGCGCCGAGAAGGGACACAGATGAGTGAATTTGCCTTATCCAGCACTCTGTGTGCATGTGCTGCAAAATGTGCTATCGTTGAATGCAAACAGTTACACAATATTGCTGTCAAGCTTGCACTGGATTCCAATAGTTTTGTTGGAACTGCAGTTCTTGATGTTTACGCAAAATGTAATATGATTAAGGATGCCTGCTGTGTTTTTGAGAATATGCCTGAGAAAACTTCAGTTACATGGAATTCATTGTTTGCAGGATATGTGCAGAATGGTCTTCATGAAGAGGCATTACGTTTATTTCAGAGTGCACAAAGGGAAGGAGTACAATTGACTGAATTCACTCTTTCTGCTATCCTTAGCACATGTGCAAGCTTATCACTGATAATTGAAGGGACACAACTGCATTCAGTTATTGTCAAGTATGGTTTTCATGGGAACTTCTTTGTGGCAACATCACTTGTGGATGTTTATGCAAGGTGTGGGCAGATTGAAAAAGCTTATGCAGTATTTGCTGATATGGAACACAAGAATGTGGCCCTATGGAATGCAATGATTGCTAGTTTTTCTTGGCCTGCCCATTCTTGGGAAGCTATGGTTCTCTTTGAGAAAATGCAGCAGGTAGGGGCTTTTCCAAACGAAGTTACCTATCTCTCACTGTTGTCAGTGTGCAGTCGTGCAGGCTTAGTTGAAGAGGGCCCTCACTGCTTTAGCTTGCTAATGTCTGATCGAACTGTTGAACCTAATGTCCTTCACTATTCTTGCATGGTTGATGTTTTGGGACGATCTGGGAAGACTGATGAGGCCTGGGAGTTGCTTCACAAAATTGCAGGAACCACAGGAATATTAGATTAGCCAGAATTGCAGCTGAACAGCTTTTCCAGCTTGAGCCTGACAATGGAGGTAACCATGTTTTGCTCTCAAATGTATATGCTGCCAGCGGAAACTGGGAGAATGTTTTCATGGCAAGGAAGCATTTGAAGGATAGTGGTGCAAAGAAAGAGATGGGCAGGAGTTGGATAGCGGCAAAGGGCAGATTTCATGTTTTTGTTGTTGGGGAGAGTCGAGAGAGAGCTCCCAGGAGTCACTGGTCTATAATAAGTTGAAGGAAATTTACCATGGGATGAGAAAATTTGATCACAGAACCAACATAGAATGTGATCTGCATGATGTACGTGACGACCAAAAAGTGGAGCTGCTTAAACACCACAGCGAGAAGTTAGCATTTGCTTTTGGTTTAATCAGCTTGCCTCCTAATATACCAATTACAATATACAAGAACCTTAGGATCTGTGGAGATTGCCATTCCTTTATGAAGATTGCAACCCTTATTACTGAACGTCTAGTCATTGTCAGAGATATCAATAGATTTCACCATTTTAAGAATGGCTCATGTTCTTGTGGGGACTTCTGGTGATTTAGGACTGAATGATCATCTACCAGTGGTACTCTCATCATGTAGCAAATTATTACCCTGTGAGTGGCACTGCAGCACTAAAGATCTATGTCAGGACTTGTATTGATAGCTTTGTCATTCAATTCAATAATGTCATGCTGCTGGCCCCAACTGGTGTAATATCAGCACTATCATCCGAACTGTGTTTAGCAAATGGAAGCACAGATGTGAGTCCTTGATTATCTGCATAGATTGTGTGACCTACAAAGCTGTATCTTGTAGAGTGATTTTATCATACATTACAACTCACAAGTCAATGTTTATTAGTGACCCAAGATTTGTTTTTATAGAGATATACATGGGACGTGGATGCAAGATTTGTTTTTATAGAAATATACATGGGAAGTGGATTTCTTCTTACCTTAACATTTGTTGATTTCAGTGCCTGAAGAAGCTTACAATGGGACTTACTTAGTACTAGTACTGCAGTAAATTACTGAGAACTGCACCAATTGATGCACATTTTGGCTCCAGCTCGTCGTGATCGAATCTTTCTCATCAATCTTTCCACTTAAAAAATGATCAACTCTGAAAAGTGGTATGTTTCGCTCTCCTTTTCCCCTAGTACTGCTCCTATCATGTGCTTTCCAATTTCTTAAACACTTCTTTTACTTCCTATACTGTATTTAACTATCTTGCATTCATAGTTTGTACTGGAAATTTGTGGTATTAACAGAAACCTACTCATTTAGGCTTTAAATCAATCCAATACTCCGTATTGATTGTAGTTTGCTCTATCCTCTAGCAATTCTTATATTCTGAATTTACAAGTGACAACCAAGTTTCCCTGGAGCATGGTGGGGATAGTTAGTTTTCTTTTTTGTGAAATTTGAATTTGCAGTAATTGTTATTCTACTATCTAGGCTTGGCTCTAGCACAGCAAGGAGGAAAGTATCGAATATTCTAGATATAATGCCAAACACATTGGCTGAAATTGTCATTACCTAATAGCATGATGGTTCATCTAGGCAGCACATATTTTTTTTAATAGACGAAACCTGTGCTGTCTGATACTTCCCCTTCCATTTGACAAATCTTGCCAATTTTGTTTCTCACTATTTATCTAATTTTCTTACCGTCATATCCTCTTGGTCGTGATTCAGTTAGTCTAGGATGTTGCTATTTCGAGGCATTTCTCATCAATAATCTGAACATCTTTCCATTCTCTCTTACTACGGTATAACATAGGAGGAAGTATCAATAATTCAATACAGTGAAGGTGGTTGTCCTTGTCATTCGTCATCCTTACCAACTTACTAGCTATGCATAGTTTCTGCATTATGGTACAACCAGACACATCTTTGGTCCTTACAGAGTCTCCTTTGGTCCACCATCTGCGCATGTTACATCTGTTTGTAAGGAAAGTACTGTTTGTGTACAAAAGCTGGCGTCTAGAACCACTAGCAGGTACTGAGTAAAGGGCAAATGCTACATATAAGAGATGACCATTCATCAGGTTAGCCATTTCTTGTGGACCATGCTCATTCCTGAGCTTCATGAAGGCAGCAGCTTCTTGCAAAGAAAAAGTGATCTTGTGGCTGATGCCTGATGGGTATATCATAGCATTTTGTAGGTCCAGTTTGAGTTGCCCCCCTATACGCTAGTTCTGTGGGTCAGGCCTCTGGTAGTCCATTAGCCCAGGGGGTCATTCACTCGTGATGCATCCGCATCTCGTCTGGCTGTTTTTTTTTGTGGTGGTTACTTCCATTGTCTCCTTACTATCATTTTTTTGAAACCAAGGGCAGGAGCTCCGCCATTCATTTCAGAAGAAGAGAATACAACACTAACCCCTGAAGGGGAGACACCAACACCGAGTAAGGAGCCCCAAACTGGAACTCTTACCAAGACACCAACTACACCCACAACACCCAACCTGCAACAACAAAGCCTAGAGTTGTCAAACAACAAGGAGCTGCACAAACTGAAGGAACCTCATTCTTGCAAGAACTTGAAGTGCAGCCATCAACACCAGGGTACATACCACGACAACATCCACACCACAGCACACCAATAGACTGCGCCAGCACCAGCATCAACACCACAACAGATGGTGACCACCAACACCACCAGCCACAGCAAGAGCATGGGGAACAACAGCAAGCACAAGCCACTAGAGGACGGCTAGGATGCACGGACACGGACACGCGTGTCGGACACGATACGTATCGGATACGGGATACGCCATTTTCTAAAAAATGGTGACACGGGGACACGGATGTATATATATAATAATAATAATAATAAATGTATATCAGTATATGTATTATTGAATGCTTTTCTACGTGTTTATCAAAAAGAAAGTGTACAATGTTAGGAATATGTACCTCAAAGATGATCCTCGGCTCCTGGTCTTTTCAGTTCTTCATAAATCATAAAGCATAACTTCATATTAATACAAGAAATTCAAAATTCCTTTAACATGTGAATAGAAAAAAACTTGATTAGTAATTAGTAAATGCAAGTAAGCAATGTAACAAATACAATGCAAGAGCAAACACCTCAGTACCTAACAATCTAACATTATAACAACCATCAAATAATTGACAAATGATAACAATCAACAAAAAGTAGCCAAGTTCAAACATAGAAACTTAAAGACATGATTACACTTTCCAATTTTCCATAATCCATGCATATCCACAAGGGTGGAACCAACAAGTAACAATCATTCAATCAACAAAGTATCAACAAAGTGTAACTATCTAACTGTCTAACAACTAACAAATCTACAGACTACAGTCTACAAGTACTCCCCACGGTGGCTGGCGGCCAAAGGCCGAGCCGGCCAGAGGAGATGCGAAGCCGAAGGTGTATGTATGAGCGAAGCGAAAGACGCAGCCATGAGCTCGCAGAAGGCGAGAAGCGGTCTTGTGGAAAGCAGAGGTCAGCGTCGAAAGAAGGGCGCGGCGGAGCAACCCGCCAGAAGCACGTGAGGAGGCGCCGAGGAGAACATCGTGCAGTGGAGGAGCCGTGGCGGCAAACCGAGGAGCCGTGGCGGAAGCCTGAGGAGGACTCGTTGTGTCGGGATCTGCTTTCATGATGGCGGATCTGGCGACGGCACCTTCTTGGCGTCGGGCGCCTTCGGAGGCGAAGCTTGGGAGGCGAGTTCGCTCGGAGGGGCAGCAGTAGGTTAACCTCTGTGTTGCTTCTTTGGGCCAATTGTTCATTTAAATTTGAATTAAATGGGCCGTCCCGTGTCCGATCTGATTTGGCCGATACCGTGTCCGATACGTATCGGAATTTATTTTTCTTTTTTTTCGCGATTGTAATTTCCGACACGCCTCCGATACGTATCGGAGCCGTGTCGGAGCCGTGTCCGTGTCCGACACGGACACGGCGACTGACTGACGTGTCTGTGCTTCCGAGGAGGACGGCTAGCAGATGGCTTCGGAAAGACAGAACGCAGAACGACGGCACCAACTCCTCCCCCTCCCAAGGGCTCCCCAATGAAGGCATGTCTACTCAAAGGACCCTGACCAGCTGCCACATATGGGGCCTCCACGCCGGCCGGTCTGTCTCCACGACCCTACACTGAGCGCCCAAACTGGGTCTCTTCAATGACTGGCCTAGCACACATAGGACAACGGTCCACAACAAGGCCCCCAATAAGCATATCAGGGCGATCCTTCGCAAAGCATCTTACGTAACCGAATAGCACAAGGAGGACAGAAAGAGGCGGTAGAGTCAAGCAACCTCACGTCTGTAGGATCAAGGATGACTGACTAGAGGGGATGAATAGGAGGTTTCTAAAAACTTGGGCTCTAATTAACAATTTTAACAAGTATGATCTAATTAGAGATTTCTATCAAAAGTCAAGAGGAAAAATCTAAGCTTTCACTTTAACACCCTAAGGCTATGTCAATAATAAATACAATTTTAGCTAAGCAATTCTACACAAATGAGAGCTAGAAATGTAAATGCGGAAATAGTAAAGACAAGAGAGGAAACCGCAATGAAGCCAATCGATATTTTTCCCGTGGTATTGAAGACTTGCCGGTCTTCACTAGTCTATTTTGAGGTAAGCCCAAACAAATTAGACTAGCTCCATAAATTGAGCCTAATGAATCTCAATTCCACTAGGGTTTCTCTTTCTCCACCCCGGAGATGACGAACACCGAACCACTCACAAACGGTGTCGGGCTTCTTCACAACCTTCTTGAAGAGATCACCGCACAATCTTTCTCCAAGCCGTCTAGGTACCGGCAAGCACCAAGAGTAATAAATCACAGCCATTGCTTGAAGGTTATCAAGTGCCAAAGAGATCAACAAATGATGCAAATGCACTTCAATGCTCTCAACTACCTCAATGTGAAATATGAGCAAATGAGTAGTAGAGGGTGCACCAATGGCTCTAATGTATTCAATGAGGTCAGGGGTTTTGAGCTTGGTGCTGATGAGGGGGTATTTATAGCCCCCAACCACAAAAATGACCGTTTGAAGAAATTCACTAAAAAATTCAGCAGGTGCGGTACTACTGCCATTGATCGTCTGGTACTACCACACCTACTGTTCAACGGTCATATGGGGTTCATTAAATGCTTCTGAACTAACGGTTTGGTACAGTACTACCGCACTCACATGGTTCGGTACTACCTCTTGATGGTAGTACCGCTCGGCTCTACCGGTACTGCCGATTTCCAAAGGAGGAAAAACTCTCAAAAACATGCTCTCTGGAAATAACGTACCGTCAACTAGAAATCGGACCTACCGCACTATGGTAGTACCGCACTTCAGGTGCAGTTATACCGCAAGATGGTAGTACCACAGATATACTTGCGGTCATACCGGTTTTACTGACAACTGTAGTTCAAGATGTATGCATGACTTAGTTGATCAAGATGACACAAAATAAATCCTCAAGCTACTAGCCATAATCCCTCTTTATAAGATGGCATCTAGCCTATAAATCCGGTCTTTCCACCAATCACCGAGACCGGTAAAAACTATAAAAGGGTTCTTGGGCTACATTATACCTTTGTCTTGAGTCATGTCGATCTTTTGTTGTCTTTGCATGACATTCCCATGTCGTCATCTAAAATCCAAGACTAAACCTTTAAAACATTTTAGTACACATGTTAGTCCCATAACACATTGTTGTTATTAATTACCAAAATCATTTTTAGGGGCCTAGATGCTTTCAGCGCGAGCCACACCGGGGTGCACACGCCCCACAACAAAGTTCAAACCCACCGAGTTGCACCGCTGCGACGCACACCCGCGCCCCTGATGCTTAGCACAACCGTATCGCCCACCATGACACATCACTACCGCGCCACCGAGATGCCCATCGTGCTGCCACAACGACGGGAGAAATGTGTCGGACCTGCGATGACCTTGACCACTTGCTAAGAAGAAGGACAGATCCGGTGAAGAATACGCGGCCTGGTCGAATTTGGAGGAAGGGCGACGCCGGGTCCACGCCACTAGTGTACTCGTGTCGCACCACCCACACCACGATGACCGCGAGCCCCACCACGCCGTGTCCCCAAACGTGTCGACACCATCGGACGGAGCCAGATCTGGGAGAGAACAGTCCGAGGTGACGCCACAAGCCGGAGAGCAACGAGACGGGGGCGGACATGGCCAGCAGGAGGACGACCATGAGGAAGAGGAGCGGCGGCCAGAGGTGCAACGAGGGAAGCTGGGTCTCCGACACGGGAGTTTTTTTTTTCCAGAATAGGTGAAGATCCTCCTTACCATCATGGTATTGTCATATGTATTCTTGGTTTAACCACCTCATTTCTTCTGTAGGCCTGTATTTTGTGTCCTAGGCAACAGTTACAGTGAAATGAAACTCTTATGCAAGTAGGTAGATGTTGAGTATATGGGCTTTATGTCGAGTGGCCCATGTAATGTGTATGTATATACCAATTAAGCAATAGAAGAGAAATACATTCACAAAACAACATGGTATCAAAGCACTCATTGTCGCCCTAACCCTAGGTGATGTGGTGGCGATGCCTGGTCCTGACGGCGGTGCTTGGTCCTAGTGGAGGAGGAAGGCCGGGCAGCAGCGAAGGGCGTGAAAGCTCTGAGCGGCGACCGAGTAGCTCGAGGAGGCAAGATCCGGGCGGCGGCGAAAGGCTCGGGGCGGTGACCGAGTAGTGTGGAGCGGAGAGCTCCGAGTGGTGCAGAAGCTCGTGGCTACCGGAGAGTAGCTCAAGGAGGCGAGGTCCGGGCAGCAGCGACCGAGCGACTCGAGGAGGCGAGATCCGGGCGGCGTGGAAGCTCTGGGTTGCGACCGAGGCGCGGAAGCTCAGGGCGGCGACCGAGCCCGAGGCGGCGCGTGGAAGCAAAGGCGAGGAGAGGAAGGAAGCAGCTGGCGGAGGCGAGATCCGGTCGGCGCGAATGCTGATGTGGGGCGGAAGAGGAAGATCGGAAATGATCTCTCTGCTTCTGTGAAGGAGGCAGTTGTGGCTGAGGAGAGGAAGGAAGCGGCTGGTGAAAAGTGTTCTTTGTAGCTGCTGTTGGGATCCTCTCTGCATCCGGGTGAAAATACCAAGAGTGGAAGGAAACGGCCGGTGGGATCCGGGTGACGCGGAAGCTCGAACTGTGATAGAGGTACTGCTGTTACTCTTGCTGCTAGTGACTTTGAGGTTGTGCTGTAGCTATGGAGGAGAATAAGGGACTGCAGCATGTGCTCGAGAAGTTGGCACAACTTCTACAGAGAAGACGAGTGGGGGTATCGTCGTCAAGCAGGGCAATTGTTCCTTATGCTGAGACGGTGCGGAAAATAGAATTGATGCCGAATGATGTTAAGTTGGAAGGTGTGAGAAATTGCTTGAGTTGGTCACGAAGGGCATTGTTGATCCTAAGGACAAAAGGGCTGGAGAGCTTTGTCAAATGAGAATCAATTGAGCCAGCAGACAAGATGGGTGTAAAGTGACGAACTTGGAGTACTACCAACTCACTAATGGTGGCGTGGCTGTTGAGTTCGGTGTCTCCTACTATTGCTGCAACTGTCGAGACCATCTCAAATGCGGCTGACGTATGGAAAACTTTGTCAAAATTGTACTTGAGAGGAGGGAATGTGATGTTAATGGTTGAGACATAGGAGAGAGTTAGTGATCTGAGACAGGGGGGTAGCTCTGTGATGGAGTATGTTGCTGAGTTGCAGCAATTGTGGGGTGATCTAGATCACTACGATCCTCTTGAGTTGCCTTATGCAGACTGCATATCCACTATTAAGGAGTGGATTGAACGTAGGCGGGCGATTGAATTTATGAAAGGGTTAAATCCAAGATTTGATGGAAGGCGAGCTACTATGTTTCACCAGGCTACTCTTCCTACACTGGAGGAAGCAATTGCTGCTATTGCACAAGAAGAGACTAGATTAAAGGTGATGACAAGCACTGCATTGCTAGTTACTAGTCCTGTCTTTGCAGTAACCGAAACAAGGGATTGTTTCAATTGTGGTGAGATGGGTTACCTGAGTCGTAACTGTCCCCATCCCCACAAGCCTACTCGGGGTAAAGATCGGGTCTATGTTAAGAGTGGACAGAAAGGAGATGGAAGCAAGGGAGGCAAGAGTAGCTACAAGGCGAATTATGCAATGACTGGAGAAGAGTCACACGAACGTGTGGAGGTCTCAGTTGCAGAGCTAGAGGAGCCGAGGCAGCTAAAGAAGAGAGTTGAAAATTTAGGAAACAAAGACGAAAGGACTGTGATTGTATCCATTGCTTCTGCTAATCTGGCTCACTCAAATCCAGGTAAATGGATTATAGATTCGGGTGCATCAACACATGTTACAGGTATGTTGGATGAATTTAAATCATATACTCTATTCTCACCCATATACATGGAAACTATCCAAATGGCTGATGGAACATCTCAACCCATTAAAGGTGTTGGTGTTGTCTAATATAGTCCCTCCATTACACTACCATCAGTTTTACATGTTCCGTCATTTCCAGTCAATTTGCTCTCAATAAGTTTATTGGTTGATCATTTGGATTGCCGGGTTATATTTGATCGAGAAACTTGTTTTGTCCAGGAGAGACAGAATGGCAGAAAGCTTGGGACCGGTGTCAGGAGTAATGGGTTGTGGTACTTGGATCCAAGGGAGGGAGATGTTGGGCTATGTACTGCTTTGGTGGCGACGTCAAGTGAAGAGGAGGCTAGGGTGATGCTTATGCATTGTCGGTTGGGTCATATATCTTTTGAAACTATAAGTAAGGTATTTCCTGATGTAATGAACAAAGTGGACAGGAGTAAACTAATGTGCGATGCATGTGAATTTGGAAAGCACATTAGATCCTCATATGTGAGCAAGGGACTCCGCAGTGTCTCCCTTTGTACTTGTGCACTCTGATGTATGGACATCTCCTGTTGTCTCTGCTAGTAGCATAAAATATTTTGTTACTTTTATTGATCGTTACACTCGTATGACTTGATTTATATTATGACACACAAAACAGAGGTACTAAAATGCTTCCAAGACTTCTATGCGTATGTCAAGAATCAATTCAATACCCATGTCCAGATTATAAGAACAGATAATGGAATAGAGTATGTGAATAAGGAGTTTGATACCTTCTTATCAGCCGAAAGAATCTTACATCTAACCTTATGTCCAGATACACCCCCTCAGAATAAAGTGGCTGAAAGGAAAAATTGTCATCTCTTGGAGGTAGCCCGGTCACTCATGTATACTATGAATGTGCCTAAATTTCTATGGAGTGAAGCAGTTATGACTGCAACATATCTCATCAATCGTATGCCATCAAGAATATTTGGAATGAAGACTCCATGTGATATGTTGAAAGGGAAAAATGAGTTCATCGTCCTTCCAAAAGTATTTGGATGTACATGCTTCGTTCAAGATCACAGACCCTCGGTAGGAAAGCTAGATCCTCAGGTTGTTAAGTGTATCTTCCTGAGATATTCTTCTGGACAGAAGGGATATAAGTATTGGAGCCTTTCTGAACGACGCACGTTTGTATGGATGTGACTTTCAGGGAGTCAGAGCCCTTCTATAGAGAGAGAACTTATTTGAGTTCTCTGTTTGACCTCGACTCTCCTAGCATGGGTGATGCTAGTCGAGAGGGGGAGTTTGAAGCCTCGAGGATTGAGGAAGGTGAGCAACCGAGGGTTGTGGTTAGTTCAATTCCATGTCCTATGGGTGGAGATAGGTGGAAAAGGGTCAATGAGGAGGAAAATCTAAGGGTGTATTCAAGGAGGCAAGAAGAAGATGTTCCAAAGAAGAAGTAGGCGCATTTGCGAGGAGCAACAACAAAGCAGAATCCAATAATTTGTTGAAGGTGCTGACTTATATCTATATGATGATGAGCCATGTGCTACAGATGATTCGATGGATCTGTTTATTGCCTTGAGGCGAAGGAACCACGAGTTGGGGCAGGGAAACCTCCTCTAAGGTATGGCTTCGAGTATGATATAGCGAACTATGTGTCATATGAATCTCTATCACCGGAGTACAAAGCCTTTATTACTTCACTACAGTTTGTAGTAGTTCCAACTGATTGGAGAGCCGCGAAGCAAGACTCCAAGTGGCACGAGGCTATGTTGGAGGAACTGGCAGCTCTAGAGAAGAATAAGACTTGGGAGCTTGTACCCCTCCTAATGGGGAAGAAGGTAGTTAATTGCAAGTGGGTCTGCACTGTGAAGCAAGACCCAATTGGAAAGATTGAAAGATGCAAAGGGTTATAGTTAGACCTATGGGATTGGCTATGATGAGATCTTTGCACCGGTGGCAAAAATGAGTACAGTGAGAACGTTGATATCCTGTGCAGCAAATCGTAATTGGCCTTTATATCAACTTGATGTGAAGAATGCATTCTTACATGGTGATCTTCAGGAGGAGATTTACATGGAGATTCCACCTGGTTGTGGTACATCTCAGATTAAGGGTAAAGTCTGTAGGTTGAGGAAGTCATTGTATGGGCTTAAACAATCTCCACGAGTATGGTTTGATCGATTTCATCATGCTATTTGTGGTATGGGCTATAGACAGTGTAATGGGGATCACACTTTGTTCTATCGTTACTCAGAGGGTCACACCACAATCCTTGCGGTATATGTGGATGACATTGTCATTACAGGAGATGATACTGTTGAGATGTCGCGATTGAAGCAGAGACTGAGTAAGGAGTTTAAGGTTAAGAATCTAAGCCAGCTGAGGTATTTCTTGGGCATTGAAATCGCGAGGGGATAGTTCTCTCATAGCGGAAGTATGTCTTGGATCTTCTCTGTGATACGGGAATGCTTGGATGCCGAGCTGCAATGACCCCAGTTGATCAAGACCATAAACTACGTGCTCAGTCAGGAGATCCAGTTGATAAGGAGAGCTACCAGAGGCTTGTTGGTCATCTTATTTACTTGTGTCACACAAGGCCTTACATCTCCTATACAGTAAGCGTTGTGAGCCGCTATATGTATGACCCTAGAAGTGGACATCTAGAAGCAACTCATCGAATCCTACGATATTTAAAGGGAAGTCCTGGAAAAGGCCTATGGTTCAAAAGGAATGATCACCTGGACGTTGATGGCTATTGTGATGCTGATTGGGCTAACTGCCTTGATGATAAGAGATCAACATCAGGGTATTGTATCTTTGGTGGGGGGGGGGAGGAATTTAGTATCTTGGAGGAGCAAGAAACAATCGTGGTGTCCAATCAACAGCCGTGGCAGAATATAGATACATGGCAATATGCTTGTGTGAAATGCTATGGATGAGAGGACTCCTATCGGAGTTGAGGTTACTAACAGGTAGACCATTAAAGCTTTGGTGTGACAACCAGTCAGTAATCAACATTGCAAATAATCCAGTTCAGCACGACCGAACGAAACATATAGAGATGGATCGGTTCTTCATTAAAAAGAGACTTGATGAGGGTACTTTGAAGTTGAGTCATGTAACCTCCAGATAACAAATAGCCGATTGTCTAACAAAGAGGTTAGAAACCCAGGAGTGTTTGTCGGCATGTAACAAGATGGGGATGGTAGATATTTATCGCCCATCTTAAGGGAAGTATTGAGTATATGGGCTTTATGCCGAGTGGCCCATGTAATATGTATGTATATACCAAGTAAGCAATAGTGAAAATACAAGAAAAATACATTCACAAAACAACAGTAGAACAATGGTTTAGTACCAGATAAAAACTGCACATTTAGCTGTATATTTTTACGTGGATGACGTGATCGGTTTGTACTTAGCAGTTGCATCCTTTGACAATTCTTTATTTTCCATTAAAAAAAAACTCCTTTTCCTCGGTATGTGTTAAGTAGACTAAGTGAGGGTCTACTTTATCATTATGGCACTCACATGACTCTTTTGTGCTAATGCTAGGATATATTATTTGGTGTTCAAAGGCGTTAATCATGCAGCCCTGGAGTGCCTCGGATAGGGTTCATCATTTGTTATTAGGGAAAGCTCCCCCCTGCACATGGCTCGTGTTCTTGCAAGCGGACAGGAAATCTTGCTGTTGATACGGTAGTTAACCTATAAGTTTAATCATCATTGCCACAATTGCTGCTAGTTCCATTCAGATGAATCTGAAACCTGCATCTCATTCTTTTTTTCCCTAACCAGTTCAGTATGCTAGGACCTTGTTTAATACTTTATCTGTACTGCATGTAGCAATTATATATAGCTACCTCTCAGGCAACTTGCGGTTGCGCAGTCTTCGTACTAAGATGTGCTCTTACACCAAATTAGGTGACCTCACCTAGGTAACACAGGCTTTTACTCTAGATTCTTGAGGTACTTTGTTTTAGCTTTGGTGTGTTTCACAAGTGGACACGGGGGCAAATCTTTTTACAGCTAGCTACAGCTTGACCTTAATTAAGAGCTGATAGCACCACGTCAGTTTAGTTAGGTCAAGTTTCTCCAGGCATCTACTACTTTGAATTATTGACCGGCCAGAACAATAACCTGTGGTTAGCGTCGTACAAGCCTTTCTAACATAGGCAACAAAAGCAGGAGACAGATCTCCATTTTTTTTTTTTGATACGTGCTATGGGGAATCTTGCTGATTATTGGAGCATAGTGGCCTTTTGTGTCTGAACCCGCCTCTTAGACCATCAACTTAGCCAGCCCTTTTCTTTGTATCCTATTAAGGGCAAATTGAGCCCACTTGCATACTAAACTTTTGCTGAGCTTTTCCTTCCCGAGGGAACAAAAAGGTGGAGACCGGCAATTAATAGACTAGTAAAAGATCAGGACATGAAAATCCCCAGGTGTCGGTATCGCTTGTGGCACATCAGTTCTTTAATGGTCCCTGGGCATCTATGAATTTTTCGCCATAACACATTACTACTAGTACATTACCACCTTACATTGTTTAGATTAGGTGAAATGCATTGCACATTCACTCATTGTTTACCCTTATTGGTGACGAATTGATTGCATGAAGTAAAAGCATTGAGCCAATTGATTGCATGAGGTGTAGTAGAACAGTAGAAGACGGGATACTGGAGAGAGGGAGAGAACAAAATCCCCATGGGGATATTACTTTGTTTCTTCAGGGGGCAGGAGAGGATACATCAACTTCATAGCTTGTTCTTGGACCCACTACATACAGATGACACATACATACTTGCAAACATGCTCTTTTGTTTTTCATGTGTGTCACCATCCCTCTCTCTCCCTCTCCTTTTCAACCTGATGTTTCCTGAAACCTCCCACCTGTTGCAAGGGCCCCCGCGTACTGTAAGTAGGGTTTCTGGAAGACAAGAAAAAAAAACCCAGAAAAAGGGCACTCTGGGGATGGAAGGAAGATTGCCCGGGAAACAAGGGATCTCCCCACTTCCTTCCTTTTCCTTCCACAGGTCAATTCAAACCTGTCCACTTAGTGCATAGTAGTAGTAGGCTGCTAGTAACTAGTTTCACTGTTGGTTGTTAGGATTCTGCAAGCATGGCCTCAGATCTCCTCACCACCTTATGAACTGCCCCTGTTGTGAAAAACAGAGATTCATTAATTCTGATACGTATTGATGATGTATCTAATTAACTTGATTTCTACTAGCCCATTGCAATTGAACTCGGTGATGTTTAAAGTACTAACCAGTAATTTGGCACTGTGGACACTGCAGCGTAGGGGTTCTGGTGCATGTAGCCGTACATTGCCGTTGGCTCTGCCCCCGGTTCCGGACCGCAGTCGAGGTTCACGCCGAACAGCCTGAGCCGCCTCGACGGCGGCGCCGACGCTGCGCTGCTGCTGTTGGTGTGCGCCTGCGAGTCTCCTGCAATTGTTCACCGAAAATGGTGTAAGCGGTATGAACTTTTTACCACCCTCTGGCCTCTACTGGTTATGTTGCTTGTTATCGCTGTTTTGTTCTTGAGTGCTATACCTGCGTGTAGTATGTCGCTGTGATCTTGGTCCACCGAGCGACGATAGGCATAGGAGTTGGCAGGGCTGGTAGGGTATGACCCCGACGTACTGTAACACATTGGGCTCCAAGGCTGCTGCTCCCCGCTATTCAGCGTGGGCGGCGAAACACGCACCGCCGGTGGCGGCGCCACCGCTGCTGGCGCGCTCTCGCCACGGCGCCTCCAGCCGATGAACAGCCGGTCGCCGGTGCCGAGGCCGCGCACCCTCTCAAAGTGCACGACATCGCCGGCGTCAAGGTGCTTCTCCTTGACGTACCGGCTCCAGCCCTTGGTGAGCACGTAGCTCTGGCTGCTCGTCCAGTAGGAGTACCGGAACCGCCACGGCTTACCGGCCTCGTCTTCGAAGGACAGGAGCAGGCCCTTCTCGTCGGAGTCGCCGCTGAGAGGGAAGTACCTCTCTGCATGCTGCTTGGGGATCACCAGCCTGTTGAGCTTGCCCACATCACTGGGTGTCAGGGACTTCTCAAACAGGTGCTCCCTCTCGTAGTGGTGGTGGTAGTGTAGGTTCGTGTACATGGCTGCCCCCCATGGCCAGGCTTGCGGGTGTCCCTGGGAGAGAGGGTGCATGGCCATTGTTATTCTGGAGGAAAGCTTGAGGTGAAACAAAGATGTGTGTTAGGTTCTTGTCTGTGGCAAAAGTTGGGTAGTGGAGGAGACGAGAGGAGAGGAGAGGCAGTGATGATAGTGTGTTGTGTAGAGAACCATGCATATGTCATGGCTAGGCATTTATAGCCTCCCAAGTAGTAGAACTTTAGACGGTTTGGGGTGTCTACATATAATGTATCGAGATTTCTCTGGTACACGAGGACTTGGTGCATTTTATCTTGAAGAGGGGAGTATTTTAACCTAGGTAGACAGGAAGAATCAAAGTGAAGGGCTTCAAAGGTGCTAAGGTTAGAATATATAGTTTCAGTGTGGCTGATGAGGAATGATCAGGTGGTGGTACTTAAAAGTTGGTGCCTGGCCATTGTGGCCTAATCACAGCCATCCAGGAGGTGCAGTGGAGTAGGCCCTACCATTGCTTTCCATGTGCGAGGGTGGTTGGGGCCTATGTATGACCACTGTCCTTAACTCCACATTTTAGCCTGTAGAGGTCCAGGTTCCTGGTGTTGCAGGGCATTCAATTTCTATTTGGCTTTGGGACGGTGCAAGAAAGTCCTGGTTAGCAACTCAATTTCGAATAAGAGTCTACTCTATCCCAATCCCACTGTGCATTTGGAACTCAAGTTTGTAACTTGTGGAGACATGGAGTTCCCTAGGGATAGATTAACTGAAAGAGATGGATTCATAGATTGGTAGCAGTTTATACCTGTGGTCCACTTGGAATAGCTGGTAGGCAATTACTTGTTCAGGGTAGTGTGGTCTTGTGAGATGTGACATTTGAGGCGTATGGGCTGTGTGCTCTAATTATCATGCACTATCATGTACTAGCACCAGCCATTTTTTTTAAATCTCAGATTCAACACAATCAAGGGTTTTGTCAGGCCTGTCTTATTGAATGTATGGCTGACCACCTCTTAGAGGACAAGACTTCCAAGTAACAAGCTGGTTTTGGTTGGATTCTTACATAATGAATTGAATTGTCTGTAAGATATTATTTCCATTGAAACCTTTGGCTAGGACAACCTGCCCTGGTCAGGACACTGGGGGGTGTCAAGAGGGAGCTTGCGTGGGAGTAAAGCGATTGGCCATTACTCTGCTCCTTGTGTTAGATGACCTTTGGAGATTAGTGATTCTTTAACACGCATTAGGCATTTGGGGAGCACCTCTTGTTGTTGGAGGATTGGAATACAGAACATAAGATGATCTGTTCGTTATATTTTTAATGACAGATCTGTATCAGATTCCGTTAAATATTAAGGATAAAAATCAGTAATGTCGCTTTGCTTGCTTCTTCGGAGACAAGTATTCCATCACATGGTTTTGAAGTAAGTGGTACATGGTTAGATACATTGTGTGCTCACTAATGTATGCTTATGTTCAGTATTATTCAGTTTGTCAGCCTTTGGAGAAACCAGAGGGGCCAAGAGGGGGCGTTGTTATTGTCAGTACGTACTGTCCAGAATCCAATCATAACGGTGATTTAACGGATCTCACAAATAATCGCTCCGTTGAAGTCATCACTTGCTTCTTAATTTCTAACATTAGATCACTTAACCAGATACGGTTAAATCACAAATTATCGTTTCTTCTGCCCTCACCTATCGTTAACTAGCGCCAGGAAAATGGGAATATGTGATTATTATCTCACGTGGCCTTGGCATTACCTGTCCTGCCTTGCTGTTGCTGGGGCTCCAAGTTCCCAAACGCCAAAATATTCTAACATTGAAATGGGAAATAGGATCACGATTGGACCTACGCAGAGATCCCCCTTCTCCAATTTCCAACAAGTTCATGAATGAGATGATATGCAGATTTGTCCCCAAGTCCCTTCCCCCTACTGCGTGTACAACTCCTGGTCCTCGGTAGTTTCTCTATTTCCTACTAATCCCTATAAATTATTCTGTTCTTGTTTTCGGGTCTGTCTACACAGAATTTGCATGTTTTCTCTGTAAAAAACTGTCACATTCTGAAAGTTCATTTACAACTCTATTATACATAAATTATTTATGTAATTTTGTTCTTAATCACTGTAATTATTCTTGAAAGTCTTAATAACTCATATTGCCATCACATGATTCAAAATCTCACATGTACTTTGAGCGGTTGAGCAAAAACAAAGACAAAAAAAATACAACTCCATTATACATAAATCACAGTAAATTATTTATGTAATTTTGGTTCTTGGTCACTGTAATTATTCTTGAAAGTCTTAATAACTCATATTTCCATCACATGATTCAAAATATCACATGTACTTTGAGAGGTTGAGCTACAAAGACAAAAAAAAAAATATACCAACAAAATACGGTAATGTGGTGAACCTGTTATGTTCTTCATATGTACTTTGAGAGGTTAAGTAAAAATAAAGACAAAAAATAAAATTATATACCTACAAAATACGACAATGTGGTCAACCTGTTATGTTCCGTGGTGAGAGAGCTCGGCGCCGACCATCCGGACCTGGATGCGACCAAGGTCTCCCTTGGCGTCCTCGGCGCCATCTCTTAGGTACGTATGGGCATACGGGCTACAAAAATGTCTTTGCACTTCGTACTCGTTGGTCGAGGCGGTTGTACCTGTACAGCTCGTTGCTTTGGATCCATCCATCCATCGATCCATACGTGTATATATGTACTGTGAAATATTAAGATGAATGAACAATACATCAATAACACGAATCTTATAGCACATCTAACAAACAGAAAAGTTACAATTTTTTCATCAAAAAACTGTCGGAAGTTAAGTAGCAATTCTCCTTGTTTTCTCTGTGCATGTACATAGAGATATGCAATAAAGATCACTAGCTACATGTACTGCAAATGAGTATATATACTTTACTGCATACATATATACTTTGATTAACCTACAAGTCTACGCTTAGCATCTCTTGGACTACGAAAACATGCATGAACTTCAAGTTGGTCGTTTTGTATGGAATCTTGTCAAGAAAAGTGATGAAAGGTTACTGGATTGCAACTCCATGCAAATGATGGGTCCTAATGTGCAAAAGTTGAATGGTTCTTGTACTAGAGTTTCTGCCTATAGTGATGCATGTATCGAGTGAAATAACTCTTGAAAAACAGGGAAGAACTTTAGTTACAGAGTTTTACTTCGTCATGCAAAACTCAATGGAAGGATTCCCGTGAAAATTTTGAAATAGAAAGAAACACTATGTATAAGAATTCATGATTACGAATTGGATTTGTGATTTTTTGTAAAGAGAAACAGCAACGGAGAGTTGATTGTTGAGTATCTGATCGGTTCAGTTAAACGTATATATGCCTTTATCATTGACAATTGCATGTCGAAACTTTGACCAAGAATCAAGATGCACTAGCAGGAAGCCCGCGCGTTGCCGCGGGGAAAAATAGATTACATGTATGATCTCGGAGTTTCAGAGATGTATGCTACAGTAGCATCATCTACACAAAGTATGCTAAAAAATTAGATTGTGAATTCTATTATATACTCTTGCGTGCTGAAAGAGTAGGAAAGAATCAAAGTCAATAGGCTATTTTGCTAATCACAGATGATTATACTGTAATTTTACTACTCTAGACCTGATGAGCTTGTTTCCCATTCAGTTGCTTTGTTCCATCTGTGAGAACAAACATGGTTCATCAGTCACTACTGAATACTGAGAAAATTATATACCAGTGTGTATACGATCAAAATTCTATGATCCTACTACTTGATAAAATAGCCATGTTCAGCGGCAATACCAAGTTTCTCACATGAAGCAAACCACTCGCTTAGGGAAATGCGCTCTCTTCCGCCGATTATAAATACACTATTCTTTAGATCACTGCACAAGTTGTTAAGGACAGAAATCAGTTCACACTTGGAGCTTTGTTGACTGATGACTGGGGCACAAGGGTGCCATCATAGTCCAGAAATACCAGCCTCTTGTTAGCCTTCTTATATCCATACATAAGCCACATTTGGACATCAACTGGAAATATTCAGCACAGTTGCTGGCAGTGACAATTTTGGAAGGCCACCAGTAATTATCAATGTCCAAATTCAGGAAGTTCCTATGAAAAGAGAAAAGTATGGTAAATAAAAACCAAACTACTACTAAAAAGTTATCAAACTACCAGATATATAACACACAAGGGAAAAAAAACTATATTGGGGTTGTAAAAGCTTGGAAAGCTGGGCATACAGAAAGGAGATATGGGTACACTGTACAGCAACTTATCTTTGGTTTTGGATCCAAATTTTTTGCAGTGTAATACAATGCTTACAAAAATTTGAGTTGGCCAAACAAACACGTACTATAACTTGAGGAATGTGTAACATCGACACTCCACTGGTGGCTGCTAAAGAAACAATTCGTTAACCTTGCACCTAAATGGTCTGAAACTTTCAGCAACAAATTCTCATATCCTTTGCACCTTAAAGGAGAGAAGTTATTTCTGGAATTATTCACACAAGGAAAGAGTAAACTTTAAGTATAGAGTATCGGAAAGGAAGCGAGAGATACTTAAAATGTAAACAGGATGGAGAATAAGGGTTTGATCGCTTGTTATCAAAATAATGAAATACACACCTTATAAGTTTGACTCATTGCTGTCTTCCATGTTTCCCCCGTGTAGCAGTTCACCTGAGTGGCGCACAAGGAGGCATAGCTTTTGATGCATTTCAACCATACGAAATTCTAGGCAAAAACTTGGGAGAATCTCTTAAAAAATTTAAGTTTGGATCAAGATGCTTTTTTGTAGAACACTAACAAAAGCCATGTCTCCTGTTCTTTAGTGAACTTTTTCAGTTTATTCTTGATCGACCTTTCCGATTGCCTCAAGTATAGATGAATATGTAATAAGGTCATACTCAAATCTCAATGCATTCATATCTTTCATCAGTTTAGCTGCCTCCTCAAACATGCCAACATGACTCAAAGCACCAAGAACAGTATTATATGACACAACATCTGGTTTTATTGGAGAACGCTTCATGTTAGAAAGCATCTCCATTGCACGATGAGGGCCTCCTGTTTTCACCAGTCCATTCAGGATAATATTGTATGAATTAATATCAGGAATACACCCATGCTCTTGCATCCTCCTCACAAAGTATGCTAAAAAAATTAGATTGTGAATTCTATTATATACTCTTGTGTGCTGAAAGAGTAGGAAAGAATCAAAGTCAATAGGCTATTTTGCTAACCACAGATGATTATGCTGTAGTTCTACTACTCTAGACCTGATGAGCTTGTTTCCTATTCAGCTGCTTTGTTCCATCTGTGAGAACAAACATGGTTCATCAGTCACTACTGAATACTGAGAAAATTACATACTGGTGTGTATACAATCAAAATTCTATGATCCTACTACCTGATAAAATAGCCATGTTCAGTGACAATACCAAGCTTCTCACATGAAGCAAACCACTCGCTTAGGGAAGTGCGCACTCTTCCATTGACTATAAATACACTATTCTTGAGATCATTGTACAAGTTGTTAGGGGTAAATCGATTCGCACTTGGAGCTTTGTTGATGATGATTGGGGCACAAGGGTGCCATCATAGTCCAGAAATACCAGCCTCCTGTTAGCCTTCTTATAAGAAGAAGCAAAGTGTTCTAAAGAAAGTCTTCTAAATCCAGGAGAAAGAAGTATAACTCTAAAACTCAAGCCAAACCCAGTGGTCCAACACCTTCGTCTGTGGTGATCCTTGCAAGCTCTGTCTAGATCTTGGGCAAAGGGGTGTGCCCAGTAGGCAACGTCATGAGAACTAACATAGCAATCATGGTTATTAAGTCGTCGACTAGTCGACAAGTCGGTGGAGCTAGGGCGACTGGGTCCAGCGACTCGACTTGCCAGGTTCCCAGCTCACCGCCACCGCCCATCGTCGCCCTCGGCCGTAGCTCCCAGCCGGCGCCGCCCTTCCTCTCCCTCAGCGGGAGCTGAAGCTCCTAGCTCACTGACGGTAGAGATGGAGGCGACGTGGATCCGGCGTCGAGGAGGTGGATGCGAGCTCGATGTCGCCGGAGATCGTCACCTCCCAACGCCCTTCGTCTCCCTCGGTGGGAGCGGAAGCTCCCAGCCCGCCGCCGACGGAGATGGAGGTGACGTGGATCTGGCGTCGAGGATGTGGAGGCTAGCTCGATGTGGTAGGCGGCGAGTTCCCTGCCGCCGCCGCCATCCCCATCGCCATCACCTCCTCTGCTCCTGCTCCCTCTCCCTCTCCCTCTCCATCTCCCCTGCCGCCCGTGCGTGTGTCTTTGTCTGCTTTGGCCGTGTGTGGGTGTGTCTTTGGGGCTGCTTGGTGTGTGTGGTGTGGTGCGTTGTGCTCTTGTCTTTGTGAGTGTGTGGTTGTGGTGTCTTTGTGCTCTTGTGTTGTGCGTGTGTGATGTTACGTGTTGTCTTGTTGTGTGTGGTGTGTTTTTGGTGTGTGGGTCTTGTGTGGTGTGGTGTGTGTTGTAATGTGTGTGTACTGTGTGTACTATATAAACAGTACATTTCGATTAGTCAGCGACTAGTCGGCCAACTAGATGACTAGTCGGTCACTAGGAGGGTAGTGTCGACTTATCGACTTAATAACCTTGATAGCGATAATGCTTGTCATGCCACAGCTTCTTCTCAGATTGTGTTGAATCTGTTGCATGATATAATGCATCAGCCACATCTTCAACACTCCAAGGATTTACCCTGAAAGCATCACTAAGAGATGGGGAGCAACCAACAAACTCAGACACAATCAGTGTGCTTGTGTGAATTGAGCCCTTACCGATACCTCTGAGGTTATCGATCTCCTCATTTTTTTTTTGACTTAAAACAGTAGGGCGAGCCCTTCTGTATATCGATCTCCTCATTTCCCTACATGCTCTCATCACACATGTCCTTAGACTAACATTCAACAACACAAATACGCATGCCATAATTCTGTCCTATTTTTTAGCAACAGTTATGACTAATAAGCACGTGGAAAACATGTTTAAGAAGTAGATTTTGTAGAAGAACCAATGGAATTTGAAGTTAAAAAGAGGCACCTGAAGCTCCGTTATGTGTTGTCTTAACCTCTCTGGCAATGCACTGCAGTAAGATTATAAAGCTGAAATCAAGCATGCTAAAAATAAAACAAAGGGCAAGAAAAGAGCACGAGAATGGATAGGGGAGTGTACACAATTGTTGTAGTCCGGGGGAACAGGTTTCCATAGTGATCTACCAAGCTTAGAAAGCGATGCGTCTCTGTACATCATTGCATGTCCAACTAATGTGCCACTCTGACAAATTTCAATTGCATGTCCAATTAATGTGTCACTAAGTAAAAAGGCGCTGTAAACGCAACATGTTAATAACTACCAGATCTGCAATGTTCTTTCATGGCGTTGCCACGAGCGATCGATCTAAACGCCTTCATGGATCTTTGGGACAGGCACGGCGCCGCAGGAAGAGATGAGCCCCTATCATTCCCATCAAACATGGATGTCAAGATAATGAAAAAATTGAAGAAAATTGAAGAAAACCCCTGTCATTCCCATCAAACATGGATGTCAAGATAATGAAAAAATTAAGGTGTAGAAAATAGATGCATTTATTCCACTCCACAATGAATGACAAAAATTGAAGAAAACCCCTGTCATTCCCATCAAACATGGATGTCAAGATAATGAAAAAATCGAAGAAAACAGAGTGTTATGCTCCAATTTCATATCCTTGGAACTTTTGGTATAATTTTTTTCTATGCGTACAAATATAAAAATGTCTCTAATAAGAACAACTAGAAATAGAGAACGAAGATGAAAAGAATTTAAATAGACTTGTAGACTAATCTAACTGGTCAGTGAAAATTCGAAGAACACATAATGTTATCGCAGACCCGAGGAGCTGGTACCGCAAGGGAAAAAATGCAAACAAAATACAAAAAAAAAAAACTACACAATAAACAAATTTCGTAGAAGTATTTGAGGATCTCCACAATAAACAAAATCCGCAGAAGTACTTGAGGCATAACAATCTTGTGACTAAAGAAGGTAAGTTAATGCCATCTTTCCCAAATCACTCGGTTTATCTCCATATAGAGGAACCTATAATCACAGCCCAACTATATCTAAACATACCCTGAAGAGGTGGTTAGCTCACTCATTTACAACAAGGGCTGTAGTCCAACGCCATTATAAGTAAAATTAACACAACAGATCAGATTCATTTATGCAGCAATATATTTCACAATCAACTGCAACCTGTGATGCTAGAAGCTACCATAGAAAACTAACATATTCCTGATTGTCAACTCCATAGAAAGCATATTCTTGTTGGCCACTTTTGAGTGATATATTGTAATGATTTATTCAGCTCGTGTTGCAGAATATTCATTTTTTTTCGAGCATGCAGTTCTAGCAGGCACAGGATAATGATTACAAAATTGTATATACCTAGAAAGATGAACTTTAATCAGAACAAACAAAATAAAGTTGCCCTTATGGACCCTGTAGGAAAATCAAGAAACAATAGGTGCAAGATCAACTATGAACAAAGGATACTGGTTTATGAGCTGAGCATAAGCTGTCAATTGGTGCAGAAAAGATTGAAACTCACTCTGGTGATTATCGATCCAACAACCCGGGGGCGGCGCAGGACGATGGCGTGAATCTTTTTTTTTTGGGGGGTGTAGGGGGAGGGGAGGAGGGAGTGGCGCTATTGAAGGAGGCGGCGGAGGACGGAGAGCAAGGGGATTGGAGCGCTGCCGCCACAGGAGGCATAGGGGGAAGGAGAGGAAGGGACCAGCAGCACTATTGAAGGAGTGCGTCGGAGGAGGGAGAGCAAGGGGACTGGAGGCAGAGGGAGAGGGAGGGGACTGGAGGCGGCAGAGGAGGGAGTGGGAGGGAGTAGCGGCGCTGGTGAAGGAGGGCGGCGGAGGAGGAAGAGCAAGGGAACTGGAGGTGGAGAGGAAACGGAGCAAGCGATGGGGCAGCTGTGTGGGACGGAGCGAGCGAGGAGGCAGGATGAGCGAGACGATGCGGAGCAAGGGCTGGTGGCCTCGCAAGTCGGCGGAGGAGGGAGAGGGAGGGGACTGGAGGCGGCGGAGGAGGGAGAGGGAGGGAGCAGCTGCTTGGTGAAGGAGGCGGCGGGGAAGCTGTCTTGGGACGGAGGCGAAGCAAGGAGGCGGCAGGGGCGGCAGGAGGAGAACATGCGAGAGCAGCTCGGCACGGAGAGCTAAGGCGAGAAGAACCGATGGAAAGGGGATCCCGGAGAACCAACACCGCTGCCGGGGAGGGAGATCAACTGGGCGGCGGTGGAGGGAGAGGGAGGCAGCGCCGATGGTGGTGGAGAGGGGCGTATTCTGGTGGCGGTGCAGAAAAGGAGCTAGAGAAAGAAAGCGAGAAGCTTCTCGCACCTAGGGTGGCCTGGCGAAGGTCACACGACGCGTCCCACACGGGCAGGCTCTTCGGAGCGACGTGGCGCGCGCGAGGCCGCTTCTTCCCACCGAGCGCACCGGTGAAATCGGACAGACAAGAGCGTTTGCGGGTGCGATTGGATGGTCAGGATTTTCGGGGTGACGTGTCCGGGTGAGGAAGCTCCCTTTCCGCCCTCTTTTATATATAAAGATTCTAGTATATTTTAGTTGGCTTAGAAGTGTATATTTGTTGAAGAGTGGCAAAGTGCACCAGGTCGTAACTACATTGGAACCCATTTCATTGCTGCATCGGGATAATGCATGCATGTACTGGTTGTGAATTGTGCCCAAGTGTACCATATTTAAACATGACCATGAGGAGGTAGCCACGCAGCAGGTTCTTTTCATAACTCAATCATGCATCTCACCTGCCCAATCTTTTGATAATGCAAGCTTGGTTTTTTCCATGCACATGAACGAATTGGTATCTTATGGAATTGAATATGAGAGAACTCGAGATAAGGGGACACATGCTAATGCCCCTCATTATGTTATTCTTGTGGCTCTGTTCCTTTCCGTGAGGCCACGTATGTTTTGCCAGGTTCATGCAGATGTAGGACAGAGCCTTGAGCGGCATGATGGACGTGGGAAGCATATGTAGCACGTCTTTAGGATGGTATTAGTTTAAGATGTACGAGCTTTGAAGTATTTGTACGGTGGCCTGTCTCTGGTTCTTGTATACTAACGCTCAGTATGATCTGTGATGTCTATTCTACGGGTCTTACGGCAAATACACACGTCCTAAACTCCTACTAATTCAGGTTTTTTCTGGCCTTGCTTGGTTTCTCACTGGCATTGTTGCTCGCCTTTGGTCAGTTCTCACTAGCATTGTTTAACTCATGGTGTAAGATTTCACAGGTTAACTGAATACTTGATGTTTGGGACCATGTGTAGAACTACTAGTATTATCTTGCAGTTGTTTATGTAACACTGCCTAAATTTCTGTACCAAGTGCAAGTTAAATTTGTGATAGGAAAAAGCCTATTTTTCAACCCTCAACTATCGTCCGAGTCCGATTTTCATCCTCAACTCTAAAACCATCTAAAACGCAACCTCTAACCCTCAAAACTGTTCTTTTTTTTCACCCTTCCCACCTCCGGCTTTCCGTTGATGTGGAGGCAATTTTTGCTGGTATGGCGGTGGTTTTTGCTGAGTAGGATGGGACCCACATATCAGTCCTACTTTTCCCTTCCTCCTTTTCCTCTCTCTCTCTCCCCTCTCCATGCCTCCACAACGCCGCCTCGTCCCTCCTTGTCCACAGCGCCGTCCCCCCCCCACCCCCCTCCATGCCTCCACTGCGTCGCCTTGTCCTCCCCCTCTCCATGCCTCCACCGTGCCATCCACCACCGCCTCCCCCCTCCCTCTCCATGCCTTCCGTGAGCCGCCCTTGCCTCCTCCTTCCTCCTCTCCATGCCTCCGCAGCGTCGCCCCCTGCCGCCTCCTCCTACCCCGTCTCCATGCCTCCACCACTATGTGCTCTCCTCCTTCGGGTGCTCCGCCTCCTACCAGGTGAGCCCTAGCGACGCTGACGATGCGGTGCCCCTCCCCACGATCGTCTTCTTCCATGGCGGCGGGTTCGCTTCAAGTTGCTTCCTCACTAGGGACAGCGCCGACGACAACATCGCCCACCACGTCGCTCGTCGCTACGCTGCGAGCGCCTCCAACCCTTCTTCGGCGCCGACCCACAGGCTCCTCCTACCCTTCTTTGCCACTACGCAACATGTGGCGCGTGTTCCTTTCGCTTGGTGTGGATCAGTCCCACGAGGCCGCCGTTAGTGTCGACTCCTGCTGGTGCTAGTTGCCATCGAATCAGAGAAGAGAGAGGAAGAAGGGGAAGTGACTGACATGTGGGCCCTCACCATTTTTTTTTATTTTCTGATTTGTTAGATGATGTGGCACACACGTGGCAGTCACGTGGCATAAAACAGGGTGGGAAGAGGTGAAGGGGACAAAGTAGACGGTTTTAAGAGTTGGATGTTGCATTTTAGACGGCTCTAGAGTTAGAGGTTGAAAATTAGACTCAAAGGAGAGTTGAAGGTTGAGAAACAGACATTTTCCTTTATAATATTTTGAACAGATCTTTGCGTGTGGTGTGGGAGTGCGTAAAGGAGAGGTGCAGATGATCTCTATATTGGAGCTTTTCTTGCGCACTGAAGACTGACGTGATAGAGAAGGCCAGGTGGAGATGATGGGGAGAGAAAAACTGGTATGTTTTCAGATGCCTTTTTACCCTCGCAGGGCCTGCATGCTGTCATGTTAGTACTCACTTTCTGTCAGCATAAAGATGTCTTTAGTGAAGGGAGACAAAGTGGAAGCAAGGGCTCCTGATTACCACGAGAGGGAGAGAGAGAACCTAAAAAGGATGAACATACTGAATGTAGTGAGGTGAGGTGTTCCCCTTCCCCATATGCGAAGGGGTCGATCTAAAAAATATAACACAGTCATAAAGTGAGGATAGTGAAGAGTAGCTGTAACAATAGTGCTGTAATTGCATTAGAAGGAGAAGCACACCAAATAAAGTGAGGATAGTGAAGATTAGCTGTAACAATAGTGCTGTAATTGCATTAGAAGGAGAAGCACACCAAAGGAATTTCAACCCATGCATTTCTATGCATCGTATTAGGGAAGTAAGTTTTTGCTTTTGCCACTAAGCGGTTGACAGGTGGAGTCAACTGCTGTCTCATTGACAGGTGGAGTCTAGGACTGCATGTCAGTGTGAGTGCTCGGTGGTAAAAACGAACTTAACTCCGGATTAACGGTAACAGCAAAAGTTGCCCTTAGGGTATAGCCTGAATCCCAACATGCTATCTATATGGCGCAACCATAGGAAGACCTCAGTTTCCTTTCTAGTCTCGATTGCCTCTCTTTCTAATGCAACTGATATGGCGCAGGGAACACGTCTCCACCCAGAGAGTACCTGGGGAGAGTGGAGTGATGAGCTGAGCATCCTGAAAAAGCACCCAATATTGCTGTAGCAGTACCAAGAAGAGTCAGCTGCTCGTCCTCCACGAACCTGGTGCAAGTAAGCAGGAAAGAACACCCGCAGATCGTTCGCACAGTGCACTTCTTGTCACGGTGCTAATCAATTATCACTCTCTCACAGGCAACAACAGGAGAGCCAACACGCACAGCGCGAGCGAGCGAGACCGAGCGTAACGTAAGGCAGGTGCCATGCCAGCGCCAGCCCAGTGCACGCTGCAACCGCAACAGCAGCAGCAGCAGCAGCAGATGGTCCTTTCTCTTGGCATGCACAAGCTCGGCTTGGTCCCCGCCGCCCCGGCTGCCATTGTTAGGCGCGACGCATGCTGTGCTGTGCTGTGCTGTGCTTTGCTCGCTCCATCTGCTGGGCCGATCGGTCGGCCCCGCCGCGCCGGTGACGCGTGTCGCGCGCTGGGGGCAGGGTCCCCTGCTCCTCCTCCTCCGGCCTCCAGGTCCAGGCGCGCATCGCGCGCAGGCGAGGTCCCGAGCCTCTATGTACACTGCTAATGTGGACCTCGCGATCACGTACGGTCGCTTAGCTCGGGGGCAACCAGAGGAAGACGCCATGAAGTTTCTGGGCTGGTACGGCGATCACCAGTGCACCGAGCTACCATGGTGGAGACGGAACTGTCGAAATCTTCTCCCCTTACCTGCAACTAAGGAGGTACGCCTCTCTAGACTGGCTTCTGATTGCCAGATGACAAACACAAACACCCAAACTAAAGTAGTGTGATCGATGATGCAATGATAATTTGGTATGTGGGTATCACCGTATCAGGGTGGGTATATACATATCCATCTTTCCAAACCTGCACTGTGACCATAAGCCGACTTGTTTTTCCTCCACTGGCCGGCGTGCATGGTGCATGAATAATGATGATGATGATACACAGCTAGTTGGATCTTGTCAGATAGATGGGGCATTGTATTTGTGCAGTTGTACTGCTCCTCTGCCTATCTGAAACCTGCAGGCAGACTGTGTGATCGATGGATGATCAACTACTAGTGTACTACTGACTTTCCCTTGAGTCATGTGGTGAGCAAGTGACGCAGATGGTAAGCCAAAAGCGTGCTAATAATTCCCGCCACTTGCAGGACAGGAGGGCCTCCACCAATCAGGTGGCACCTGAACCTCGTGTGCCAACTCGACTGCATGCATTGCCGATGCCGAGTGAGCCATGGCATGGCAGGGATGACGTCACCGGATTTCCCCAGTGGGCCTGTCTGGGCCTTCGCTGATGCAGATCGGCTTGTCAGGCCCGCATGCTATGGGCCCTGGTCCCCTGCCCTGTTCTGTCCTGGGCCTTCGATCTCAGGCACTCACTGCCTGCCACACTGGTATGTATGCGTACATCGCGATCTTATCACTCAATGGAGTCGAGGAAAGGGAAGATTCAGACATCGAGTGAGTGAAAGATGGGATGAGAATGGGGACCCCATGACAGGTGCTGGTGCTCCAATCTCATCTCTCTCTCTCTCTCTCTCTCTCTCTCTCTCTCTCCTTGTAACATCTGCATGCTCTTGGAATGTATTTAAGCGTTCGAAGCATTGATTCTGTCCCAACTGTGGCTTGTCTGCCATAGATCATGGAAACCAATGTGAAGAAAAATAATGCATTTTGTTTAGATCATGGAAAACAAATGAGAAGGAAAAATGCGTTCAGGGCCGGCCCTGTTTGGAAGGCGGGGGTTTTGTAGGAATTTCATAGGAAATGAAACATCCACTCTGACAGGATGTTGGGTTTCCTATGGAATTCGAGAGGGAATGGTGGGTTCCAAATGGGGCCTAGGTGTAGATAATGAAAAAACGTCTGTCGTATACAAGGAAAAATAATAATAACAAATGAGCATGTACGAAGGGAACATACAAGTTATTTTCTGACATTTGTGGTGGGTCTATCTGCTTAATAGGGCATATGCATGTTACAGTGATGATTGAAAGAGTTGGGCCAGATCGGATTGAGCTCAATCAAGGGGCAAGTGGCCCTGGTTCTAGCTACGCAAGTTTTATTGATAACGTGGCTTTGTTGGTTCTGAGAAAAACGCAAAAAAAAAAAAGGTAGAGTTATTAGGCAGTACCGGCTTCACGCGATATGCTGGCACAAATAATGTAGATGGTCAATGTTTTGGTTTAGTATTTGGTGATCGTGTTCATTCTTGTCCCTTTCAAAGAGGCTAATATGCAAAGTGTCTTTTTCTCATGAATCTCACATGCATTGGCTTTTAGGTTACCGGAACGTTCTTCTGCACATTTTCTCCTCCTGATTGGTGGACCTCCATGAAAAGTTTATAGCTCTACTTTGGTTAGATGAGGTGCTTGCATGGTTCAAAAGAGGAAGCATTTTCTTTACTTTGTCATGTTCCTGAACGAAACATAGCTGATCATGTGAAACAGAAGTTTTATTTAATCCATCGATTATAATTTGCCCTATCAGACATCCAATTTTTATGGATCTATTCAGTCCATTAATTAATAATTATAACTTGCCTTCATCTTTCAGTTGCACACATGCGCGTGCGCGCACACACACATATATATCTAAAAAATATGTCACTGCAAATGTTCCGAATCCCTGTTCTACTATTTCAAAGTGATTTCTCCCTCACATGTTACTGCAAAGTTGAAACTATACTATTTTATGCCATTGTTGACTAGTAAAGTCGTGAAGTGGCTGTGCAAATACTATTTTGCCGTTGTTGTCTTCTTCCTCTCCCTCTTCTCACTCTCCTTCAGCCTCCTCTAGCTTATATATATATATATATATGGAGCATCTACTACGTGTGCAATCACCGCCTTGTGATCGACGAATATATATCAGAATGAAAGCAAGAACAGAATCGATCCTATCCCCGTTTATGGCATGGTAATTCAAGCTAGGCCTTCATCATTGTAGTATTGTCTGAGCCGATGTGCTATGTTTCTCATCTCCTTTCCCCGTACTTGTGTAAGCCAATCAGGGTCTTCCTTTGCGGAGAATCTGAGATCTACATGGTGCGCCCCTAAAAATATTTCCATAGGAAAACAAGTCATTTTTTTTATAGAAAGTAGAGTTAAAAAATTTGGAAACAGATTGTAAATTTGTGATGACTGACCTTGTGGCTCAACAAGCACAATGATTCTGTTGGAAATACTCTTCAATGCTCTGCAAAACATGTCCAGAAAACGCAGTCATGTTACTGCTAGTATTTTACTGATTGCTCAAGGACATGCCTGTTGTAGTTTAGGCATAAACTTCAGAGCTCCACAGAAACAGACTACTTCAGAAGTTACAGCTATTTGTAGGATATAGTAATATCTACCTTTGCAATAAGCTCGAGCTCTCTCCCTGTGACTTCTGCTCCAAATCTGAATTTGAGCTGTAAATATTTTTTTGTCTGAATCAAACTGAACTAGTTACCCTCCAGTGCTCCATGGATCTCGGAGTCCATTGAAGAAGATGCTGCTGCTTGCAGACCTTCTCAAAACATTGCCAATGTCGTTGAAACAAAGAAGAAGAAGAAATGAGAAACTATCAGTACTACTCGGGCCACTCTTATTTCGGCCCAATAACTAGTAAGATCCTGCAGCCACACGGCCCAACTGGAATAATACTCACCAAGCCACCGGACTCGGTCTCGATCCGGTACGGCCGGGGCGGCACGCCGGTGGACTCGCGGCAGCCGGCGACGAGCTTCGTGAGGTTGAACGGCTCCGGCGGGGGAGATGCTGCTGTTGCTCACGCCGTAGCTCAGCGGCAGCATCATCTCCGTGCACGCCTGCAAAGATGCAGCAGACGAAGCGCAACACCTACGCACTCGAGTAATCATTTTTTTTAACTGTCCGCCGAAATTGGCGAAATTTTTCGATTTTCGGTTAAACCGGCTTTGCCGCTGTAACATCCCAAAATTCTAATCTTAGAATTAAGTAATATAAATGCATTAGGAAAATTTTCTTTGAATATTTGCATTTAAACTTTGCCTTTTTGAAAATCTTGTGTTAGTTTTAAACGTAAAACTTGAACTACAATTAGGTGCTAAAAAGGAAATAGATAAAACAAAGCAAAGATTTCTAAATGAGAGAATGGTTTCGGGCTATTTATCCTAGGAACTATTAAACAAAATTTCTATATGAAATTTTGTTTAGAAAAAACATTACAACCCCTTAGGAACAGCACCTTGTTTGAATTTTGTAGAAATTCATGTAAGGTGTTAACCTCTGGAAAATTTACTGTAGAAACTACTTGAGCCCAGTAGTCTACACAAAAATTTTCATTAATTTTGGACTTCGTTTGGTTAGTGAATTAAATCGGCAAAGAAATCAGTTGTTAATTCAAAAATCAAAAGCTCGTACTGTTTCTCGGGCTCGAGTGCAAACAGCCTGGTCGAACCATACCAACTCCATAAGTGGGTCGGACCCGGTGATTCTGAGCTGTTGGATTTGAAATCGACCGTCCAGATTAAGTGGGCCGTTCGGACCACCCGAACAGCGCAATTCATCTGGGTCGTTTGTTTCCGATCAGACCGTCGAGATTAGATCAACTCGTACCGCTTCGTCGTGTCGCTGACTGGTGGGCTCCGTGCGTAGGACTCATCGTCCACCTCGTGCTCGGCCGCGCCAACGCACGCCCACGTGTGAGAGCTCCGCTGTGCCCCGGTTTCGCCTCGCCGCCAATGGTTTTGATGCCCCTCAACCACCCACGTCGTTTCATCATTCAATGTCGCGCCCATACCTACCCGCGCCAACTCCTCCCTGCCCGTACAACACCGAGAGCTTCGCCCCTGTTGACCGCCACTGCCTGAGCTCTTCCTCGCCCTACTCCGCCGCTCAGGCTATAAAAACTCACCCCCGAGCTTCGCATTCTCTTTTCCAACTCTGTACGCTCGCTCACTCCACCTCTCGTTCACTCATTCGAGCTCTAGAGCTCGGAGAGTGAAAACCCTAAAACTGTCGTGCGCCATCGCTTTCGTCTCCGGCATCGTGAAGGGTTTCGTGTCGAGTTCTTCGCGTCATATCGCGTTCCATAACACCTTGAGTCTTTCCCCTCACCCAATTTAGCCTTTGATCCATAGGAGCTCCCGATTTGGCCCTTCTTCTTCGTCTCCGACCAGAACGCCGCCTCAAGCCTCGCCGGCGATTCACCGCACCTCAGGCTGATTCACCGTACCTGAAGCATCGCCAATACTCACTGAAGCTTCCCCGACCATCGGACTTCAAGCTCCTCCACCCCATCGTCTTCTCCGTGCACGATCAACGTCGTCGCCGCACCTCACAGTCGACAGCTCACCTCCGACCACCTCAGCACCTCCGCGTCCTTCCGGTATGACCCTGGTAGTCCGTAGAAGCTATTGCACGCGTTAGATTATCACGAGCGTAGCTCATTTGCCTTGTCGCTCATTGTCGTAGTAGCTCCTCCGCTCGTCGCCGGCGCGCCACCACGTGGAGCCACCCCAGGCCACGCCGTCAGTGTCGGTAGGTGCGCAATAGTATGTAGATCCCGTTTTGAGCACCCACTTGCCTCGCCGAGCCCCACATCGCCAGCGAGTAGCGCCGGTGTGTAGCTCGTCATCACGATGTCTAACTATGATCATTAGAACTTAATCAAAGTTTAGTTATCGGTTTAGTTGTAATGAGTCACTGACATGTGGGACCAAGCCGTTAAGTTAACTCAAACCGTTAACTTTGCTTGAGTCTATGACATGCGGGCCCCATGGCTTAAGTGCACAGTGAAAATCCCCATGGACCTGTGCACCCTGCACGTATGGACCACCGGTCTACGCACTGTGCTCGTGGACCTAGCCACTGACAGTAGGCCCCACCTGTTAGTTAAATCGGAAATCCAATGGAAAATGGAAAATATGCTTTCAGTTATAACCAGAATACGCTTTCTTTTCGGGAAAACATAAACTCCATTATAATAGACGCGAAAATACGTTTCCACCGTTAGAAAACATATTTTTCATCTAAACTGGATTTTTCAAACTAATTGGAGTAAAAGCTTAATAACTTTTGCTACAAAACTCCAAATTAAGTGACATTTATCTCTAAATTCGTCTAAAATCATAATCTACCTGAATATGTAAAAATATTTATTTTTGGTTACTGTTTATTTTGGTTGGTTGCTATTTAATTATTTTTCGGCTCTTTTTAGACATCGATTATTCGGGTTATTCTTGCGACGATCAATCAAACATATCTCCAGAACACCAAGAGCAAGGCAAGCACCCCCTTTGATCATATTGATCCCAGTATTTCAATTATTGTACTTTGCTTTGCAAATCCTATTATGCATGCGTGTGTATTTCTTGTATGAAAATGTTATTATCGGAAAATTGGTAGTGTAAATCCTACTTGCTGCATTTATCGCTAAAATATTGATCTCTTACTGTTGTAACCTTTAGAATATGGGTTAGACAATAGATAATGTCAATTGGGGATTTTTTTAGTACGATTGTCGTACAAAAATTGCAAATAGAGCGATAGAAATTCTGAAAATTGATTAAAGGACAATATGTTAATTTGCGAGTTGGGATTATTTTGAAAAATGTCCAGAGGAGTTACCTCTATTATTTTGTATGAAAGTGACATGAAAACTTTAGTCTTTAGATGCGAGCAAGTTATATTGTATTCTGGAAGAGTGAGGATTGCGACTCACTAGTAGATAGGGTGGAGATCTCGCCCGTAGTTGATTAAGGACTGAAGCTAGCAAATCTGGGACTAAGACCTAATTGTACAACTATATGTGCTATTATGGGATGGTCGTAGCTAACTAAGTTATCGAAATCTTAGCCTTGCATGACAGTAGGTAGAAGTAGTGTCCGCATTGCTGAAGGATCGACATGCCGACACAACTGCGAATGCCTCACTTCGACGGGTTTCTATCCGGGCGAAGTGAGGGACTCACTCAACGGGTTTCTATCCGGGTGAGTGAGGCAACTTATTCGATGTGTTACCTTGTTACTATCAGTGTTATTACCATCATCATCTCGACGGATGAGGATAAAGATTCGCAGGGCTAGTGCAAGGTTAGGACTAGATAATGTAAAGGTTGTGTCGTGAACTCTAGGTTGCTTACCTTCGATAGTGAGCAGCGATATAGAGATATTCCAAGAAACTAGGATACCGCGTACTATGGGTAAAGTTGTACACCTCTGCAGAGTGATAAACTATTCGAATAGTCGTGCTCGCGGTCATGAGCATGCTTAGTGCGGCTGGTATGGTGGTAGTTTTTTTTTTTTCCAAACTGTTTTGTCACAAAAAAAATTGGGGTAATGACATGGGGTTTTCCTTTGTTGAGTTAACTGCTATTTCTATGGCTTTGTTGCTATGTCTATAGCGGATTGTCATTTCTATGGCCGATTTACTATTTCTATAGCAGGACTGCCATTTCTATGGTTGAACATAAACTTGTGAGTGACATTTCTATGGCAAAACCTGATTATATTTTTGCTTATAACTGAGTAGGGTTGTGAGTGTTTGTTGTTACTTGTTCAGTTACTTTACTTACTGTCCTGTACTTACTTTTTCATAAACCGCTCTTTGAAATTACCGTTGCAAAGTATTACTTATGAATATTGCAAATAAACTTAGCTTTGAGCAAAAGAACTTGTAGAGTAGAGCCATACTTTTGATAGCCTTGCATTTACTATGATTTTGTGATACACTACAAGTCTTGCTGAGTACACAAGTACTCAATCTTGCTGTTGTTGTTGGTTTAGAATTTGCAGATGAGCCGACCCCCGACGACGAGTTCTTTGCACCTAGCACCGAGGGGTTGGGTGACAGGTCTACTTAGGCCTTGTTTCCTTGTCAGTTGCCTGAGGGATCAGATAGATATGCCGCTGGACTTTTGCTACTATTACTACTACGTTGTTTTCCACTGCGATCTTACTTACTCTGATGACTGCTTTTATTTGGCCGGTCAGCCGTGGTTTGTAATAACTGTTGTAATAACTTAAGTAGATTACCCCTTTTGCTTTACTTTAGATTATGAATGTATGATTGTGATGCCAAATGTTGTGAATGTGTGTGCTAGCCTTTATTTCTGGGCCTAGCACTGTATACACATAAGATCTTTGGGTATTCCATGCCCGGGGGTCTGACAATGCTTGGTATCAGAGCCATACTGACTGTAGGACAAGCCCTAGGTAGAATAGTTAATAGATTAGACTTAGAAATAAAATTTGCAAACTAATTTAACTATAGGAATGGTTCTTAAATCTTAGAAAGGACTGCTAATCTTTTCCCTCTTAGCCTTCTTTTCTCATCTAAAGATTCTTTTGGTCAAATCATCTCATCTTGTTCAAAATAATTCTAGTTTTGAGAGATGGGATGCTCTCTGGAAATGAAAGTATTAAACTACTTTTAGGACTTTAAAAACAGAGCCAAAATGTTTTCAAAATGTCATCAAAACACCCCCACAAAGTCCTTTTGAAGAATTCGTCTTCAAACTACTAAGGATACCACTTTAGATCTCTCTTTTCATAAAATTTCAGAATGTGTTGCTTGCTGAAATTTTTGTAATGTACTATCTTATTAAACCCCCTACCTTCATTTGGAGTTATTTTGAAGTGAAATTATAAAGTATACTTATATAAAGATCAAGGGGTAGAAATACTTGATTAACAGCCTTAAGGGATTAGTAAGTGAACCTACGAATGGTTAAAAATGGGTGCTGAAAATTCTTTCCTGTCTACTGTCATTTCTTATCCATACCTCTTGTCATTTGATCCCTAACTCTCCTTTTCTTTATAATTATGTAGATGGTCAACCAGTAGGAGCCACAGTACCGCACGAGTGCCTTCGAGGAGGGCACGTTGCAGCATACTCTTTGGGTGATGCTGTAGCACATTGAGTGGCCTCACACTCAGTAGTACACCGTCTACAGCGCACCGGCGAGTACAACTTCCACTGAGTACCTCACACAGGTGCTTATCCAGGGGAGGAACTTCGGCGACCCAGCTTTCCGTTGTTACAGGAGAGGCTCTACTGTCCAGATGTCCCTGCTTGATGCAGCTTATGTCGCTATCGTTCGACTGCGACACGAGCTGTCAGCTCTACGGGAGTCATTCTTTCACTTCCCTGCTCGAGCTATGGACTAGGAGGAGCCTACCTACTAGGTGGAGGGGAGGTAGTCCCTTACCCCTCACCTGCACCTCGCAGGCCTAGTGAGGTCACTTGACGGGTATCTCTGTCGGGTGTCTCGCGAGCTTCTGGAGGCCCGTCGGAGGATCTGCACACTGGAGGACAGTATTGCTCCTATGGTGGCCCAGGGGTTTCTTCTCCCGGGAGCTGTTATACAGAGAGGATGCAGTTATGGCACCCACCGAGGAGCTACCTCAGCCCATCGTTCGCTGCTGACCACATGCCGACGTCCTCGTATGTCGGTGACTGGACATCGCCACGGGTGATGGCTATCTCGCAGTGCTGATGGACCCTTCACACGGTCAAGCGGCGCTTCCACCACCGCCTTTGGGCGTGAGGACACCGATCACCAAAGTACCCCGTCCTCCGCTGCCCTTGAGTCTTCAGGAGCTGCCCAGCGCGACTAAATGGACTCGACGACTGCAGTCAGCCTAGAGCTCACTTGTAGATCCTTAAGTGAGTGCTTTTGGACATTTTGTAGAAGTAGACCGAGGTGGGACCTCGCTATAAATTTTGTTGTAATATGCTACTTGTTATGTTTTGTGTGCTCTCTTTTGTATTTTGGAACAACGGGCATGTGTGCCATGTAATGCTTAACTAGTATGTTAAAAATTCATGTGTGCTGCCCCTAAGTCTTAAAAATATGCATGCTATTAGTTCATATTAAGTTACCATAGTTTGGGATGAAGATGCTCGCTGACCCACTTAACTTCTGCTTTTTCCCTCGTATCCTATGAACATATGTTTACTCTACCTGTTGTTTGATCAAGATGCCAATAACACGCTCAGTGCGCCAACTCATGGCAGCAGGAACCCCCTCTGGATCCCAACTCCCAGAGAACGAGACTCCTGCGCCTTCACTACCTAATCCTCAACATCCATCTGCGACAATAGAACAAGCAGGCCAGCCTCAGTCTGCCGCTACAACAAATGCAGAAGTTCTACCGCTACCGCCCACCATGGCTCAAGTGCTAGCCATGATTGATCAAGGACGACAGACCAACACTCTACTGCTCCAGTAGCTAGTTCAGAACATGGCAGCTCTTGGCACTGTCGTTGGAGGAAATGAAGCAGTAGTCAACCAGCCCTCATCCAGAATGGGCGAGTTTATGCAAACTCGGCCACCCACCTTCTCATCAGTCGCCAATCCCCTCGACGCTGACGATTGGCTTCGTACAGTGGAGAGTAAGCTGGTCATAGGCCAGTGCACCCATGAAGAGAAGGTGTTGTATGCATCCTACCAGTTTCAGGGTGCAGCAGTTGTTTGGTGGGAAAATCATCAAACTATGCTTCCAGAAGGCCAGACTCTTACTTGGACCGCATTCAAAGAAGCATTCCGTAATGCCCACATACCTTCGAGTATCATGGGTATCAAGAGGCGAGAGTTCTATGAACTCCGGCAAGGGAATCAGACCGTGATGGATTTCTTACATCGTTTCAACTATCTTGCCCGCTATGCAGCGTCTGAGATACCCACTGAGGAGAGGAAGATTGCTCTTTTTTAAGAGCGACTTAATGACGAGATGAAGTGGTCACTTGCTGCCCCATGATGTCTCCAACTTCCAGGATTTGATTAACAAAGCTATCTGAGTTGAAGATAGTACTCGAGCAGTTGTTGAGAGCCACAAGCGCAAATGGCTTACACATAAATCAGCCAGCAGCAGTCAGCCAAGACCTCGAGCCTGGCAACTGTCAAATGCTCGCCCTCCAGTGCCACCATCTCAGAGGTTGCAAGCACCAGCCCCACGTCCACAACAAGCAGCAGTTCAATAATATAACCACCAAAGTCAGCAATCCGGTACTCAAAATCCGGTAGCAAACATCACTTGCTACAACTGCAATGAGCGTGGACACTATACCAATAAGTGTCCAAAGAAGAATATTCCAGCGCTTCAACCACATCCATTTGGTGTCCAGCAGCGACCCTAGGGCCCTGCTCAAGGTCCAGGCGGACAGCAAGCACCCAAGCCGGCGCAAGGCAACAGACGAGGCCGTCTCAATCACACTACTGCTAAGGAGGCCGACGCATCACATGATGTGGAAACAGGTACGATTCTTGTTCACTCGGTACCTATCTTAGCATTATTTGATTCCAGAGCAACTCATTCCTTTGTGTCTAAAAAGTTTGCTCTACAACAAGAAATAGAAACTGCATCTTTAAGAAGCACTATAGAAATTCACTCACCTGGATCCATCATGAGAACAAAATTCGGATGTCTAGGTGTTCCAATTGAAATCAGTGGGGTAGGATTCAAAGCCGACCTTATCATATAGATACACCTGGGATAGATATAATTCTTGGGATGGATTGGTTGTCTAAGCATCAAGGGGTTATCGATTGCGCTAAACAAGTAGTTTCTCTAGTCAACTCTAACGGAGAGCGCATCGACTTTGTCCCCACGTATGGCGCTCTATCGCAGCAGCCCAAGCTTAATTCTATATCAATCCCAAAGCTTAGTCAAGTGCCCGTGGTATGCGAATATCCCGATGTGTTTCCGGATGAACTACCGGGAATGCCACCTGATCGGGACATGGAATTTGTGATCGACCTGATACCCGGGACAACACCTATATCCAAACATCCCTATCGTATTGATTCTGATGAGTTAGCCGAATTGAAGAAACAACTCAAGGAACAGCTGGACAAAGGATTTATTCGCCCTAGCTTATCTCCATGGGGATGTCCCGCATTGTTCATCACGAAAAAGGACGGCGGTTTACGCATGTGCGTTGACTACCGCCCTCTGAACGAAGTCACTATCAAGAATAAATATCCTCTTCCAAGGATTGATGACTTGTTCGATCAAATGAATGGTGCCTGCATTTTCTCCAAGATAGACCTGCGGACTGGATATTTCCAACTCAAGGTCAAGCCTAAAGATATTCCGAAGACTGCCTTCACTACCCATTATGGTCTGTATGAATATACCGTAATGTCCTTCGGACTTACCAATGCTTCTGCGAACTTCATGAATCTCATGAACAAGGTCTTTATGGAGTACTTAGATCAGTTCGTAGTGGTCTTCATCAACGATATTCTCATCTACTCCAAAACTGTAGAAGAGCATGAGCAGCATTTGCGTTTAGTGCTCGACAAGCTGCGTGAGCATCAACTGTATGCCAAGTTCAGCAAATGTGAATTATGGCTTAAAGAAGTCGGATTCCTAGGCCACATCCTATCCAAAGGAAATGTGGCAGTAAACCCAACCAAGATCCAAGAGGTTCTAGATTGGAAGTAACCCCGAACCGTTCCTAAAGTCCGAAGTTTTCTCGGTTTGGCGGGATATTACCGCCGATTTATCGAAAATTTTTCTAAGATTGCAAGACCGATGACTTAGCTTCTAAAGAAGGAAAAGAAGTTTGAATGGACAGCCTAGTGTGATGAGAGTTTCCGCGAGTTAAGAAGAAGACTCACATCAGCCCCAGTGCTCACCTTGCCAGATATACATAAAGACTTCATTGTATATTGTGATGCATCTCGCCACGGCCTAGGATGCGTGCTAATGCAAGAAGGCAAGGTAGTGGCTTATGCCTCGCGTCAATTGCGGCTGCATGAAGCTAATTATCCAACCCATGATTTGGAGTTAGCAGCAGTGGTTCATGCTCTCAAAATCTAGAGGCATTATCTTATCGGCAACCGATGTGAGATATACTCAGATCATAAAAGCCTGAACTATTTCTTTACACAGCCAGATCTCAACTTAAGGCAACGAAGGTGGCTTGAATTGATCAAAGACTACGATTTAGGCATTCATTACCACCCCGGTAAGGCCAATGTGGTAGCTGATGCTCTAAACCGGAAACTTCACTGCATGAATGCATCAATCAAAGATAATCAACCGATGCTACTTGAAGAATTTCGGGGACTCAACTTAGAGATAGTTGAAGAAGGTTATGTTGCCACCCTGGTGTAAGATCGAGGAGGCCGACTAGAGGGGGGTGAATAGGCAGTTTTAAAAACTTCTTTGGCTAAAACCGAGTTTTATGCGGAATTGTATATCAATTCAGTTTTGCACAATTAAAGCCTAAATCAACTAGTCTTTACTAAGTGCACCAACAATATGAGACTATATAAAAGATAGCAAACATACACATACAAGTAAGCAATTAAATACAAGGAATGTAAATTGCACAATGTAAAGCACAAGAAATCAAACCACAATGACACAACGATGTTTTACCGTGGTGATTGGAGACTTGCCGGTCTCCCCTAATCCACGTTGAGGTAAGCTCAAAATCAATTGGACCGGCTTCACGAATTAAGCCAAACCCTCCGAGGTAAGTCCAACCACTTGGACTGGTTCCAACAAGAACCAACACCTCGATCCACTAGGGTTGCTCTTCCTCCACTCCGGAGATGACGAGCACCAAGCCACTCACAAACGTCCAGGTCTTCTCACAACCTTCTTTCAGAAGATCACCGAACCACGACGCCTCCACGTTGTCTAGGTGTCGGCAAACACCAAGAGTAACAAGCCAAACCCCTTGCTTGACTCTCACCATGTGCAACGAATGCATAAACTCAAGTGGATACAAAACCCACCTCTAGATGCAACACGTGCAACTAGAGACCTCTCTCCTTGCTCACAAGGTGCAACACATGCACAATTGAGAGGAGAAGCTCACACTAGCTCAAGTGAGTGAAATGGGATGCCAAGGGTTGTCTCTCAACTAGCCGTTTGGAGGCGAAACAACCAAAAACTAGCCGTTACAGACTTGGTGTGGTACTACCACCCTCACAAGGGCCGGTACTATCGTTCTGTGCGGTAGTACCGCTCTTCTCATAGCGGTCGTACCGCAACTCAATTTCAGCACAGACGACACTCGGTAAAAATGTCATAACTTTTGACTCCGATGTCGGAATTGAGTGATCTTAGACTCTATGGAAAGCTTATTCAGAGAGCTACACAACCCACCTATTTGATTGATCTAAAACACATTTGATAAAATCAAAAAGCACAACTCCAAGAGACACTACCATGGTCTAAGTCCAAAGAAATAGCAATAAGCAATCTTAGACCATGCCAAGGGAAAATGCATGAATCTCAACAATTTGTAAAACACATTTACAAACTTAGATCATGCCACAAGGAGTAGGTACATGGACTTCAACCATTTGCAAAAACACATTTGCAAAGTAGTCACATGCTACAAGGATTAAATGCATGAGCCTCGACTATTTGCAAAACAGATTTGCAAATAATAGCATCATGCCAAGGTGAGCTAGAGCAAGCGAGATTGAGCAATCAACACAAGATGAGACTCAAGCTATTAGACAAGACCCCTCTTAATAATACAACAACCTATACTAGCAATCCGGTCTTCCAACCAAACACCAAGACTAGTAAAAGACTAGGAACACATCCTTAGCCCTAGCTAGTCATACCTTTGCCTTGAGCATCTTCTTCAAGGTTGATGACGCACATCTTCACTTCAAGTCCGGGTCATCGTCTTGACATGCATCAACCCATGATGCATCCTTTACTTGACCTCCATCAACACATGATGAGTCTTCTCTAGACCTGATGATCAACTCATGATCATCTCCTCTTCGAGATCTTGATATGCATCAACACATGATGCATCCTCTTCTTGAACTTTGACTTGATGACGATCAACTCATGATGACATCCTAAGTCTCCATAACCCTGGAACATAACCTATTCATCCAACTCATGAAAAATGTTAGTCCCACAATGATTAATATTAATTACAAAGATATATCTGCAATAAATGCTTCTAAACAAGCCATCACAGAAAGGTGCAGTACTACCACCAACTAGAATCCGGTAATACCGCTCTCCGGTTGTACTGTTTCTCATGTGTGGTACTACCGATTTCCAAAGATTTAAGAATCAAGAAAAACACCTCCTCTGGAAATTACATACCGCCATGTAAATACCGGTCCTACCGCAGAGCGGTAGTACCACTTAAGACATGTAGTCATACCGATCTTCAAGAGAGAACAAAACTCCCAAAACATGCTCTCTGGAAAATATGTACCGCCAAGTAATCTTCGGTCAGACCGGGTTATGTAGTACTGCTTCGAGAATATCTTGATCGTCAACAGCTCTGCTCATGTAGTTACGCTTAAAATATCTTCGGTACTACCAAGACATCGGTACTACCGCTACCAAATCTTGGTCATCTGATTTCCAGAAATTCTTCGAAGCTTTTGAAATGCAATGCATGACTCCTTTGTCTTGAGCCATGTCAATCTTTTATCATCTTTGCATTTCCTTTTTATGTCATCATTCAAACTCCGGGACTGATCCTTGAACACATCTTAGCACACACATTAGTCCCACAACACCATTGCAAATAATTGAATATAAAGTAATATGAGTATATATGAACTACACAAGTTTTTATATACTCAATGGATATGTTTCAACGTAGAGATCCCAAATATATGTGAATAAAGAAATATGGATCAATACTAATGAAACCACAAAATATAGAGTGAACTCCCCCTAAATGTGTGCATACACGAATGTGTAATAAAAACATGATGTCGAATGCAACAATATATAAGAATATGATGTCGAATGCATACCTCCATGATTTTCACCTTTTTATCCAAATAAGACTACACAATATGTATATCAATAAAAGTGTTAGTCTCACATATAGATTTATCATTAATCACCAAAATACTTCATTAACTCATAATGGCGGGTCTAGATTCTTCACCTGGCCCTGCAACCTACTCTCGAGTCACAAATCCAAGCCGCTCAACTCAAAGATCTGGCGATAGCCGAAATCAAGCAAAATCTACAAGAAGACGGAAAATCAGAGTTTTCTGAAGGCTTGGATGGATTAATTATGCGAGGACAGCAACTCTGCATTCCCAATGATCAAGATATCAAGGAGTTAATCCTAAGGGAAGCTCACGATACTCCCCTCTCCATTCATCTCGGAAGCACCAAGATGTACTAGGATTTACAGAAGCAATTCTGGTGGCCCGGTATGAAGAAAGACATCGCCGCACATGTTGCTCGGTGCGACGGCGCTCCAGCCATGCTCCATCCAATTGGAGGGTTACAGGAGCATCAGTGAGGCGAGAGGGTCCTAAAGGTGGCACTGGTGGGGCTTGGGGCATCCTGAGGTGGCATGGTTGCGTGAGCCGTGAGAAGGGCGGCGGAGAGGGGCAGTGCTAGCGAGGCTCCGGTGGGAATGGGTGGTGGGGGAGGTGGGGGAAAGGAGCGGAGCAGCGAGACGGTGCTTATCGAGGGCTCAAATCGGTGGTGGGGTGGACGGAGGTAGCAAATTGAGCATCGGCTCGCTAAGGAAGAAGCACAGTGGTAGCGGTGATTCGCCCAAATTCACCTGGCTTTGGTGATGGGAGGGAAGGAGAGGTGGTGAGGGTGGGAGGTGAGGAAGAATGCAGGTTGGGGTGGCCTTTTATAGGCGAGAATGAGGCGGTGGGAGTAGGGCGAGGTGCGGTCGTGGGCGGCGACGTGCGTGGCCAGGAGCAACCAGGCGGCGCTGAGAGAGGGAGTAGGCAGCATGGGCGGGGTGAGGTGGTGGCGGTGAAGGCGGTGGAGGCGATGCAGTGGAGCGGGAGGTGGCACTGGTGACGGAGGGAGGCGGTGGCGGGGTGACGTTGCGGCTGTGACATCGCGAGGAGGAAGAAGAAGAAAGACGCCCGGGTGGAGGAAGGTGTTTTTCGGTGGAGAAAACGGCAATGCCGAGAAAGGAAAGCGGAAAGGAGGGGGAAATTGCCAAAAAGGGAAAGAATTCGAAAATCAAGCAAAAAGATTCAAATTTTTTTAAAACTCTGAATTTTTGGGGTTATTTCAGAGGGCGAGGGAGACGCGGGGCTCGGGATGATGGAGGCTCCAGTGACGACGAGGTTGAAAGGGATGCGGGGGCGACGCGAGGGAGAGGGCGAGATTGAGGGGAGTAGGCGGCGACCTATACAAGGGGACCAGGAGAGGATGACGGCACGACTAGGGCACTAGGCCTGGAACATGGGCACGGACGGCCGGATGTACCCCTTGGAGTCGATCAGATGGCCAGAAGCGTCGAGGACCTTAGTGGAATTTTAGGAAATACAAGGGCCTTATTGCAAAATAGCTGGCACCAAAACTACAGACCGCTGGTTCGGCGAGGGCATGGACGTGATTCCTAAAACCACGAGGGCCTTTTTGCAAAAAAAAAAGGTGGCGTGGAGCCTCCCAGGGGCTAGCGATTCCTTTGGCTATTAGAAAAGGTATATTATAGTAGCAACCATTTTAGACAACATTCCTCCCGCAAATTCAATCAATATAAAATATATAAATTGAAACTTTAAAATATATACTAAAAATATAATGAATTATCTATGTTCATAACTAAATATAATGAATTATCTATTTTCATAACTAAGTCACTAAAAATATAATGAATTATCTATTTTCATAACTAAGTCACTTTCATAAATTTAAGCTCCAATTTTTAAGATGTCTTTCAATAAACTTAATTTTGAAGAATTACATCACCATCAATATAACTTGCAAAAATATAATATGAATACTTATAATATACATTATGTAACTAAAATAAATACATTATATCAAGTTTCTCTACTTGATTCATTGCTGCTTCTTTGCTTGAATTGTTTGATTTCCATGCCATGCGTTGAGCAAAAATGCCGCTGCAAAGTTATGAATAATAAGGTCCAAAAAATAGAAATAACATAATGTGTATATAATTTTCATTGTAAATATTCACAACAATTAGCATGGTATGAAATAAGTAAGAAAAAATAATTACCAAAAGATGCTTAGGAAGAACGAATTTTTTTTAAAATAATCTATTTTTTATTCGAAAATACAGAAATAATACCGCTTAATTTTTATTTACTGAAATAATCTCGTGTCGCCGCATGCGGTTGGTAGTCAGGAAAGTCGCCCAACCGCATGGCACGACACATATTGAAATCACCCAATGGAGCGACTATTTAAGCGTCGAGGCGTCGTTGCTTCATGGTATGGCGACTTGGATAAAGTCGCCATACGGACGAGCTTAATTGCTAGGGCCTCAATCAAAGTCGCCCAACCGTATGGCGACTTGGGCACGTGTGACTAAACCCTTGGTCCGGCACTTTCTACTAAGTCGTCCTATGGTTGGCGACTCTGAGGTCATATAGAAGGCGGCCGAGATCCGTCATGGTTTTTCACCATTTGTCTCGTGCAGAGAGAGAAAAGGGAGAAGGTAGGGAGAGGGAGAAGCGGAGGAGCTCGAGAGAGTGAGACAATAGGAGGAGAGGAGCTTGGGAGAGGTACACAGGGAGGAGCAGAGCTTGGGAGAGGGCGATTCGGGAGGAGAGGAGCTTGGGAGAGAGGTACACAGGGAGGAGCAGAGCTCGGGAGAGGGCGGTTCGGGAGGAGAGGAGTCAGAGGCGTGAAAGAGAAAGACAAGCGAAGGTAATACTCTTGTTTGTTCTTGTTCTCACGAATGTAGGCGACATGTAGCTACTTGTTTGTTTACCACGTATATGGGGAATGTATGTCGAGAAATCCTTTGGTTGCAGCGTTTGTAATATTTGTAGTCATGTAAGAGCTCACAAGATTGAAAGTGCATTACGGTGTTGAGTACGATTCGTGAAGGTCCGCAAGGTGTTGACCTAAGTGATTTCCGACAAGTCGATTTGGTACACGAACACGGAGAATGCCCGAATCGGAGATGTTCTACAGCTCACGAAGCTTCTCCTTGGACCCCGAGGTGTGGAGTGTCGTCATACAAGGGGTTTGGAGTAGGTCTCCCACGCACATTCGGTGGGAGTTGAGCGAGTGATGCTTGCGGTTGCATGGAAGGGATATCTGGAAGGTCAGAGGGCGCTGTGGCTACTGAGTGCGTGCTACTCATGCGACCATGTCTGAAGGTACTCCTTGCGAGCCCTTCCGCGCCTCCGTCGGGTTGGTGGGGAGCAGCTTCGGTTGTGGTTCATGAAGAAGACGCGGTGGCCGATGTTGTGGACACAAGAGGACGAGGTGGCCGACGTTCAGAAGGCAGAAGAGGATGAGGTGGCCAATGTTGCGGAGGCAGAAGAGGAGGCTGAGGCAGAAGAGGTGGCTGAGGCAGAAGAGGAGACGAAGGCAGAATATCGTGCACCGCACGCTCAGGCCAGTCCCCAGGCAGATGCAAGGGAGCATGTCCACAACATAGTACGTCAGATGTAGATTGATGACTTGACAGCTCGAGCGGAAGAGGAAGCTTTAGAAGAGGATGGTGATAACTCTTCCGAGGAGGACGAAGGCCCCATCCCGCAGGGGTGGAATAGGGTGGACGTTGAGGGTCTTGCTGTGCACGATGAGCACGAATCACCGTTGGAGTACAATGGGACGGAGGTTCGGCTTCGTGCAATGTTTGCTGACAAGGGATCACTGCAGGATGCCATTAAGCTGTGGGCCTTATCCATGCAACGTCCGTTTCGTGTACTCAAATCCAGCCAGGAGCAGTACACCGTGGTATGCGAGCAGGCTGGGTGTCCTTGGTGTGTGCACGCAAGGAGACCCAAGTACGAGACTCACTGGATTGTCTCGAAGGTGGAATCGCACTCCTGCTTGCTCAGTAGTGTTTTGCCAAGGCATCGCAACCTGACATCCACCTTCATAGCCAATGTCATGTATGGAGAGATAGTGAAGAAGACGGACCTGGAGGCCAAGCACATCATGGTGGCTATCTAGAAGAAATTCAAGTACAAGATTAGCTACGCGAAGGCATGGCGTGCTAAGCAGAAGGCTTTGGAAAGGAGGTTCGGTTTTTTCGAGGCGTCTTACGACAACCTTCCTCATATGCTCCAGTCTTTGCGGGGCAGAACGGGCACATACATTCTTTGTGAAGGACCGACCACCCAAAAGACCGCCGCTAGGTTTTATGGTATTCAGAGGACCTTCTTAGCATTCGGTCCCTGCATTAATGCATTCAGACACATGTTGCCCGTGATATCAGTGGACGGGACATTTCTAACTGGGAAATACAAGGGCATGATCTTGACAGCAATTGGCGTTGATGGCAACAATCAGATTCTGCCCTTAGCCATTGCTTTCGTGGAAAGTGAGAATTACGACAGCTAGTTGTGGTTCCTTCAACATCTGAAGGTGGGAGTAGTTAGGCGGCGTCGATGTCGCATAATCCATGATCGCCACTCCGGGATGATGAAGGCCATCCGACAACTTCAAGCAAGACCCGATGAGCCGTTCCCTAGCGGACACGAGGAATGATGGTGCATTCGCCATCCGGGGCCAACTTCTTCAAGCGATTCAGCAAAGAACCGTTGATGAAGCTGTTCAAGAGGCTTGCTATGCGAGAACCCGGCGTAAATTTGATGCGTTGTGGCAGATGTTGGACGAGCACACCAAGAAGCATGTCGTCGAGAGGAACAAGCGTCCCCTCATTCCTAGGGCGGCACAGCCCGAGCGTCTCACACCACTGCGAGAGCTCGACCCTCCCCATTTGACGTGGAGGACCTCGAGGGACATCGGGTGTTTCTCTCATTGGATTGAGGCCGAGCCATTGGAGAAGTGGTCCTTACTGCACGACACGGATGGTGCAAGGTATGTCATAATGACCACTAACCTTGCAGAGGTGTACAACTGGGTTATTTGGGGCCTCCGTTCTCAGCCTCTTGTTGCCATCGTCGAAGGCGTTCTGCATAGTACAATCGGATATTTCAGGGAAAGACATGCAAATACGGCACTTCATGCAGCCAACCCACAGACACCCTACTGCTCGAAGATTACAGCATACATGCAGCCCAAGATCGAGAAGGCTCAGTCGCACACGGTCTTCGTAATGGGCAATACAGAGCATCGATTCGACGTGATCCTCCGAGACAGAGCCAGATTCGGGACGGCTCGGTCTCTTGTTACCCATGAGGTATGCATTGGAGACCATGTGAATGAACCTAGCTGCACATGCAATAAGCTAAAGCTCCTTCACAAGCCATGCTCTCATGTCCTCGCCGCGTGTGGGACCATCCGCATGGACCCATCGAACTTCATATCGAAGTAATTCATGAAGGAAAGGGTGCAGCAGGTGTGGTGCGGCGAGCTAAGAGGCTTCAGGGTTATGGGTAACTTCGCCACGTTAGATACTGCAAATAGGACTTGGATTCCGGATCTAGACCTGTTGAAAGGGGGGAAGGGCTGTCGCCAGAGTCATCGCATTAGTAACGATATGGACGAAGGGAAGCTACGCGGCGGGGTAGGCGTTGCCAGCCGCTGCCGCTAGGAAGGGCACACTGTCAAGAACTTGCAAGGCGATGTCGACACGTAGGAACTTGTATTACAACTGCTAGTATGTTGTAACATGTACTTCAGTCAGTACTTTGGTTCTTGTAAGCAATTGTGGAACTAGTATGTTGTGGAACTAATTGTAACGTGTAATGTGCTTCTGTCTGCGGACTTTAATATACTTCTCGTTCTGTGTCTCCGCTAAGCCATCAAAGCAAGTCTATATTGCAAATATGCCTCTTCTAGTGGAATCCCAGAAAGAACCATTCGCACCACCATCGAATCATCCATGTTTTATGGCATCTTCATAACCACAATGAGCGTTCTCAGCATCTTCATAACTTCATCGAGGAGAGACTCCCTCACGTATCGTAATATCACTTACCTTTCTACTTACCACTCATTACTATCTCAATCGTCCTCACAAAATTCTCTGAAATTTAGCGACTACAACAATATCTGACGATCAAAAATGTTATTGCGAGTCTGACAAATTTCGTACCCTTCATATTCTACGAAAATAACAAACAAACCAACCAACGTTGTCACCACACTTTTATCTTTTTAAAAAATAACATTATATAATACGATTTGCTAAATACAATACCTAAAAATTGTAATATATATTTTAACACAATTGTTCCAATTAGATTGGCATAATTCCAGGTGTAGGAGCTAAAATCGCCCACTGGTTGGGTGACTTGAACTAAGTCACCCAACCAATGCACGACGTCCTAAACTCGCATATCCGTTTGGCGACTAACGCTATAGTCGCTGTTCCATTGGGCGACTTCAATATGTATCGCACTGCGGTTGGGCGACTTTCCGTACTCGCCTAACCGTACGGCGACACGAGATTATTTCTGTAAATAAAAATTAAGCGGTATTATTTCTGTATTTTCGAATAAAAAATAGATTATTTTAAAAAAAATCTAGGAAGAACACCAGTGATCTCCATGCATTCACCCTTCTTCTCTTCAATATGTTGTGCTATTAAATCATTTGCTCGAGCAACTTCTTTCATTGTCACTCCATTAGTAACAGTGCAGATCTCTATTTAAAAAAAATTAATATGTTTATCAAGAAAACAAAGATAAACGACAAATGTACTGCATAAGTCTCTTACTTTTATAGTTCGAGTCTTATTCGCTTGTCTGCATGATATGTATAGGCAAGTAGCATATACAGAGTGTGTTTTCCTTGCATTAAATAGTTTAAGATCATTTGCTTTCATGTATGTAATACTCCGTTTAATTAAGAGAATTAGAGAGGAAAAGAGGGGGCTAGAGAGGAGGAATTGGGTCGGCCCAAGGCCCAAAACCGAGTCCACCTTAGACTCGGCATTAGGGGGCCTGGGCTGCCGCATTTAAAGGAGTGGTGGGGGAGGCTGAAATCCTAAACCCTAGCTGGTTACACCCTCCCTTGCAGCCCTTGCCGTTTGCCCTAGCACTGCCACTTTGCTTGCCGCCTTGCCGCACTGCCGCGCTTGCTGCCACATGCCAGCCCTACGCCTCTACCGATTGATCGTGCCTTGCCCCTCCCATTCCGCCCTTGCCGTTTGCCCTACCCTCCCATGCCCCCCTTGTCGTTTGCCCTAGCGCCGGATCTTTGCCGCTTGCTTACCGCTTTTGCCTTGACCGCCTCCGACCATTGTCGCTTTGACCTTGCGCCTCTACCGATCGGTCGTGCCCCCACCGCTGTGGGCCCTGCCCCTCCCATGTCGCCCTTGCCGTTTGCCCTAGTGCTGCCACACCGCTGCCGCTTTGCTTACCGCCTTGCCTCCGGCCATTGTTGCGCCAACTACCAAGCACCAGCCCTACGCCTCTACCGATTGGTCGTGCCCCCACCATTGTCTTGATCTTCTTTGTAAACTACCGTGCGGTGCTCTTCTTGCTTGCCGCCGCCGCCGCCGCCCGAGAATGTTAGCAAATCCTACTGAGAAGTAGATATACAATGTATACAATGATAAACAGAAGATACACCTGAAAGCAACACATAAATGCTATTTCAAAGTCCAAAAAGAATCGAACACAAATAAATCATTATTAGTCCATCTCAATTCATCTTATGTCGGTATTGTTTTTAAGTACATTTCACACAGCTATATTCACTTATTTAGCAGCCAACATTTGGAGATCCATCTTCTCAAATGAACAGTCAGTTCCTCGTTCCCGAATTGGGCACAAAAGTAGGTCCGGCAGCTATACAGTATACACTATAGACCAACAACTCCATGCAGCTAAATGCCCATCAGTCTGGATCAAACAAGTTTAAAGAGCTAAAATTCAGCAGTAACAATTATATATAAGCAAGTCGAGTATTATCTTCTATAAAAATATGCTGTACAGAATCTCCAAACAGTTGCTATTGTGATCCACTTTCAGTCCTCAGTCACTGGCATTCGCCAAACCGACCATCTTCAGCATGTTCCGATCCTCCTTGAATCTCTCAAGGACTGTCCCCTTGACAAGCTCTGGTTTTTCGTCATGTGCTCCCCTCACTTGTATCCCCCAACATTCAATAACTTCTGGCCTGAACCTGTTTGTCTTGGAAAGGGGAGGACTGGTGAATGTGGAACAGGTAAATGAGTGCCCTTGATCAAAATTCGCAGAGAGGAAAAGGCCAAAGTGATGCGGCTGCCCTCCAAAGCCAATACCATTCGGAATGTTGTCGGAGCTGAAGTTTATAGCACACTGCCAAAATAAACTAATGAAGTAAGATCGTTCCTCTATCATTTTTAGTTTTGGATATGATGAACGGCCAAGGTTCTAAATAGCTAGTTATAGCTGCGCTATAGCTTTTTTGGATCCCAAATGCTAAGGCACAAAGCCGCGAAAATAGGTAAATAGCTAGCTATAGCTCCGCTATAGCTTTTTTGGGACCTTGCGGCGAAGCCACGAAAATCAAGATTTAAAACCTTGTGAACGGCAATACATTCAGTAAAGAAAATAAAGAAAGGGAGGATGTTTTGAAATGAGCAAGGCATACCCATTGCAAATTTTTGTTTGCTCCTGTAGGGCGAAAAATGGATGCTTGAGGATATAGCTTGAAGAGGAATGTCTTCATGTCACCATAAAAATCACTGTGCCTTTCCCAAGGCTGTGACGCATATGCGCCATAAATGGATCCTTCTGTGTCTTTAACAATTAGAACAGTCTGTGCATCTCCATTCCTATAAAATCGGAAACATCTCCAAGGATTATGTACATACTGAAAAATCTTACCAAACAAAAGGACTGTCATGACATAAATTTGGCAAGCTCTTTACACATGCATAGTGAGAATTGGAATCAAAATGACTTAACCATGCAGAAAAAAAGTAATTGAAATCATCATGTCATATGGGTGGAAAATTAGTTTTATGATGTCATTTTCGTATTACATAACATGCCTTCGTAATTAAGACTCAAGTTAAAGAAATGAGGCTTGAAAATCTCCAGCACATCTATAATATTTAAGAGTACTCACGTTACATTGCCTAAGAAAGTGTTGAAGCTTTGTCCATGAAGAGAACTGTGGTACAGAAGCTTCCATTCTTGCACCTCCTGTTGAGAAAAACCACCACCTATATGCCAAGCATACTCTTTATTTAAAAGTAGCAACTCGGAGGAGATATTTTCTGGATAATGAAGTAGCGGTACTTGGAAGCCTGGTCTGCCTACAAAAGAACACGATTCAACAAAAGCATGCTATGATATATCATAAACATTCAGGTTAGGGTTGTTTTCACATTTCTTGATTAGGATTCAATTTTTTTCGATAACAGATGATACAGGTTAATATTCAATTTAGACTGCTCAAACACTAAAAACATGTAGAGGTACAAAAATGTAGCTAAAGATAGCATGCACAGAAACCAATGGATAATTAAACCATATCAATGGAGCAGGACAAGAATTGTGATATTTCAAGGTTCACTTGGAACAACTGAACACAAGTAAAGACAGAGAGGCTCTCATGTAGAGGCTCCCAAGTCAATCTTCAGGTAGAGCCATAGAGGCTCCCAATACCAAGGCCATCTGCAGCTGCTAAGGCGCTAACCATCTTGTTCCAGCAGAGTGGCCAACACCATGCGCCTTGTTGGCAGTTTGGCACCATTCACAGACTCATGCAATAGCAAGTTAGCAACTGCTACATAGTACATACATGTCATTTGTGTGCCATGCTGATGCCCATGCAGCACTAATACCAGTGTGATTGCCTGCTTCCTCTCTATTCTCAATGCCCGATAGAAAGCGTCCCAATTAACAAGTGAATAAAACTGAAGTGGCATATTACTCCCAGTTGCAGGTTTTTGTTATGGCATTCTAACGAAAATATTGAATTAACTACACATAGCACATTTACTTAATTGGATCGTAGAATGTTGAATTGATTTTTGGCTTCTTTTTGTTATTGTGTTATTGAGGACATGTTAACATTCTTTGCCTCTTGGAAACAACACCATGTCTTTAATCTTCATTAATAATAACCAAGGTACACAAGTAATTTCATATTTAGATGTACCCTAAAACGATCTTTCAAAAAAAGATGTACCCCAAAATAGGGGGAAAATGCAATATAAGCCTAGAATATGCTCGCTCAAGTATGATTGAAACCAACATGTGTTTGAGAAAGAGACAGGACTGAGATGTTTGTAACTAAAGTGAGAACAGTGATATCTCAAGACTATCTGATCCGGTACGGTCTTGAGACTGTGAATTAGACGTCAATGCTGTCTGGTGAATGGTGATTTCAGAAATAGGAATTATGTTTCTGCTTTTCTTTTTGTGAAAGTTACAGAGGAATAATCTGAGATCAGTATATATATTTGTAAACTAATAGTTACATGTGAGAGATACTTATGTGCTTAAGATCACGCTCTACTTCCTTTTGTAGGGCCTGTGAAAGCAGAGGCTTTTCCCCTAGACCCCCAGCTCCAGAGAAGTGTGAGTGCAAAAAGCCAAAAACTTCACTCACAGATCGAGTAGGTCAGGACAGGGTAAATTCTTAGGAGTGAGGAGCAATAGTCTGAGGAAAACACCAGTCCTACCCCATCATATCTATACACTAATGCAAGACTACAAATTAATTTTACTATGTAGAGAGGAACACACTTCCTTTCAAAATGCTGCTACAAGGAATGCAACTTAGTTTTTCAGGAAAATCAACAGAATGGCAAGACAGACCTGAATCAGGGGGCATCAACAAACTTCCAAGGAACTTCCTCAATGATGGCATGAGAATACACCAGTTCCTAAAGTCTGATAGTGACATAGACTTCCCTGAGACCCCTTCAGCATCCTTTGAAAATGCTGCAGAGTTGAGAAATGCTTCAAAGTTTGGACCTTCCCCGGCTCCCTTGTTTTCTGCAAGTATGGTTTCATGAATGGACACCAATATAGATTCCAGATCAGACCTGGCAATGCGTGAAAGAGGCAAACATGAGAGTAAATGGATTATCAAGTAAAACCTACAGACCTGGATAAAGTCTTTGTTAAAATATTTCAGAGCAGAAATTATTTTACAACGCAAATAATTTTACTCAGCTCAGCATAGGACAGTATTCTAAAAATGGATCTAGTAGGTCATATACTAGGCCACATACAAGGAACAGGTGCCCCTACCTGTTACCATACAATCGCCTGTTAGACTGCATAATCGGGCTGATTAGGCCATGTAATCACTACTAGCTGGGTAACCGAACGAATACCGGTTACCGACTTTTAGAACCTTGGCAGAGGACATAATTTGCAAATGACACACCAACATATCAAAAAAAAAAAAAAGCTGAGTTCTTACTAGCACACCCAAGCAATACCTTGCCAAGACACCATCTCCTGTAACATCGCATAGTTGATAAATGAACTCATCAACTTCATCTCGAGTTCCCCTCTCATATGTTGCCTACATGTTACAAAGAAATGGATGTCAAACCAGGGAGAAATACAAACGAGAAAAGGTCGCAAGACATGGTATTCTACATTATGTCATATACCCATAACATTGGGAAGAGAGTTTGTGTCGCATAAGTAAATAAAACTAATAATTATATTGACCACATCACCTCAAATGGACTAAATTAGTATAGCACCAGAAGAACAACAAAATTGTGATTCAAAGAAAGATAAATCCAAGACCAAAGGTTTAAGCAATAGAAGCGCCATAGCTTTTACTCTTTTTTTTCTTTCCGAAAGCAATCATAGCTTTAATTTTTAATTTTTGGAAAGCAACACTAGCTTTAGTGCAATGGTAATGAAACATGTTATCGAATCGAAGTAGCGTGTTCATGCATACAACCAAGCTAACAACGCGATAAAAAACTACCAAGTGAAACTCAGTCCTAGCATCTAGCTAAACCTCCAATTACATGTCGCGTGAGAACACATCTCTCCCCTTCCAATGCAAAAGCAACACAAAGAGCTCTCTGCATTCAAACCTTAGACTTGCACCGCGTTACAAATTCAGCAAGAATGCACTAATATTAACCAAATTTGTCCAATCCATCACGACTCGCACTTGCAACACCTAATTGAACAGAAAAATGAACCGAATTGAGGCAAGCAGTTGGAACAAAGGCACCAACTTTGGAGACGATCAAATCCTCGAAGGTGACCCCATCGTCCCCGCCGCTCTCCCTCGCCACCAACTGGAACAACCTATTGCCGAGCTCCCCCCGTATCCCAAAGTACTCCTGCGCCAGAAGAGGCAACACCATTAGAAACTAGAATCCAGATCCAGCCGAATCAAATCCCAATTCCAAACAATTGGGAAGGGCGAGCTCACGAGGAAGAGGGGGCGGGAGATGGCGCGGCCGCGGGTCTGCGACTGCGCGGCGAGCGAGGTGAAGAGCGCGCGGAGGCCGTCCAGCTCCTGCTTGGAGAAGGCCCTACGAGAGGCGAAGAGCGAGTGATGAGATCACGAGACGAGGCGCGCGAATTGCTGAGGTGATGGAAGTCGTACTAGCAGCAGCTGTTGTGGTGATACCTGGAGGACATGACGAAGCGGGAGTTCGAGGAGGACGGAGGAGAAGGCTGCGAGTTGCCCATCTCCGCCGCCGGTGCGAGCGGAGCGCGGTGGTTGCGCCGGCGACGTCGGTGGCAAGCGCGAGCGCACAACGCAAGCAACAGCCAACTTTTTTTTTTGGTTCCCTTGCAACGACAACTGCTCGTCTGCACGGCCCATCGCGCCACCAAGGGACGCTTGTAGTCCTGGCCAAACGGGCGCCCGGCCCGGCATGAGCCCGGCTAGACATGTCCTGTTTAGACACGGTTCATTTCAGTCTGGCTACTATTTATACCGTATCGGATCGGTCTATGGGCTGGGTGGTGGCCTAGGCATAGCCCGTTGGGCATTCGTGTCAGGTCGACCCGAGTCCATTTAGCCCATCGGGCTAAGTGTGGTCCGTTTGATTCGTCAGAACAAAAAAAATCTAACAAAAATTCAGAAAAATTAGAAAAATGTGTAGAATTCAGAAGTAGATATGAAAATTGAAAAAAAAAAATGAGACAATCATATTGAAAATGTAATAAAGAGCTTTATTAATATCCAACTGGCTGCCTCGTTAAAACATTCGCCAAGTAAAAACTCAAAATGAGAAAATCTTGGCAAACAAAAAAGAGTACAGCCTATAGCTTTATAATTCTACATACATGATACATCTTTATTCTATGTGTCGGTGTCATTGTCTAAGTACAAATTTTTGAACACCTCCGACAACTCTGGATTTTCCACAAAGTGTTGTGTTCGTGAATCAGCTTGCTCCCAGTCCTTCACAGTTAGAAGGATTTCCACCATCTCACTTGTGAGACTTGTTCTTCTCTCCTCCAATATTCTTCCAAAAAGACTGAAAGCAGACTCGGAGAAAACCGTAGAGACAGGAACAGTTAACACATCACGTGTAAGTATGGATAGCATAGGATATTTTTAACTTATGGGCTTGCCACCATTGCAAAATGTCGAAGCCTTCTGAGTTGAAATCCACCGTATCGCTGTCTAGATAGGTGGATAGTTCTCCGCTCCTTATGGGTCTTGGTTGAGCAGGCGTTGCTGTGGAAAAAGAAGAAGAAGCCCTGGACCTGGACCTGGAGGAAGAGACACCGAAGATCGCGCCCCACATATTTGTCTTCCCACTTGAGATGGGGGCTATTGGAGGTTATTGCGAACAGACTCCTCGGAACTTATTTTCATACCTTTGGTAAATTTTGTGTAACTGAGAACGAACTTCTGCAAAATAGTCAGTATAGTCTAGCCCCGTAGCATCACTAAGAAGATCAAGTACAGTACCAAATACATCAATTTTAGCCATAGGATCTAAAAGAAATGCAAATGCATATAGGTAAGGGATTTCTCTCCAATATTTAAGGTATTTAGATTTCATGAAAACAACAGCATCGTGTAAAACTAAGTCATTTCCAAACACTTTCAATTGGGTAGCAATCCGTAAAATAGTATGCACAATGATAGGAGATGTTGGATAGTTGACAGCGGACAAAGCAACAATTGTCTCATAAAAAAAATTCTAAAAACGACAATATTTTCTCAGCAACGAACCAATGTTGCTTAGTTAATAGTATAGTACCGTCAGTGCTAGGATAGTGTGTTTGAATAAAAACAGAAAAAATGATCTTGTATGGTAAAAGATTCTTAAGCATGAGGTAAGTAGAGTTCTACCTTACCTCCATGTCCTAATTGAACTTTCTTGGACGTACACCCATCACCCTGCATAAGTTTTTATATTGTGTTATTCTTACGTTAGAATTATTCAAGAAAGAAATCGCATCGCGAAAAGCTTTAATATACGGACTCAATCTCTTCAAACAACATTTGACTATAAGGTTGATAATATGACAAGTGCATCGTTGATGTAGCAAGAAGGAATCGACATATGTACTCAACGCTGAAGTAAGAATGTTTATGGCCCTAGAGTTTGAAGCAGCGTTTTCTAAAGTAATTGCGAATATTTTGTCTGTAAGACCAAAGTCTTCTACGACTTTGATAATACAGTTCGCAATATTCTCCCTCGTGTGTGCTACATCAATTAATTTCAAAGCTATAACCCTTTTCTCCATTACCTAGTCGTCATTAGTATAATGCGTAACTATACTAAGGTAATCCTCCTTAGCCCGACCACTCCATATGTCCGAGGTCAGGGCTATCGAAAATGTGCACGTACTAAATAGTTCCTTTATTTTATTACAACGTTCATTATAGTATTTCACTAGATCCCTAGTTGTTATCTGTCTAGAAACGGAAGAAAATCTAGGATTATGCGTAGTCCTAATGTAATTTTGAAAAGAAGCAGACTCGCCAAAGCTTAACGGTAAATCTTCAGAAGCAATTAAACGACAGAGAGATAGGCGGGCTACCTCAGGATCGTAGTCCCAGCTAGATACCGTATCGTCGGGGTGGTATTGTAGCTGCGTCTGCCTCATCATCAATCCTTGCTTAGTTCGACATCTTGTAGCATGTCTAATCAAGTGCCCCGTTCCACCTGTAGACTTTGCAGACTATTCATGGCGACAAATTTTACAAATAGCATATGGTACCTCATTTCCCGCTGCGTCTTGCTTGGTTGTCCTGTTGAAGTTCTCCCACACTCCCAATGTAGACGGTCTCGACCTCTTTGCTCCGGTTGGCGTGGAGCCTAATGACGGAACTCCACCTTGCTCCTCCGGTGAAACCTCTGGTTGGTTTGAGGCAACCGCAGCTGCCTCCATGGATGCAATTTCCTCCGATGAAAGTCTGTAATCACCAAGAGCAAAGCTATTTTAAGGACTGTTGAAGAATAGATTAATAGAGTATTTTGGTGATTAATGATAAATCTATATGTGAGACTAACACTTTTATTGATATACCTATTGTGTAGTCTTATTTGGATGAAAAGGTGAAAATCAAAGAGGTATGTATTCGACATCATATTCCTATATCTTGTTGCATTCATCGGATCCAAAATATAGGTTGAACTCCACTAAAAGTCTAACTTGAATATGTGCATATGTTTTTATTACACATTCGTGTATGCACACATTTAGGGGGAGTTCACTCTATGTTTTGTGGTTTCATTAGTATTGATCCATATTTCTTTATCCACATATATTGGGAATCTCTACTTTGAAACATATCCTTTGAGTATATAAAACTTGTGTAGTTCATATATACTCATATTGCTTTATATTCAATTGTTTGCAATTGTATTGTGAGACTAATGTATGTGCTAAGATGTTTTCAAGGCTTAGTCCCGAAGTTTGAATAATGATATGAAAAGGAAATGCAAAGATGATAAAAGATCGACATGACTCAAGACAAAGGAGTCATGCATTGTATTTCGAAAATCTTCTGGAAGAATTTCAGTGGAAATCGGTATGCCTGCATTTGGTAAGCGGTACTACCGATATGCGGTAGTATCGGAGCTTATTTGGCAGAACTATCGCTCAGCGGTATGACCGTAATTTACTTGGCAAAACTACTGCAACCTGGTGTAACCGATTTGGTAACGGTACGTTTATTCCAGTGAGTGCCCTTTTGGACCTCAAGGAAGAGCGGTCGTACCGCCCTTGTGATCGGAAGTACCGGAGAGTGGAACTACCGCATGATCAACGATGGTAGTACCGCACCTATCAGTAATGGCTTATTCAGAAGCATTTATTGCAGGTATACCTTGATAATTAATGTTAATCATTGTGTGACTAACATTTTCCATGAGTTGGATGAATAGGTTATGTTCCATGGTAATGGAGACTTCGGATGGCATCATGAGTTGATCGTCATCAAGTCAAGGTTCAAGAAGAGGATGCATCATGTGTTGATGCATATCAAGATCTCGAAGAGGAGATGATAATGAGTTGATCATCAAGTCAAGAGAAGACCCATCATGTGTTGATGGGGGTCAAGTAAATGATGCATCATGTGTTGATGCATATCAAGACGATGACCCGGACTTGAAGTGAAGATGTGCGTCATCAAACTTCAAGAGGATGCTCAAGGTAAAGGTATGACTAGTTAGGGCTAAGGATGTGTTTCTAGTCTTTTACCGGTCTTGGTGTTTGGTTGGAAGACCGCATTGCTAGCATAGGTTTGCCGTACTATTAAGAGAGGTCTTGTCTAGTAGCTTGAGTCTCATCATGTGTTGATAGCTCAATCTCACTTGCTCTAGCTCACCGTGGCATGATGCTAGTATTTGCGAATGTGTTTTGTAAGTAGCCGAGGCTCATGCATTTAATCCTTGTAGCATCTGACTATACTTTGCAAATGATTGAAGTCCATGCACCTACTCCTTGTGGTATGATCTAAGTTTGCAAATGTGTTTTGCAAATTGTTGGGATTCATGCATTCTCCCTTGGCATGATCTAAGATTGCTTGTTGCTATTTCTCTGGACTTAGACCATGGTAGTGGCTCTTTGGAGTTATGCTTTTGATTTGATCAAATATGTTTGAGATCAATCAAATAGGTGGGTTGTGTAGTCCTTTGAATAAGCTTTCCATAGAGTCCAAGATCACTCAATTCTGACATCGGAATCAAAAGTTATGATATTTTTACCGAGTGTCGGCTGTGCTGAATCTAGGCTGCGGAACTACCGCCCGAGAAGAGAGGTACTACCACGGAATGGTAGTACCAGCCCTTGTGAGTGCAGTAGTACCGTACCAAAATTTTAATGACTAGTTTTTGAGCCTTTAATGCACCCTTTTTTCGACCGTTGAGCCAAAAATGGTAGTATCGGGCTTTGAATGGCAGTACTACCACATTTTGGCTGAGTTTGCTGATTTCTGCTCCCAACGGCTAGTTTTTCTGTGTGGGATATAAATACCCACCTTGGTCCGTTGAGAGACAATCTTTGGCATCCCATTTCACTCTCTTGAGCTAGTGTGAGCTTCTCCTCTCAATTGTGCATGTGTTGCACCTTGTAAGCAAGGAGAGAGGTCTCTAGTTGTATGTGTTGCATCTAGAGGTAGATTTCGTATCCACTTGAGCTTGTGCATTCGTTGCACGTGGTGAGAGTCAAGCAAGGGGCTTAGCTTATTACTCTTGGTGTTTACCGACACCTAGATTGCGTGGAGGCGTCGTGGACCGGTGATCTTCTCAAGAAGCTTGTGAGAAGGGCCGGCGTGTTGTTAAGATTGGAGCTTACCTACCCGGAGCGGGAAAGAGCCACCACTAGTGGAAATGAGGTGTTTGGCTTAATTTGTGGAGCCGGTCCAATTAGTTTGGGCTTACCTCAACGTGGATTAGGGGAGACCGGCAAGTCTCTGAACACCACGGTAAAACGTCCTTGTGTCATTGTGGTTTACTCTCTTGTGATTTACTTTGTACAATTTACATTCCTATAATTAAATTGATTACATGTTTTTGTATGATTGCTATCATTATCAATAGGCTTATATTGTTGGTGCACTTAGTCAAGACTAGTTGATTTAGGATTTAATTGAGTAAAATCGAATTGATTTATAATTCCTCATAAAACTCGGTTTTAGCTAAAAGATTTTAAAAACCGCTTATTCATCCCTTCTAGTCGGTCTCCTCGATCTTACAACTGTCCATAACGAAAACTGCAAAATCAAAACTAACACTATTACTACTGTCATCTTAGCATAACAAAAACTAACAATAAAAGTATTACAAAAATAGTATTGTACCTCTTTCGCTGACTTGCTAACGAAAATTGAAATTTCCAAATTTTGCCAAATTAGCTCAACACGGATTTGAATTTGCACAACACAAATTCAAAGAGAGAATGGAGAATGAAGGGGTGCTGAATGAGGGAGGGTATGTTGGCTATTTATAGAAAAAATTTCAGGTTTTTTTGAATTTTTTTGCTATTTTTGAAGACCCCAATGGTAAAAAAAGGGTCAAAAAACGGCTGAAAATATCCCTAACGGCCGGATTTTTTGTGCCGTGCCGGGCACGGCCCACGAGCACGCACGGCCCAGCTGCCTGTGCCCGTCCTTCTTCTCCCCCATTCCCCTCTCTCACGCGTGTCGCCGTGCGTCTTGTGATGCCACGGCTCGTCGCCAGCTCGTCACCCTCCTCGCCGCCTCCTCCCGCCCGCCTCGCCGCCTCTCGTCTCCTCATTGTCCGCCTCTGGCCGCCTCATCGCCCGCCGCCTGTCGCCGCCTTGCCGCCTCGTCGCCTGCTGACCTCCTAGCCGCCGCCTCCTCGTCGCCCGCCGCCTCCTCGCCTGCTACCTCGTCATCGCTCCACCGCCTCCTCACCGACTCGTCGCCCTGCGGCCTCCTCGCCTCCTCGCCGCCCCGCTGCGCCGTCGCCTCCTCGGCTCTCCTCGACTCGACTCGAGAGAGAGGGGGATGGGGGGAAAGAAGGGACCAACGGCGAGATGTCAGCCTGGGCTGCGCAGCTTCGTGCGCCTTCGCCTCCTATTCTAGGCCGTGCAGCTCTGTGCGCTGCCGCCTCTGGCCCTCCGCTAGTTCGCCTCGACGGCTCCGCCGCCTCCCAGCAATTGGGCGTCTTGCCACACGGCCGTGTTCAGGTCATCTTGGTGCTTAGCACGGCCAAGATTGTTCGTGCCATGTCGGGCCGGTCGACCGTGCCGAGGTGGCTACCTAGGTACGGCTCAGGCTCTCGTGCTAGGCCGGTACGGCCTATAAACAGTACGGGCCATGCTATGCTTAGGCCGGACCTATAATACTGTGCCTCGTGCCGGCCCGGTAGACCCGACCCATTTGATCAACTATAGGCGCTTGTTGCAGCGGCTTTCCCTTTCTTTCTTCTTATCCCTTTCCGTTTTTCTGAACCTTTTTACAGTGGTGGCCCACCTTGTATGGCTTTTTACACGGCCCATATTTTAACCCAGCCGATATGCGGCCCAAAATGCAGACGGGGTGGGACGATGGGTGGTCATGGCAGCCTAGGCGTGGCGGCGCGGCGGCTCTCCCGATCGCACCGTCGTTTCGGGCAAAAATCGCCGATCCCGAGAGGAGGAAGTGGTAGGCGTAGGGCCGTCGTGCCCGCGCGCACGATCGAACAGCGGCGGCGCGGGCGATCCGCCCAATGCCCTCGCTGGCGAAGTGTTGGGAGAGCCGCCGCCGCTAGCGGTTCGAGCTTGCAGCGCTCAGGTATAAGAGGACCGATGATCGCCTGCGCCTGGCACTCCTGGTCCTCGACATGCCACGTCTTGTTCGACGAAATGCCGCAACTCCAGAGACGACACAGGTTAACAGCTTGCTCACAAGCAGTTCGATTACTTTGGTTTGCAAGAACGTGAAGGGCAGGTTGTCGTGTCGTGACGAGGCGAGCAACTCGCGTTTGTGGTATGAAATTTCAGGGATATCTGCCGGCCGGGAGGAGAGGAAAGGACAAGAAAGCACTGGTTGTGTTTTGCTGCCACCTTTCTGCATCTCCTGGTGGTACTGGCCCTGGATGTTGGCCAACATGGCCACTGCGCCGGTTATCTCTTCCAGTTCCATCCTCCTCCTCCCGACGTTTTTTACCTTCTCATATCAAGGTATACACTAAGTTGTGTAGTAAGCTTAATTAACCTGTTCTGTATTCTTGAGCATCGATGTTGGCTGCGGGTTGCCCTTGCAGCTTGCATTGAGCCTTTTCATGGTGCAAATAGTATGTCTGTCACTCCGTCTAACTAATGTTCACTGCATTTGATTCAAGTGATTAATTTCTGGTCCTTTCGTATGTACACAACTTGAACCAAAAGTTTATTGTGATCTTCTTTACCGTCTTATTTCAAGTGTTCAATTTGGTCTATACATATCTTGTACAAACTCAGCTATATCTTGTTCAAGAGATCACATCGCCAGAATAATTTTGGCAAGAAATAAAGTACTATAAATCAATTTACTTTTATTATGCTATAGAACATATCTTTATAGCTCTGTGTTCCGTAATGTATAAACTATTTCCGTAGAGTAGACAGTACTCCTTATTTTCTTGAGTTCTCTGTACTTGTGTTGGAGAATTATCAATGAGATTTACTCTTCCACAATGGTACTGGTTGCTGGATTAATTCAAACTTTTGTGGTCAAAGATTTGCCATTTCTCTCTTAGTCTTTACACCTGCCTTTAAAGCTCTGACCTCATAAAGGTCGTTGCTCATTTTGAGGAACGATGCCAATTTATGAAATGATAAATGTGGGAAAGATTCCTTGATAAATGGAGAGTAGGCTTACAAACTGATGAATTTTCAAGTGAATAGTAATCGTGCATGTGCAATGCATGTTTTTTGCAATATATATTGCACACAATATATAATTACATTTGAAATTGAGAAATATTTCACACACTGAAGTTCAGTAGTTATTTATTACCTAAATCTTGTGCATCTGAATAATCAGAAAAAAAATTCTCACCTATGTGGTATCTAAACAAAAGAGAACATTGATGGCGGCTTAAATATGGCCACGTCATGCTAATAGCCCCCTCATATTGGTTCAAAGAATAGTAGGAATTACCAAGTAGACATGCTGATAGCAACAATGCACAAAAATAGAAAAACAAGAACATTCATATAGGTTCAAACTGTTAAGCATATGTATATATGGCCCATAAGGCCCATTAGCTCTAGGGTTTTGTCTTTGCTACTATACATACTTTTGGATATCCATCTAATACCATTGAGATGTTGATTCGTACCATGGTATCGAGCTACGCCTCCACCGCCGCCTTCCACCGAACACCCCCTCGCTTTCGTGGCCGTGGCGGCGTCGGGCGCCTAGTCTTGACATGCGGAGGTCAGCAGCATCTCCTCCCGCTGCCTTGCGCCCCTCATGGTTGCTTTCGCCGTCGCCGATCTTCGTCTCCGGGCGGATCTCGCTCGTGAGCTCTGCTCTTGCCGCTTCTGTTGCTCTGCCTCAAGGTTGTAGGTCCTCTGTTTGCGGTTTTGAGCTCGGTTCGACCGCGGCCTTCTCCGACGCCAGCTCTCCTCCGCCGGCCGCGGTCATCGCGCACCGCCGTCGCCCTCCACGAGGGCGTGCCGCAGAGGCGGAGGCCGCGCCTCTCGTTGCCCTTAAATGCGCCGTGCGCGGTTCTTCCGCCGGCGAGAGGCGCCGCCGACCATCGCGTGCCACGGCCGAAGTTGCCGCCGTTGGCGTCTGCGCGTGGTCTTCTCCATGCGTCTGGTCCGCCTCGCCTCGGGCCCCCTGCTCCCGGATCTGTGCGGCCTCCGCCTCCTTGCTCTCGGATCCGCGTCGCCGTCCCCGGAGACGATCGGACGGACTTGGATCCGGAGCTCCTCCGTCGCCGTCGCCGCCTCGCGCCACCTTGAATTTGCCGCGTCGGCTCGCCTCGCTGCTGCGTCGGATTTACCTCGGGCGACTCTTTTCTCCGGATCTTTCCAGATCCGGTGTCGCTCGCCCGACCAGAGCGCCGACTCTCTGCGCCTTTTGGCGTCTTGAACGCGCCGCTGTCTGTCGTCGGGCTACCGCCGCCACTCGAGTTTGCCTCGTCGCACGGGTGCTCTGGAAGCCACCACCACAGTGGAGACCCGCCGAGGAGGAGAGAGCTCTCGCCGATTTGGGAGAAGAAAAGGTCGGAAGAAGAGGTCGGCAGAAGAAAAGAGAGAGAGTCTCTCGGGAGAAGAAAAAACGGAAACCGGTTGAAGAAAATCAAGTCACTTCTTCTTTGCTTTCTGCTTGTGAGCACACCGCTGCTTGCTTTTTTTTTTGAGTCGCCCTCTCGCCTCCAAGCTTACATTTACGTTCTCCGACGTCGAAGTGGTGAAATGGTTCATTCTCTTGGTATAGGAACTCGATCTGTTCTCGTGGCACCTCGTCGGAGGTTTATCGGCTGCTCTATTTCTGATGCTCCATCCAACGGGTTTTATGCCCTTATTGCAAGCTTTGGTCATCTGTTCGAGAGGTGCTACCGTCTTCATCCGAGCTGCGACTGCATCTCATCGTTGCCGCCATGGTGCGGTCGCCGCCATCACTCCTCCAAGTGTTGGGGATTACATTCTTGCCACTCGGTTGGGTCACTTGATCCTGACTTGAGCTCTTGAGACTCAAGTTCAATGGCGGTCTTCATTTGATGCCCCTCCTAGTGGGTGCGCGATCTTCTTTGCAGCCTCCTCTTCCGTGTCGGTACTAGTCTTCCATGGGTTTTTGACTCTGGAGCTTCTTTTCATATGACATCGGATAAATCTCATCTTGCATCATGTCGACTGTTATGGATGGTTCCTGTATGCAGAATTGATGGCACCTCATGTTCAGTCACTCATCAGGGCACTCTCTCTACTTCTCATTTTACTGTTCCTGATGTGTCATTTGTACCCCATCTTTCTATGAACCTTATGTCTGTTGGTCAGCTTGCTGATATGCACTACTTTGTTGGGTTTGATGACTCTACTTGCTATGTGCAGGATCGTTGGATAGGAGTTCTTGTTGGTACTGGCCATCGTCTTAGAGATTCTCAGGGTCTCTACTTCCTTGATCGTCCGAGTCTTCCATCTTTCTCCGCTCATGCATCTTCAGTTATTGCGTCAGTCTCTGTTAGTTTTCCTCAGTGGCATCATCGGCTTGGTCATTTGTGTGGATCTCGTCTTTCTACTTTAGCTCGTCAGGGTGTCCTAGGTCGTGTCATTATCAACACTAGTTATGATTGTAAGGGTTGCAAACTTGGTAAACAGGTGCAACTCTCATATCCTACTAGTACATCTCGGTCTAGTCGTCCTTTTGAGTTAGTTCATTCTGATGTTTGGGGTCCTGCTCCTTTTGCTTCCAAAGGTGGCCATCTCTATTATGTTATCTTTATTGATGACTATTTTCGATATACTTGGGTTTATTTTATGAAACATCGTTCTCAACTCTTGTCCATTTATCAGTCTTTTGCTCGTATGGTTCACACTTAGTTTTCCACTCCTATTCAGACCTTTCGTTCTGATTCAGGGGGGAGTACTTGTTGCATGTCTTTCGTCAATTTCTCTCCGCTGAGGGAACCCTTCCTCAGCTTTCCTGTCCTGGTGTCTATGCTCAGAATGGTGTTGCTGAACGCAAACACCATCATCTTATTGAGACTGCTTGTACTATTTTACTTGCATCTCATGTTCCACGATATTTTTGGGTTGATGCGGTTTCTGCGTCTGTCTATCTCATTAATATGCAGCCATTTTCTCGCCTTCAGGGAAAGTGTCATAGAGAGCTCTTGTTTTCTACTCCCCCACGGTATGACCATCTTGGAGTTTTTGGTTGTACCTGCTATGTTCTGCTTCCGCCTCGTGAGCGCACCAAGTTAACAGCTCAGTCTGTTGAGTGTGTTTTTCTTAGATATAGTCTTGAGCATAAGGGCTATCGTTGTTATGATCCCTCTGCTCGGCGTATGCGCATTTCTCGTGATGTTTCTTTTGTTGAGGATCGTCCCTACTTTTACTCTTCTACCACTCGGTCCTCCTCTCCCGCTGAGTCTCTCTCTTTTCTTTATCTTCCACCCATTGTTTCGTCTGATACACCTTTTTCTGTGGAGTCATCTTCTCCATCCTCAGTCAGATCACCGTTTCCTCTTCACTATACTCATCGGTCTAGGGTTCCTCCTGATACTCAGCCTTCTACCGTTTCCCCCTCTGATGGCATGTCTAGTACCAATGATACTCTTTCTGATGATCCTCCACCGGCACCGTCATCTCGGTATGAGTTTCATGATCGTACTACTATTGCTGCTCCTAACAGATTTTTACAACCGAAAATTTAAAGATTTTTAGAGAAAAATATGTTGCAAATAAAAGCCTATAAAAATTACAAAATAATCTACACTATGTCAGGAACTTTCCATAAAAAATTCATAATTTTTGGAACTATATTACTATGTCAAACAATTCCCTAAAGATTTTAGCCCTAAATAATGCACTTAGGGGCAAAATCGTCTTTTCACGTCCAAGTCAACGGTCAAATCCATGGTCAACTGACCGGAGTGGCAAAGAAGGGATTAAAGTTAAGAACGAGTGGCATACAATGGATAAGCAATTTTTCGATGGTATTTTAGGGAGTTCGCTAACTTTCAATAGCAAATAAGGAATTAACTCTTTATTTATTGTAGTTCTTAATAAGATAGAAAAATCGTGAAATTATTTATGTAAACTTCCTTGGACACAAAGACATGAATATCCGGACACCTCCATTTCAACCCAGCTTGTGCAACACCTATTCTAGATACATGAAGCATTTGAAGCCCCGTTGGATATTGAACCAGAAACGATGTTACTATTGTCAATGTACAACACTAAATATTTACAATTCCAAGCAGAGTAGATTATGTCATTCGATATTGTAAAAAAAAATTACAGCAAGGACAAATAGTTATGAAGACAACAGCAGAGCAATGCATAAGAGGATGTCATTAATTTCCAATACACACCATTGCAAATGTACGATAACACAAACATTGCAGGCAAACTAAAGGATTGAAAATGATAATACAACCTCTTAGTGATGCATAATCCCTTCTCCAATATACAAAAGAACTGTAACACCCTGGTTCAACACTAAACTCAGAATGGCACCTAAACTATTATAGCTACCAATTTAAACTTTAATTAGCAATAATTCCAGCAAGTATGCATGGAATAAAACCCATCAATAGGTCACTGGAGAATCAACTAAAGCAAAATAAATGTATAAGGATAAACTTTTACAACTTGGACACACGCGTCAAGAACGCTCAGGTCACACGCGCCTGAGAGACGCTCGAGATACACGTACTTGAGAAACACTCGGGATACCCGCACCCGAGAAACGCTAGAACCATGCTCCCGGTACATAGGTTGGCTTTGCCCCTCTATGGAGTAGTCTGACCGGTTTGGTCCGGACTGACCTCTGTCTGACCGGCCCCTGTGAAGGAGGTCAGTCCGGTTGAGAGTCCAACGGCTAGTTTTTATAGCCGTTGGAGCTAGGACAGTCTGACTGGCTATTGGTTAGCGGTCAGACCGGATTTCTCTGATTTTCTGCATATTCTCCTCCAACGGCTAGTTTTCTTGTATGGGTGTATAAATACCCCTTGTGGTCGGTTGTGGGAGAGTGTTGGTGCCATTTTCGTCCCTCTTGAGCTAAGAGTAAGCCTTCTCTTCCCCTTTGTGTATGTGTTGCACTTAGAGAGCTTAGAAAGAAAAATCCTAGTACATGTGCTGCATTAGGTGTTGGATTGAGTATCCATTGAGTTTTGACACTTGATTCATTAGAGTGAACGTCTTCGACTTGTTACTCTTAGTGTTTGCCGACACCTAGATGACTTAAAGGAGTTGCATTGGTGATCTTCTTAAAGAAGGTTGTAAGAAGACCAGAGCGGTTGTGAGTGGCTTGGTGCTCGCCATCTCTAGAGTGAGGGAAAAGCAACCCCGAATGGATTCGAGGTGTAGGCTTAATTTGTGAAGCCGGTCCAATTTGTTTGAGCTTATCTCAACGTGGACTAAGGGAAATCGGCAAGTTTTCGATCACCATAGGAAAAAGATCAAGTGTTGTTGTGGTTTGCTTTCTTGAGTTTTACTTTCTTGCAATTTACATTTGTAGAATTAAATTGCTTGTTTGTCTCTTTAAGATTGCAATACTTGTCTTAGACTTAGTTTGTTGGTGCAATTAGTCAAGACTATTTGATTTATGTTTTAATTGTGCAAAACCAAATTGATTTACAATTCTGCATAAAACTCGGTTTCGGCTAAAAGAAAATTTAAAACCGTATATTCACCCCTGTGCTCCAGTGTTCACCTAGGCGCTAAGCGGAAGGTGGGCGAAGGGTGGCCGCCTAGCGCCTAGCCCGCCTAGGCCATGGTCTGTGTAGCCACCGATCGAACAGAGCAGTCGGAGGGAGAGGGGACGGAAGTGAAGAAGAAAAAAGAAAAGAGAAAGAAAAAAACAAAAGAAACTTACCTTCAGCCTGGTCCAGTCCAGCCCAAGCCCGCGTCTACCGACTGGCCAGCCTAGTCCAGTCCGATGCCCTTCGCCCCTTCCTTATCCTCTTGCCCCCTACGACACTTGCCATCCTCTCTCTCTCTCGCTCTCCCATCCCGTCACCGCCTCATCCCCCTCTCCCACCGCTCTCACTCTTGCTCTCCTCTCCACCGGGGGAGGCGGCCTGTGAGGGGGGGGGAGGAGGTGTGGTATTCGAGGAGGAGGCGGTCGTGACAGGGAGGCGGGAGGCGGCGTGATGTCGATCTAGGGAGGAGGCAGAGGGGAGGAAATTGTGGAGCTAGGGTTCGGCGTTCGAGACCACGGGTGAGTCCTCTTCACTTACCTTTTTTCTCCCACATGCACGCCCAGCTCCACCCGACCCCACCCAGCACCACCTTGGACTGCCTTGCGCCACCCCGGACTGCCGAACTACTGCCACGCCTTGCTCGCTTGGGTCCGCCTTGGACCGACGTTGACCGGCTAGGCAGGCCGAGCTCCTAGATGGCCGATTGATCCCGAGTCGCGGCGACAGGCTTGCGCCCAGTGCCTAGACGGCGTCTAGGGGAACACTGCCCTCTCTAGTCGGCCTCCTCGACCTTATAGACGAGACTCGGTAGAGGGGGTGAGGGAGGGATATGAGGAACAGAGGGGGATAGGGACGGGACAACAGGAAGGAGGGGTAATTGTGTTTGTTGTTTTTAATGTGTTAACTGCTTCGGCGAAATCTAGGGGTGGGGAACAACTTTGAATTACATCCATTAGATCGAGCTTGACTGATGGACAAGATCCTTCGGATCAGCCAAAGGTTTTAATGGGCTAATTTGAACTCGTGCTTTTTATCTTAGTATAGATTCCATGATGTCGATCAGAGTACCATAAGACATTAAAAAAAAAATACATGCTTCCTCGTATACAAAATACTATACGAAATTGATACACTGTAATTGGATTTTAAAAAATTGGTACGCTGTTATTATGATCGTAGTATTTGAACTAATATGTTTTTTTAAGGAACAACTAATATCTTGATGTTGTAATTTGCATGGTTATTAAGGCGTCGCTTAGGCAGTAAGGCGGTCAAGAGCTCACCGCCACACCGTCGCATTGTCAAGGAAGTCTATGGCGTCCGCTTCACGGCCATGGCGTCCCCATAGTGTCGCTTAGGCAGTGTGTGGCACCGGGAATGACCGAGACGGACGCCATATGCATGAAGTATGCATATGAAGAGTGAAGAGATAAAGAGATGGGAGGAGAGGGGGGCCAGCGAGGAAAACCTGTCGCCTCGCCTTATAAGTGGAAGGAGGGGGGAAGAAGCCAGGTAAAAGGTGAATAGAGGCGGCGGCGCGCCGCCTATCTTGGGTCGGGGGTAGCAGATCTGATGCTGAAGCCACCTATTCGTCGCCACCGCCGTCTTGCTGTCGTGGAACCCACGCCGTTGTCGTCGAATCTCAGCTTATCGCTGCGGATCTGGCTCAAGATCGCCGCCGCCACTGCTGTCACCGCACGCCATAGTTGTGTCCTTCTCTGGCGGCAGTGACCAGCGAGCAACGAGATCGAGCTTCGGCTGTAGTGGCTGGTGCCCCACTCCTCCCCTCTGGCTTGCCCTTGCTCTAGTGGTGGTGTGGTTGGTAGCTGGCTATTTAGGGCACACAGAGTAGTGTGAGGTGGCTTAAGTTGTTGAGCTTGTTGGGTTTTGTGGGTTGGGTGGCCTAGTGGGCTCTTTTTGCCATTTTCTCTTTTGTCTTATCTCTATTTATTTGCTATTTACGAATTTGATTGTTGCTGTCTGTTGGTTCATATGGCGTCACCTCGCCACATGCCATAAGCACCTAGGCGTCCAGGCGGTGGTCTGGCGCCTCGCCTTGCCTTACCGTCTTAATAACTATAGGGGGCAATTATTGACTTCTTGTAGTGTTGAACTGTTGATCTTTTTAAAACAAGTTAACGACAAAACTTATGCTTTGTTGAGTGCAATTTCAATTGAATCAATTCTAATTCTGAACCATGTGAATTACTTTGCTTAAACTGGATCAGGTGCAATATCTTTTACAGCCACCAAAAGTATCTTAGTTGTAGCTGTTTCCATGTTTCATCATTCTGGTGAATGGCGATTTATATGTAAAGGTTATTATCATTGTTAGAAAAAAAATCAATTGCACTATAATCATAAAAAATTGCGGCAGTTGTGTAAGATCGAGGAGGCCGACTAGAGGGGGGTGAATAGGCGGTTTTAACAACTTCTTTGGCTAAAACCGAGTTTTATGTAGAATTGTAAATCAATTCGGTTTTGCACAATTAAAACTTAAATCAACTAGTCTTTAATAAATGCACTAACAACAAGAGACTATATAAAATATAGCAATTAAATACAAATAATATAAATTGCACAAAGTAAAGCACAAGAACAAACCATAATAACACGTTGATGTTTTACCGCGGTGTTCGGAAACTTACTGGTCTCCCCTAATCCACGTTGAGGTAAGCCCAAACCAATTGGACCGGCTCCACGAATTAAGCCAACACTTCCGAGGTAAGTCCAACCACTTGGACCGGTTTCAACACGAACCAACACCTCGATCCACTAGGGGTTGCTCTTCCTCCACTCCGGAGATGGTGAAAACTAAGCCACTCATAAACGCCTGGGTCTTCTCACAACCTTTTTTGAGAAGATCAACAAACCACGACGCCTCTACGCTGTCTAGGTGTCAGCAAACACCAAGAGAAACAAGTCAAAGACTCTCACTTGAACGAAACAAGCGTATAAGCTCAAGTGGATACACAATCCACTATCTAATGCAACACATGCACTTAGGGTTTGCTCTCTAAGCTCACTAAGTACAACACATGCACAAAAAAGATAAGAGGGCTTGCTCTTAGCTCAATGTAATGTAAATGGCACCAGCCACTCACCCACCACCGGCCAAGGTGGGTATTTATAGCCCACACATAAAAACTAGCCGTTGGGGGAAAAGCTGCTGAAAAATCAGCACGAGCGGTAGTACCACTGTTCATCGGTCGGTACTATCGCACCTCCACTGACACACAATAACGGCTATATCAAACCCTCTGAAATAGCCGTTAGAAATGTGGCGCGGTACTACCACCAAGTAATACGCGGTAGTTCCACTCTCCGGTAGTCCCGATCCACAATTGCGGTACGACCGCTTCCACTTGAGTCCAACACATGGCACTCTCTGAAAATAACGTACCGCTCACTAAATCGGATATACCGGGTTGCAGTAATTCCGCCAAGCAAATGCGGTATTACTGTGACGCGGTAGTTCCGATACAAAGCTCCGGTACTACCGCTTAACTAGAGCGACCATACCACTTAGTCTCGATCGAACTGCACGCGTGGACGACTCAGATTAAATAGGCCATTCAGACCGCGTATTTTAACTGCACGATCGGAGCAACGTTCGTACGGTCCGAACGTCACACGATAGTTCCGCCAAAGGAAATGCGGTACTACCACACCTCAAGAGAGTAACACATGCTCAACAGGTGACTTATTGGAAAATACGTACCGTGAAGGGATTGATACAACTAGGTTGCGGTAGTTCCGCCACACAACCCCAGTACTACCGCAGTGCAGTAGTTCCACCAACATAACGTTGGTACTACCACTTTTTTCTGAGAAAAGCACATATTGCATTTGCTTCAACTCAATTTGCAAAACACATTTGCCAAATTGATGCGTGTTGCAAACAAATGTTAGAGGCAAGATTCTCAACAAGTTGCAAAACATATTTGTTAACTTTTAGAATCAGCGCCACAAGGAATAAGGTACATGGACTTAAACCATTTGCAAAACACATTCGCAAACTAAAGTTACATGCTACAAGGATTGTGCATGAGCCTCGACTATTTGCAAAACACATTCGCAAATATTGGCAACATGCTAACGAGAGCTAGAGCAAGCACAACGAGCTATCAACACATGACTAACTCAAGCTACTAGTCAAGACCCCTCTTAATAGTACGGCAACCTATACTAGCAATCCGGTCTCCAACCAAACACCAAGACCGGTATAAGACTAGGAACACATCCTTAGCCCTAGCTAGTCATACATTTGCCTTGCACATCCTCTTGAAGCTTGATGACACACATATTCACTTCAAGTCCGGGTTCTTGACTTGGTATGCATCAACCCATGATGCATTCTTTACTTGACCTCCATTAACACATGATGGATCTTCTCTTGACTCGATGATCAACTCATGATCATTTCCTCTTCAAGATCTCGAGATGCATCAACACATGATGCATCCTTTACTCCAAGCTCTTGACTCGATGACAATCAACTCATGATGTCATCTAAAGTCTCCATCATTATGGAACATAACCTATTCATCCAACTTATGAAAAATGTTAGTTCCACAATGTGATTGTCATTAATTACCACAACATACCATTAACTCATAATGGTGGGACAAGATACTCCAATATTTCCCTCTTGGTAATTTGATGACAACCATCACAATTGCAAATAATTGAATATTAAGTTATATGAGTATATATAAACTACACAAGTTTTGTATACTCATATGATATGTTTCAAAGTAAAGATCAAGGATCAATACTAATGAAACCACAAAACATAGAGTGAACTCCCCCTAAATTTGTGCATACACAAATGAGTAATAAGAACATATGCACATATTCAAGTTAGACTTTCGGTGGAGTTCAACCTGTATTTTGGATCCGAGGAATACAACAAGATATGAGAAATGTATGTCGAATGCATACATATTTGATTTTCACCTTTTTATCCAATTGAGACTAAGCAATAAGTATAACAATAGAATTGTTAGTCTCACAAATAGATTTGTCATTAATCACTAAAATACTCCATTAACTCATAATGGCGGGTCTAGATTCTTCAATCTCCCCCTTTTTGGTGATTGATGACAAATCCTTTATCAATAAGAACATTTGGATATAAATCATCATAAGATAAGAATTTATGCTATTGAACTATATCCATGCATGGGATGAGGTGAAAACATCCAAACATTCTCCCCCTTTTGTACTATGCATGAAATAAGGTGAAATCATAAGAGAGAATCCAAATGAAAATATATTGATCATATAAAAATTCCTCTCTTTTTGGCATTAAACACAAAAAAATCCAAAATAAAGCGAAGCCAAAAGGAGTCTTCGCAAATTAGGTTTTCCATATAATAGATGACCCAAAATGTTTTTCAATTTCGCTAAGAAAGACTCCCCCCTTACACAAAGGTTGTATTCCTTTGACACACAAAGGCTTTCTCCATCCAATCAATATCTCCCTCTTTGTCATCTCTTTTAAATGAATCCATCCAAAAATCATGATGACTTCAAACTCTCTCATTTGACCATTATTTGCAACCAAATTCTTCTCCTTTGACATTAAGCACAAAAAATGTCTATATGTTGATCACACTTGAAAGATAGTCTTTAGACATCACTTGTGGATACCGCGTGTCGACAAAACTTGAAATTTGCAAAGTGCTTGAAACTTCTCTCGCAAAGATCTTCAAAGAAGACATCCAAAGAGAAAAGGGAAGGAGAGAATCCATTCGTACATGGAGAGTACATGAGCTTGGTCAAGAGAGGCATGATTAGCAAGGAATGAAGTTAGATATCATTTGAAATGATAAGATGATATCATTTAAAAAGATGAATCTCATGCCAAGGTCAAAATGATCAAGAGAAGCTACCACTTTTAGAAATAATACCATTTTTATGATAAAAACATCACAATACGATCGAAATGGCATAAGGAGTCAAGAAAGTACTTGAGGGTAGCTAACGAATATAACAAGGATCAACTTGACCAAAGAAAGCAGCCAAAGTATGTTTAAATTTGAATGGAATGAAAAGGTTGTCTTGTCAAAGAAATCGATAGTACCGCAGTTAAATGGTCGGTAGTACCGATCCGCAGAAGTACCGCCGTTCAAAGGCCGATAGTTCCGATTTTTCTGGAACTTCAATGATAGATCTTGGGATGGAGAAATATGCAAATGATCCTTGGTTTTGCAGTCAAATAAATATATCTATGATCATTATGTATAAGATAGAAGATAGAAACTTCAATGAATATAGTTTTTATGATTTAATCTTTTGTTTTCACAAATAAAACTTATTTTCATGAAACTTCTTCAAAATATCCAAATTGAGCATATAATGAAATTTATAGCATCTAATTTCATATATGAGTCATTAATACCATCATGGACCTTTTCATGTGAATAATTTTGGCTCATATGTCAAAACTCACTTAAGTACTAGATAGTGACCACTTAGGTCAAAATAGGATTTTGGACGAGTTTTGAAATCCAATAACTTTTGATAGGTTGGCCTTTTGGAAATCTTTTGAATACCAAAAAGGTTTAGAATAGCCAACTCTAGGATTTTTCTTTTGGGAAGATTTTCAAATTCCTTTTGGAATAGATTTTACACAAAAATCTAGTTTATGTCAAAAACAAGATACTATTATCTAGAATTTTGGCTAGAAACTCACTTTCACTTTAAATAGATTTTTTTAAAGCCAAAACCTTTGGGAAACCTTTGGAAAGTATTTGTATACATTTTGCAACTAGTTTTTTAAAGAATTACTAATAGTTATGAATTTTTTAACTTTTGGCTAAAAGGCTCAATTTTTAAAAAACATTACTAGCACTTAATTTATTTGGGCACACTTAGGGATGTGATATATATAATCATGATTTAGCACTCCCTCTTAATATGCCACTTACTATCTTGCTCAAGATTTTAATAATGAAGATTATGAACAAGAGCAAGAACACCCTTTTTAAGATTTTTATGAAATACAACCTACACAAGGCAAAGGGCTAGATACTTCAATGTAAGTACTTGTTACCGAGATAGCATTGGTTTATGATATGAAGTGATCAACCTCAAGCTTGGCTCCAATTTTTCATATGATGGAATCCACCTCTTCATGTGAGCCAAACCTCTAATGCCTCTCCAAGTACCTAAAAATCATTTAAGCACATTTTTTTTACCCAAACTCGTTTGGGTCCTTGCATGTTAGTTACAAGAGATTTGGGCACCCAAATGGCCCTAGCAATAAGCTTTGGTGAACTAACAATTCTAGCAAATATATTGCCATATTTATCCTTCCTAATTAAATAATGATCATTATAAATAATAGACTTAGGAGAGATACCTTTGGGACATTATTTACCAATGTGTCCCTTTTCTCGGTAATTGTAGCAAGTTGGGCTTTTGCTTCCCCTACTTGTCTTCTTTTCTTGCTCCTTGCCGGTTTGCCTCTTCTTTGAATGTCTTGACTTGACATCCATTTGTTTTGGGCACGCCGAGGCTTTGTGGCCCTTCTCATTGCATCCAAAGTACTTGACATATTTCTTCATATGTCTTGCATTTTGCCTTGTCTTACTATTCTTATTCTTCTTGGAGATGAAGCCTATGCCACTCTTGTCTTGCAAGCTTCTTTGCTTGCTTAACATGTCATTGAAAGTGGCCTTGCCTTTGAAGCTTCTATCCAAGTCAATTTTCAATTTTGTGACTTGGGTCTTGAGCTTATTATTTTCCTCTACAAGATTAGTTTCACATGACAGAGAGGGAATAGAAACATCTAATTTTGAGCAACAAGGTACATCTAGCAAGTCATCACACGAAGTATATAAGCTAACCTTAGATGAAATGCAAGGGTTAGCAACTGTACATGGCATATCATCTAATAAATCACATGTAATGCCTATATCCACTTTGGACTTAGTGAACGACTTGAGAAAGAGAGACTCGTGTGCATCCTTTAGCACATCACAATTATTTTGAAGAGAGATATGACCTTTCTTCAAAACTTTGAATTTTGACATCTCCTTGCCAGGGTATTCATTTAAGTCATCTAGCATGTCCATCAAATCATCATATGAAGGCTCATCATTATTATTTACCTCATTGTTACATTTTGCCATGAAGCATGTAGACATGTCAAGTAGTGATAGAGCCTCATTTGCATTTGAGAGGTTTGATGGATTATCCTTTATGGCTAACCCAACAAGGTGTCTTCTTTTGTCATCATTCTTCTTTCTTGATGATGATTTGGGCTCTTCTTCATCTTCCCCATCATAAGGACACCTTGAGGCAATGTGTCCCAATTTGTGACAATTGTAGCACCTAAGAGTCTTGAGGTGCTTTGTATTTGAAGATGTGCTTGAATGTTTATGTGAGTCACGTCTCTTCATGACATCTTCTATTTTGTTCATGAGAGTGACCAATTCTTCTTCGGCGTCATCATCTTCCTTATCTTGATTCTCATCTTCACTTGAATCACATTTAGCTTTGAAGGCTTTGATTCTTTTGCTTGAAGTTGAGGCCATCTCCTTGTGCTCATTTTTGTCATTCTTGTACATTTCATTTGTGAGGAGATTTCCCAAAAGGGCAGTAGGAGTCATCCTTGGCAATTCGGATGAATTGAGGAATAATGCTACCAAGGTCTCATATGTCTCCGGTAGAGCCCTAATCATCTTGCGCACAATATCAAGATCGGTTAAATCACAAGATAGGCTTTTGAGTTCATTTACTGTGTTGATTATTCTAGAATACATCTCATTGATGCTACCATAAAGCAACATGGTAAATGACTCACATTTTAGCTTCAACCTACGCAATTTAGCTTCTTTGACCGTAGAGGTTCTCTCATGAATTTCCATGAGAGTTGTCCAAACATCATGAGTATTTTCAAGATTGCTCACTCTATTGAACTCATCTACACTCAAAGCGCTATATAGAGCATTTAAAGCTTGAGCATCGAGTTGCAAGTTTTGCTTTTCCTTTTGAGTGGGGTTTTGTGGATCAATCGGAGTAACAAAATCCGCATCAACAATTTTCTATAGGTTTGAGCTCATGGCCTTAATAAAGATGGTCATTCTAATTTTCCAATGAGCATAATTTGAACCATCAAAGTATGGTACTCTACCAAAGGAGAAACCCTCACTAGCCATCATTTACTCTCTAGACGGTGACGCCTAATAAATGAGAGACCAAGCTCTGATACCACTTGTAAGATCGAGGAGGCCGACTAGAGGGGGGTGAATAGGCGGTTTTAAAAACTTCTTTGGCTAAATCCAAGTTTTATGCGGAATTGTAAATCAATTCAGTTTTGCACAATTAAAGCCTAAATCAACTAGTCTTTACTAAGTGCACCAACAACAAGAGACTATATAAAAAATAGCAATTTAATACATGGAATATAAATTGCATAAAGTAAAGCACAAGAACAAACCACAATGACACGATGATGTTTTACCGTGGTGTTCGGAGACTTGCTGGTCTCCCCTAATCCACATTGAGGTAAGCCCAAACCAATTAGACCGGCTCCACGAATTAAGCCAACACCTCCGAGGTAAGTCCAACCACTTGGACCGGTTCCAACACGAACCAACAACTCAATCCACTAGAGATTGCTCTTCCTCCACTCCGGAGATGGCGAGTACCAAGCCACTCACAAACGTCAGGGTCTTTTCACAACCTTCTTTAAGAAGATCACCGAACCACGACGTCTCCACGCCATCTAGGTATCGGCAAACACCAAGAGAAACAAGTCAAAGACTCTCACTTGAACGAAACAAGTGTCTAAACTCAAGTGGATACACAATCCACTACCTAATGCAACACATGCACTTTTAGAATCAGCGCCACAAGGAATAAGGCACATGGACTTAAACCATTTGCAAAACACATTCGCAAACTAAAGTCACATACTACAAGGATTATGTATGAGCCTCGACTATTTGCAAAACACATTTGCAAATATTGGCAACATGCTAATGAGAATTAGAGCAAGCACAACGAGCTATCAACATATGACTAACTCAAGCTACTAGTCAAGACCCCCTTTTAATAGTACGACAACCTATACTAGCAATCCGGTCTCCAACTAAACACCAAGACCGGTATAAGACTAGAAACACATCCTTAGCCCTAGCTAGTCATACCTTTGTCTTGCGTATCCTCTTGAAGCTTGATAACACACATCTTCACTTCAAGTCCGGGTCCTTAACTTGGTATGCATCAACCCATGATGCATTCTTTACTTGACCTCCATCAACACATGATGGATCTTCTCTTGACTCGTTGATCAACTCATGATCATTTCCTCTTCGAGATCTTGATATGCATCAACACATAATGCATCCTTTACTCCAAGCTCTTGACTCGATGACGATCAACTCATGATGTCATCCAAAGTCTCCATCATTATGGGACATAACCTATTCATCCAACTTATGAAAAATGTTAGTTCCACAATGTGATTGTCATTAATTACCACAACATATCGTTAACTCATAATGGTGGGACAAGATACTCCAATCTTTCCCTCACTACTACAGAAAACCTCATCACAGACGGTTCGAAACCGTCATTACAAACGGTTTTCGAACCGTCTAAATTTGTATGTCTATAATACGCCTGTTATCACAGATGGTTTTTAACCCGTCTGTGATAAGAGGAACAACACAGACGGTTTTTAGTTAAAACCGTTTGTGATATGTGGGTTGTCACAGATGGTTGGTAAATAGAACCGTTTGTGATATGTGGGCTATCACAGACGGTTCTGGTTACAAACCGTCTGTGATATCCTAGATATCATTGGTCTTTCCATACATATCATAGACGATTAGTCAATAAAACTGTTTGTGCTATCTGACGTATCACGGACGGTGTTGGTTGAAGCCGTCTGTGATAGTATCCCTTCACAGACGGTTTCAAGAAGAAAACCGTCTGTGATAGTTCTTTAGACCTATCTAATTTTTTTTGATTTTTGGCTAGCCTTAGGAATTGCTAGTCATGCCCTCTGAAAACAGGTAGGCAGAAAATAGATACATCACAGAAGAATCAATCGTTGACAACTCAAAGTGATCATTTACAACTCAAAATCAATTACAAAAGAATATGTTCAAGTATTGTCGCTACAGTTACAATTGAATTACAACTACTCAAAAAGTGAATTACAATTGAATCAATTGTTTGGAGGTCGTTCAGCGGTGTCGACAGAGTGAAACTCTCCGTCGGCGTTAACGATCTGCGCCTTGATGAAGCTATAGAGCGCTCCTCGAACCTCCAAGATCTCTCTCACAACGAGTGCATCTAAATCTATGTACAAGTCCTGTCGCTAGCAGGAGTAAAGTAGTAAGCATATATATTTAAATTTATAATTAGAAAATAATTATTGCGAGATTGACAAACCTCGGGATCCTTCAGCTTAGCACTCATGAGTTGCTGCATATGATGGCAAACGTAGAATGCACATAGGTGTTCGTATTTTTGCTGGCGGCACTGCAAAAATAGAATTACATATATAGGTATAGTTAGTTCGAGACGCATTATTACGAAGTATGATATAGGATTATTGTGTTGTAGCGCGTACCGAAAATCGCGTCCTATGCTCTAGTGTGGCGCTCGATCCCTTGTATGGCCCTCCATCGGCAACATAGGTGATGAATGACCTACATGATTCCAAAAAGTTATCCTCGGCCATTTCAAACGAAGGAAGACTACAATAGAGTTATGTATGGAGGAAATGAGCATACATGTAGAGTATTCCTTTCAAAATGGTGAAGTCATGGGTTTTGTTGAGTAGGGAATCAAGGTATATTACCTTGTTCCTCTTTGGTATAATGATTAAAAGGATCCAGTGGTACCTACTCATGTATGTCGCTATAGTCATTAAACCTAAGTTCGTGCTGCGTATAAAGTGCAAATGAAATTTGTATAGTAAGTAGTGGAGCACTTACTGCTGGTTGTAGGGCACCATTATGTAGTCCTTGTTGTCCTAACGAAGCAATTCTGTCGTTATGTATTTCTCGACGAAGGATATGTCTTGCTTGATGGTTTGCTCAGAGACCACGTGTAGGTCAAGGAAACCCACCGGTTCTCCCCATCCCGTGCATTTTGTATCATGTGTCTATACATAAGCAATGAGTTGTGATATTTATCGGTATTATGTGAATGTAGAGCTTGATTGTACACACTTACAGTGTCCAGCATCGTAGAAGCGAGGCGTCGAGGGCATTGAGGATGAATAGGTCGAATAAGTCGCTGAAGCCCACGACGAAGTGGCCCGGCTCGTGGAAGAAATGCTTATTCGTGTATCTGACGGTGATTCCAATATTGCACCCCTTCTCTTTGGTCTTCCGCATGTACCAGTAATGCAAAGCCTGACAACTTATTCCAGCGTGGGCTAATACTGTGTCGGAGGCCAACAGACTTCCGAGGGAGTATTTCGAAGGCGCCTTAATGTTCCACAATTTCGATTTGGCCTTAACGACTTGCCCGCTACACGTCTTCCTGTGAGACGACTCGAGAACCGATAAGGCGACACGCTTTTCTTGTTCCTTCGGCGTCTTTTCCATGGGAATCGATAAGGCGACATGCTTTTCTTGTTCCTTCGGCGTCTTCTCCACGAGAACCGATAAGGCGACACACTTTTCTTGTTCCTTCGGCGTATTCTCCACAGGAAGCGAAGGTTGAGGTGGAGTCATCGAGGGTCCTGTTGGAGAGACATGGTCGTGTCGAGATCGCGACACTGCAGGGTCCAGGGCGATGTCTTTCTTGGGCCACTGGATAAAAGTTTGACAAGCATCCCCTAGTGTTCTGATGTCTTCATTTGGGTGAATCTCCAGCGGGACGACCATGAAATTGTTATGTACCATGTCCACCTAGACCCTGGCGTAACCCTGCGCCACCTGAGCACCATGCTGCAGTGTCCCTTTTTGGTATGGATACTCCATCCCCCGCCCAGCCTCAATAGAAATGGACCCAACCATCCTCACTTGGAGCTTGCAGGGCATCGGCTCCTACAAAATGATACACAATTAGCTAAGACATCCTATAGGTCTATCTTTGGAGCATTCTAGAGATGTACATTACCTTGATGTCGTCGATAAGGTAATTGGACGTCGTCATGATCAGAATTTTTCGTGGATGCGGCGCTACTCCGATGTCGAGGAGGACTGGTTCCCAAAATAACGGGGGCGGCTTGTGACTGGTTGAGGAGTACTTGATTCAGTTGATCCTGCAATCTTTCTATCTGTCCTTGAAATTTTGTAGTAAGCACTTGTTCCAACCGGTTGTCGTACTTGGCCTTGGATCTCTTCCTACTCCTATACGTGCAGTAGTCGTCTGCGAATCCATCCCTCCAAGGTACATTAACCCCCTTGCCTCGCGTGCGACCCAGGTGCTCCTTGTTTCCCAAGGCCTCCGATAGTATATCCTTCTCCCTGTTGGCTACGAAGGAGCCTTGGGAAGATGTGGAAGTCAATGCATGCTGCAAGAGGTCATCATGTTATTATAGACAGTATGAAGTTATGGACTTATTAACAACTAGGTAGTTCGACATATTTACTAGACGTTGGAACACTTCCTTGTCTGCCTTGTTTGTGAAAGAGATGCCCCCTGAAGACGTGATTGATGCCCTCGCTCTTAACCAGGACAGTGCGCGCTCGTCTGTGATCCCAGCAAATGGCTCCGTTGTGTTCTCGTCCTCTGCCGCCCATTGCGTGGTTTTACTCGCGTACCTAGTGGTGCCGAGTTTGTGGGGGTGAGTGTTTTGTGCCTGGAGAGCCTTATGCGCCACACTTTGCTCCTGAAATTTGGTTGTCGTCTTTATCTGCACAAAGGCGTCCCATATATCCCATGACAAGAATTTATACTTCGTGAAGGGCGTTCGACCCGTGTTCACGTACTTCGTGAGAAGCGTGCTCTTGAAGGTCCTCCACGCATGACACATCGCGAGCAATGCCTGCCATTCCACGCGTGCCTGGTCTGCTTTTGGGATATTGAACGAGCTTAAAAGTTCTGTCCACAGCTCGCCTCTTCGTACGCTTGTCAGACACTTCCAATTTGGTGTGGTGATGGGGACCCATTCCCTTACAAGTATCCCGCAGATGGTCCGGAATCTCACCACTGCTTTCTTGGGACTCAGAGGGACCCCAACGTCACTGGCCTCCGCGATGGTCATTTGGCCCGTAGGCAATTTCGATGTTCCTCTGCCATCTCGCTTACGTACCATTTTGCTCAGAGATCCAGATGCATTGGCGTCGATGACAATGCAATAAATAAATAAATAAATAAATAAATAAATATATATATATATATATATATATATATATATATATATATATATATATATATATATATATAGTAAAATGGTATGGTACTCACAGAGTACGACTCCTACTTCTCATATACCACTTCAATCATATAATGATACCTCTTTATCTATTTGAGTATACTCCAATATCTAAAGTGAGTTCTATGAAAAATTCGTTAAAGTCCACTTTTTATAGCAAAATTTGTGTATATACTTCTTTTATATATGAAAAAGGGTATATAGCAAAAATAAAGGACTCCAATGAAAATCTTTCAATCAAGTCGCATTGGAGTATCTTATAATTGATATTTAAGTATATTAAAAATGATAAAGAAGTACAATATGTTAGTTTAAGTGGTATATTCAAGTGAGTATGTACTATGTACTAAATATATATATATATATATATATATATATATATATATATATATATATATATATATATATATATATATATATATATATATATATATATATATATATATATATATATATATATATATATATATATATATATATATGAAATTTTTAAAAGGCAAAAGCGACCACTTGCTATGATTTTAGAATAGGCTCCTATTCTAACACTCCTAACATTCCTTAATCCACTAGCTTCTCTAAGGAAATGCTAAGCAAAGGTTTGATGCTTCATGTACAAGGATATTTATGAGAAACTGGCATAGAGAATAAAAATAAAAATGAGCATAAGGACAGGCTTAGCTCTGTATGTGGACTCATGGAATAATCTATTCATCCATTTTACCGCATCCCATATAGGTAGCCCAACTTAACTTAGTCTCAACTTATAACCCCTATGAGACGGATTTAATTTATTTGCATTCATAACAAAACTAACATAGGGCCTGTCCATAAAAAAAGAAACTTCTACATAAACATTCCTGATGAAAGCATGATAGTTTAAGGCATCAATCAAACTTCAATCAAACATTTGACTAACCCCTTACGCTCTAAAGTATCAATGGCACAAATGAACAAAGGAGATCATATTGAAGCTCAGAAGCTACCAAAAGAAATGTATACATAATGAAACCACCAGTACATATAGTGGATGAGAAATATGTAAAACTTCACAAGGATGCCATGTACAGATAAGGAATACAAAAGGATCGTATCATCTAGAAGAACCACAAAGGTTAGCACTAGTTAGTGAGACAACAAAAACATTTTTTTATATAATAAATCAACACCTTATCTGATGCCATCGCAAATTAATTATCACCATGCAATGTTGCTGACAGAAGCGCAATGCCGCCATTCACAGCCAACTTCACGTAGATGGAAACAACTATCACAGCCATCACATGATACGATGATAATAATAGTGTGTCTAAGAGGCTCACTTAGATGATAAAGAAATAATACCAAAGTTAGCCATAGCAATGAATTGATACTTGATAGATAGTGATACAACCATCAGACAGTAGTGAAATGGAATTGCAAATTGCCCCAACTCCCCCGTATCATCCCAAATCTATGTATAACCGAAAATTTGCATGCCTAGCACGATATGATTAAGCCACGTACAAAACCAGACAAACATGCTCAGACGAACCTTGGGAGGTGGCTTCGGATGGCGGTGGGGGAGGAAGGGGGAGGAGGAGGCAGAGCGGCGTGGCTCCGGCGTACTTGGGGGAGGAGCTCCTAGTAGGGCAGATCGGGGCAGGAGCGATTGAGGAGGACGATGTAGTTGGTGGTGCTTGCTCAATGGTGTCGGCGGTGGATGAGGAGGTGCCGAGGGAGGACTGGAGTCGGCACTAGAGCTGGCGGCGTGAGGGAGGACAGGAGGAGCTAGAGCCAACGGCGCGAGGGAGGCGTGGTTCCGGCGTGGAGGAGGCTTCGGGCGGCGGCGACGCTCGGGTGGGGAGGGGAACGGGCGAGAGTGGAGTCGAACAGGCAAGTGACGAGAATAAGGGCATAAACCCTAGTGGTTCGCCTCCTTATAATGGAACCATATCACAGATGGTTCTACTATGGAACCGTCTGTGATATGCTAGTTTATTCTATTTGTCCACATGAACCTGGTGACAAGTCCATAACACAACTCCAAATCATTTGACTGAAAATTCATTTGACTTCAAAAATTCATATCTAATTCAACTCAACTCCAAATCAAGTGAAACCAATTTTAATACTCCACATTACAATGAATTCCACATTGACATCAATATCAAAGATGACAAGTCCATAACATATTAACACATGACAATTCCACGTTGACATCAAAATAAGAGATTGCAAGTCCATAACACATGCAAGTTCACATTGACATGTTTCATGTTATGGAATAAATTACAATGGAGTAAATTCTTAATTAAAATATTGTCCTTCATGATGATCGACGCACATATAGCTAGCTTCCTCATTGGGTTCTTCCTCGAGCCTGATGTCGTCTCCGAAAGGAGGCAACTCATCAAATTGATTGTACTTTTCCTCATCGACGACATTCTCAACTCCGACGATCCTTCTTTTTTCCATGAAGAACTACGTGACGGTTCTTATTTGCTGGGTCTGTTATATATAAAACTTGAACAACTTGCTTAGCGAGTACGAATGGTTTTTCCTTGTATCCGACACGTTTGAGGTCCACAGTAGTAATGCCGTACTTGTCGACCTTCACACCCTACGAAAGTTTAACCCAATGGCATCGAAACAGGGAGATCTTGAAAAGTACGTAGTCGAGCTCTCAAATCTCCTCTACGAACCCATAGTAGGAGTTCAACCCACGTGGCCCAGCGGTATTGAACTGCTCGTGAAACACATCTATGCGGACACCGTTGTTCTTGGTCAGGTGCTCTTCCTTTCCGGACTTTTCATATAAAATATGTACCCATTTATGTCGTATCCTTGCCATGTCACAATTGTAAATTTTGGCCTTTTTGCCAACCATAGCAGCGTATCATCACTTGATGACCTCCTAGTGAATCGCACATTTAACCATTCGTTGAACCGACGGTTGTGCTCTCTCGTGATCCAAACCTCCGACCGGTCTAGATTCTGTTGGCGTACCATGTCTTTGTGCTCATCGATGTACGAGGACACTTGGGTCATGTGTTGCAAGACCGTGAAATGGGCTTGAGCGTACGTATCCAGATCGGGAGTGATTGATTTCCTTCCGATGGTCCCGATACCCTCCAATCTCCCCTCATGACGAGACAAAGGCACACCTATCGGTTCCACCTGAGCCATGTAGTTGACGCAGAACTCAATGACCTCTTCGGTTACATAACCTTCGATGATGCTGCCCTCCGGCCGAGATTGATTCCGTACATAGGACTTGAGAATTCCTATGTACCTCTCGAACGGGTACATATAACGTAGGAACATAGGGCCGCATATCTTTATCTCTTTCACAAGATGAACAATGAGATGAACTCTACGAAGTTCCGATCGAAGTTTCTCCACTGGGCATAATCAGCAGGGTGTCTTAGCTTTCCATCTTTCTTACGCTCCTCCGAGTGCCAACGCAGCAATCTTGCCTTCTTTGGGTTTGCAAAAAAACGCTTCAAACATGGGATCACAGGCAGATACTACAACATCTTAGCAGGAGGTCCTTGCTTCACCTTAGCAGTATTCTTACGCTTGTATCGGGATGCTTTGCACACGGGACATACATGCATATCTGCATACTCTTTACGGTAGAGGATACAATCATTCGAACATGCATGTATTCTTTCTACTTCCATTCCCAATGGACAAAGAACCTTCTTGGCTTGGTAGGTTGTGCTAGGCAACATGTTTCCCTCCGGAAGGATGTCCGCCAGGAGACCTAACAACGCCGTGAAACTCTTGTCGGACCAACCATTGCTTGCCTTCAATTTCAACAGTTCAAGCACGGTTGACAACCTTGTGTATTCCATCTTGCAGCCAGGGAACAAAGGTTTCCGCGAGTCCTCTATTAAGCCCTCGAATTTACAAAAATCTCTCTCACTATAGTTCCCTTCTGCATTGCGTAGCATCTGATCTAGATTGTCATCGTGCGACCTATCCTCATCAAAAGCACAGTCCACATCCGGCATATCGTTGACTTCCTTAGCGATGTTGTCATTATTAACTTCCTAGATAATCTGCTCTTCACCGTGACTAGTCCAACATATATACCTTGTTTTGAAACCCCTTCAAATCAAGTGCGCTTCGATCTGCGCCGGGTTGTCAAACATCTTCAGATTACCGCATTCAGTGCATGGACAATACATAAATTTAGTCCCCTTCTTCAACATATCTTGCTCGCCGGCTCTTCTAAAAGTAAGCACGCCATTAATGTACTCTTCACTCACACGGTTCGCACCGTACATCCAATTTCGGTCCATCTACGCTACGCACGTAACAAATTAGTATTAAATTAGATTGATCAACTGCAAGTACACTTCCTATTGACCAAACATACTAAAATTAATTAGTGATTAACCTAGAGAAAATATAAAGGGTTACAGATCGTTACCCTCGGAGTTTATGCCGAAAATCCCAAATATCCCGTGAAATCCTCCTCCCTTTCTTCCTGATGTCCTTCTCCTCCCTTCCTCCTCCTCCTTCCCTCCCTTCCTTCTCTCTAAGGTGGCACAATGGGGGAGGAGGCAACAGGGTGGCAGCTCAAATGGGAATGGGCATGGGGGTGTGTTGGGGCCAGGTATTTATATTGCTTACATATCATAGACGGTTCTTATTACGAACCGTCTGTGATATGGACTATCACAGACGGTTCCTAAAAAGAACCGTATGTGACCGTCTGTGATACTTCACACATGGTTCACAGACGGTTCCTAAAAAGAATTGTCAGTGATAGTTCGACGATTCTAAAAGAACCGTCTGTGATGGGACATCTTGTATAGCATGTTTTGTAGTAGTGCCTCTTTGGTAATTTGATGACAACTATCACAATTGCAAATAATTGAATATTAAGTTATATGAGTACATATAAACTACACAAGTTTTGTATACTCATATGATATGTTTCAAAGTAAAGATCAAGGATCAGTACTAATGAAACCACAAAATATAGAGTGAACTCCCCCTAAATGTGTGCATACACAAATGTGTAATAAGAATATATGCACATATTCAAGTTAGACTTTTGGTAGAGTTCAACCTATATTTTGGATCCGAGGAATGCAACAAGACATGAGAAATGATGTCGAATGCATATCTCTTTGATTTTCACCTTTTTATCCAATTGAGACTAAGCAATAGGTATAACAATAACAGTGTTAATCTCACAAATAGATTTGTCATTAATCACTAAAATACTCCATTAACTCATAATAGCGGATCTAGATTCTTCACGTTGTGAGCTTCTGCTCTGAGAAAATGTGAACTATATGTATCTCATTCTATTGGCATGTGATGACAAATGTAGTTGATTTGCTATAGTACATATATATGAATTTTTGTAGCTAGGAAATTGATAAGCATGGTTCAGCAGCTCTGATGAAACTGATACAACCAAGAGCGAACATTGAAGTGTCCTGCTTCAACTGTAGCTGATTTTATTGCATAAGAATGCAAGCTCTGACTGTCCTAGTGTCCTTTAATTGGTTTGCAATAGTTTCGTCTCAGAAACTTAAAGGCAAACAGATGAGAGCTATCGATGGCAAAATCATCGTCGTGGAATGCCATATGGCCCATATCCACATATGGCTGGCTGATCTATTGTGAGTATTGCCTTGTGTGGGTCCATTTGTGGGTCAGTCTCCACTGTTGATATCTTGAACTGGCCCTGACTTAAGTACAATAAGAATGTGAGACGACTCTCTGAGAGTCCGCTGGATCTAATCCAGTGAATATGATCCATTCTATGGTAATCCATTAAGTGTTGTTCTTGCCATTGGAAACTACCCTAGGAAAGAAACATTGACAACCTGAATTGCATAGCACTCTAGAAGATAAACCTTAAGCACAAAAAGTGTCGCATCCTGAATCATGTGACTATGGTTGTCGATCTGTTTTCTATTCAGCTTGAATTGTCATGATCCAAAAGTGGCAAACAAGAAGATTAGATCATATGCGAGAGACTAAATCATATGTAATAGTTAGTTGAAGGATTCAATGTTTCATTTCGTGTGTTATTAGCAAAATAAAATTACAAAGTCAGCAGGGGAGTGTTGCATATAAAAGTTCAGCATAATTTGAGGTTAGACTAAGATGTTTATTATAGTCAGTAATCTAGTTGTCCCAATTTGCTGGGAGAATATACCTTAGCTTCTCCTTTGTTTTCCCTTTGGTCATGTTGCCATGAACAATCGCTAACTATGTTAAGACTTTATCACAATTAGTCGCTTACCTGCACAACATTTTTTTTAAAACTCGACAGGACATCTGCCTGGATTCATTAAGGCACTACTTGAAAATAGGTATTTCCCCACGGTCGAAAACCGTCAGCAAAAATAGAAAAAAACCGTCAGATTTTATTTTCCTGACGAGTAACCGTCAGGCAAATCCCCTCAGGTCTATGTGGTCGGGAAAATCCAATTTGTCTGACGGTTATTGGCCCGTTAGGTTTTGGAGTTTGGCTCAGGGCGCCATTACCATCAAGGAAACAAAACGTGGTGGTTTTATTATAACCGTCAGGTTTTGGAGTTTTGCTCAGGGCGCCATTACCGTCAAGGAAACAAAGCTTGACGGTTTCTAGCCCGTCAGGTTTTGGAGTTTGGCTCAGGGCACCATTACCATCAGCAAATTGTTTTTCCCTAATTGCATTATCGTCACCAAAATGACTTTGTGGCTGTTAACAAAATTATTAGCAGCCAAGAATGCTAGCATAAATTGTCAATGATCACATATACATCACACTAATATTTGTTTCATACACATCTATGTATCATGTAATCCACAATACACATCCATGCATTACTCCACACACAAATAAGAAGTTCAAGCTTAAATTAGCATCAATACAAACCCAATACTATCCATGAGGTTCACTTGTAGAAAGCAACATTGTAATCCGCACAAAAGATATCTAAAAGTCCAGTACTACCACAATACACCTAAAGACCAATATCACATACAAGTGATGTAAGTCTATCTAAAAGTCTAGTAATACCATTCGTGTTCAACTATTCAAAAGAGCTGGCAAGATATCATCAAAGTACTCATGTGGACAATTAGTTGCATCCATCGCGGTCGATGTTGTTGGCATCATGGGAGGATCCAGTCCCAGTCCTGGCCTCTTCTTGTAAGGTGAATAGAGTGTGCCAACATTACGACATTTGTAAGTTTGTATGAATAAAAGATATTCTCTACTAATCACCTGGTCTATTTTCTGCACTAGACAATAACATGATCTGAAACCTTTCTATGAAATGTTCTACCTATGTTCCTAAATATGAGTTTTGTTGGGTTAACGTTCTACGAGATACAAACTTTGACTAGTGGTCAGTGGTTTTTAATCACAATATGTCTTAAAAAAGCTATTAAAATATAATATAATGGATGTATTGAGTCTCATTCGCTCAAATTTAGTATTGTGGAACTAACGATCTCTTAATTCTGTTCACACAGTATAAAGAATTTCAGACTAAGTATAGTGATATGGCTTACACAAAACCAAAAGGTCTAGGCAGTTTTTTTGGTCGAGTTGCTCTATCTGCCATTGAATTTCAACATGCATCTAACGAAAGAGACATAATTTACCACTTTGTAGCAGCGGTGATAGTAGATTCGAAATTCCTTTATATATCCATCTAGTAACCTCTAGAAAGTTGTCACTATCAGTGTTAATAACAAAATAATATATATACTGGCTGAAATGAGAAACTACATAACAAAGAACAAGAAAATAACCTTTCCACCAAAATAGCAGCCAACAACAGCGCCCTCTGGTAGAACACCACTCATGAAAACCAACTTATGCAACCCCTTGTTCCTTTTTTATATAAAATAGGAAGAAAGAGCTCAATAAAATGTGAAAAACTCGAAGAGAAAGGAAGTGAAATCATAATAAATAACACCTACTTTCTTGTAAGCCTTCCTTGCAGTCTACGCTCTTGGGGATGCATTTTTAGATCCCCTAACAGATGAAGTAGGACTCCGTCCAATATATGATGACCTAAACAACAATAGGACAACAAGGGACCAACGGTTTAGAGAGACCATGCATACACAGATCGACAGGACTATGCAAAAGATCCAAGAATCCAAATAATATCATAAATCAAATATGTGGCAAGTTGGTTGGTATCTAATCCAGATACTTGAAGCTCAATTTAAGCTGGGAGAACAAACACCTTTGGCTGCTTGGAAGCTATAACTATCCCATACATTTATCCAAACATGACAACAAAACTAAGACAGAAAAATTTATCGGCCAAGTAAAGTTTTCAAAGACCCCCAAAAGACATAACTAAGTGCTTCAGAAACCAAAAAGTATCTAAAGATAAATTTCAGTAGCAATAAGAACGAGGTGTTTCTTTTCATCTTATGCAATGTATAATCAATCTTGGCTCTGACATACCTTGATATGACATAAATGGTGTACAGAAATTAAGTGTTGAAACGAGAAAAAGGCTGATCACCTGGCGCAAAGGGAAGGTAAACATAAAGCTTTGCAAAAAGAACTAAATCAATGGAACATCACAAGATTCCTTGCTGCAAGATACCAAAAATACAGAAGATCATGTAGCGACATTATGTGCAGAACAACTAAAAAAAATCAAGAATACTACTTCATAGATAAATGCAAACAAGCATAGAATTAAGAGCTAATATTGTAAAGGTAATGACGCATATAGATAGTCCCGTGAACATTTATATAAATCAAATCAAAAGAGCAGATGAGTCGACCATACCAGTCAGCTCCAGAACATCCTCTATCGATCCAATCTTCCACAGGAATCCTCTACATCTTTGCCTCCGAAGCTACAAGTGATGTGTCTATAGGGTCACACACAACAAAGAAAGACCTCATCTGTACCCAAGATATGACCAACTATTACCATAGTTATATTGAATATAAGGGCACTAAGATGTGTAAGATAGAAAACAAGCAATTTGATGGGAAAATGATCCATGGTGTGTCAGACATATTTTTGGCGGACCATGCATCATAGTCAAGTACAAAGTTAATATGTTAGACAAGATCTTGCTCAGATGCCCATGCAATGCATATTTGAATCATCATCTTCTGAAAGAACTGAAAATAATGGAAACATGAATTACTAGCCCATTAGATCTCACAAGTAAAGTAGTTCAGATTATTACTAGTCACGAGTAAATGACTTTGGAATGTACTGCGTGTAAAGTAGACAAGCAAATAGCTGGGACTAATTTGGAATGTACTCTTTGTTCAATATTATTCAATAGTTTGACATTTGCAAGACTACGCACATCGAGTATTACTACTATTATTTGTGCATGTCGTTTAAATCAAGATTCCATATACTGTTCATTAAAAAAAATTTATTTTGTTATGCAGATGAGAGAGAGCCTTTAAGCCAAGTCATGTGATGCAATACACAAAGTAGCTTTGGAACCTGAAGGATTGAAGTATGTGAGGGAGCATGGAAATTCTTCCTACTCTTGGTTCCTGAACGGTGGAGGGCTGGTGGACTGATCCACCTGTACTGACAATGACGCCTTTGATATAAAGAAGCTCAATAGTGTACTAGCTATCAGTTTCAAAATAGTGTGCTAGCTAGATATTGTCAACCCTTTGAATGAAATGATGCGAAAAGAATTGGTCAGTTCTACAACATTTTAACTCCTGCAGACACATGTGAAAAATTTGCAGATAGATGAGTAGATGTTACCAGAAGAGATGTAAATCATGCAAATACTATACCAAGGTATACTTCATGAAAAACTGCTAAAGACCATCCATTCCATGAGAGAAACAGAAACGACACAAAATATGGCCTTACCATAGGTGTTTGTAAAAAAAACACATGACAAACTTAAGTTTCTCCACAAATTAACAACATTGGTAAACAGTCAATGCATAGTCCAGCAGTAAATTGCATCCAACTTTCATATTTTAGCATTTTGTTATCAAAGAACACTGAAAATCCAACAATTCTGTACACATATTTGTTGCACCAAAAATCACAAGTAACTAAACATACACCAGCCAAGTTTTGATTTGACTCCTAAGATTAGGCTATTATCATTTCTCTTCCACTAAGATACCAAAAGCATAGTAGAGAACTTCATAATTGAGTTTGTTTTACGCTAGATATCGAAAAGAATCGTAACTAGTCGTGAACTAGTTGTACCTCTCTGCGGGAAGGATCGGCTTTGTTCAGTTAGTCTCACCCAGGTGAGGGTAGTGTCGATGTAACTGTCAAGAGGGAAAAGCTGGAGGTAGAAGGTGATCTCATTCTGCACCTCGCGGCCCTAGCAGGACCTCATGAGCTTGTACACTCGTCCGAGCGTCTCCTCCAGCTCCTCCACCGGGCTCCTCATCTTCAGCTGCTGCACCAGTTGCGCGGCGTGGAGCTGCCCATCGGGAGGAGGAGAGTGGCGGTGGCGGCTCAGGGGGGAGGCTGAGATAGGTAGAGGGAAGAGGGAGGAGGGGCGGCGGCGTCTGACTCGGGAGGAGCTCGGGGCGGAGCCGCTTGGGGAAGACGAGGAGGAGAGGCGCTGGCGAGGGGGCGGCGGATTGGGGATTGAGAGCTAGGGATTTGATGAGGAAGAAGATGCTTTGACTGGTACAGGATAGAGGAAGCAGATGCTTTTGCTCAGGTAGTTTTTTTTTATGTGTGGCACGCACACAATGCAATTTTTGTTGAGCGTGGCATCAATTTTTTTCGCGCGAACACAACTTTTCTCATGCGCGAAGTGTAGGAATTCCCAAACAATTAATCTAACGGTTGTAACCATTAGGAAAATATATTATATTGACGGTTTTATTATAACCGTCAGGAAATTTGGAATTTTGCTGAGGGAGTTACTATTCTCGTGACCAAAATAGTATAACTTGACAGTCGTTACGGGCCCGTCAGCATAATTCGGGTAAACTTGACGGTCGGAGCAGGCCCATCAGTGTAATTCGTGGTCGTCAGGTTTGCTCTGTTTTGTAGTAGTGGGGATAGAGATAAAATAACTGGAGTAACAAGAGTATCCCAGGGTACAGAGATACAAGATGGTACATAACCCTACTGTTAGCAAGGCTTGTAGTTAGGGGGTGCAATCGGAGCGGATATGGATGGATATCGCTTATCATGTATCATATTCCGTATTTTTTTCTCAGAGTTGGAGTCGAACACAGATAGTGCTGTCGGATACTCATTTCTCCATCCCGTATTTGCTCCGTGAGCCTTTGGTTGATCAGACGAACGGATATTATCCCCTTCTTTTGCACCCCCTACATAGGACATTAGACAGTAGGGCTACAATCAGAACGAACACGGAGAGACTAATCGCTGAGATATTGAAGGAAAAACACTCAGTATCCCCTGTTTGCTCAGATGCAGCAACCAACCTATTTGTTATCCTGTTCTTTAAGTGAAGTCATAACAGGCTTCCTTATACCACCTAATATACGGACAGATATTGCTCATCCCGTATTCTATTCCACATTTTTTCATCGGAGTTGGAGTCGGATACGGATAGTGCCGGAAAACCATTTATCTCTTCCGTATTCGCTCCGTAAGCTTTCAGTCGATCGGTTGAGAATTATCGCTCTGTTTGCACCCCTACTTGTAGCTGTCGGTCATTTGCTCCGGCTGCTGACCAGCATTTAGCTTCATCTTTCACCAGCGATGCTAGTTGTTCCTCAGTTGCAGGCACCCTTGGAAAATTCTCTTGTTTCTTTCCTTCCGCAACAGCCATGAAGTTAGGATGATGATGGTTTTGAGCCCCTTTCGTTCCATTCTTTTGCCATGCTTGTGGTGTCTTTCAGTCCACCGTTGTAATTTGTAGTAACGCTTATGGCCGAAAAAAGCTAAAGTTATTTCAAGTAATTGGTATCTACAATAGAATATAGATCTGAGATGAGATGTATCCTTACCTGATTTTGTCGTAGGTTGACCCGTGTATGATTTTGAGCTATCACTGATCTGAGATGTATCCTTTACAGAGCTTGTTTCAACAATCATCACAGAGCAAAGCGGTATATAGCAATCATCAGCTGTGAAGGTAATCAATAACTAAACATTTTTGCTTATTCGTTTTATATTCTAAGCATTGTTATCAGTCTGAAGTCAACTTTGTTATGCCATTTGAACGTCAGAATCTAGCATGTCATCTTCTCCTAGTTGGACATAGCAGAACAGGCCCTAAAATACCAAACAATGGAACTTATAAATGAATGGCCCAGATAACATAGAATAGTATATTTTAAACTAGAACCCTAATCCCCATGCATTAGACAATTAAAATTGGCACATACTATCAAATAAAAATATCCTATGTTTCTTTGAAAAGGTTCCGTGTATATAATGTAATAAGGTCAAATCCTATATTTGGCTGTTAATCCCCATTTTGTGTTAAAAGCATCTCTCCCTTGTTATTTATAGATGCATAAGGTCGTGATAGTTCATGTCTAGATTTTAAACTTAGGTAAACCACCTAAACTCTTAGCTTCCATTGTTGCATTTGCTTAGGGCTATTAATGTTCTCTTTAACAAATAATTTCGGAGCTTGCTACCTGTCTAATTGCTTATACTGTAAGATTGCATACAGGAGTATAACATGGGTGAAACATCTTTTATGCCCATCATGGATGAGTGCCCTAAGTTTGGGGACAATTAGTGTTGGATGGAAATATATATTTGATATTTTTTATTCAGACAGATTTGAGTTTGGTTATCTAAAACTTTAAATCAGCACGATTTTAATGTTATTTGTAGGTTTGTTTTATAAAAAAATAATATGATTTCTAGGTTTCAAATATATAGAAATGTTCGGCGTAGAGGGAGGTCTTGATTTTATGCGAGGACAAGTTATTCATAACAATAATTGTTGCTTTTCTTGCTGTTAGAGCGTCTCCTTCACGTTACGTAGTAGATTCTCTACTCTCTAGCATATCAGTGTTTTTTTAGGCGTCTAGCATATCAGTATTACTTTTCTTTGTAGATACTACATAGGCACAAAGCTACTACGAGTCAACCCTACAATGCTATAAAGCTTCTTGTCAGCAGAGGCGGAGGGAGGGGGGACTCGCAGGGGCAGGGCTTCCCTATGATTTAAATTTTGTCACTACATTTCTTTGTAATCCATATAATTTTATCTATATTCCTGTTATTTGCCTCCCCCACCCTGTAGAATGCAATTTTCCTAGGTAGCTTGTTCATCTCCCCTTATCTCTAATTCTTGGTTGTGCCACTGCTTGTCAGATCAAACTGGTGAAAGTAAACTCCTCTTTGACTAAATGAGCAGAGCCCCGCATTTCATCAAGAAATGAAAAGTACTACATTTTAAAATAACTAATAGCTAAGTAGTAAGAATTGAAATAAAGATGCAATAGGGCTCTAAAAGCATTTTGGTGAGATGTAATTGCACAAGTTGCACTTGTGAAACACCAAATGAAGTATTGAAGTTACTGGACTGCTGGATTCCTATAACTTTATTGAAGGGCAAAGGGCATTGAAGGATAGGCTGCAAAGAGATACACCCTCCTCCCTTTGTTCTTTTTTTTTTAATGTCATTTTAGAATGTGTGCAGTTAACCTTTTAAAACTTTGACCGCTAATATGCACAAAAAGTATTTGAATTTGTCACATGGAAGTAGGGCGGGCAAAATGGCTCGAGGGTCGCGAGCCGGCTTGACCCAGGCTCGCGAATTTTCAAGCCAAGGTGAGCCCCTTCTCCAGCTCGTGAAAAAAATGAGCTAAGCTCGAGCCGCTCGCGCGGCTCGATTGGCTCGTGACGCTTGGCTGGCCCACTTCTCCTTTGGTCAGCATTTCGTCAAACACCTTGGCTACATCCTGAACCAGGCCCTACACCACCCGGACATCACCGTGGCGCAGGTGTACTTATCAGGGGCGATGCCGCTGCGCTCCCGCATCTCTCGCATGATCTCCATCGCAGCCTGGACATAGCTACGGGCGCAGAACCCGGCGATGACGTTGTTGTAGGTGACGGCGTTGAGGCGGGGCATCTGGCGGAGGAGCTCGAGCGCGCGGACGGGATTGCCCGCAGAGCAGGGGTGGCGGAGCATGACATTGAAGGTAGTGGTGGTCCTGGTGGAGAGCGGGAGGCGGAGGCGGAAGATGTCGGCGAAGAGCGAGAAGGTAGGGCCAGAGGGGAGGGAGGAGAGGAGCGGGTAGAGAGAGGCGGTGGGGATGACGATGTGTAACATCCCAAAATTCCTGAGTTTTGAATTTTCAAAACTTTAAAATTAACCATTTGGTTTTATTAATTTGCCAAAGCTTAATTTGTAATTTAGAATTTTAAAAGTAATTTAATATGAATTAATTAAAACTTCAACTAATTCAAGTTGGTTTAATTGAGTTTTCCGGATCTTAATTGGTTTTTCCTTTTGCCCTAAGTTAAAAATAATTAATTGCAAAAATTAAAAGCAATAGTTAAGATGAAAATATTTTTATTAAGTTCTAAATAATTCAAGGGACTTCGTGAATTTTTCTAGAATTTTTGGACGGCTTAAGCTATTTTCTAAAAATGCTTTTCTATTTCAGTATTTTATTTAATCAAAAATCCTTAAAAACCTTCCTATTCATCCGGGCCAATCTGCCTGCCCACTCCACCTTTTCTCGCCTTGGCCAGGCTCGCTAGTCTGCTGCGCACGCTGTGGCACTGGCTCTCCTCCCTGCCTTGGCCCCCTGCCCCCTCTCTCCGCTGCTCGCCGCTCCCACTACAACATGAGGACCCGCTGTCGTGCCTTTCTTCCCCGCGCCCTTCTTCTTCCCCGGGGCGGTACGCACCCATGCCTCCATGAATCCTGCTTTGCCGCTCGCTTCCTCGCCATGTCGCCCATTCCTTCCGCCTCAAGGCCGCGTCACCTCCCACCTCCGCCGCACCCGCTGCCGCCCCACGTTTTCTCCCCCATGCCCTGCTAAGCCCATGCCGCCGCCATGTCTGAGCCGCCATTAATGGCCAAAGCGACCTCCACGTCGCTCTCGTCCTCAGGCCATCCCCGCGCCTATTTAAGGCGAGCACCGTGAAGCCCTCGGCCTCCTCCAACTTCTCCCCCCACTCACTCTCCCTCTCTCGCCTTCTCGTGGCCGGATTTCGCGAAGAAACACCGCCGGCCGTGAAGCTTTCCGCCGTATCCGCCGCCGCCGTCGAGCCTCCTTTGCCGCCATCGACCTCACCTCCGGCATCGCCAAGACGAGGGCTTCCCCGTGCGCACCTCCCCGTCCCCGGAGCCCTACCAGAGCGCCGCCGCAGCTTTTTCTCCTCGCCGATGACCTTCCCGTGCCACCGCGTCCTCCAAACCGTGAGCATCATGTTCGCCTCGCCGAGACCTAGCCGCCGGTGCCCTCGCCGCCGGCCATCTCCCAGCCAATCGCCGGCGACCTTGGTCCCGTCTTGTGCGCTTCGGGTCGGCGTGGCGATCTTGAGGTGGCACCAGTCACGCCTCACGTGCCACTCAGCCCTTCGCTGACGTGGCTGCCTCGTCAGCAAGCCCAAGTGAGTTTTCCCGATTTTCTAGTTGAAAAATAATTCCGGAAAATCCGCAAACCCAATCCTTTTGTCATTTTATGCAAATTCAAACTTCCTTTGGCCGTAACTTCTTCATTCGAACTCCGATTTGAGTGATTCAAATTTCTAAATTCATCTAAATTCCTTGTCTTCCTACTAGTATTTATTTAGTATTTATTTGGATTTTATTTGGAGTTGTTTTATTTATTTAGCTTTGTTCGCACATATAGATTTCGGTGTTTCGGAAGACTTCGTGGACCCGACGACCGAAGCATCTCTACTCTTCAACGAAGGCAAGTCGTAGACCTTTGATCATATTGAACCCATCTTTATAAAAGTATATTGTTTGATATAAACATGCATCGCTAATTTTATAATAAACAGTTTCGGGAATTAGTTAATTACCTAATTGCCATTATGCCTCCTTGATAAAGTGTGAACGATATGTATCCTTGAATGACATAAATCCTTGGACACCATAGGATGGTTGATATGAGTTGGACATTATTGTACTACCAACATGGGTATCGTGTTTGTTTAGTCATGCTCTAGTAGACGTTGGTCTCGATCTCATGATTCAATAAATGTTAATTTGCCCTAGCGCACATGGTTTGTGGCTTGTGTAGTAACGACCTATGTTGCTGATAATGCGAAGTGTGGCCTGTGTGTTGCCACAGCATCTGTTGCCGCCATAACTAAAATTTTGTGTGCCGGGACTGGGTGGTCCTTTGGCCGGGTTGAACCCAACAATGATAATCTTGACTAAATAAGCTATGGAATTGTGGCAATACCACTGTTGATAAATTTGTTGTGCCATGGCAAGGCTTTGTCATTTGGCCAGGGTTGAACGAAAAACGATTTATGCTTGGGCGAGTGGGTGGTGATGAACGTGGGTGCGTAAGCATATTTGGATGTGGATTAGTCTCGTCTGAGCAGCCAACTAAGGACTTAACCTTGAACCATTGATCTGGGTCTTACCGTGCAACCACAAGTCTATTATGTGGGTAGACCTGGCCAACTAATTAGCAATGCTTTGATTCGGTTCTGTTTTGGTTGGGAATGGCGCAAGAGGGGGCCCGTAACGGTAACCCCTTAGCGAGCAGAACCGAGTCAAAATAGAACTTTGTAAAGGCCTTGTCGCGTGCTCTAGACCGCTTACCCAAGGTAGTGAGCGGTGGTATAGATATATGCCGGACAAACTAGAGAACTCGTGTCTTGTAGGTCAAGCTGTACAACCTCTGCAGAGTGTTAAAAACTATTCGAATAGCCGCGTCCTCGGTTATGGACCTGCCCGGAGATTTCACGCAAGGGGTAGACTTTATCAAAAATGATGGATTGGTTTGGTCAGATTCGTGTAGATGGTTTTGGTTGATGGTTGGGAAAGTGAATGGGGTGTTCACTAGTTGATTTAAAGAAACTCAATTACTTATGTATTAGTCTTTTAAATTATGCTTTCAATCTACTTATTGTATTTACTGTCAATACCGCTTTCTGCAAAATAGCCATAAAGCTATCCTTGTCAAGCCTTGCATGAATACTATTTGCATACATTTCCCTACGGCTTGCTAAGTACATTCAAAGTACTCACGACTTTGCGCCCTCTATTTGATCAGTCGCCGAAGAAGAGCCAGGGAACTCCGAGTTCTATGAAGAGGAGTATTTTGAAGGCTTTGTGAACTAGGTCACGTCCTCCACTCGATTGCCTGTGGGCATGTCGGATGGCTTCCACCAGATGTTTTGTTCTCCACTGTAAGTTTACTCTGTCATCTTTAGCCCTGCGTGGCAACCTTTGTAAGACTTGACCATAAGGTCCTTTTGCTAAATATTATTAATTTATCTGCTTCATCTATAGTTTGTTGTATGGATATGATTACATCAATGTTGAAACTGTGTGAGCTAGCTACTGATCTGGGACTAGTTCAGAATACACAGAGGGTCCTGAGGTTGCATACTCGGGGTCTCTGACACGATGTAGAGGGACTTGAGGTGCGAGTAGAGACGCAGGGATGTGTCATGGGAGCGGGCGGCGATGGAGGTGGTGAGGAGGAGGTGGGGCATCGATGGGGGCGGCGGCGAGGTGCTGGAGCACAGCGAGCAGGGAGAGCACCGGGTCGGTGGACTGCGCCGACTTGAAGAGCGCAAGAGCCGTGGCCGGCGGCGGGGGAGGTGGGCGGCGCCCTAGATGTGGATGGAGGTCAAAAGGCAGTAGGCACGAAGAAGGTTTTTGTGAGGTTTCTATGGAGAATCTGGCACGTCTATCCTTAGAAAACAAGAAAGGGCAGCCCACAGGCTCCTGGCTCGAGCATGTTTATGGGCTTCTGGCTCTCGAGAGCTTGTTGCCGGCTCTTAGCTCAAGGGGGCTCGCGAGCCAGCTTGAGCTAGCCGAGCCGAGCCTGCCTCCTGGCTCGATCCCGAAATGAGCCGAGCCGAGCTGAGCCTGCTGTTGAAACGAGCTTGACCGAGCCTAGCTCGAGCCGGCTCGGTTCGGCTCGTTTCCAGCCCTACATGGATGTGTTATCACTGTATTTGTCAAAAAAAACTTTCATATCATTAAATTTTTTATAATTTTTACTAACATATAATTAGAAAAAAAAATTAATGGTTAAAAGTGTGTATTAAAGATCTTGTCGATGTCCAATACGACAAGTAAAAAAGAACGGATGCAGTATATCCGACTTCGCCGTTCCCTTAAAGATTGCCTTAACAAAAGAGAGACTATTTACCTAAAGTAGCACATTTCCTATTTAAGATCTATTTATTCACATAACCAGTGACACATTGATGCACATTTACTTTGCTAGATAGATCATAGAATCCTTTAAGCAGCTGTGGCCATAAATTCCATTCATAAAGGGCATTCAAGATGTTAACACTGCATACAGCTATTGCCAGCAGCATGGTGTAAAAATACTCACAGGTACGTACAGGCAACTTCACGATCAACACATAGAGAGCAATCACAAAAAATAAGATTAAGTTTGGAGTTTGGGCTCACAATATGACTGAAAAATGACTTTATATCATAGGCTTTCTTGCTTTACATTTTTATTGTAAATGCAAGTTTAGTTAGATTTGTCCGTGCCGAGCACTACTACCACATGGTAGTCTTGAGTAAAACATGATTTTTGAGGAATCATACTACTACCACATGGTATTCTCTCAAAAGTTCACTCTATCTAGTTTCCAAAAAAAAAAAAAGTTCACTCTATGATCTCCAACCTAGAATCATGCTGCGAGATCATAGAGAGAGAAAGGAAGACATGAAGAGATGTGAAAGGGAGAGGCAGAGAACAGGGGGAAGAGGACGCATGGGCCTTGTTGTTTTGCATTAATACAAAGTAAAGAGAACCATTGACCTCTCTCCTAGTAGACACCTCTATATAAAGCCCTTCGGGACCCTTCAAAGCCCTCAACCAAACACATCAAAGCTCATCTCTTTCTCTTCTCTCCTCTTCACAACCTTCAGGTAGCAACTGTGTCAGTTTGCTTTGTGTTCTTGCTCATGTATGTATTACTCTGCCTACCAAAAACTCAAAGGAACTTCCTCTTGATCTAACAGTGTTTGCTTTCTTGTTTATGTAGCTATCGCAGTGTTAAGCTGTGAACCATGAGCCGTAGCAATGACAACGGCGGCGGCGGCAGCGGCACGAGGAGCGCAAGGCTGGAGCTGCAGCTGAACCTGTCGCCGCCCGTGGGGATGGAGGTGGACGGCCACGACGACAGCGACTCGTCGTCGCCGAGCTCGTGCGTTTCGTCGGACGGGCGCAGCTCGAACGGCAGCAGCCCAGGCAGCAAGTCGCCGATGGTGATCGGCGCCTGCACGCGGTGCCTGATGTACTGCATGGTGGCCAAGAAGGACTACCCCACCTGCATCAACTGCAAGCAGCCATGCCTCGTCGACCTCCTCCAGGACGCCGACGGCGGCGACAAGAAGCGCGGCAAGCGCAAGTGAAGAAAGCACGAAAGATTGTAACCGCGGAGCGCCCGTCCAGTGGATGCTCAGACGGATGGTTAGCTCAGGCTCGGATCTTGAGGCGGGTGGGAGAGTGACTGCCGTTGGATCATCCACTGGACAGGGCTGGATCTCTTCAGTAGTACGCTAATACTGAGCTTTTAGCTAAAATGGTTCTGTTTCGTGATGAAATAGCAAAAATAGTCATCCCGTGAACGAATTGTCAAAAATGGCACGCACTCAAAAGTTATGACAAGTGACCACCCTCGTGAACCCAGTGCGCGTTAGGTCACCTGTCGTAACTTTTGAGCGTGGCACGTGTGCTATTTTTGCCAATTCGTTTCTTAAGGAGGGTTATTTTTACTATTTTACTTTAAAACAGTGTCATTTTAGCTAAAAACTCCTAATACCACTAGCTTAGTTAATTCCCTCTGTGTTGCTGTGTTTGGTGTGTTTAGTAGGGGCACGTGGTTGCTAATGTTGTGGCTGGTTCTTGTTGTAGTAGTAGTAGCAGTGGTTTAAGTTGTAATCCCCGTTTCAATGAAGAAATGCAAGGGATAAACTTAGTCATGATTTCTTGCATCCGTATCTGTTTATGACCAGTCAACTGTGTGTTTCATCCTGTTTTTTGTGTGAAGAGCTGGAATGTGTTTTGACACTGTTGGGAGTGTATATATAGTCTGAACCCTTCTCCTTTGTCCAATCTTGCTTCTATGGGCGTGTTTAGCTTGGAGAAATGTTGGAGCACAAGTGTTAATTAACCAAATGTATTTGTTTGAGCACGTAAATGATTTGCATATTCTACTCATCATCCAGTGACGGCTCAGATGAACGAAGTGAGCGTCGGATCGAAAACCAACAGCTCAGATCAAGTGTCCCACGAGTAAGGTGGAAAAAAAAGCTCGTTAGTGGAGCTCGTTGACTCGGTGTAAAATTTTTTCAATTAGACTTGTTATTTGGCTAAACATTAAAATGAGTTAATTTCAAATGAAATTGGATTTCACTCTAGCTCAGCTCCACGCGTTAGCTCGATTCTAAAAATACGTACAAACTATAAATAAAATGTTATTAAAACAAACCGTGTCAATTTCGATATCCACCTCTACCCTACCCACGAGGCACGGACCGTCCAAACTCGAAACACAGCAGCATCTCTGCCAAAGACCAGGCCTTGGTGCCCACTGCAGAGACTGAAGCAAACAAACAAGGGCATCATTACTCAATTATATGTTGTTGTTTCAAGCTTGGCAGAAGCCGACCTTAAGCATCAAGGCCCCAAAGGCCAGAGAAAGTCTCTGCAGCTCGATCAGAAATTGCTCGCAGGAATTGAACATACGCGAGCGAGATAGTAGTAATACTCTCTACTCCATTACTATCGCTGCATGCTGAAGCCTTGAAGGCTTGAATTGAAGCGGCCGGCTGGGAACTAGAGTAGTAACAAATCAACATGAATGCATGCAGACTATGCAGTTGGGAGGGGGAGTAATGGCATGCGGTGCAAGTGCAGCGCAGCGCGATGCAAATGCAACGCATCTCTCGTCGTTGCGTCACAAGGATTATATTAGAGAAGACAGGAAGAAGTAGTGGTAGGAGACTAGATTTATTTCAGCCTCTACATCTGCAGTTTCTGCTTGCTTACAAATGCTTCATAATGTCCACTGGACGGACATATATACTTTGCGCTAGCCGCGTTTTAAAGCCACCTGCAGAGTTACTGCAAGCCTCTCTGCCTGGCTCTCTGCTCGCCCTGATGAACAAGAGCCATTTCAATAATTACTTAAAGCAGTTTTTTTTCTAGATGAATTAAAGCAGTTTTTTTTTGGGTACGAGATTAGTCTAACACTAGTACCATCTTGATCTATCTTGATTCTTACCTTTCCAACTCATTTCACTAGCCCTAGGTTTGCAATACTGAGAGTGTGTAGTACACATACCAGTGCATCAACATTTTTTCCTTCTTTTTCATGGGAGTGCACCAACAAGCTTACTCACCGTTCGTTCAGCAAATCGTCGGTCGTTGGCCATGATCAGCTGAACTTTCTTTCTTTTTCTCCTCTTTTCTCGTCAAGGAGGAATGTGTATATCGGTGTGCAGAAGGGGAAGAAGTCGGTCAAATTGCTGATCATAATGTACGTGCACGTGACCGGCCGGCACACGTATCGAAATGGGCATCCGTCGCATTCGCATTGATACTGTAACGTACCCCGACGAAAGCCGATGATGCATGTAGTACAGAAACTGAGAAAGAAAAACACCAAAACGGTACGCGTGCACGAGTTAAATCCCAATAAATGAATGGATTCCGTAGATTCTACAAAATAGCTGCCGCGGCCTGCCGACGAAGCGCCGGCCTGATTGCGGATTCACGGCCTCGCAAGCCAGGCGGACGGCCTACGAATGGCCCAATGAAGCCGACGCTCCGTCCCGGTTGTTGTTGGGCTGGCCGTTTGTGGGTATCACGTCTGGAATCCTCCGGCTGCTATCTTAGCTCTCTCTCTCTGCCTTGGGGCCGGCTTACGTGTTAGCTTGAATTATTTTGGTACGCGTGTCATAGACAACAGTTGGAAAGGCTATCGATCCTACTTTAGGACCGTCTAGATTTATATGTCTGTGATAACAGGCGGTCGTCACAAATGGTTAAAAGGATTTATGTGTCTGTGATAACAGACGGTTTTTTAACCGTCTGTGAAAAAAGTTATCATAGACGGACCGTCTTTGATAGTAATTATCACAGACGGTTCTTACTTAGAACCGTCTGTGATAGTCTATTTTCACAGACGGTTCTGAACAAGAATCGTCTGTGATAGTACTTGTTTAGAACCGTCTGTAATAGTTTTTTCTATTGCAAAAAAAAAAACAGATTTTGAGCCAAACCAATCAATTGTTGAACAGTAGTTTCCATATGCAACCTCTAGCAAGACAACTAAAATTCTGATGGCAAACACATTATAGAAAAGAGAAACCAAAAAGGTTTCACAATGTCCCCTCCGAATGAAAAAAAAAGAATAAAGTTATAAAGTTAAACTAGCTAGAAACCATCTGTGCCTCCAAGCTCCTGAAGAACTTATTGGCTTCTTGGATTGGTCTTATGAGCTCCTCTCTGTACCTCACCAGCATATCACAAGATGTTCTTGCATGTCATCCGAGTTCGACTCATGCTTGTCAGCAAGGAAGGAGAGACGACCGAAAACCTCCGGCGGCGCTCCGACCTTAGGTAACACAAAATTAAGATCATTTTTTTTACAATAAATGACTAACAAATTGTGCATGTTTTGGGGATGTACACGTATCTTCCAGCAGTCTACCTCCTACGGCTCACAAGGAGCTCCTCCGATCCTCCTAAATAAATGCTGCCGGTAGGTCTCTCGCCAATCACGACGGGGAATCGAGGGTTGTCATTGGAGCTCGGCGTGGAGAGGGGACAGGGAGAGACTGATGGAAGGCAAGGCTGTGGTGGCTATAATATATAAGGACAGCACTAAAACATTTTCCCTCCCGTGCACGCGTTCAAAAATTTTCGCCCTCCCGCGCTGCGAATCACAGACGGTTTCATACAAAAACTGTCTGTGATGACCGTAATACTTCACAAATGGTTTCGTACAAAAACCGTCTGTGATGACTGTAATTTTCATTACTCTGTGATTTTATCACAGACGGGTCATATTAAGAACCGTCTGTGATAAGACGACATATCACAGACGGCTCGTATCACAAACCATCTGTGATATTTCACAGACGGTTCTTAGCATATATAGTAATAGAGACGGTCGTGCTGGTAAAACCGTATGTGATTACCATTAACACTAATGATTTTGGAAAATCGTCTATGATGAGACGTCTAGTATTAGCCTTTTTGTAGTAGTGTGAAGCCTCATATAGGCCAAGAAGAGAGGAGTGTTGAGGTACGAGTAGGCTATGATAGCAACAAATCAAAATTTTCTACCACGTAAACTAGGAACCCAAGCAAGTAGATGATCACAGATCGTTAACACCAGATGCGTAGAGCAGCGGAAGAAGGGTTGGAGCAGCCTGGTCCAACGTAGAGCGCGTCGATGTTGTGGTCGTAGTCGATCGTCCAGCGTCGAGCACGTCGGTGCGGTGGTCGTGGTCGATCGTCTCCTCCAACGACCTTTGTAGTTCCTTATGAAGATCGTGGATCGTCCTCAAGCGTAACATCAACTGCAGTAGTGCATCTACGGTATCCACACGTCCAAGGGAGGAACAACCGCGCGCCAGTGTGCTAGCACCAAGTCGCACGGCAGAGCTCTCAAGAAGATGGCGGATAGGGTTTCGGTGGAACAACTCAACTCACAACTTTTGTATGTCTCGTCTGTTATGTTCACCTCCTCTCCCAACAGCCTCATGTATCTCCTTATATAGTGCTCGTGACGGATCCTATCCGAACACGTTTGACGAATCGTATCCGTACTAGTTTGTTCCAACCCGTTAAGTGTGTGACACTGTAGGTTTATGTGTAATCGGTTGTGACTCAGAAACCCTTTTCGAGCACGAGTCGTTAGCGGTTCCTAGCAGGACATAACGATTCCCGAATACACACAAATTATATTGGACTAACCTTAATGCAATATGATCTACGACCAGGTCCTATCTCTATACGCATCGGTTCAGATTTGGTCACGACGATTCAGAACTCCCACGACCAAGTTTCAACCACTCCGTGATTACGTTTGACCGATCTACAACCAGCTCAGATCTCCATACGACCAAATTCAGAATCGATCGAACTAAATGACCTACTCGTGTATGCTCCCTTTGCCTCATGATGTCTGGTTGAACTCCAGGTGAGATGTTGTGTCATCCATGGACTGTTCAATACTTTCTCGATCGAGTGTCGGATAAATTCACGTGGTCGAACACTTCGACCACTAGTGGCATGGCCATGCACTTACTTTATCCGACCACAACGAGGGGCTCAGAGATATCTCTCCTGTTATGTTAGGAGGGGCAAATCCCATATCCGACCAGTCGTATTCCTCTACATGTTTTATAGCATACCCGAAAACTACCTTTATAACTACCCAGTTATGAGTAGCAATTGGCAACCCCTAAGAGTGTTATTATACATGTAGGAAACCATACTAATCTCAGGTCTAAGGATTATACATTATCATTGCTTGAGACCAACTAACGACACATAGAATCGTAACAATCTCAATAGTGTCTCAAGGTGGGTCAATCCAACCCTATGTTCTCTAACATGTGTTCACATTATTGATTCAATATCCCTATACCCATGACTGGTGAAACATGGTCATCAATCAATACAATGTGCTGGTCGATAGAGTCGTTGGTGTTCCGACCATTGACATCCGACTAAAGATACATTTAGAACGACATCATATAAGTTAAAAGAGTTTCACCAACAAGTCACATACTTGTTAATCTTCATAACCAATGATTCATTCAAGGAACAGGATTACATATTATCCAATATTATGAATATAATGAAATATAATCATCTCTATGATTGCCTCTAGGGCATATTTCTAACAAGGAGAGGATACGAGAGGAGAGAGGGGAGGACAAGACAAGAGGGGAAAGGAGAGAATGGAGGAGGCGGGCGGAAAACCCTCCATCACTACAGGCAAGACTCTATTCAAGCTAATTTGAAAATAGAGAGAAGTAGAGGAGAAGAGAGGGAGAGGTAGAGGAGATGTTGCACTATGGGGAGATGCTTTGGAAGTGAAAATAGATTGTCAAGATGGCAAGAACATACCCTGATTATACGACTCAACTCCACAGACTCGACTCTCGACGGCGAAAACATCTCCTTAACGTCCCGGACTTGACTCCATGGACTTGACTCAGGATGACGAACACATCTCCCTTGCGTCCCACACTAATTGAGCGCGCATGTACACCTTCATCTTAATTGCTCATACTGCATAATTGCTCTTCGTGAGCATCGGATAATGCAGCGAGACGATGGAACTCTCCTTCGCCATTGCACCCAACGTCGCCTCGTCACCGGTGACACCACTTCCTGGAGAGCACAGCATGATCTTGGGCATACACGGATCAAGAACTCAGGCTCTAATACCAATTGTTGGCCCAAACTGAAGACAAACACGCGCAAACACAATGGAACCCTAGAACGCGAACACAAGAAATTTTTTTTATGCCCCCAGAACAACAACATCTTTTCTGATTTCTCTTGCTCTATTGCTCTTGTTCACAAAATCTGATTACAGGGGTGCCCTTTTATTGAGAGCAAATGACTATTCGTATCCAGAAAGGATTCTACGTATCCTAAAGGGATACAACACAAACTCTAGAATCCAAAATAAATACTGCCTAAATATTATAGGACTACATAAACAAACTCTACATAAAATCTCGATATACCATATGCACAAAGATTACTAACAAGGAGCATTACTACTTCTTTCATTGGATCGATGCCTTAGATAAGTACGACAAGGCATTTATTAGCCATAAATGCATGCTGAGCCATGCGGTTGCGCCAGAAGCATTCACCCGTTGGGAACCTCCCTCAACCGAGAGCAGAGAAGGGAAGAGAAAGACACTAATTGTCCCTGATGCCTCTGTTGCACGCGGACAAGAGGAACAATGTACCAAAGAAGAAGGACCTTGTAGAGGAGTGGCTGGATGAGTTCGAGGCCAAGAGAAGAGCCCGCAGGGGGAGTAGGATGTATGTTTGCAAGCCTAAATTGATTTTCATCCATCAAGTATTTTCCTTTCCAGAAGACGTGTTTGTATCATACTTGTAGTTCGGGTTGATGGTTCGTGCATGTTGCCATTTGTACTGTATGAGTAGCTAGGCAAGCATATGCACCTAACCAAACACTACACGCCATGTAATTCGCACCTTCATTATCAAGTGTTACATTGAGCTTCAAATCTTATCTTCGTTGCTCTATTCTCACTCAACTTATGCTTACAAATTTTTTTTTTCAATTGTGTGTTATTTCAGCAGAAAAACTTGAAATGTGGTTTATTGCCGTAAAATGATTAAAAATTGTTTTTTTATACAAATTATATTCTACTACAGTTTATGCATGTCACCAAACTCCAAGTTTTTTAGCATTAACAATTACTTACAAGCAATTCATCCGGCCATTTATTTGAAGTTAAATTTATTTAAATTATTTCTGTAAAATTAAGTTTATATAGCCAATCGCGGCTCAGATCTGCGACTTGGCCCAGTCACGGCCCGGTTTTGCGACTAAGCTCGGCATAGGCCTCAATTGCGTGCCTGGCATGCGAGTGAGCCACGTGGCAGTGGTAGGGCTCAGTTGCGGTTCCACTCGGCGACCGGAGCTACCACATCATTTAGCTGTTGTTCCACCACGCGACTGGGCCCACTTGCGCGATGGTACTGTGACGGTAGGCTATTTGTGTAAAAAAAGTGGTGGTTTATTTTTTTTCAAAATGATGAAATAATGGTTTATTAAAAAAACTCAACTGTGATCAAAGTGATCACATGCCAACAGCACGATCGTAGTACCTTGTATGATGTTTCAGATGCATATGGGCATATCATCCTAAAGGGTAATTCGAGGCAGAATTGCCGCGCGACAAGACTGTCCACGTCGTCTCTTTTCCCTGTTCCGTCGGATTTTCTGTTGCTTCTGTTGCCGACCATCCGATCGAGCAGGCATTTCATTCGCCTACGAGTCTGCCTCTGTTGTGGGATGTTCGATTGTTTTTGTTTCATTCTCAGCCGTTCGATTCATCCTGGCGGAGCACTCCCACGCAAACTCATCTGGCCCACATGTCCTTGCCTTCTCGTTTTTCATGCGTGCTATGCTTCTCGCTCGTTCAATTCGTCTTGGTGGAGCGTTCCCACGCGGAAACTCATCCAGCCCACCTGTTCTAGCCTTCTCGTTTTTTGTGCGTTCGATGTGCTTCTCGGCTGTTCGATTCGTCCTAGCGGAGGTTCCCACGCGGGAGCTCAGCCATTCAATTCGTCCTAGCGGAGCGTGCGCACATTGTGCTTATTGTTGTTAGTTTGTTGGTGGCTTGGTGCTCATGAGTAGACTACTTGTTGTGGTTAACTTGTTTATGCATATGAGTATAGCTGTAAGCTGACTAATATTTTTGTAGCTTGTGGATGTTCTTTTTTGGTGGTATATCTTTCTTGGACTTTTCATATGCAAAAAATAATTTTGTTCTGGGTGTATTAGAGATGTATATAAATGATCCTATGAATAAGATTTCTAATTAGCTTTTTTGTGTATCAAGTTTGTGTCACATTTTTTGTTTGTTACGTACTTGCGTTCTTACTGTTAACTCTTGCTTTCCTTTTTGTTTTGTTTTAAAAAAACGGGATAAAGATGTTTGTTAGTGTTTTTTTGAGGGTGGTTTTGTTTTAAAAAATGGCAAATGATGACAGGAACGGTTAGAGCTCTACGTTAAAGTGTAGTAGTATCGTTTGTGCGATGCTGCGCTGAGTTTTTTTTTTTTGTGCTGTGCCATCGATTCCAGCATTGTCTTCCCACGTCCACTTTTTCGCTGGGCCATTCGATGCTTCTCACGTTCCTCGTGCCGTTTGATCAAATCAGGCAATGCATTCGCGTTCTTCACCTTAACCTCTTGGCTTGTGTCCTCGTTTGTTGTGTGCTCTGTCTCCTCTTAACTATACGAACGCAGCTCGTGTGCGCAGTCTCGTCCTTATCATCTAGGCATCTCCCCCGGTTCCATGTCCCTTCTTTCGGTCCTTGCATTTCTTCATGTCGATTCTCACCGCTTCCTCTTTTCATTCTTTCTTACGCTTTTGTTCTTGTCTGTTTGGTTTTTCTCGTCGTTGCTCTATGTTTCTATCGGTCGTGCGCCATCTCTGTGTACATTCACCTGCTTCAGTTTTTCTTCAGTTTTTGTAATTATCGATAGTTGTTCTTTCGTAATCTGGGCTCCTGATCTCTCTTTTTTTCGTAGGCATGGTTTTCATTTCATGGGGGTGTTTGTTACTCTATCTCTTCCACGCGCCGTTGTTGAATTTTTCGTCCTTTTGGTCGCTTTATTTTATGGGTTTTCTTCTTTCTCGGTTCTATGTGTTTGTTACCTATGATCCATGTCTGGCCTTGTGTTGTTTTCCCCCTATTTTCTAACACATTCTTGGGGTCTCGTCATTTCTGATTCAGCGTATTGTTCTCTCTTTTTTTTTGTGTGTTTTTTTGCTGAAGGGGGTCTATTTCTGTGGGTTTGCTTGTTTTTTTTAATCGGCCTCCTGATGGTTTTTTTTGTTTTTGCGCAGGTGGCCCTTCCTGTTTTTGTTCCCTTTTAGTCTATTCAGCTAAATTCCCTCTTCTTACTTCCTACTCTCTAACTGTTGTCCCTTGGTTTCGTTGATTTTCACTGGTGTTTTATCTTCTTCGCCATCCAGTTCTGATGTGCCCGACTTTATTTACTTATTATTAGATACGTGATTTCCTTGCTCCATTCTTTGAATACACATAAGATATATATTTTTTCCTGGATCTGCTCGGATCTGTTTTCTTTTTTCTCTTCTTCTTTTTAGTTTTTCCTCCATGAATTCTGTCGGGGTTTTCTCTGTTTTCTGTGCTTCTTACTTATGATTCAGTTGTGACAATGTATTTACTGTTTTTCCCCTTTTCTGTCGCGCTCTTGCGGGCTTGTCACAGTTGATCCGTCCTTTGACAGCTGAACATTGACAATCTCTAGAATTTATTTTCTCCTTAACACAATTGTGTACGTTTGTCTCCACGCCACTTCTCCTGGGCACCAGGACACCAAATATAGTATGCATACTTATTTTTCGCTAGGTAATTATTTTCGTCCATTCTATACAAAACTAACGCTAATGCATTTGCCTTCCATCCTGCATACACCAAATCGTACACAGGAGGGTGCTCTCGCACAACACCTATTCAGTCCCCTACGCACAACTCATGCAGCCTTCTCTGCAGCCTTTCAGCAAGATCATGTACCTTTTGTAGTTAGTTTTCAGTAACTAGAGACTGTCTTGTGTTAGAGACCAGAATGTAACCTTTTGGAAACAAAGTAATTTTTTTGCGCAAAGCTAGCTATTCCGGAACTAAATGAAGAACCGATGGTGCCCTGTGATGATATTCCACAACTTTTGCTGTTATGTACAACTTATTTTGCCCGTACTATTTATGTAGCTAATAAAATACCACACCAAACCCAATTCCTATGATGCGCATCAAACAATCAACCAATCACCCCTGTCATAATCACTCCATTTATTCTTGTCATAATCAGCCAAATACGCACATGCTATCTTCCCTCGCGCGCCAAGCGGCGTGCGTTGGCTACTAGTATATATAGTCCATGAGAGAATTACTTTTTCTGTTTAATAGTTTAGAGACCAGATCATAGATATATTCAGTTATTGAGTTGTGAAATTCACTACCAGAAACTACACCAATCTTATATATGTGCCAGTGGCACCTCCTGAGTGTCTGTCAATTTAATCTAGTGAAATGTATTATTGTCCCACTCAGCCAAGAGCTCTAGTCAGCCTAGAGCTTTAGTTGACCGAGTCAATTTTCCCCACTCTACATACAACATATACTATTTCATTTGGGACCGTCTATGCATTATCAACCGATTTTTTAGAGAAAAAAAATCAGTTAGCTTTTGGAATGAGCTCCCTCCCTCTCCTATTAACATCCCCACTCTTCTCCTTCTTCCTCCCAACAACACCAAAAACCCTAGCGGCTAAACACCAAGCATGCACCGCCGCTCACCTCCTCTTAGGGGCGGAGGGAGAGTGCGGCGTTGGCGGTGCCATCGAGCACCATTGGCCCTTTGCTGCACTCGCTACCCCCACCACACCGCCCTCCCGCACCTTTTCTCCCATGTCGCTGCACTTCTATATATCTTGCATTGGCCTACTGCTGCTCCTTCACGCCGCCATCTCTGGTGTTGGGCACAAAGACATGTGTCGCCACTAGCACCGGAGATAATTCAAAAACTTTGATCCAAGAGAAATAAGGAGGTGTTGGATTAATTTCCTGTTATGTGGACCTACATGAGTTTATATACATATTTGCTATCTATCTTGTGGCTTGGCTCAAATATACATATCGTTTTTGATCCAGTCGCTCACCCCCATGCTTCCGCCTGCGGTTGCCCACCCTCGGGAACGCGCCGTCTCCGCGTGCGTCGCCGTCGCACCAGTACACGCCTCCGCTCCAGCTACCGCCGTCCACCACGCGCCTTCTCCTTCCGCTGCTTTCGGACCCGCATCGAGTGACCTGTCTGGGCTTCTGCCGCCTCCGTGCACCTTTGGGCCGCCTGTGTGACGCTGTGCACCTTCGGGCCCTCGTCGCCTCTGCGTCACCAAGTGCCTTCGGGCCCTCACCACCTCCGCGTCGCCGAGTACCATCGGGCCCTTGCTGCCTCCGCGTCAACGAGCGCCTTTGGGCTTCTGCCGCCTTCGCATCTGGCGAGCTCCCGCTGCGTCTCCGTCTACCGCCTGCGGCAGCTGCCCTCCTTGTGCCTCTTCTCAGGCATGAAGAAAAACCATCAGATTAGCCCTTGAAATTATGAGTAATTGTGGAATTAATGTTTGTGCATTAGGATTATTTGTGGATTAAGCTTTTGCATCTTCAGATTGTTCATCATCTTGAGTTCATCTAAGTTCTGGGTTGATGTCTCTCGTATTATCAATTAATTGCAAGATTGGTTATGTTCTATGATGTTCTCTGATGTGCAAACTAGTTTAATCTATCAAATGCAATAATTGTGCAAATTCGTTAAAATCAATCAACTGTTTTTCTGATATTGTTATTTCATAATAACATATCAGTTTTAAGATATTGTTATGTTGGTCAAATTGATATTGTCAATATTCTGCTATTCTGATTAAACTGAACATATTGATATATTGGTTTGATCCTCTGTTAAGCTGAGAGTTAACTTACTGTTTTAAGTTTAGTCTTGACATGTTAGTTTAATTAGTCAACTGCAATAATGTTTATCTTGCAAATTGATTATGTTCCCTGATGAGATTTTTTCCTTCTGTGCTTCATCTGGATGTGGATTATATTATGGTTTGTGTTATAAATTGTGGAATCTTATGTTATAGCCTCTTTTTGATGAATGCATGAATTGATTCGAATTTGGCTAGCTAGTGTTCTCCATAGGTTAATTGAAATTATATGTTGCCAAAGCAACCTCTGTTATGTAGGAAAATTTATTCAGAATAACTATGCATTTTTTTTGTATGTGTAATTCATGCATCTATTGACCGGCCCAAAGGAAAGTCAATATTTGGCCGAATTATATATGCAACTGTGGCAACAAATATGTAACAGTTATCAAGTTTCCATGTGAACAATAAGTCAGACCAAAGTAAGGTATATTGTTTGACATGATTTACTTTTAGTATTTGATTGCTACATCAAGGTTACCACTTGGATGTTAATATTTCTGTCCAAAGACTAAATATTAATGTAGTGCTAGGTATCTTGCGTGATGGAATATACCAAATTCTGAATCAAACCTTAAGTATGTTATTCATGTCTTGATATGGGCATTTATTTCTTTCTTTTATTTCAGCTGCAAATCCTGCTTTCAATATTTCTATTAGCATCAATTCTATATCTATGCTTACTGGTGCAAACTTTAAAGAATGGAAAGAGAACATTTTGATCGTTCTTGAGGTAATGGATCGAGACATTGCACTTCGTAAAGAACAACACGCTGCTCTTGTGGCTAATAGCTCCATTGAGAAAAAGATGGAGTCTAAGAAGTGGGATCGTTCAGATTGCATGAGTCTTATGATCATGAGGCGTGCTGTTCCGGAAGTGTTTCGGGACAGCACATCAGAATAGGCCACTACAGCTAAGAGTTTCCTTTATAGTCTTGCAAAGGTTTGACAAAAACGAAAAGGCTGAAACATGTACGCTTTTGGCAAAACTTATCTCAGTGAAGTATAAAGGTAAAGGAAACATAAGAGAGTACATTATCGAAATGTTACATCTTTTTTCAAAATTAAGGGCATTCAAGTTAGAGCTATCTAAGGATTTGCTTATGCATTTAATTTTGATATCACTTCCTGCAGAGTTTAATCAGTTCAAGGTGAGCTATAACTGTCAAAAGGATAAATGGTCTCTTAATGAGCTCATCTCCTATTGTGTGTACAAGGAGGATAGATGGAAATAAGATAGAACAGAAAGTGCTTATTTGGTTATGACCCCTAAAGTCAAAAATAACAAGAGGAAGAGCAAAGAAGCTGCAAGTGTGCCATCCATAAAGAAGAAACAAGGGGCCTAAATTGGCTTGTTTCTTTTGTAAGAAGAATTGTCACGTAAAGAAGGATTGTACCAAATATCATACTTGGTATGCTAAGAAAGGTACAATTCTTGCTATGGTTAGCTCTGAGATTAACTTAACTTCTGTACCTAAACACACTTGGTGATTAGACTCTGGTGCAACATTTAACATCATTGTGTCAATGCAGGGTTGTCTGAACTGTCGAAAGCCAAATGATGCTGAAAGATTCATCTATATGGGCTATGACAAGAAGGTGGAAGTTGAGGCTATAGGCATATTTTGGTTGCTATTAAAGACAGGATATTATCTGGATTTGAAAGAGACTTATATTGTACCGTCTGTAGGCGGAATTTGGTTTCTATTTCTGTATTGGACAAATCAAGTTATAATTGGTCTTTTGAATATGGTTTATTTAGTCTTTTTTAGAATTCCAATAAAGTTGGTACCGATTCTTTAATTTGGCATGACAACCTGTATTTGCTTGATACTATTGCCTCATATAATGAAGTCCTGCATACGATTTCTCATGGTATAAAGGGGAAATTTACGAATGAGAAATCAAGTTCCTTATGGCATAAGCGTTTATGTCATATCTCCATGCAGATAATTAAGAGGCTTATGTCAGAAGAAATTTTAGATCCTCTGGATTTCACAGATTTCAACATTTGTGTTAATTGTATTAAGGGAAACATACAAACATGAGGAAGTTAAGTGCTAATAGAGCTTCATATGTCTTAGAACTACTACATACGGATATCTGTGGCCCATTCCCTGTGACTTCTTGGAATGGCCAAAAGTATTTTATCACGTTCATAGACGACTTCTTACGATATGGTTATATTTATCTTATTCATAAGAAGTCACAATCCTTGGATGTGTTAAAAAGTTTAAGGCTGAGGTGGAAAACCAACTTGGCAAAAGAATTAAGGCTGTTCGATCTGACTGTGGTGGAGAATACTATGCCAGGAATGACAGATCAGGTAAACAACGTCCAGAACCTTTTGCTAAATTCCTAGAGGAGTGCGGGATCGTCCCTCAGTATACCATGCCAGGATCTCCTAGCATGAACAGTGTTGCTGAGAGGCGAAACAAGACTCTTAAGGATATGGTGAGGAGTATGATTAGTCATTCTACCTTACCAAAGTCTCTCTAGGGAGAAGCGTTGAAAACTGCAGCTTATTTACTCAATAGAGTACCAACTAAGGCGACTAACAAAACCTCGTACGAACAATGGATAGCCAAAAAGTCTAACATCAGGCATGCACATACATGGGGATATCCATCTGAGGCAAGGCCGTACAGGCCTAATGAGAGAAAATCGGACTCAAAAACTGTTAGTAGCTATTTTGTTGGTTATTCTGAAAGATCAAGGGGTTACGAATTCTATGATCCCACTACTAAGACAATTTTTGAAACGAGAAATGCCCGGTTCTTTAAGGATGTTGAGTTTGAAGGGGGAGATATGATTAGGAACATTAATTTTGAAGAAGTTTCTCAAGGGGATTTATTTCCTCTTCCCTTGGTTATTCCCAATAATGATCAGGATTATGTTATTTTACCCGGTATTATTGAGGAAAACACAAATCAAAATAATATCCATGAGGTTCCTCCACAAAATGATGTTCCTTCAGAAGAACAAACTCATCAACATCAAGAACTAGTGCCATTAAGGAGATCCACTAGAGAAAGAAGTAGTGCAATCTCTGATGATTATATTATCTTTCTTTAGGAAAATGAGGCTTGTAGTGAAATTTTGGGAGAAGATCCTGTCAATCTCCAAAAGGCCATACAAAAGCGTTCCTAAATGGAAACATTGATGAGACGATTTGTACAGAGCAACCAGAAAACTTTGTGGTCGGTGACCCAAAGCAAATGGTATGCAAATTAAAGAAATCCATCTATGAGCTCAAACAGTCTTCCCGGCAATGGTACCACAAATTTCATGAGGTTAATATCTCTTTTGGTTTTCAGGTAAATACAGTTAATGATTGTGTGTATCATAAATTCAGTGGGAGTAAGTTTATATTTTTGGTTCTGTATGTTGATGACATTTTACTTGCATGTAACGGTATAGGCATGTTGCATGAAGTCAAGAGATTTCTCGAGAATAATTTCAAGATGAAGGATCTTGGTGATGCATATTTTGTATTAGGAATTCAAATATACCGAGATCGCTCTCAAGGTATACTTGGATTATCACAAAAGAATTATATCGATAAAGTATTGCAAAGATTTGGCATGTAGAACTGTAAACCTTTATATACCCCTGTGGGCAAAGGTGAAAAATTCAGTCTAAGCCAATGTCCTAAGAATGATTTTGAGGCTAAGAAAATGCAGAACATCCCCTATTCATCTTTGATAGGTAGCTTGACGTATGCTAAAGTTTGCACTAGACCAGATAAAGCATATATTGTTTGAATGCTACGCAGGTATTTAAGCAATCCAGGATTGAATCATTGGGTTGCAGCAAAACGTGGGTTGCAGCAAAACGGGTGTTGCGGTATTTGCAAAAGACGAAGGATTTCATGCTCACATATAGGAAATAAGATCAGTTGGAGATTATTGAGTATTCTGATTCCGATTTGCTGGTTGCCAAGATACTCGCAAATCTACTTTAGGTTACATTTATCTGCTTGGTAGAGGTGCGGTTTCTTAGAAAAGTGCTAAGCAGTCACTCGTTGCCCCGTCCACAATGACAGCTGAGTATGTTGCCTGCTATGAGGCTTCAAATCATGGGATATGGCTACAAAACTTTGTCACAGGGCTGTGAATTTTGGATCAGGTCGACAGACCACTAAAGTTATATTGTGACAATAAGTCTACAGTTATGTATTCTAATAACAACAGGAGCTCGTCAAAGTCTAAGCATATAGACATAAAATTCCTAGTTGTGAAAGAAAGAATTCAGAGTGGTAAATTGTCAATTGAGCATATAGGTACAAACTCCATGATTGCAGATCTGTTCACTAAAAGCTTGACACCTAAAGTGTTCTATGAGCATGTTGCTCAGATGGGTGTGGTTTCACTTGAGGAATTCAGTTCTAGTGGGAGTTTGTATTTTCTTATGCTCATGTGACAATACCAGTTTAGTGTAAAGACATTCAGTTATATTCTCTAGAGAAATAGAGTTTATGTTCTTTTACTCTGAACTCTTATCATCTCATTTGGTACTGAGAAGATGTTTTAATCTCATAAGGAATAAAGTTGGACCAGTTGGAAAGAAGCATGTTATGATCACATCTCATGTAATTTTCATGCTACACATCCATATTTGATCCATGTCATTCTTTTATGTTAACATGTGTGACCATTGATGGGTTGAGTTATGCTTTAAAGTGACGAAGACCGCTTTGATCCTATATTGATATAATTGATGGACCGGATTGGTTTAAAGATACTCATGACATAGATAGTATTTTTGGAGCTCATAAAGTTTTTAATATGTATTCACTCATTTAGTTCAAGTGGGAGATTGTTGGATTAATTTCCTGTTATGTGGACCTACTTGAGTTTATATACATATTGGCTATCTATCTTGTGGTTTGGCTCAAATATGTAAAGTGAACAAATAAATAATTTATTAAGAGCCCGGGTATCTATTAAGGAAAATATGGACTTTGATTTTAAATCTGTGTAGAGACATATTTGGAATCTATCTCTAATTATGGGACGGGATAGGATTCCGTACTAAAGGCTATAAATAAAGGTCAGGTCCTCTCAGCAGGGTAACTCATGCCATACCACCTATCAACATCTGTAGTTATAATTTGTGGCTTACCTCTTACTGGGAAAGACCTAACCTAGGTAGATTGAGCACCAGTTCATCTACTGCTTCATATCAGATCTACTACGAACAATGACATCTTCATCTGGTATGATTTATCATTTACAGATCCTTTCGGGTGTTGCTATTACCACATATAAGATCCTATTTATTTCTTTTTGATCATCTGGTTTAGATCAGAAATAATCTAAGAGGAGGGGCATATGGCGGAGACTGGCTTTCGCTGACGGGCGACGGTGAGGACAACTTCACTAGAGGTACCAGTGAGCTAAATATGGGGTGATGGCACTCATGGGAGATAGAGATGGACCACACAAATCTTCAAGCACATCCCATAGTAATAAATTCGACTGAATCCAACAAATTTTTAACGCGGGAAGTTGTCCTATAAGACCGGCTTGGCTGGAAATCAGAAAACTTCGGCCAATTCCAGTTGAAATGTTTAGATGGGGATTTAGTTCCAGATCATAGAACTACTAAATAGAAGGAAAAAATCAAGAAAATATAAAACAAATCCAGCACTACCAACAACCGTTAATTTCTCGAGTGCCCGCAACACTCGGGAAAATACCAAAAACATTCGGGATACTAATTTCCGAAGGACTGCCATCGGGAAAAAACACTTGGGATTGTTTCGTCGGGTAAAAACTGGTTTCCCAAGAGTTACACTCGGGAGAAATAACTTCGTTGTGTGTTTTCGGATTTACACTCGAGAAACATCCAACACTCGGGAGAATAGTTGGCACAACGGGTTCAGCCACCGTAACGGAATACTTTACCGAGTGTTTTTTTTCCCCGAGTTTATGTCAACACCTGGGAATCGTATATTTTTTCAAGTGTATGTCAACCAAGGACACTCAGGAATAGTTGGTTGTTCCCGAGTGTATGTCAACCAAAGACACTCGGGAAATACCCTGATAACATATGCACCGATTTTGTACGTACAGTGTATTTTATTTTGAACCACGCTGACAGAAAACTCAGCAATCAAACATACCATACATTCCACAACAAGAAAAATACCACCAATTAGCCACAATCATTACATATATAAATTCGACAAGATTGACATAATGTTTGAGTTCACAATACAACATTCACATATATAGATCGGATATCCACAACATATTCGAGTTCAAATTCGAAAAGGATAGCTAAAACAAGCGTCACGATAATGACCCCAACAATCCACTTGTTCCTGTCCATCCTCTTTGACATTGCCACTAGGATCTTTTTACTTTTGTCGATGTAGTCATCCACGCCATGCAACTATGAGCAAGATCAGGAGGATGTCATTACCACAAAAATCTGACATCAAAGAATGGAAAACATATCTATAGCTGATATGTGTGCTATTCTCTTAACTATAGCTGAAGATTTGTCATATATTAGAGAACATAATACATTTTGCAACTCATGTCCAAAGAAGCACCACATTACCAATTTTGTATCTTTACTAGTGAGCAATCAAATCATGAACTAGATTTAGGAATCATGTAGCACCAGGACATGATAGATATTAAGTTATGTGCGAAAGATCACAAAAGCTGGATAACCATATTCTCAGAGCTGCCATCCCTAATATATATGTGTTAAGAAACCGGGCCCAGGCCAAGCAGGCCTGACCCATGGTGGGCTCCTCATCCATCCGTAGCCTATATAAAGGAGGGACCCCTAACTATTGTACGTACCTTTTGAGAAGAGAAATAAATAGAAGCAAGAAGTCCACTACATCTCTATTCAATCTGCTATTCTATTCTAGATTCTTGTGTGCGATTCCATGCTTGTCTACGACATCATCGCTCAGACTGGACTCACCAGCGATGGTTCCTCAACGCGTTATCAGCACGATTAACTCCGGCCTACCTCTAGGCCTACTCTACTCGGATTGAAAGGTAACCATCGAAGAACGACGCTCGTAGATCGAATCGCTTTTCCAAATCGCTTTCAATTCCGCTATTGTCGATTTCTAGATCGTTTCAATGGTGCAAATCCACTCTAATATACTGCGAGCCGAATTAAAGTTGCGAGCCAAGCTGATCAGTAGATCGCATGAATGAGAGAATGTTGATTGCACTGTAGATCGAAGCATGAATAATGAATAGTACACACATTGATGAATAGTAAAAAAATTGCATGTGGCCATCAGCCCGAAGCCGCACCACGCGTTGCTGGCCACCCGCACATGGTCATGACGCCATAGTCGCGCGACGACTCGCATTGTCGGCATGGAGTCGCGCGCCGCCTCGGCTGCTGCTATCTGCGGTCACACGACACGCGCGCGTCGCGTCGCGCCAGCGCCACCGGCTTCGCCATGTGCCACCCTCGCACGGGCTTTGCGCCGACGTGCTCCGCTGAACGCGCCACATCACGCTGACCGTGCCACCAGCATGAAGCTGCGCACTTCCGCGCTTGAATCCGCCGTCTCGCCGAGCGCGCTGCTCCACGCGTTCCAAAGATGTGCCATCGCGGCCAGAGTCGGCTCTCTGGCGGCGGCACCACCCGCAACATCTCTTACCCGCTGACCACTCGCGCTATTCAAGAAGCTCCACTGAAAGTCACAGGTCATTTCGGCTCCACACGCCGCTTGAAACCCCCCCTCTGACGAAGCGCCATCACACAGATTTCACCGACCACAAGATCGTGGTCCCGCCAAGAGCAGAAGCTCGCAGGTTCGGTACCTCAAGACGCTACCAAGATGCATGCCACACTGCTCCCGGCCACTACCTTCAGATGGGCATCGCCACACCAAAAAACAGAGCTAGGGAAACCCTAGCTCCCACTTATGTCGCAAGCGGGGCAGGCCGGGTGAGGCATTGGGCCAAGCTGGCCCATTGAATAACAGGCCGAAAAGAAGGGGCCCGGCCAAGTGGAAATTCGAAAAAAACGAGAGAAAAGAAAAATCCTGATTTTTGCAAGAAGGCCCTCGGTTTTTTTGAAAATCGCGAAAATTTTTCTCATAATTGAAATTTATCAGTTTTAGCCCCTCAAAATTGAGGAATTGGCCGCAAATCATATTCTAGCAGAATAGGGCCTCAGGAATTCAATTTTTGAATAATTTTGAACTTTTAAAGCATGTTCAACTTTGTTATTATTATTTTATGGAATTTATGTATTGTATTTACTGTTTTTTATTATCTATGATTGTTTATATTGCTTTTAATCATTGAAAATAGCAATAAATCATGATAAATGTATATAAAAATTCAAAAACATTATGAGCATTTTTGCAACCATTTTATGCAAGTTACCAACAGTAATCTTATGAACTCTTTGTATGAATATACAGATGACTGGTATTATGAACCAGGAGTTCGGAGAGCTGGCCCAGCATAATCAAAATTACTTGACTTGGGCATCAGATGTCGATATCGTACTGGGAGCCAAGAAGCTCTGTGCTGCTATCGAACTTGGCACCTGGAAGGATGTCACTCCAACTACTGAGGAAAATGACCAGGCACTTCTTTTCGTTAGACACCATCTCTACCTAATGCTCAAGAATGAGTATATAGCGGAGAAGAACGCACTAGCTTTATGGACCACACTGAAGAAGCGGTTCGAGAAGCTGAAGTAAACCATCCTTCCTAGTGTAGAGCAGGAATGGAACCGACTACGTTTTGCGGACTACAAGACCGTGGGGGGAGTACAACTCTACTTTGCACAGAATTTATACCAGTCTTCAACTTTGTGGTAAGGTAACCATAGATGAGCAGAAGATCGAGAAAACTCTCTCTCCCTTTCACCCAAATGTGGTGCAATCCGCATGCAATTATCATTAAGACCGCTACAAGGAGTATGCCAAACTGATCGACATCATGCAAGTTGTGGAAACTCAAGATGATGTTCTAAGGAAGAACTACATCTCACAGTCGCCTAGCAACAATGTTGGCCATGAAGTCAATGCTAGCAGCTACAAGGTCAGGAAGCCTCACTCGAAGGAAAGAGGCAAGAAGGGTAAGGAAATGAGTCGCAAGACCAAGCAGAATGCTCAAGCCAAGAAGGACGGACAAAAGAAGCGTGATGAGAAACCCTATGGCCAGTAGGACCAAAGTTGCTACAAATGTGGCACATGTGGACATTGGTCACGCGTTTACCATGAGCCGTAGCACGTGATTGATGCTTTCAAGTCTAAGAAGAAGGGTAAAGGATAGCATGAGACACACGTCGCCATTGCAGGCGCAGAGGATCCACAGTCATTGGTTGCACTCATGGATGTGGACAGCCTAGCAGTGGCCGCAGCCGTAGTTGTCGAAGAAGAGAAGATATACATGAAACAGATTCAGGCAGAAGTTTCCTCGTACTTCAGTGATTCGATCTAGTGTACGCATTGCACTTAGTTTTTATATAGTCATTTGCAGTTTATGGTTGTGATAGAACATTGAATTATTAAATAATGGTTGTAAGCTTTAGGAGAGCAAATCGTTAAATTCTTATGATGAGTCCTATAAGACTTTTTCCCTAGTAATAATAGCAAGTTATGTTCTATTTTGGAGTATTTTATTTATGTGGATTGTTTCCTACCTCATATTAAGAAATGATTTATATCAGAATGCGTGTGGCACCCTATAGAGGAAGTGTGCTTAGCAGATAGCGGTACAACAAATACCATCTTGAGAGAGACGAAGTATTTTTACTCGATCAGCAAGAATACTGGTAGTCTTACTACAATCGTAGGCAGCGATACTTGTATAATAGGCTCAGGAAGAGCCACAATTATACTCTCGATGGGCACAACTTTGGTCATTGAAGAAGTCTTGTTGTACCCAAAATTGACTAGAACTCTCCTAAGTTTTAAGGATATTCGCGCTAACGGTCTCTACATAGATACTGAAGAAGAGTATGGTAAGGAATACCTGCTCATTACAAAGCATGAAGAAAGTGAAAAAAAAAAGGTATTAGAATGACTTCCTTCATATGAATCCAGGCTATACTACACTAATATTAAGGCACTTGCAGCCTATACTGTCCTGAAAACTATTTTTAGAAGCTCTGAACTTTTCTGTCTCTAGCATGATAGATTAGGCCACCCCGGTCTTAGGATGATGAGAAATATAATTAACAATTCTTAGGGATATAATATCAATGTAAAGAATTTCTCGAATCAAGAATATTTTGTGTGCCTCGCATGTGCCACCGGAAAATTAATTACTATACCTTCTCCTCTGAAAGTGAATGATGAAATCCTTGCAGTTATGGACCGTGTCCAGGGAGACATTTGCGATCCTATACAGCCCCTGTCAGGGCCATTTAGGTACTTTATGGTGCTCATCGATGCTTCCTCGAAATGGTCGCACGTATGTTTGTTGCTTACGAGAAACTATGCTTTTGCAAAGCTGATCTCGCAGATATTTAAAATTAAGAATAATTTCCCTGATCATCATGTGAAGTCGACTAGAATGGACAACGCTGGAGAATTTACTTCGAAGGCATTTGATGATAATTGCATGGCAATGGGAATTACCGTTGAGCATTCCGTACCGCATGTCCACACCCAGAATGGACTAGCAGAGACATTAATTAAAAGAATTAAATTTATTGCTCGACTGCTTTTGCAGAATTGTAATTTACCAACTACATATTGGGGACACGCAGTCATGCACGTAGCAACTCTCATCAATTTTAGACTATCGGCATATAACATCCATTCACCTATGCAACTAGCGCAAGGGTCAGCATCGAAAATCTCTCATCTCTGCAGGTTTGGTTGTAAGGTTTATGTACCTATACCACCACCGCAGCGAACTACAATGGGCCCTCTCCGAAAGTCTGGGATATATGTTGGTTATGAGACAACATCCATAATTAGGTATCTAGACCCTATGACTAGAGATTTGCATACAACCCGCTTCACTGATAGAATATTTGATGAGGATAGTTTCCCGTTATTAGGGGGAGGAAATCAACCCCTTGATGAAAAATGTCAAAAAATAACGTGGCAAGCCACGGGAATCTATGCACATGACCCGCGCACTAGTGAAGCAAATAGAGAAGTCCAGAAGATAATTGATTTGCAAGTATTAACAAATCAATTACTTGACCACTTTAGTAATTTGAAGAGCGTGATCAAGTCACATGTGCCTGCATGCAGTGCACCAGAGAGGGTTGAATACCAAATAAAATTGGAGGTATCTCTAATCTCGTCCGGAGGCCTCAGAATAAAAGGACAAAAACTCAAGCCCCTCGAATCCTAAGTAACCGGGGACGCCTAGCGAAAAAGGATAAGAAGGATTTGACCTGACCTTATCACCAAGTTTCCCGTAACTGTAGGGGGCGATTGACATGGCACCAAAGATGGAACCTTCGGTAAAAGGCATACTGGATTTGAACATCCCCACACAGGGAGACATCAGCATAGATGTGTGTGCACACATCGGAGCTAAAAAAGTGAAGGGACTTGCCCCCACAATTGGAAGCAGCGGTGAGCAAGTAAAAGCATTAGAAGAATCGTCCCATGAAGAAATAGCTATAAATTATAGGACCAAGGAGAATCTATGAATAGAACAACAACCAATGTTGACATTTATTTTGCAAAGAAAATTGTCACAATCATCGATCTTGATCCAGAGCCTACATCACTCGCTGAATGTAAGAATAGATCAGATTGGAAAGATTGGAAGAAGGCAATAGAAACAAAATTATTATCTCTGAATAAAAGAGTGGTGTTTGGGTCTATAAGCCGCACGTCTCCCCATGTGGTGGAACTGCAATTTTATGGAAATCGTCCAAGCAAAGTCTTGTATCAACTTCGATGAACCACTCGAAAATCATAGCACGGTACGAAGCCTCGCGAGAATGTTCTTGGCTTTAGTGGATGATTCACCACATCCAGCAGCCGTGTGGATTGAATACTACACAAACTATCACTATTATCTATGAAGATAATGCAACTTGTGTTGCACAAGTGCAGATGAGTTATGTGAAGAGTCAACTCACAAAGAATATCAATTCCAAGTTCTTCTATGCTCATGAATTGCAAGGGATGGACGAAATTAAAGTACTGCATACTAAGTCATATGAAAATCTTTCTGATTTATTCACTAAGTCACTTTCAACGTCTAGCTTTGAAAGATGTATACGTGGAATTGGAATGATGAGACTTAGAGAAGTGCAGAATACAAGGGGAGAATCTTCACGAACTCATTATTAAAGCTTGATCACGAAGATCGAGTACTCAAAGAATAAATCCTGGAGATTAAATGAAATTAGGTGGATTGTACTCGTTTCTCTTGACGAGTTTTCTTGAAATTTCTCAACTAAGGTTTTTAATGAGGCAATTCATGCAGCATAGTAGAACGTGTTTCATGTACTCTTTCTCCAAATTTTTCCAACTGGGTTTTTATGGAGTTTTGATGAGACATGAACATGACGGATGAGTGCCCAAGGGGGAGTGTTAAGAAACCAGGCCCACGCTAGGCATGCCTGGCCTGTGGTGGGATCCTCATCCATCCAGTAGTCTATATAAAGGGGGACCCCAACCATTGTACGTACCTTTTGAAAAGAGAAATAAAGAGAAGCAAGAAGTCCCCTACATCTCTGTTCAATCTGCTATTCTCTTCTTGATTGTTGTGTGCGATTCTACACTTGTCTACAAGGTGATCGGTCGGACTAGACTCGCTAGTGACAGTTCCTCAACAATATGAACCTAATTTGGTAGCAATGGCACTTTTCAATATACACGCCAAATAAAGCAGTAACTAATTTCCTAAATAAAACGAGATAGTGCAAATCCATGAAAAATCAAATATATATGTACAGACTATCAAGTACTTCAACAATGAAAATTTTGAACTTATAACCAATCTTCCTTTGATTATGTACAAACTATCAAGTACTTCAAATAAAAATTTGATGAAAAGGGGTAACTAGAAAATAAAAATCATTGTTTGTATTTAAATTATGATTTAATACGAAGCTTCATTTCTTGCCCATTATCTGTTTTTCTTAGTCATTTGCAATTGCCTTTGATTAATTTGATGAAATCTTGGCATACAAGTCATGGTTAATGGACTTGTATTCCAGCTCTCATTGCCTCTGAACTTCCTTGGGGGTGTCCATCGAGAATCTAGACAAAGCCTTATTGACATGAAGTCTATGTTTCAATTGCTTGAGGTAAAAGCTTTCTAGTCATATTGCTTACTGCCTAATGGCTTGCAGTTTTAATTTTATCCTGAAATCATGGTTGCATAAACTTTAGAACTATTATTTTTCTTTTTTAGGAAAAACCTGGAATAAAGGATGAGCCTCATGCACAACCTTTGTAGTTCAAGGGAGGATGTATTGAATTTGAGAATGTGCATTTTGAACTAATGGAGGACACAAATAAATTCACATGATGAATAAAACCATACGCAACAATAAGAGTTTTTTTTAAGTTTAAATGCACATGTATACAAGTCATTCAAAGTTCATTCTTATGTGCTGCTTTCATGGCTACTTCTAATTAATTTTTTGTAGACTCAAAACCATTTATTTTCTAATGTATCATGTATGGCTAGTTCCTTGACATAGCAACATGTGGAGTTCGACATAATAGATTTATGAAAGCAATTAAGCATTTGAACTGCAGTGGTCAGTGGAGTATGTTTTCAGGTAACAAGAGGGGGGAGGACTAACAGATTGGCACATTTGATGCCACATTTGAGAGGAGAAGAATGACCAAGGAAAGAATGACTGTCCCGCTCGGTGTATCGATCCGCACATAGGGCTCCATGAATTCCCAGAATGTGCTAGGAATGCCGATCTTGTTGAAGCCGTCCACAGTAATGAACCTTCCACAAAAGAGCAACAACAGTGGATAGGAAACCTGAAAATTGTTTCAGCAATACCACAGTAAATAATAGTATGGTATCCAAAACCAACACCAAACTATTGTCGCTTTAATTCAATGGCCATTGTTTGAAGATAGGTATGAAAAGTAGGGAAAGTTATTTGGCAACACCAATATGTGAAGATACGGTTTCCAAAATCAACACCAAACTACCACACCTCCCTAATTTGATAGTCAATTAGTCATTACTAGGAGATAGTTAACAATGACACAAGGAGCTTGAGAATGTAACAATCATAGTATAGGTCTTTTGGTTTCACAAAGAACACACTAGTATATGGCCAATCTGGTTTGCTATAAAGAGGAGTTATGTCGGACCTGGATTTCACAAATTCAAATCCTCTATGAAAACATTGTGCTATTCCCTAGATCAGTAGATAGCACTCACAGATACATAACTGAATCATTTCATACACGTGGTGAACTAAAACATCCATTATATTACTATGAAAGCAAAAGGTATAGAGCACATCTCTCCACAGACAAGCGACTGGGGTAGCTTGTGTACGACTGATATTAACCAAGGACTTGGATAATATCGATTGTACGCAAGTACCAACTAAGCCAGCTAGACTTGGCGAGACCTAGACTACTAAAACTAGACTATTCTTCATCATTGCCTTGACCGTTGACATCTGGGTCCTCATAGAATGCATAGTCTCCATGATCCGCGGGTTTTGAGGGTTTGGGGGAAAGAGCGAGAATGAGCACAACTTCCATGCTCACGAGCCAACACACAAGATGCAATAATATACATGCAAGGCTTAACAAGGGTGGCTTGGATTTTTTTATTTACTAAAGCAATGTTTTCAATTATCAATATTAGTAATTCCTATCACTTAGCATTTTAACCAAATTGTATTTTATTAAAGAGAATAATTGTGTATTATTAAAATACAGCGAAGGTTACCTCCACCTATGCTTAATTTTAATTGTAGTTACATCCACCTATTATCAACTCTGGGTACGATCACCTAGGACAAATCCAAAATCAGGGTTACATCAGCCCAACAAGTTTTTATCCCATCCACAAAGGTTTTTGAAATAGAACTAACTCTAATAAGTTCTCATGTCCGCCTTTGACCGTAGGTACGGTTGTTTAAACAGTTTATACTCTACAGAGACTGTACACTTTACCCACAAGAGATAATCAACTCGTTACCCCACATGATTCGTTGGCCATGTAGTTTAGAGATCATCACAATAACCTTTCAAAAATATCTCACCCCTCCTGTCATCTCACCCATATGGGCTACACCCATAAGTTGTGCGAGATGTACACCACAACAACTAGCGTAGCTGGTCTACACCATAACGACTAGCGCAGCTGGTAACTTCACCTTACATCGGTATCCCATTCAAGCTGAAACGTGTCCAGTGCTTGCACTACCTCATTACCCCTCTAGCGAGATGACCTTCAAAGTTTAATAAATTTACTAAGCCAAGTTGTACTTTACAAACTTGTGGTTGCACATGTTTTACAATGGGAGGTCATGCCAAGATTAAGTCCTTAAGTCATCCAGGTGGTTCATACCACATTCCACGCATTCTCGTGCTATGTCAGCACCCACCATCATACCATCAGCGCAGATGTGGTAATAGCAGATTTTAGGGTTTTGCGAAGTAAAACCAATTTAGCTCCAATACTTCAGTAATGTACCACTAATGACTGCCCAAAACCATTTTATGATTTAAGAGATCATGAATAGGGCATTTAATGCTCTGGTACTTAAGAAAAGACTAGCATGTCGCTTAAATACAACCTATAACTAGTAATTTAACACATAATTACTAGGGAGACATGGAACAATGGATTCAATTGCCAAAGCATGGTACAATAATTAATTAATTATCAAATGGATATTTAACTACCCTAACATTTAACATACATTTGGTTGAAGAATTAAAGCATGCAATTTTTGTAATTTAAAGGAATATAATTTGCATAAAATGTAGGCTCAAAATGATCAAAGTATTGACTCACCTGGGTTAAAAGCAAGAGACTCTTGGTAGTCTTGCGCTTGATCAAAATGGAGATCTCCCGCTTCTTCGAACTCTATGCTGATGAAAGTACCGAAAAAAAGAACAAACAAGCAAAGAGAAAAAAATAAATACACAATAAATAATAAATGAACTCCAAATTAAATAATACCACTGTCATTAGTAATATCTTGAATTTATAAAAATTTAGAAACAAATTTCATAATTTTTGGAGTTATAACGAAGGAGAACGGGGCTTTTGAAGTTTGAATTTGAATTAAATCAAGAAAACAAGAGAGAGAGAGAGAGAGAGAGAGAGAGAGAGAGAGAGAGAGAGAGAGAGAGATGACCCACTACCATCTGGGCCCCACTGAACAGTGGCATGGGTCACATGTATAGTGCATGGAATGGAGGTCAACATGCACTATGCATGTGGTCCACGGGTCACGGGTCTACACTGTGCATACGGGCCCACCTGTCAAACAAAGGGAAGGGAAACCAGGAATTTAAGCCAGCATTACTGTTTACTTGGGCCCACACGGCAATGTTTCAAGGCGGTGTTAATACATCAATTAATCGGCTAATTAATACTTTAGCATTAATCGTTGAGGACTTGCCCTAATGACAAAGGAACAGTGCCTATCCAAACTTGCCAGCACGGGGGCTCTTAAGCACTGGCGGCTCTGGCTTGCCGTCGATGGAGGAGGGCGCAGCGGAGCCAGGAAAGGGCAGGGATGGGAGGCTCTCCGTGAGGCGAAGCTGATGGTGGCGGTGGTGTGACGAAGGGAAAGCGGCAGCGGCGGTGACGGCGGGCAAAAGGCCAAACGAGGGAGTCCAGTGAGCTCCCAGCAAAAGAGTGAGAGCACTGGCTAGGGGGGACTCAAGGAACTTACCAAGCCAAAGAAGAGGATCGGAGGTGGGTGGAGGAGGGACAACGGCGGCGAGGAGTGTTTCGACCGAAGCTAGAGAAGAAGGCCGAGTGCGGGTGCGACGGTGGACCAAAACCAAATCCCCTTGGGGGATAGGTTCCTTGTTTCCAGGGGCACTTGGTGACGGGATCGGCGTGACGAGGAGCTCACTGGAACAGCAATTGGATGGTGAGGTGGCATGGCCGAAAGTGGAGCGCAGCGGTTCTTTAGAGAATTCTTACCAGAGGTGAGAGAGATGAGGGGAGATAGTAGGGAGGCTCGGGGCTCTCTTTATAGCCAGGAGGAGGAGGGAAGAGCCGTTGGCGCGGCTGAGGGTGCATTGTCCCGAGGGCGGTAGACGAGCTCTGACGCGGGTGATGCAGCACAGATGTCAGCGTGGTGACTCGCGTGGGTGGGGACAGGACTCGTCGGGTGGCAGGTGAGGGCCAACGAGGTGCAAAGCGAGGCGCACTGGTGCCGACGCTGTGCAAAGACAGAGACAAGGCAGGCAGGAGCGGTGGGGAGCTGACGGCAACGGCGATGGCGCTGCGACTTCTAGAGGCCAGGGCAGGTGTGGGTTGATGCGACGGCTTAGGTGGCGGTTATAAGTCTGGCGCACTCTTGCGTGTGCCTTGTGTGTGGAAGAAAACTCGAACCAGCATTAGGGCACGCGCTAGAGCAGCTTGGGGATGCCTTGGGCTGGAGAAGAGGGTAGAAGGAGGAGTAGGCCGGGCTGGGCTAGGGAGCAGGCCGGGGCAGGTGGGCTGAGCCCAGGAGAGAATTGGGCCAAGCCCAAAGGGAGGAGGGGAAATTTTGAAATGAGAAATCAAATGGAAATTTGAATTCCGAAATTTGAATGAGGATGGAGAGAGAATTTTGCAATTACACACTAATTGAAATAGGGTTTTGAACCGAAACGACAAACGGAACTTTACTATTCATGGTCTAAAAAACGAACTGTTACAAGTTAGAATATATTGGCTACTATATGATTGGATGAACTGTAAACAAAATATTCGATCAAAAAGGAAATCAAAGTTTCATTTTTCACACATGTAGCTTCAATTCAACTACAGACAGATGCATGAAGAAGCATAAGAAGAAGAAAAGAGCCGATAGCAATTGGTCACCTTCTCGAGACACAGCCGAGCATCCTTGAAGTCGAGGACGATGAAGAAAATTGAAGTCATGCATCCTTGAAGAATAAAACTAACAAAGGGAGTAATACATGGTAGATTGTCTCTACATCAACACAAAATTGACACCAATCTGTCGCATGACCTAATCCCTCTAGAAGATTATGTTTAGTTAGTACGCTCATGTGAAGAACTAACGACAAGAAATATTCACTTTCAATGGTATCTTCACTTTTGGTATGGACTTTTCTGGCCTTCATTGTGCACAAAACTAGGGAATGGGGAGTAGGAGAGGTTGTACATGAGGTCACCGGCGTTGGGAACTGCGGCGTCGGTGGATGAGGAGGAGGATGTAGGTGTTGGCTGCTACTGCGGTGATAGATGAGGAGGAGGAGGCGGCAGAAGAGGATGATGGCATAGTCGGGTACGAAGGAGGGAGAGACAGCGACGGCGGAGGCGGTGGATCGGTGAGGGAGGAGGAGGAGGAGGACGGGGGCACAGTGCTGGTGGCGGTGGATCTGCAGTAGTGGAGGAGGGGGAACGGCAGGGTCGGGTGTGGCGGCAAGAGACGAGGAGGAGGGGGAGGCAGGGGCAGGGGAGATGGCGGAGGTGGTGGATCAGTGAGGGAGAAGGAGGAGGAGGACTAGGAGGCGACGCCGGTGATGAGGGAGGGGGAGGACGGAGGAGGACGGAGTGGCTGCTATGTTGGCGGAGGAGGACAGGGAGGCGGCACCGGCTGCGGAGGCAGTGGAGGAGGGGGAGATAGCAGAGGCGGTGAATCGGCGAGGGAGATGGAAGAGGAGGATTGGGAGGTGGCGTCGATGGCGAGGGAGATGGAAGAGGAGGATGGAGTGGCTGCTGTGGGGATTGGGCATCGATCGAGTGAGTAGGGTTAGCAGTTGAACCGACACGCAGCGAAAAAAAGAGCATGGCAGGGAAAAATGGGCGCGGCAGGGCAAAAGGGCACATCTACTAATTACTATGCTCCTGAGTGCCATCTATCTCCCAAGTGTATACAAGACATATGCACTCGGGACTCTATTTAACCCCGTTCAAACCGCGTTGATATCCTGTTTTCAAGTGCACGACTGCTGTCTCCCATCTTCGTCTCCCGAGTGTACTATAAAGCACCTAGGGAAATTCTTTCTCTTGAGTCTTGATTTTCGCCCCGAGTGCCCTCTGAAGCACTTGGACTGCCCCAGTGTTTCTGTGCTGACACTCGATAAACATATAGGCACTTGGGAAATAAACGATTTTTTGTAGTGCGGTGGAGATGAAGCAATGTGTTGTGCATACTTTACATACACACACACACACACACACACACACACACACACACACACACACACACACACACATATATATATATATATATATATATATATGAAAATGGTATGGTACTCCTAGGAGCACGTACTCCTACTTCTTATATACCGCTTAAATAAATGCGATGATACCTCTTTATCTATTTGAGCATACTACAATAATGATCATAAGATACCCTAAAGTGAGTTCCATGAAAAATTTCATTAAAGTCCACTTTTATAGCCAAATTTATGTATATACTTCTTTTATATATGAAAAAGGGTATATAGCAAAAAACAAAGGGCTCCAATGATTTTTTTTTTTCAATCAAGTCGCATTGGAGTATCTTATAATTGGTATTTAAGTACATTGAAAGTGATAAAGAAGTATAATATGTGTGTTTAAGTGGTATATTGAAGTGGGATTTAAAGCAGATATATATATATATATATATATATATATATATATATATATATATATATATATATATATATATATATATATATATATATATATATATATATATATAGGAAAATGGTATGGTACTCCTAGGAGCACGTACTCCACTTCTTATATTGCATGCACGGTTTAATTACAGTGGCAGAGAACAGTGGTAGAGCTTGAACCAAATCTCAAGGAGGGCCAAAGGCCAATGCTAAATCATACTACTACAACACATACATATGTATATAAACAATGCTAATCTCAATATACCACCTAAAATAACTTGACATACTCCTTTATCACTTTGGGTATACTCATATACTAATTATAAGATACTCCAATATGAACCACATGAAAAATTTGCAAGAGAGTTCATAGTTTTTAGCATATTTTGTAAATACCTTCATATTCACATATAAAAAGGAGTATGTCTAAAACATTGTACATACCACCTCTAAAATAGTGTAAATACCACATAAGTGGTCTTATATACTCGTACACTACACATACATACTCTCGATTGCGCAAGATACTCCCTACGTTGTGAGATACATGATAGGGAGTAACCACTCCCGGGAGTAGCAAAAAGGCTTCCTGTATGTATATGTGTATGTGTGTGTGTATACGTATGTATGTATATATATGAGACGTGATAGTAATTCGTGAATCATTGCGTACCAGTAATGTTCAGCGAGTAGTACAGCGAAAGTTAGTGTGATAGTAAAAGCGCATATAGGAAGCAGTAAAATGATCATTAATATAGTAGTAAATCTATATTTTTTTATTGTGTTTTCAATGGTACTATATCCTTTTTGTGTTCTGACAGTAAAATAAAGAAAACATGGTGGTAATGTTATATATATACATACCAGTAAACCACAGAACATAAAACTTGTTAAATAAACTTCGGCCAAATAGTGTGGCCGGTAGTATTTTTCTTTTTTTTACATTGCCTTGTAATAACAAAAGTAGGGAAGAAAGAGAAAAGAAAGGAGGCCCTAGTGGCCAAAGCAGGACGCTATCATAGCCCTCAGGGTGTTCGTAAGCCCGCTCATGGACTTCGTTGGGGGGGGTGGATCAGGGAATACGTGGAGATATGTCTCTACCTGCTCCTTCGCGGCGGCAAGTCGAGCTTGGTGCCGAACGAGTGAAAGAAGTGTGTCAACGATAGTCCAGATAAAGGTGTTCGTCTCTTCCATGGTCTTGGCGTCGTCGATTCTTGCATTTTGCCTACCAATGTAGCCTTCGAGCCACTAGATGGATGCTTCATGATCCATGTAGCTCATGAGCATGATCTCTATGATGAGATTGGTTCTCCAGACGTCGGACACAAGGATATTGGTCCGACCGAGCAGGAGACGCAGCGTGCAGATGGTTGCAGCCACCCTCTCTGGTAGACATGGGGGCGGAGCACGGAGTAGATTGTGGACATAATCATGGTCCACAGCCTCGATCAGGCTTCACCCAGACAGCTGGTCATATATGAGTGATAGGTAGGATAGAACTATCATTTGCAAGGGAGAGAAAGAAGAGTTTGGAGTCATTTTTTGTTCCTTTTTGTTTGTGTTTGTGTTTTTTGGAGTTTTACTGTGGGAGAAGGCTTTGGGCGTCGTGTGTGTTCAACCCTTCGCAAGCTGATGATACATATTTATAAGTCGTTGGGGGAGACAAAGAGACGCATCGGGAGACAGAGCGACAGTGTGTACGGTTTAAAAGTAAATTCTTCTTTACTCATACAGTAATTAAAAATTAAAACATACGTCAGTAACGTTGTTGGCACCATACAATAAAACAGCTACCACATATCAGTAGAATGAAGATGACACATTGATCGTTGCATTCTTTCTCCGCAAAAACATAGCAGTAACCAATATGTAGAAGACAATAATAGACTACAATCAACACAACAAAAACAAGAGTAATACCACGTGATATTATAGTAAGAGAGTTTAGACATATAGTAAAACATGCAAGGTGAGCCGAATAGCGAGCTCTATTTTCCAGCTAGCAGATGTAACATAGTAACACACATACGACAATGCAGTAAAGGGTTTACTGAAATGTAAGTAAAAACACGGCTATTCAGCACGTATCGCTATCATCCGACCCTGCGGGGAGACTGTTGTCAGCATCGTTCTCTTCTAATTCGTCCTCATGAATCAGCTGGCGGCGTGTATCGGACCTTCCTCGCCCCCTCCTCCCTCTCCCCCTACCACTACCACTGCCACTCCTGCCCCCCTCGCCCTCTATTTCTGGGTAGTGTTGGGCAGGTAGTACTATTGTGACTGGCTTTCAGGCCGCATATGCTACACGCCCTCGTCATCTTCTTCCCCACCAGGGCAGAACTTTGCTCTGGTTCGTTATCGGTTCGTTTGCGACCCTTGGGATGTGACAGAGGAGGTGCAAATGGATTGATTGTATCGTCATCTGCTTCATTGGGCTCAGCGGTCTCCTTAGCCACAAGGCCAATGTCATCAGGTATGGTATCAAGCTGCATCCAATGCGCCTTCAGGACTTCCATGGATCTGTTGTACGCAAGATTCGATCTTTTATGATCGGTTACGTGGGGAGCACATTTAGTGGAATGCATGGGATCACCCACCTTTTTTTATTGTTGGCGTCACGGAAGAGTTTTTTTTTGTCTGAACGAACGGTGAATGAATGGTCAGATGGAGAAGTTTTTTCTTATAGTGAAACTCATTTTGGCATCAAGTAAATTGCGTTAATAGGATCAGTAATTAGATACATATTCATGGCAGTATCAATTCGTATCACTTACAATAATACAGTTGGGAACATATAGTAAACCATGCTGCACACAGAAATAGGAGCGAGGGGACAGTAAACACTAAGTAAACCAGTAGTAAAAATAGATCGGGTACACATGTGCCTACCCATAGTTTCGTATCACCGTACTAGCGTTCCCCGGGAGTAACATTACTGTCAACTAACGTTCGATCTGCGGCGTACTAGTGATTTTGGTTTTACCGTCAATTGCGGGAGTAACAGGTTTTTTTACCGCCGATTTAGGTGACACGTGATCTTTTTTTTACTCTTGATTTCACCGCTAATCGTTTTGATATTGGGCTTTGCTACCAGATTAGACGATTCCAAGACTTTTACCATCAATCGCAACGCGTGCGTGTGTGTTTTACTGCCGATCCCAGGCAGAAAGCTTGCTAGCTGGCGCGTCGCATGTAGCGTGAGGGAGTGTGGGCTGTTACACTGCGCTACGCGCGGCCCAGGCTATGGCCCACGCACAAAATAAGCTATTCAGTACGTGAGCGCTAAATAGCGCTACCGTGTGTGTGTGTATATACCTTCTAGCTTTAGGTATTCTTGAACGCAGCAGCAATTAAAAGAAGGAAATTGAATATTTCAAAAGTTCCCAAAGTATATACCGGTCTTTTTTACCGAATGTTTTTAACTTTTTACGTTCTCCGAGATACGACTTCGAACGCTACTTTTTACAACTGTTCATTAAGATGTACCACTAAAATTGTAATATTATAAAAGTATTTTTAATGACAAATTGAATAATATAATTTTTACACAACCAATCTAATACTTTAGAAAGTTTGACGGCAAGGATTCTAGGACCGATAGGTAACAAAGAACAGAGGTAATATGTAGTATAAACTATGAGTAAGTCAACCCCAAACTATTTATATTTGTGGACAAGCTTACACTGTAGAACAATTATATACATGCAGTACATCGTCTTGATTATACAAAACATGCAGCATGCACCTCGATGACGACTTGTGGTCAGTTTCATGTTAACTAACTAGGACACAAAATTGACCAACAAGCTAAGGGCCTGTTTGTTTCGGCTGGGCTTTTCTGATTTGGTGTTTAGCTATCTAGCTATAGCTTCTGAGATGTGAAATGTCTGAAATGCCCCTAAGGACAGTAATAGCTTGTTTGATGCCGTTTAACGCAATTAACAACATTTAACGATATTTAACAACATTTAACGATATTTAATGACATTTAACAATATTTAACGATATTTAAAAACATTTAACGACATTTAACAATATTTAACAACATTTAATGATATTTAACAACAATTGATGACTATTAACAACGACTAACACAATTGGCGATGCATTGACAATAAGAGGAACATGCATTAATGGATATAATTACAATAAGAGTAACCGAACAAATTTATGTAGATGTTGAGGCATCCAGACTTACTTCATAGTCATTGTAAACTACTTCTGAGCAAGTTTCACTGATCATCTAGATATCAAGTACACCTTACCAACCGCAATTAGGACACTTGGTACAATAATAGCTCATCATAAGGTTCTTAACGATTTTACAACAATTTGGAGCCCCAGATTACTTGACATAGAAAAGGGCATCTAGAATCTCTAGACATTTTCAGTTCACATCCCACATGTTCTTACTATTCCACCAAGGCTGGCCAACAAGATGTCGCCACCACTACATCTAGGACACATGATTACCATCTTTGTAAGAACAATGAGGGAGGATGAAAAACATCTATTACCTGTCAGAATCGATGCTTCAACATTCAAAACCCCACAAATTTATGAACAAAAACAAGGACCTTTTGCACTGAACCACGTTAAAAATCTTCATTTGATTGAGCAATACTTCATGCCTTTCCCTGTTTCCTATCTTAAGGATCCAAATGCATCTATTACCTGTCAGAACAACATATAATCAAGAAAGATACACAAGATAATAAGCCAGAACATCACAACATAACATTGGCAAGTACTACAAACAGAATGCTACATATGTCATGCTATCAAAGCCGTTGATATGCAAGTACTACATACAAAAGGCTACATACATTGTGCATCTATCCTATCGTCATGCTACCAAAGCCGTTGCAATAGCGTCACGGAGGTCGATCATGTCAACATGATCCATAGCAGTTGTAACATCATGTGCGCTGAGGTTAGTGGACATATCCCTGTCCACATAATCTTCATTCCTCTGTGCACAAGCAAAATCATTATCAACCAATGCACTGTCTCGAATATAATTATGCAAAGCCATTGTTGCAACAATAATTTTCTTTTGCTTATCTTCATGATAACTTGGAATCTTCAGTAGAATACGCCACTTCATCTTCCAAATGTCGAACGTACGCTCGATAACATTTTGAAGGGAAGAGTGATGATAATTGAACACCTTTTTCAGTCCAACGGGTGTACCACTGTTTAGGAATTCAGGTACATGATATCTTTGGTTCTTGTAGGGAGCTAGATAACCTTTGCGGTTTGGTATCTAGAATCCACTAGATAGTACTTTACTACAATTCAAATGGAATATACTATTTACCCACATATGAAGGTACCTCATCGGAAAATGGTAACAACGAAAGTACCTTCTAGAGGGTGTGGAAAGCAATCCTTGTATGTAACCAAGGTATCAAGGAATATGCGCATGTCATGTGTAGACCCTGGCCACCCAGCACAAATAAAAGTGAACCTCATGTCAAAAATCACAAATAGCCATGACATTCTGACTAGTGTATCTGTGCCGGTTGAAATGGACAGGTTGTTTGTCGCATGGCACCGTCACAGGTATATGTGTCCCATCTATAGCACCAATGCAATTATGAAAGTAAGGGGAAAACCTAGCCTCTCTAAGCCTTAGATGTACTGTTGTGAATTCTGTATTTTTGGGCTTTATGTTGTCAATACCAAGATGATACACACATTCCAAAACCTTGCCAAACTTCCCACTGATGGTTTCTTTGGAATGACCAAACCGGTTCTTGGCTTGGCGGTTCGATTGAGGAGATCCACAAGTCCATGCGAACAATGCGAATGCTTCCTTTGAGTTGACCTCGCTGGCTGATTTCAAGCCATAGTTATTAACAAGAGTGTCATGAAGTCTAAGAAAAACTGACCTTCGCATTCTGAACATGTCGTAACACTTTTGTGCACTACTAAGTGTAACCTCAACCCATTGGATCCCCGTCATTGTTGGTATTTTCCTTGGCCTTTTGGTGCTGAAGTCACCATAATCATCCAAACATGCAAAAGCGGCAACCACGACCAGCGCCAAGAACATATCTAGTCCTCCATCATCCAAAACACCTTCAGGAGTTGATTCATCATCACTTAAGCCATACGAACTTGAAGAGCTCATCTAGCACAGACAGATAACATAGTTAATAAGAGACCCCCACGTAGCGTATACAAATGACATAGTTAATGTATTACAACCACATGCCACTGAGCAAAACATAATTAATTAGTAACCACCAAGTAGCATAGATAAGTCACATATTACGTAGCATAGTACATTACATAACACATGACATGCTAGCCTCCCTCAGGAATACAGTTCAAACTATCTAACGTCTCTTCTTCTCCTCCCATGTCCTTGTAAGCCAAGCTAGCCTCCCTTGAGGTGTCTTAAGTGTGTGAAAGACATCTCGATACTCCTTCTTGATGAGGAGCTATGTCGCATAGAAATGCTTATCACTCCCTTCTCCGGCCCCAGCCTCAATAACCAAATCAAGCATATCAGGTATCTCTTGTCTAACTGGATCAACCACTTGACCAGGTGCATTGTTGATAGAATTCTTGCTACCGTGAGACCTCTCCACAGTATCCACCAAACGCTTCAATTGCACATCTTTCAACAGCTTCTTCGGCTTCTTCCCACCTGGTGAGTCATGGGCAGCTCTCTTCGGTCTTGCTATCTTCTTGCCCTTGTCTAGATGGGGTGACTCCTTCCATGTAGTGGTTTCATCCTCACCCGTAGGCTCATCACCCTCACCCTCATTATCCTCAAGATTCACATGGGCGGCACCCTCCGCTCCAGGTACAAGAGCGGATTCATTTGTACAACTTGCACCATAAAAAATTATGTCAAGACTGTCCTCATGCTACAGGGGTGCTTTCTTGAACTTGCTACAATGTGGCATGACTTGCAATTAATGAAATGAAAGTATCCATTACAAAGATGGAACAATTGAACTCTCATGCACATACATGGACAGTAAAGATTGTGTACCTTAATTTGTTCCACCCACCACTCATCACTTGCTTTAATGGATCTAGTCTTAAGATCGATGCCCAGCCCCGATGCATGGAGCTTCATTGTTTTCCAATTGGAATAGTCCCTTTTCAAGCTATCCCAATGGTTCTTTAGTTGCTTGCGACTGTACTCTCTATTAGTGCGTTCTTTGAACTTGGTCATAAGGTTATGGTACCCTTTGTTATTCAAACATTGCAGGGGTCTATTTTTGGCTAACACCTCTTCCACACAGATGTCAATGAATACTTCATTTGTCAATGCATCCCAAATTGCAGTGTTTGAGGCTTGTGCTTTATCCATCTACAAGTGTCATGCATGTAAGCACATGTGTAACTACAAAATTGCCTAAATGAAATGACAACTACAAAACTGCCTAAATGAACTGACATCCTGTTGATTTGCTAAACAATTATTTGGACTACTTTATCCAGTTGGCTGTTGTCGGGACCCAAAATACGTAATTATGGACCCTCTGTGTATAATGCACTAGTCCAGGATCACGCTAGTGCACACAGTGTCAACACAGGTGAATATCGATCAACACAAGCGATTAATAACATAAACGAGTAATTTGATAACAAATAAGGGTTTTGACCTTATGGTCGAAGTTTACAATTATTAAGCCACGCAGGCTAGCAAGAAATAAAATAGCAATGAACGAAGAAACTTCAATGAATCCCATCAATTCACCACAGTAACCGATCGATCAAGACCCTACATTCAAGCACCGTCGATGTACTCCTCCTCAAAGCAAAGCGAAGACTCCTCCTCTTCATTGTATGTTTTACAACAAGCATGAGTATACACCGTACTCGCAAGTCATACCACGTAAATGCAATTATAGATGCGTGCTTATTCCAAAGGAATGGCTTCTGTGGTTCTTTTGCAGAAATACAGCATTTGCAATTTAAATACAAGTAATAGATTGAAAGCATAATTCAAGACAAATAGACAATAATAGTTTGACAGTTTTATTTCACAAAGACGCATAGCCTAAACAAGTTATTCACATAGCCATATGACTTAGGTCACACAGCCCCCTTCCCAAGGTTTTATGAAAATCTACCCCTCGTGTGAAATCACCGAGCATGTCCATGACCGCGGACGTGGCTATTCGAATAGATTGATTAATACTCTGCAAAGTTTGTACACTTTACCCACAAGATACAACTAGTGTAGCTAGCACTAGCCGTAACAAAACATTTCAGAAACTTCATCTTAACATTGACACTCCCAGTGTGCTTACAAACTGTCAGACGACCCCACATAGGAAGTCAGTCCAACACACACCGTTGGACAGGGACACGGCGAACCGCCCCGTGATGTGACTACCTGGTAGCACACCTCCACCCATGCACATAGCCTAACCTACTACCTGAGTAATCATTGCCAAGACTCCATAACTTACTAAGTGAGGCCCGTCCCATACCAGGCATGTAGTTGTACGAGAGACTCAGTTCAATGGCGCATAAAGTTAAGTCCTTAATTGACCAAGGCAAGGCTTCCAATTAGACTACAAATCCCTATGCACACAGGTTATTAAGCCCACGCACATAGCTCCACCAAAATATCACACAGTCCACTTACCTCTGTCTAAATCCTTTCCCACCCTGTTGGTTAAGTGCAACATATGCCATCAACGAGTAATAGCACATAGCGCACATAGTTTCTATCACATAGTTCCATAGTCACTTAGTCAAGTTTATATTTGCAACTACATGAGATGATGACTCATGGCATGGCTAAGCAAACTAATCGCATCTAACCAACCCACGTTGGTAATACCATAGCACCAACTAAATAAACCAAACTAGGGTGATAAAATATTATGGCATACAATTAGACAAGGAGGTCATAACAAATTGGATATTAACTAATCCCAAAAGCATTGAATTAAATAATTAAAGTAAATGCAATAATTTAAATCAATATAACTTTTGAAAACTGGGTTCAATATGATCAAAGGTATAACTTGCCTTGGAATAGGTCTTGGTATTGATCTTGGTCTTGAGATGCTCCTTGCTCTTCAAAACCTCCCGAGGTATCAACGTCTACTCGCAAACGAAACAAATAAACAAGACAAAATAAATAAAACAGAGGCAAAACAAACTCCAAAAATTAAATAAAAATCTCAGATAGGTAGATCTTGAATTTAGATGAATTTAAAAATTTGAATGGGCTCAATCGGAGTTCGGATACAAAAGATATGGGCTTTGGGAGTTTGAAAATCTAAAGAAAACCCTAAAACTAATTATTCCGAATTTCTGAATTATTTCTTAAAAGAAAAACCGGATTATTGCGCAACGATGACATCAGCGCTCGGAATTAAAGGATTAAAAATAAAATCTGACATGTGGGGCCCACATGTCAGTGAGATGGCTCACGGTGAACCAAGTTCACCGAGCCAGCTGGATTTGGGATCTGCCCGGGTGGCACGCACGCGCACACGTGGCGCTAACGCAGCGCCACACCGGTCGACACGCACGCACGCTGCTGAGGTGGACGCTGACGCGGGCGCTGACACGGCTGCCATGTCAGCTCGACGGCGGCGGAGGCTCGGGAACCAAGGGCACGGCGAACGGCGGCGCTCCGACGGGTGTGGCTGGTACTGGCGCGTAGCCCTTGCTATTGCGCACCTTTTGGTCCAACTCCGGGTGGTCAGGGATGACTGAGGCGATCGGCGGCGAGCTCCAAGCGGCGAAGAGACACGGCTGTTGTCGGACGAGCTTTCCGGCGAGGCTCCGACGATGAGGATGGTCCCAGGAGGTAGCCCACGCGACGCTGATCACGTTGGTGCGGACCACGAGAGTGGGGCGTCACCGGCAACGGCTGAATTGGGGAAAAACCGACAGCGGCAAAAACCCTAACACTTGGAATTGCGGCGGCGCTAGGGCGATTGGAGCTCAATGGGTGGCGGCTTTGGGTTGAGGGCATGATCGCGAACCCAGGGGGCCTATTTATAGGTCCAGCAAGACGGATAAGGAATCCCCAAATCGGGATATCCTCGGGTTTGTTCAATCTACGGGATAGAGTTCGATTCCGTTCCAATTGAGAGCAGATACGAACGCGGTGAGATAAGGGATGAGATCTGGTGCGTTTTCTAGAAGGGATTTAGTTGGAAAATCTCCATTGCCGTATCGAGCTCGGAGACTTAACAATGGCGGACAGCGCGTGCGGCTTCGCGAGGACGAAGCCGAAACGGAGACGACGACCTTGAGCGGGCCCACCGGTCAGAGGGACGGGGAGGCGGATGCGCGCGATGAGCGCGGGGACGCTGATCCAACCATCCGTCGCTGATCCAACGGCGAGGACAGGAGAAGGCCATGAGAGCTGGGCTGCACAATGATTGGGCAATTTGAACAGAGTGGGTTTCGGCCCACAAAGAGATCTGAGATTTTTAATACCTTTTCTTTTTAATAAAATACCAGAAATTCAAATAAGCAATAGAAAATAGCAAATGAACTTGGAAAAATTCCAGAAAATTCTGGAAAATATATCCAAGCCCAAAGAACCCAAATAAAATAATTTTGACCATTGTTCATGTTGACTTTAATCATATTAAATTATTTTGATGTACAAAGTCCATATTAAGATTTAAATTCAAATAAAATCCAAAAGGTGAATTTTATCCTACTAACTCTTTAAAAGATTTTTAAAGCTCAGAAAATTGGGATGTTACAGCTGTTGATACTATTCTTTAGCAAATCTTGTTAGGAAATGATCCAGTTCAGTACAGAGGTTTGGACTGTTTTAGAGCAAAAGAAATGATACATGTTAGCTCTGTTATACAATAGATTGTTTCAGAGCAAAAGAAATGGCTTGTTACAAAGAGCTGTGTTGTCTGCAAAATTATACAACCATCATAATTTAGGTTGAACACATCATACAAATAGTAAGTTAAGACATGTTTTCTCTGTTACACAATGGACTGTTACACAATGACTCATGCCCTATGCATTTTTCATTGAAAGAAATTGACTGTTTCAGAGCAAAAGAGTGATATCTTTCATTGAAAGAAATGGAATGACACTGATGGATGAAAAGGCAAATTGAAGTTGCAGTTACAACTTAAGTCACCAAACAATAGGATAACATTTCAAATGACGAATCAAATGGTTCATCACAAGAAAACGAACCCAGACTTAAATCGAAGTTTGTTGACTAGATGTACTGATTAACCCTACGACAGTTCTTGCGGATTTCTCCATTTTAACCTAAGAGGGGATTTTTGTTTCCCATTTTGATTAGGACTGAGTTCACAAAGTGTTCAAAGAACACTGACTCATTCTCTGCATAACTTCTAACTAGATCTGCTATCTCTGGGTCTTTTTCGGCCGACAAAACCTCGTATGAATTAAGAAGTCCTATTCCCTTTAGTACACAATTGACTGCTATTTTGTAGAGTAGACTGGACATTGTACTTGGGATGGAGGTCAAGGCGCGGGCGGCCTGCTCGATGGAGGTGGTCGGAGGTGTGTGCGGCCGACCGAGAGTGTCGTGGATCTCGGATTCGGCACGGCGGAGGTGGTCGAACGCACGGGCAGCACTCGGGAGCGGGCCCGGCCAGGGAGGCGGGTGGGAGGGCGGCCGGGGGGAGGCGTGGGCGTGCGGGAGGACAACGGGGCTGGGGCGGCGCCGACGGGGAGGAGGACGAGGGGCGACGTCGGCAGGGAGGAGGACGAAGGGCGCGGGGCACAAATGCCGCCTCCCTTGCTAGGGTTCGGGGAGGAGGACGAGGGGCGCAGGGCGGCCGTGAGTGGGGTGGGGAACGGGTGAATGAGAGTAGACTCCGCGATTATATAGGTGCTACGCGGTGGGTAATAAGAGCCGAACTCCAAGGGCATTTAGGGAATGCAGAAACAAGGAAGCGCGGGAAGCCCCTCACGGCTGGCTTCTTGGCTTCCTACTTCCTACCGTTCACAGGGCTCGAAGCTTCGGATAACAGCAGCTTCTTGCAGCCGACCGTTTGGTTCGGCTTCTGGCTTTTTTGGCCAAAAGCCGGAAGCCGAAGCCGAAGCCAAAACAAATAGGCACTAAGAATCTTCAGTGAAGCATGGACACATTGCCATTTTAAACCGCTGCAAGAATATCAGAAAATTAACTTAGCCATTTGCCATTGTTTCACGAATTCACGGCTCCCCTCGCGCGCATAGATCGACTGCCTGTCCATAGAGCCAGTCAGCTCTGACTATAAATTGCCAAACTCGTACATGCCTGTTGGTCAATTGAACTATTGAAGAGAGCTTTTACTCTCTCACCGTGCACAGGTCTACTGTTACATACGTAGTTGCAAACAAGACTTACATAGTTACATTACATGCATGTACTACAACGTACATGCAGATCAAAGCGAATACTGTACGTTGGTTGTCATCAGTCTTGCACGATGATGAAAACGTACTCAAGGATCGAAAAAGCTCAGTTTCCTAACACTACTAGTACTACTACTGTGTAATACTGAAAGATTTGGAAACAGACCTTGCATCACACTCACCAGCTCACCTGCATCTCAGCCTAAAGTCCTCTCTCTCAACAGAACACAACACATGATACATAAACGCTTTTGCTAGCTCCCAAATGTCTAAAATTTTCTTAAAACCTAGTCACCTATAATTACACAGTATTAAGTCTAAAATTGTATTACCAAGTGGCGTGCAATTTTAGCACAATTTTACTATAACTTTTAGTTTTATTTGTTTTTGTATTTGTAGAGTTCACCTAGATTTACTTTTGTCTAGTTTAGAATTTTTTTTTCTATTTTGTTTTTGTATTTGTAGGGTTCACCTAGATTTACTTTTGTCTAGTTTAGAATCTTTTTATTTTATTTTTGTATTTGTAGGGTTCACCTAGATTTACTTCTGTCTAGTTTAGAATTTTTTTAACATAAAAAAACAGAAACTATTAGATGGTGATCTAACATACCGAAGAAAGTGACTGGGTTTTAAGAAAATTTTAGACGACTGTAGCTTAGTTGGCCCCATACATAAATACAGCCACATGAGCAACGGGCCCATCCCCACGTTCTTTCCTTTTCCTTCCATAGGGCAGTCAGTGTGGTTTGATAGCAAACTTTGAGGACGTGAATCCTTTGACTTTGTGAAGTGGTACTACAGTACTGTGACATTGCTTCGCGGCCATCGAATCGAACAACAAAGGTTGGGTCGAGATCTTTCACTGTAGCAAAAAATTCTAGCTATTGTATTGTACCAAACACTGTAGCACCACTGTAGCAGTTAATCCAAGTCATTCTTTCCGAATCGGATGACTCATATCTTCACAATGTCATGGCACTGTGCTCCTCTACCATTGCCAATGCAATGGCAGAGGATGCGAATCCAAACTTTGATACTAGAGAGAGAGTGGTTAGATAGATTTTAGAGACAATCGTACAATGATTTGATCCTAAAGTTTGGTACTATAAGCCTCACTTGTTGCATAGATCTTTCACAAATTGGTACTGCATGGCCCTACAAATTTGATAGCAAGCTTCTCAATACATAAAGGCACATACTAAAATTCTCATTTTCTAAAAAGGCTGGATACTTGTATAAGGCCCTGTTTGGTACAGCTCTAGATTCTCATTTTTCATATTCTACTCCTGATTCTCTGAGAATCTGGAGCTGTCTGTTAAAAGCGTTTGGCTGGTAGCTTGGCTCCCAAAACCATATGAGGGGGATTAGAGACAAATAGACCATGTTACCCCTGGTTGTAATAAATACACAAGTACTCTCCAGCAAGCAAAAACTATTGATGATAGATATGGTGGCGATCTAGTACTTGATTGGGGCGAGAATATCGAGTTGAGAACCCGGCTTCTCCTCGGCGATCTTCTCGGCCTTTTGTGCAAGAACTTGGCAGTTCCTTTCTCTGTCATATGCAACCTTAGCCTTCTCCTTCCTCTTCTCTTCCAGTTCCTGTGAGTTAAACAGGACATGGTCAGCCATGCTACAAAATCAAATCTATTTGCAGAGAACCATCATAAAGTAAAGATAATGTCTAGTGTGCAATTTAAGCTATGTTTGAATCAAATACACATAAATCAAATTCCCTATACAAGGGATAACAAATAAGACTTTTCTAGAGCCGAGTGAATGAGCAGGCCTCAGAGATCTTGGTGGTTACGATCGTCAACTGGGAAATACACATCAAGCCCCATCAAGAGAACCAATCATTTCACTGATCATATCAAAAACAGCAAGGAATAATCATTTTGCATTAAATTGCAATCTGGTCCTCAAATGGCTATCAACCTCAAGATAAATATGATAAAGAAGATAAGGTAATAAAAAGGTATATGATAAAGAAGAGAATGTAAAGCTAATGTCAACATGTGTGTGCCATTAGTAGTCAACATAAATCATAGGTAGGATATGTGAGTTCAAGAGTAACCCACCATATATACAACACATAATCAAATACCAACTTCGTCTGGGAAATAACTTGGTAGAGCAGACCAAACTCTGAAAGCAATCACTCAGGAACAGCCTAAACAGTAATCCAGATGATTGAAACGTGGCCGGCATTTCAGGTCAACAAAGTCCTTTAGCGAGACATCCCCCCCTACTCAAACGCTAAACAAGTCTTCCGCATCTGTCAACAAAGTCCATTAGCGAGACATCCCCACCCCCTACTCAAACGCCTACACCGTGAGCCACACCAGGCAATGCCAGATGAACAAGACAGAGGTCACAGGGGAGAATAGCAAGATATCTCACACAAATTCAAACACTGATTTATTTGGAGCAGCATCATCAATCACAGAAGCATCAGAGGACCAATCATTTCACTGATCATATAAAAACAACAAGGAATAATTATTTTGCATTAAATTGCAATAGACCATTTGTATTATAGACCATTGCAAAGTTGCATGGTTACACAATTATCACTGACAGTCAAGAACACAGATTAATATCCATCTTTGACAGTTAAGAACACACAATTGCATAGCCAGCACTCCCAGATCAAACCCCCGAAAATTGGTGACGGGCGACGAACAATGAGATGAAGGGAGGAGTAGGGAGGGCAAGGGGGACGGCCGGATCTAGAGCTATACCTTCACAGGAGGCGGCCGGGGTGCTCGGGAACGGCGGTGACGAAGAAGGTGGGGAACGGCGGTGGCCTCTAGGGTTTACGGGGTCCCGGTTGTCTTCTCCAGGCGGTGCACCCGGATCTGGCGGCGGCGCAGTGGAGGACCGGCGGGGAGGAGGCGGCGGACGGAGGTGGCACGCTCGAGGCCGACGCCAATTTTGCCTTGGTCGCGGCGGACGGAGGCAGCAAGGCCGAGGCCGACGCCGGGTCTAGCGGCTGGCGCTTGATGGAGGACCCATGGGAGGAGGCGGCGGACGGAGGACCGGCGGGGAGGAGGCGACGGACGGAGGTGGCGCGTTCGAGGCCGAGGCCGACGCCGATGTGGGAGGAGGCGGCTCGGTCGCGTCACTCGTTAGAGGAGGAGAAAGAACGAAGGAATGAAAAAACAATTCGACGCTGGGAGTTTACGGGGGGTAATTGGATGGCAATCGGCGGGTAAATAATTAGAAGTTCAATGGGTATTTTTGCTCTATCAAGTTGGATTCTCAGGTGAATCCAAGGAAAGGTTGCTTCTCCTCGCTAGTGTATTTTTGAGACAGCTCCACGCGAGAATTAAAATCGAGTGGTTTTGAGAATCAGGGTGTTTGGTACGGCTCCACGAGAATCAACTGAGAAGCTGGGAGTAGAAGCTGTACCAAACAGGGCCTAAGTATCCAGCTTTTTCTCCCTCTTCCATCTCACAAAAAAGTTAATATAACATAGGCTAAGTATCAAGCAAATTGCACTACCCTCTCTCTCCATTTCCTTCTCTTCCATCTCCTTAGCCACTTTCTCTCTCTACAGAGGGTGTCTTCCTCTGTCGCTCCGTCCCTCGAGAACTCCATTGTTCATCCCATCATATTGCCGATCCAATGGGCAAGAAGGGCGTCCTCACCTCTATCTTCTCTAGGCTCGGCATTGTCGACTCACCCACCGCCGCCGTTGACTCGGCCTCTCCGCCATCATGGCCGTCCTGTTGGAGCCTACAAACAACCTCCTTCTTGTTAGAATAGGACTCTTTTGTATTTCCTCTGCAACATAGCAAGCTAGCTGAGAAAATTTATTGAGATAGTCAGTCACTGACATAGCCCCTTGCTTGAGAGTGTGAAACTCATCCTTCTTCAGATCAATTATCCCTTCCAACACATGGTACCGACGGAAGGCTGTGGAAAACTCTTCCCGAGTAATATTTTACAGCGTCTCATGCGCTGCACAGAAGTTCTCCTACCATTCAGCAGCTATGCCTTCCATGTGGTGAGTGACGTACAGAACCTTCTCATGGTCACTGCATTGAGTGATCAGCAGCTTTCTCTCAATGACACGAAGCCAATCACCCGCTTCCACTGGGGAGATATGCCTAGAAAAGGTTGGTGGACAAGTCCTCATGAACTCGGCAAGTTTGGATGGTCCACGGTGTTCATATTATGAATTTGGTTCACCATGGTGTACATCATTTGGGTCTGTGCTGCTATGAAAGCTCCAAAATTCTATAGGTCGATTGGGGGTGCTTTTGGTGGAACTGCTTCTGCGGGGGTTTGTTCATTTTCTTCTGATCCTTGGGTTTCGGAACCACTTGCAGCAGCATGATAAGTCTGAACCATTTGGTGAAGCTCCATGGGTTAGATAAGGTAGCAAGCACAAGATGAGTTAAGAACTAATCGAGGGGGGTAGATTAAACCCAACAAACACAGCTTCAAGAAAACCAACTGAAACACTTTATTAATAGGGTCTTAGCATGGCTGCAACAAATGCCTAAGGGCCTTTGCAACTCATACTCGCACACAAGAAAAAAGAGCGAACCGAAGCACACAATCTACTGCCTAAAGGGCGACTCTCCTAACCTTAAACTGGATAAGCCTAACTAAACTAAAACCTTAGCAAACTCAGTCGTTGAGGTAGCCTCCACAACCACGGCAGTGCTCCCGCCTGCTGTAGACCTAAAAGTGAGCCGGCATCCTCGCAAACCTGGTCACAGTGCCCCGGATCGGTGTAGCTAGAACAGCATCCCCGTGCGAGCCTGGTGGCTCCTCTCGCTCATGGCTCCTCAGCTTCTTCCGCATATTCCTCTAGTTCTTCTTCTTCGGGATCTTCCTCTTCTTGCTCTTCATCATGCTCATGTTGAGCGTAGAGGGCTTCTTCCAGCATGATGATCCTTTTTTTCTGCCATCCGCAAGGTCTCATGGACGCACTCCAGCTCTGCGGCGGCTAACTCTAGTGACTCCTCCTGAGCAGTGGCGAACTGGGCAAGGTGCACTACAGTGTGTTGCCTTCTCCATCTGTGGACGGGCAGCGTGCAGGAAGGTCCACTGCAGAGGCACGAGGGTGGTAGCGGAAGATGGTGTCTTACAGCTCATGGGCGTAGATATTGCAGATCCTTAAGATGGCGAGACGCGAAACTTCTTGAATTGTTTCAGTCCAGACCATCCTCCGAGCTGAGATGTTCAGGGGTTGGCTTGCTTTGGTGTCCCTCCTGGCATAGATAGTCATGCGGCAAATCACTCCGCGGTCTCGACCGTTAACTACCCAGTTGCTTCCGCAGTACATCGGACGATCGAAGCATCCAAGCACTTGCAACAGCTTCCAAAGCTCAGTGGCAAGTCCCCCCTTATGCTCTCCATAGTTCTGAAGACGAGTCATCTGACAATACAGACAAGAGGGTAAGAACAACTTACAACAACGGGGAGAGGAAAAATTCCAGCAATAGTTACGTCAAGAAAGACATGTGAGGAGTTAAACAGTTCAATTAATCTTATAAGTTAATTTTGCTTTAGAAAATAATTTGGACACTCTAAGACGGCCGATCTAACCAAGGTCAAGACCTACAGTCAGTATGGCTCTGATGCCACCTCTGTCGGGACCCAAAAATACAATTCTGGACCCTCTATGTATGATGCACTAGTTCAGGATCACGCTAGTGCACACAGTATCAATATAGATGAATATCGATCCACACAAGATGATTAATAGCATAAACGAGTAATTTATTAACAAATAATTATTTTGACCTTACGGTCGACTTTACATTTATTAAGCCACGCAGGGCTAGCAATAGAGAAATAAGCAGCGGAACAGATAACTTCAGCGGAATCCCATCAATTCGCCATAGCCAACCGACTGGGACCAAGACCCTAACGATCAGCACCTTCGTAGAACTCCTCCTCAAAGGCAAGCAATGACTCCTCCAATTCTGTTGATTGATTGCAAGCATGAGTACACAACCGTACTCGCGAGTCATACCACAGAATGCAATTTATACATGATGGCTTATTCCAAAGGAATAGCTTCTGAGGTTCTTTTTCAGAAATGCAACATTTGCAATTTGAATATGATTAATAGGTTAAAAACACAAAGTAAAACAAATAACAATATTAATTTTACAGTTTAATTTCACAAAGAACACAAAGCCTAAACAAGTTATTCACACAGCCATATGACTTAGATCACACAGCTCCCTTCCCAAAGTTTTTATGAAAACTACCCCTCGTGTGAAATCCCTGAGTATGTCCATAACCACGGACGCGGCTATTCGAATAGATTGAATTAACACTCTATGGAGTTTGTACACTTTACCCACACGATACAACTAGTGTAGCTAGCACTAATCATAACAAAATATTTTAAAAACTTCATCTCAAGCATTGACACTCTCAATCTGTTTTGTCATCATACCAACCCTAACACAGTGCTTTGGCATAACACACCGTTGGACAGGGAAGCGGCGAACCGTCCTGTGAGGACCCCAGCTTATTTGGCTTGTAATGCTTAGTCATCCATTGACCCTAACATCACAAACGAAATAACCCGTGTCTTCGAGATATGTATACTTCCTAGAAATGCAGTATACACACCCCTTTTACAAAATCATGCATCAATTCCATTCAAGACATAGAACCAAAGTACGAACTAGATTAAATAAAAGACATACATAATATCGAAGTTATTACAAAAGGGGCCGACCGCCAAATACAACTAAGGAAGATAAACACAATGAAGCAAAAGCCATAAGATGGCGATAAACAAAAGAAGGCCACAAGGTTTGCTTTTAGCCCACAAGGCAACAAGCCAGGCCGCCTAGCTAGTCTTCCCAACATGCAAAGACATCTCACAAAAGTAAAGCCCTTGGGGCTCTACCTCCTCTGCAACAAAGTTATTAAGCAAAGCAAATGAGTACAAAATGTACTCGCAAGACTAACGTGTAGAAGTAACAGACCTATACATATGCTACATGCAAGCTTTATTTAAGTGGAAGGCTTTAGGCTCATTTTAGCATAAAGCAAGTTTTCATTTGCAATAATGTAATAGATTGAAAGCAATTTGACAAAGCATTTTTAATTGTTGAAGTAACAACGATACAATAATAATAACAACAGGAGAACAACCTGGAAGTGACTAACCCAATAGTCACCACAAATATAGCATGAATTACCCAATTCATACCACCCAACAAGTTTTAATTAAGTGTTTAGTCTAGTTCTTGCACGACTTTACCAAGCATGTCCATAACCTAGGACGAGGCTATTAGAATAGTTTTAACCACAGAGGGTGTACCAATGTATCCACACGCCGACCGCCTTTTAGCCAAGCTATTTAGCACACTTCCTTTGGTATGCTAAGCACGGCTAAGTCCTCTGAGGCATTTCCAATGAATGATGCTAATTAAGAGTTCTGACAACCCAAAGGATAGGAGACACTGCCCTGACCTAAGCAAGCTCAAGGGTGCTCTTCCCTTATAAAAACAGTTTTAACCACCTGCGACCCACAATTAACACCTCCCAAAGTACTTAGCCAAGAGGAGTTCCCAATACCCTCATGTGGTTAGCACGCAAAAGCGCTTGGCTTAGTGACACAAATAACTCGGTCCTTAGGGACCTAGGCACCATTCCATTCACACCCAACAATCACACCAACATCCATTGTGCCCAAGTCATGAAACAATTTTGTTTTCATTTTTTTATTTCTTTACAAATTAACAAGCACAAGTTGGACATAATGGAATAATAATTTTTGTGTGATCAAGGTCATCGACATAATGTCGACAACCGCTCATTTCTACCGTTATCTAAGCATTAACGTAAACTACTAAGTGATAAGAGTCCATCCAACGAACTCTAAATCACAGCAAGATAATCCTAGGCTTAGTAGTAGAGAACGAACATTTACCTACAGAGTATGCATCTATAGGCTCAACTAATCGATAATTTAACACAAAGTAGCATGCATACATACAAGTGAAACAAAGTATTAAACTTTAAAAGTAATGGGACAATATGGATATGATCAAAGCGCTTGCCTTCTGTGGGCTGTTCACTATCTTTGCAAAGGTTAAGCTCACGGGATCAACGCACTAAATCGGCACCAAGCGAAAAAGCAAAAAAAAACGCGATAAGAACGAAGAAAACCAAAAGGACTCCACAGCAAACTTTCTCCAAATGCTCTGAAATTTTTACAGAAGCTAGAGCATGATTTTTAGAGAATTTATCAATAAGAACCAATTGATTTGGATTCTCAATGCAAAAGATATGGCCAAAACAATTCTGCTCAGCCAGGAAATTGCTGGAAAATTCAAATCGGTTACTGTTCATCCAAATTAAATTCCCTAGCACAATTTTCCACAAAGGTGTTGCACCTGGGATTTTTATGGTAAGTCAAACACCTCATGAGATGAATAACACAATTGAGTTCACCTCATTTGGAGTTATGATGCATGTTTTATGATTTTTCAAAGACATGCAAAAGAGCACAAATAAAATGCACCCACAATTCCTTTGAAAACAGTGACATGCCTAAATCATATTCTACCATTTAGTGCACTAACAGAGAAATGCATGAAGAAGCTCCATGATGATGGAATTCTAAACTTATTTGATTTGGAGTCATTTGAAACATACGAGTCTTGCCTACTCGGAAAAATGACCAAGACACCCTTCTCTGGTCGGAATGAGAGGGCATCCGACTTGTTGGCACTCATACATCTTGATGTGTGTGGACCAATGAGTCTGACGACTAGAGGTGGTTTCGATGCTTCATTACTTTCACCGATGACTATAGTAGATATGGATATATTTATTTAATGAGGCACAAGTCGGAATCCTTTGAAAAGTTCAAAGAGTTCGAGAATGAGTCTGAGAATCAACTTGGCAAGACAATCAAATCTTTGTGATCGATCGTGGAGGTGAATTTTGAGCCAGAATTTGGCAATCATTTGAAACAATGTGGAATTGTTCCTGACCCACGCCACCGGTACTCCACAATGGAATGGGGTGTCGAGCGTATAATAGGACCTTGTTGGACATGGTTCGATCGATGATGAGCCAATCTGATCCGCCATTGTATTTTTGGGGTTACGCTCTAGAAACAGCCGCTTTCACTTTAAATAGGGTACCATCTAAATCAGTAGATAAGACACCATATGAGATATGGACTGGGAAGAGTCCTAGCTTGTCCTTTCTAAAGATTTGGGGATGTGATGTCTATGTTAAACGTCTGACGTCTGATAAACTCACACCTAAGTCGAAAAAATGCTTCTTTATAGGATATCCTAGGGAAACCAAAGGATATTATTTCTACAACCTAGAGGAGAGCAAAGTGTTTGTTGCGAAATGGTGTCTTTTGGAAACAGAGTTTCTTTCCAAAAGCGGTCGATGGGAGAAAGGTGCAACTCAAAGAAATTCGGAAACATCCGAAAGTGTTTCAACTCCTATTGAACCTCTACGGGATGAACAAAATATTGTTGAACTCGTAGATGAGGCATCGACCCACGAGATCTAAAGGCCACGTCAAATGCCTATAAGGTATGGGCATGATGTATTATTATTGAATAATGATGAGCCTAACACTTATAAGGAAGCGATGATGGACCCGGACTCGAGAAATGGTTTGGAGCCATGAAACCGAGATAGACTCCATGAGAGACAACCAAGTTTGGAACCTGGTCGATCCACTTGATGGCGTTAAAACCATTGAGTGCAAATGGATCTATAAGAAAAAGATTGATATGGATGGAAATGTTCACATTCATAAAGCTCGACTAGTCGCAAAAGGTTTTCGACAAGTTCAAGGAGTTGACTACGATGAGACATTCTCACCGGTAGCGATGCTTAAATCTATACGGATCATTCTAGCTATTGCTGCATATTTTGACTATGAGATATGACAAATGGACATCAAAACGGCTTTCCTTAATGGAAACCTAAGTGAGGATGTGTACATGACACAACCTGAAGGTTTTGTTGATCCAAATAATGCTAGTAAAGTGTGCAAACTTGAAGTCCATTTATGGATTGAAGCAAGCATCTCGGAGTTGGAATATACGTTTTGATGAGGAGATCAAAAGATTTGGTTTCGTCAAAAACAAAGAAGAACCTTGTGTTTACATGAAGGTTAGTGGGAGCGCACTTGTAATTCTAATCTTATATGTGGATGACATATTATTGATTGGGAATGACATTCCTATGCTGGAATCTGTTAAGGCATCATTGAAAAATAGTTTTTCTATGAAGGACCTAGGAGAGGCAGCATATATCTTGGGAATAAAGATCTATAGAGATAGATCGAGAAGGCTAATTGGATTAAGCCAAAGTACTTATATTGACAAGGTGTTGATTCGGTTCAACATGCAAAATGCCAAGAAAGGGTTCTTGCCTATGTCACATGGCATAAGTCTTAGCAAGAGTCAGTGTCCTTCGACTACTGATGAGCGAGACCGCATGAATGGTATTCCATATGCTTGACTATTGGATCCATCATATGCGCCATGATATGTACTCGACCAGATGTATCATATGCTCTAAGTGTTACTGAGTAGATACCAAGTGATCCGGTGAAGGTCCTTTGGACGGTGTGAAAAACATTCTTAAATACTTGAGAAGGACTAAGGATCGTTCCTAGTTTATGGCGGTGATGAAGAGCTGGTTGTAAATGGTTACACCGATGCAAGCTTCCAAACCGACAAAGATGATTATCGTTCATAATCTGGTTTTGTATTCATTTTGAATGGAGGTGCGGTGAGTGGAAAAGTTCAAGCAAGCGATAGTGATTCCTAGCAGAGGTTTAGTACATTGCGGCGGAAGCGCAAAAGAAGGTGTTTGGATAAGGAAATTTATTCTTTGGGTTGGGTATGGTTCGAGTGCCTCAAGCCCAATGGATCTCTATTGTGACAACAATGGAGCCATTCTTGTGAGCTAGAGAGCCTAGATCCCATCGAAATCAAGCACATACTCAAAGCGTTATCATCTCATTCGCGAATTGGTGGATAGAGGAGATGTTAAGATATGCAAAGTTCATACGGATTTAAATGTTGTCGATCCGTTGACAAAGCCTCTCACTGACCAAAGCATGAGGCGCACACAAGAGCTATCGGTATTAGATACTTAAATGATTGACTCTAGTGCAAGTCGGAGACTGTTGGAAATATGCCCTAGAGGCAATCATAGAGATGATTATATTTCATTATGTTCACAATATTTGATAATATGTTCCTTGAATGAATCATCAGTCATGAAGATTAACGAGTATGTGACTTGTTGGTGAAGCTCTTTTAACTTATGATGATGTCGTTCTAAAAGTATCCACGGTCGAAAGTCCTTTGGTGGAACACTAGTGACTCTCGACTAACACATGCATTGATTGATGACCATGTTTCACGGTCATGGATATAAGGATATCGAATCAATAATGTGGACACGTGTTAGAGAACGTGGTGTTGGATAAGACCCACCTTGAGACACTATTGAGATTGTTATGATTCTATGTGTCGTTAGTTGGTCTCAAGCAATGATGATGTATAATCCTTAGACCGAGATCGGCATGGTTTCCTACATGTGTAATAGCACTCTTAGGGGTTGCCAAACGCTACTAAATGGCGGGTAGTTATAAAGGTAGCTTTGGGTATGCTATGAAACATGCAGAGAGGATGTATTTGGTGGGATATGGGATTTGCCCTCCTAACATAACGGGAGAGATATCTGGGCCCCTCGAAGTGGTCGGATAAAGAAAGTGCATGGCCATGCTCTTGGTGGTCGAAGAGTTCGACCACATAAGGTTATCCGATACTCGATCGAGAAAGCATTGAGCAGATCCATGGATGACACAACATCTCACCTGGAGTTCAACCAGATATCATGAGGCAAAGGGAGAATACATGAGTAGGTCGCTTAGTTCGGCCCGACTACGGATTGGTCGTATGGAGATACAAGCAAGTCGAGAGGCGGTCGAATGTAATCACAGAGTGGTGAAACCAAGTCGTAAGGAGTTACGAGTTGGTCGTGATCGAATCTGAACTAGTCGTATAGAGATAGGACACGGTCGTAAGTGATGAGGACACGGTCGAAGATCATATTGCATTAAGGTTCGTCCGATATAATTTGTGTGTATTAGGAATCGTTATGTCTGCTAGGAACCGCTTCGACTCGTGGCGGAAAGGGTTTCCGAATCACAACCGAACTACACATGAACCTAACGGGTCACACACTTAGCAGGTTGGAACAAACCCGGTATGAATCGATTAAATAGCGTGTTTGGATAGGATCCGTCACGGGCTCTATATAAGGAGATGCATGAGGCTATTGGAAAAGCGGAGTTGACGTGAGTTGCCCTACCGAAACCCTAGCTGCCATCTTCTTGAGAGCCTCCGTGTGATCGGTGCTAGCACACCGGCGTCGGTTGTTCCTTCCACGGGCGTGTGGATACCATAGAGGCGCTTCTCGTTGTTGCGCTTAGGGCGATCGCGATCTTCGCAAAGAACTACAGAGGTCTTTGGAGAGCGATCAACCAGCGAAGACGCTGGACGATCGACACGACGAAGACATCGGCGTGCTCTTCGTCGGATCGGTCGCTCCGACACTTCTTCCGCCGCTCTCTGGCGTCTAGTGGTAACGATCTATGATCATCTTCTTGCTTGGCTTCCTGGTTTACGTGGTAGAAATTTTGATTTGTCGCTATCGTAGTCTACCCGTATCCCTTCAGGACGGCCCGCGACCAACGCACACAGCACACGCGCACGTCCCGCGGGATCTCGCCCGCAGATCTAAACACGGACGGCCCTGGGACGTCGCTACAGTTGTCGGTTTCGTCCGACAATGAAACCGACGGCGAAGACATGGCCACCGCCAGCGACTCAGGCCACAGCGGTGTGAGTGGATGCCAGGTACGGGTGCGCAATAGCCGTGCGCACCCGCTGGTACCACCCACACCAGCAGTGGTGGACCAGAGCGCCGGCGAGCCGGAGGAGAGCGGCGCGGTAACACATGATCGAAAGCGATATTGAAGGAGAGCTCCGCAACGACTCATTCAAGCGGGTGCCCAGTGCTAGGGGACCACAAGGGAGGTACCTGAGCACGGAGGAGGTCCAGAGGCGGCCGGAGTTGCTCCGGCGACGATTTAACCGCATGACGGTCTTTGAGAAGACAAAGTGGAGGGGACACCCTGAGCCAATTGAGCACAACCGGGTTATTCGGTTAGCTGCATTGAAGCTCAAGGAAGGTCAGCAAGAAGGAAGCGAGGAGAAGTCCTTACGAGCCGGAGACGAAGGGGTGTTTCGGTAGAAAAGAGGAGAACCCAAAATTCAGTCGTGCCCTGAGGAGACAAGCCAAATTTTATTAGGGTTAATAACCACTGAGGTGAGAGGAAGGAGCTGGAGCAAGAAACGGAGCAAGAGGGCCACTGGAGTACTCAATGCACCGAGGAGCTCCAAGCTTCAACAATGGCGGCCAAGGGCTCACGGGTGCTTGAGCTCCACAGAATCGACAGCAGTGGGGAAGTGTGTAAAAGAAGCCAAGGAGGAACAAGAGGAGGTCTTATAGCCCGGGGAACAGAGGCCATGGGCTAGGGTTAAGCTTCATGGTGAGCTTAGCCCATGGCTCGGTCCATGGCTCCACAAGGACGTGGAGGTGATGGGGACAAGTCGAGCGGGATCGAGGCGGAAGGTCGATCGGCATTTAATCTTGGCGAGAAAAAAGCGGTTGGGGAAGTGACAAGCCTTTGCTCCCCCGCCATAGCGCTTGGCATCGAGGAAGGAGAAGAACAGGAGCTCACCTCCACCGTTGGATGAGAAAGGCTAGGAGGTCGTAACCCTCCGTCCAGTTAAGGGTGGTGCGAAAAGAGCGGGAGGTCGCGACCCTGATTTAGGATCGGGAGGTCGCGGTAGTGGGATCTCCATCGCCGAGTTCTTGAAAAAAAAAAGGGAGGTCATGTTGAAGGAGACAGGAGGTCGCAGCCGTTGGATCTGCATCCAATGGCACGGAACCGATGGGGGAGGTCTTAACTGATGCGCGCGACATAGACAAGGGATGGGAGGTCGTGACTGTTGGATTTTAATCCAACGGCACACAACATAGAAGGGAGGTCGTGGCCATTGGATTTACATCCAAGGGCGCACAACACTAAGGGGAGGTCGTGGGCTTTGCGCACGACACAAAGGAGGTCGTGGCCGCTGGATTTTAATCCAAAGGCGCACAACAGAGACGGAGGTCAGGACCGTTGGATTTACATCCAAAGGTCTTTGGACGGAGGAGGAGGTCATAGCCATTGCGCCGGCGCAAGGGGAGAATAAATGGCGGTTGGATTTTGATCAATGGCAACGTAAGCAGGTAGGAAGGTCGTGGTGTTGGATCTTGATCCAATGGCGCACAACAATGGTGGGAGGTCTGGCTGGTGCGCACGATGCGACGGGAGGTCGTGGCCGTGAGATCTTGATCCAACGGCTACGAACAGAAGTGGAAGGTCGTGGCGGTTGGATTCTCATCCAACGGAGCACGACATTGAGGGGAGGTCGTGGCTGGCGCGCACGACACAAAGGAGGTCGTGGCCGTGAGATCTTGATATGATGGCAACGAGATGAGAGGGGAGGTCGTGGCTGTTGGACCTCAATCCAGCGCATTGACAGCGAGGTGTGGGAGGTGCAGGCGTTAGGCGGATACCTTTGAAAGGGAGGGAGGTCTGGCGCGAGATTTCCATCGACGGCGATGAGAGGAGAGGGAGGTCGTGGGCGTTGGATGCGGATCAAAGGACCACGACCTCATGGGAGGAGCTTCGGTGGTGGGAGGTGGGAGGTCTTGTGGCGGAGGTCGTGGCTGTTGGATCTTGATTCAACGGCTACGACCTCGCACGGGGGAAGGAGCTCAGGCTGAGCTGAGGGCGCGGTTGGGTTCGACCCACTTGGAAAGTGGCTCGGACCCGAGGAACAGTGCCAGATTTGAATTTAAATTAAAGGCTGAGGTTGGAGGAATTTTAGAGGTAGCAAACTAACTCCAAAAATTCCAAAATTTTAACTGGAGCTTCCTCACTCCAGGATTAACCTTACATAAAATTTCCAGAGGTTTTTGTGTACTGCATTTTTCTCCAGAAATTCATCAAGGGTGTTCTAGGGTTTGACTTACCTCAAAAATGTATCAAATAATTCCTAAAAATTATGAAATAATTCAGAGGGGTCACACAGCATCTTTAGAACCTAGGAAAAATATTTCCAAAGGTTGGCACAAGATTTGTGATAAAGTGGAATAAGGGTTTGACTTTAGTCAATAGGAGGTTTAGGTTTTTGAACTCCACAACTCTTGACAAGAATTATAGAAGAGTTCAAGAGTTTCAAGATGTGAGAAAAAGTTTTAATTTCTACACATTTTCTTACATTTGAAACACACACCCATTTATACATTTGGGATGTTACACGTCCCGTGATGCGACTACCTGGTAGTACACACCTCCACCCTTTCACACAGCCTAACCTACTGCCTATGCGATCAATGTCAAGAATTCATAACTTACTAAGTTAGGCCCATCCCACCAGGCATGTGGTCGTACAGTAAGGCTCAGTTTTATGGCGCACAAGGTTAAGTCCTTAATTGACCAAGACAAGACTTCCAAATTTCTAGCTATGACACACAGATTATTATTCCCATGCACACAGCGCCACCAAAGCACACAAATCCATTTGCCTCCGTCTAAATCCTTTCACACCATGTTGGTTAAGTGCAACACATGCCATTAACAAGTAATAGCCCACAGTACACACAGCTTTATCACATAGTTCCATAATCACTTAGTCAGGTTTATATTTGCAACCCATATGAGATGATGACTCATGGCATAGCTAAGCAATCTACTCGTATCTAACCAACCCACGTTGGCGCTACGATATTACCAACTAAATAAAACAATCTAGGGTGACAAAATATTATGACAAAATAATAGACAAGGTGGATATAACAAATTGGATAAATAACTAAACCCAAAAGCATTTAAATAAATACTTAAAGTAAATGCAACAATTTGAATCAAAGTATTTTGAAAACTAGGTTCAATATGATCAAAGGTATAACTTACCTTGGAATAGGTCTAGGTACTGATCTTGCTCTTGAGGTACTCCTTCTTCTTCAAAGTTCTCCGAAGTATCAACGTCTACTCGCAAACGAAGCAAATAAATAAAATAAGTAAATAATAGAGGCAAAACAAACTCCAAAAATTAAATAAAAACTCAGATAAATAGATCTCGAATTTAGATGAATTTAGAAATTTGAATGGGCTTAATTGGAGTTCGGATGCAAAAGATATGGGCTTTGGAAATTTGAATCTAAAGGAAACCCCCCAAAAAGGAATATTTAGAATTCCTGAATTATTTTCCAAAGGAAAAATCAGAATAATGATGTAGGCTGATGTCAACCCTGGGAATTATGGAATTAAAATAAATAAAAAGAAATTTGACATGTGGGACCTACAAGTCAGTCACACAGCTCACAGTAGACCAAGTCCACTGAACCGGGTTTAGGGTTTAGATCTGGTCCTACTGCGTCAGCGTTGACGAGGCAGCTGACTGGGTGACACATGGTTGACACGCACGCACGGCCGCTGAGATGGCTAGCTGACCGAGACACCATGTCAGCTTGACGGTGATGAGCCTCGGATGTGCACGACAATGGCAAACGGTGGTGATCCACCGGCGATGGATGGTAGCAGGAGGTAGCTAAGGCTATTGCGATCTTAGGGACGCACTCACGGGTGGCTGAGGTTGACTGTGGTGGCCGACGGTGAGCTTTTGGCGGTGAAGACAATCGGGTTTTGTCGGATCGGGGCTCCGGTGGGGTATTGGCAGCAGAGATGGCTGCGAAGAGAGCTCTAGTGATGGAGACAACAACGGTGTGGTCCACGGAGGTGGAGCACGATCAACGGCAGTGGATTTTGAAGAACACCGCTGCGGCGACCGAAACCCTAAAGTTCAATCGCGGTGGCGCTAGGGTTCTTGGGGCGCAATTGATCTAGGGTTCGTGGTGCGGGCAGCAATGCAAACACGGGGGGCTCCTTTTATAGGGCCAGGGCGTGCCGGATTTGGAAACGCCCAAATCGGGATTTTCTCAGACTCTTTTGATTTACGAGATAGAGTTCGTCTCGGGGATGATTGAGTGTAGATAAGGATGCTGAAGAATAGGACATACGATTTGGTAACAAAATCTGAGAGGTTTTAGTTGGGAAATCTGATTATCAGATAGAGCTTCTAGAAGGCAGCCATGGCGGACAAGGTGGCGACTCCGCGAAGAAAACGGCTTCAAGACGACAAAGGTGCGGGGCCCACCTAGCAGCGAGGCTGAGATGCGGGCCCACCGGTCAGAGGCACACGGCGCAGGCGCGCTTCGGACGTCAATCTTGATCTGACCGTCCAACCTCGATCGGACGGTCCAAACTGCTTGTGACGTTCGGACGGTCCGAACGGCCCAACTCGATCAGACCGTTCAAAGACGATCAGACGGGCGACGGACGAATGGCCCGGCAGCGTCTTGTAACAGGTTGAGCAAGCTGCGGCCAAGGCCATGGGCCACTGCGGAAAAAAGATTGGATTGGGCCAAAGAGATTTGGCCCGAGTGGATTTTTGAGATTTTAAATAGCTTTTCTATTTTATAAATACCAGAAAATCTATATGGCAATTAGAAAATAGCAAATGAACTTGGAAAAATTCTAGAAAAATCTAGAAAATATATCCAAGCACATAGAATCCAAATAAAATAGTTTTGACCATTGTTGATGTTGGCTTTAATCATATTAAATTGTTTTGATACTAAAAGTCCAAGTTAAGCTTTTGAATTAAGTTCAAATAAATCCAAATGGTGAATTTTCAACTACTAACTAATCAAAATGATTTTTAAAGCTTGGAAAATTGGGATGTTACATCCTGCTCCTGTTTTTGCACCAACTGGGGTTCAGTGCAATTATTGCAAGAACTTCGGGCACGACTACTAGCATTATGCAGTGCGAAAAAAGAAGAACAAGGCGCGTGGGGCTGGATGATCCAAGGGGGGCAAGGAGGCCCTTCCTCGATGGGAGGACAGACTAGCACATCAAGACCTTCTCAGCGAGGTGACTCTGTTCAGCAGTTCTGCCAGACTCTACTTCAGCAGCTCTCTCAAAGCTCGGCAGGTTCTGCCAGTCTAGCTCAAACGTCTCCTCCAGGTACTTCTTGGGTTCTGGATTCTGGTGCCTCTTTTCACATGACACCAGACTCCACATCTCTCACTTCAGTAGGACCTCCTGATCTTCCTATCTCTGTTCAGATAGCTGACGGTACTCCTCTGTCTGTCAGCTGTCAAGGCACTCTTTTGTCCACTGACTTTTCTGTTCTAGTTGTTTCCCATGTTCACTAGCTTACCATGCAGCTTCTCTCAGTGGGTCAGCTCACCGATCTCGGCTGTAGGGTAGGTTTTGACTCTCACATCTGTTTCATCCAGGATCGACAAACAGGGATGGTACTTAGGACTGGCCGGCGCCGTAGGGATCGTCAGGGTCTCTACATCCTTGATCGCCTTCAAATTCCGTCCACTTCAGTTGCTACTGTCACCTCTACGTCTCCTTACACCGCCACTACTGCCGCTACCTCTGGCGTTTTTGCACAGTAGCATCATCATTTAGGTCACTTGTGTGGGTCCCATCTTTCTTCATTAGTTAAATCATTTGTTCTTGAGCGATATTCTTGTTGACCTGACCATGTTTTGTTAGGGTTGTAAGCTGGGCAAGCAACTATAGCTTCCATACCATTCTAGTGAGTCCTTATCTTCTCGTCCTTTTTACTTAGTTTATTTAGATGTATGGGCACCTGTGCCTATTATCTCTAAAGGCGGACATAAATTTTATGTGATCTTCATTGATGATTATTCCCGTTTTACATGGATTTTTCCCTATGTCTAATCGTGGTCAGTTTCTTGTGATCTATCATAGCTTTGCAACGATGGTTTGTACTCAGTTTGATTCTCCCATCTGTACTTTTCATTGTCATTCTACTGGCGAGTACTGTTTTGGCGCTTTTAGATAGTTTCTTTCTGAGCAGGGCACTCTTTACCAGTCTTCTTATCCTAGTGCCCATGCTCGGAATGGGGTTACTGAGCGCAAACATCGTCATCTGATTGAGACTGCCCGCACTCTTCTCCTTGCCTCTCACGTTCCACCACAGTTCTGGGCTGACGTTGTTTCTACGGCTATATATCTCATCAATATGCAACCTTCCACTACTCTTAAGGGTGTCAGTCCTATAGAACGTCTCTACTCTCGAGCCCCCTAGTACACTCACATTCGTGTTTTTGGCTGTACTTATTTTGTTCTTTTGCAGCCTCGTGAATGCACTAAGCTATCGGTCTAGTCAGTTGAGTGCATGTTTCTTGGTTATTGTTCTGAGCATAAGGGTTATCGTTGCTGGTATCCTTCTACTCGACGGATCAGGATTTCACGAGACGTTGTCTTTGATGAATCTTGACCTTTCTTCTGTCGAGATTCGGCTCCTCCTGTTTCCACTGTTGGGTCGATTTCATGGTTGTCTCTTTCTGACTCTTCACCCATTTCTCCACTGTCACAGTCTTCCCCTGGTCTGTCTCCAGTGGTTCCTTATGTACCTCTGCTTCCGGTGCTGCCTCCTGTAGCACCGCCTCTTGTTCCTGCAGCACCACCATCTCGTTTTTCTGGTGTTTACTACTCCAGGCGTCCTCATCCTTTACCATCCTCTTCTACTAGTATCTTGCCGACACCCACATCTGATCTTTCTGATGATGTTCCTCGTTACGTCCTTTGTGACCGGACATCCCTTCGACCTGCTGATCGTCTTGGATTTTCTCCGATAGCTCATGCTCTCTCTGTCACTGAGCCTAGTTCTTATCGTGAGGCTGCTCCTCATTCTAAGTGGCAGCTCGCTATGGCAGAGGATCTTGATGCTCTTCGACGTACAGAGACTTGGGATATTGTACCAACACCTGTGCATGCTCGTCCAATCACGTGCAAGTGGGTGTACAAGATTAAGACCCGGTCTGATGGTACTATCGAGCACTACAAGGCTCATCTTGTGGCTCGTGGCTTTCAGCAGGAGTACGGTCGTGACTACGATGAGACTTTTGCCCCTATTGCCCATATGACCACTGTCTGTACTCTTGTTGTGGTTGCTTCTGTTCGCTAGTGGTCTATCTCTCAGCTGGATGTTAAGATTGCCTTTCTTAATGGTGTTTTGCACGAGGCGGTCTACATGCAGCCACCACCTGGGTATTCTATTCCTGATGGGTACGTTTGTCACCTTCGTCGTGCTCTTTATGGCCTTAAACAGGCTCCTCATGCTTGGTTTGCTTGTTTTACCTCAATGATTACTGCTGTCGGTTTCACTGTCAGTTCTCATGATCCTACTCTTTTTGTTCATGTCTCATCTCGGGGTAGGACACTGGTTCTTTTGTATGTTGATGCTATACTCATCACTGGTAATGATCCGTCATTCATCACGTATGTGAAGAAGCATCTTACTGAGCAGTTTTTTATGACTGACCTTGGTTCTCTTACGTACTTCCTTGGGATTGAGGTCTCTTCCATACCTGAGGGCTACTACCTCTCCCAGCAGAAGTATGTCTAGGATCTTCTTGATCGATGCAGTGCGTGACACTTGCACATTGAGACTCCCATGGAGCTATCCCTACAGCTTTATGCCACTGATGGTGATCTTCTTGAGGATCCTACTCGATATCGTCATCTTGTTGGGAGTTTGGTGTACCTTGTGAGCACTCATCCTGATATTGCTTATGCTGTTCATATCTTGAGTTAGTTCATGGCTCGTCGTACCCATCTTCACTACAGTCACCTTCTTCGTGTTCTTCGCTACTTGCGTGGAACCATCTGTCGTCATTTGTTTTTCCTAGCTCTACCTCACTACAGCTTCAGGCGTACTCTGATGCGACCTAGGCTAGTGATCCTTCTAATCATCGTTCTCTTTCTGCTTACTGTGTTTTTCTTAGTTCCTCCCTAATTGCCTGGAAGACTAAAAAGCATACTACAGTTTCCCGTTTGAGTGCATAGGCTGAGTCGAGAGCAATGGCAGCAGTGACAGCAGAGGTTACTAGGTTGAGGTGGTTACTTGCAGATCTTGGAGTGCTTGTGTTGGGACCTACGACTCTTTTGTCTGACAGTATTGCCCAGGACCCAGTGAAGCATGAGCTCACTAAGCACATTGGTGTGGATGCTTCATACACTCGCTCACAGGTGCAGTAGGGAGTACATGCTTTACAGTTTGTTCCATCAGAGTTACAAGTTGCTGACTTCTTCACGAAGCCACAACTAGGGCACAACATTTATATTTTCTCTCCAAACTCAGTGTGTGTGATCCACCATGAGTTTGAGGGGGTGTTAGAATAGGACTCTTTTGTATTTCCTTATTTGTATATGGAAACCCCCCTGTACATCCCTATATATATTGCCCATTAGGCCCTCTTGAATATACATACAATATTCATAACACTTCTGAGCCTGGAAGTCGCATCCGAAGCGCCTTCAGGACTTCCATGGATCTGTCGTACACAAGACTTGATCTTTTATGATCGGTTATGTAGGGAGCGCATTTAGTGGAATGCATGGGATCACCCACCTTTTTTATTGTTGGCGTCGCGGGAGGACATGTGGAAGAGTTTTTTTTTGTCCGAACGAACGGTGAACGAGTGGTCATATCGAGAAGTTTTGTCTTACAGTAAAACTCATTTTGGCGTCAAGTAAATTGCGTTAATAGGATCAGTAATTAGATACATATCCATGGCTGTAACAATTCATATCACTTACAGTAATACAGTTGGGAACATATAGTAAACCACGCCGCACACAGAAATGGGGGCGAGGGGACAGTAAACACTAAGTAAACCAGCAGTAAAAATAGATTGGGTACACATGTGCCTACCTGTAGTTTCGTATCACCGTACCAGCGTTCCCCGAGAGTAACATTACTATCAACTAACGTCCAATCTGTGGCGTACCAGTGATTTTGGTTTTACCGTCGATTGTGGGAGTAACAGGTTTTTTTACCACCGATTTAGGTGACACGCGATCTTTTTTTACTCTCGATTTCACCGCTAATCGCTTTTATATTGGGCTTTGCTGCCAGATTAGACGATTCCGAGACTTTTACCGCCGATCGCAACGCGTGCGCATGTGTTTTACTGCTAATCCCAGGCGGAAAGTGTGCTAGTGGCGTCGCGCATAAGCGAGGAGTGTGAATTTGTTGCACCACGCCGCACGCAGATCGTGGTATCATGTGAGAATAAGTTATTGATGCGTGGTTGAATAAGCGCTACTGATGTCGATATATATACCTTCTAGCTTTAGGTATTCTTGAATGCGGCAGCAATTAAAAGAAGGAAATTGAATATTTCAAAAGTTCCCAAAGTATATACCGGTCTTTTTTATGGATGTTTTTAGCTTTTTACGGTCTCCGAGATGCGACTTCGAACGCTACTTTTTAGAACTTTTTATTAAGATGTACCACTAACATTGTAATATTATAAAAAGTATTTTTAACGACAAATCAAATAATATAATTTTTACACAACCAAACTAAAACTTTAGAAAGTTTGACGGCAAGGATTCAAGGACCGTTAGGTAAAAAAGAACGGAGGTAATATGTAGTATAAACTACCAGTAAGTCAACCCCAAACTATTTATATTTGTGGACAAGCTTACACTGTAGAACAATTATATACATGCAGTACAGCGTCTTGATTATACAAAGGGAAAATTTGATATATACCATTGCAGAGTTTATGGATTCAAATGTGCCACTAAAAAGTTTTTAATTCTAAAAATACCACTCCCTAGTGTAAAAGTGGTATTTTTAGAAGAAAAGAAATACCACTCCCTAGTGTAAAAGTGGTATTTTTAGAAGAAAAAACTTTTCAGTGGCACATTTGTAAAACATCACCTTTACGGTGGCATATAGCAATTAAATCCTTATACAAAACATGCAGCATGCACCTCGATGACGACTTGTGGTCAGTTTCATGTTAACTAACTCGGACACAGAATTGACCAACAGGCTAAGAATCTTCAGCGAAACATGGACACATTGCCATTTTAAACCGCTGCAAGAATATCAGAAAATTAACTTAGCCATTTGCCGTTGTTTCACGAATTCACGGCTTCCCTCGCGCGCATAGATCGATTGCCGGTCCATAGAGCCAGTCAGCTCTGACTGATAAATTGCCAAACTCGTACATGCCTGTTGGTCAATTGAACTATTGAAGAGAGCTTTTACTCTCTCACCGTGCACAGATCTCTGTTACATACGTAGTTGCAAACAAAGACTTACATTACATGCATGTACTACTGCGTACATGCAGATCAAAGCGAATACTGTACGTTGGTTGTCATCAGTCTTGGACGAAGATGAAAACGTACTCAAGGATCGAAAAAGCTCAGTGTCCTAACACTACTAGTACTCCAACTAGTACTACTACTGTGTAATACTGAAGGATTGGGAGACAAACCTTGCATCACACTCACCAGCTCACCTGCCTCTCAGCCTCAGTCCTCAATTTTAAGAAAATTTCTAGCGACTGCAGCTTAGTCGGCCCATACATAAATACAACCACATGAGCAACGGGCCCATCCCCACGTTCTACCCTTTTCCTTTGCGAAGTGAAGTGGTACTACAGTATCGTGATATTGCTTCGCGGCCATCGAATCGAAAAACGAAGGTTGGGTCGGGATCTTTCACTGTAGCAAAAACTAGCTGTTGTATTGTACGAAACACTATAGCACCACTGCATCAGTTAATCCAAGTCGTTCTTCTCGAATCGGATGACTCACATCTTCACAATGTCATGGCACTGTGATGCGAATCCAAACTTTGATATTAGAGAGAGAGTGTGTGGTTAGATAGATTTTAGAGACAATCGTACAATGATTTGATACTAAAGTTTGATACTATGAGCCTCACTTGTTGCATAGATCTTTCACAAATTGATACTGCATGCCCTACAAATTTGATAGCAAGCTTCTCGTTTTCTAAAAAGGCTTGATACTTGTATAAGTATCCAGCTTTTCCTCCCTCTTCCATCTCACAAAAAAGTTAATATATCATAGGCCAAGTATCAAGCAAAATGCACTACCCTCTCTCTCCATTTCCTTCTCTTCCATCTCCTTAGCCACTTTCTCTATCTACACAGGGCGTCTTCCTCTGTCGCTCCGTCCCTCGAGAACGCCATTGTTCATCCCATCAGATTGCCGATCCAATGGGCAAGAAGGGCGCCCTCACCTCTATCTTCTCCAGGCTCGTCGTCGTCGACTCGCCCACCGCCGCCGTTGCCGCCGCCACTGACTCGGCCTCACCGCCGCCGTGGCCGTCCTGCCGGAGCCTGCAAACTACCTCCTTCCGCGCCGACGAGGAGCCCTGCATGACGGCTGCTGGTTCTGGCATCATATGCGGCCCTGCCGCCGCGAGGTTACGCAAGGCCGCCGGCGAAATGAACAGGACGGTCAACTCGGTCTACTTCGACTCCGCCGACGAGTCCTGCTTTGATGAAGAGGAGGGGGTGCTGGACGACGATAGCTTCTCGACGACGACCGCGTGCGAGGAGTGGTCGGAAGCGGTGATCCGCAGCCTCGGCCGGACGACGCCCACCGACCGCTTCTTCTTCGACCCGGGGCCACCGACCAACTCCATCCTGGCGGGGGCTGGGCCGGCGAGGACACCACCGCCGGAGGAGGAGAAACTGGCGGTTCTGTCTGACGACAACAAGCTTCTGGAGCCGTACTCCAGCAAATCGCTGGTCGAGGAGAGCGTGGCAGTGGTCGTTGACTCGGAGGATCCGTACCGGGACTTCCGGGCGTCCATGGAGGATATGGTGGCGGCGCACGGGCTGCGCGGCTGGGAGGCATTGGAGGAGCTGCTGGTGTGGTACCTCCGGGTCAACGCCAAGCACAACCACGGGTTGATCGTCGGCGCCTTCGTCGACCTGCTCGTCGGCCTCGCCACCACCTCGCCGTCCACCGCAGCAACCACCACAACGACGACGACGACGACGAGCAGTAGCAGCAGTAGCGGCGCGAGTACTACTAGTAGTAGTACGAGTACGAGCACTGCCAGTGATGGTGGTGGTCGTTATTTTACTACAACAGCTGCAGCAATGGAGCAATGCGGCGGCGGAAATGAAGCTTCTGTTTCTTGGTCGTCTTCTTCGTGCGTCACGTGACGTCTGACCAGGACGAGGCTGGGGAGAAGGCAAGCCGTGATCATACTCATAATCATAGGGGTAACACTTGTCTTCCTTCTTGATGTTAATTTGCATGGTTGGTGTTTGGATTAACCAACCAAGCAAAATTAATTGATGGGGTTGCTGGATCCAAGTTCGCACGCAGTTTAGTCTAGTTTGGATGATGATCTATGTTAGTAGTACTGTAGTAGTAGTACACTTTTAATTATCTTCTTTTTCCTTGGAATTGATTTTTACAAGCTAAATCGGACCGAGGAATCCAATGCAATCAATGTATGATTTGATACATTAATTGTAGGGCTACCAATGAGGCAATGAGATAGGGACTACTACCCCTTTGTTTCTTTTTATAAGGTTTATTTTGGCTAGACACGGATTAAGGAGGTTGCAAAACCGAGATAATGTTATTCATGCTATAAATACATTGGAAATGTAAGAGAATAGCTTATGAAAGAAAACGCTTATAAATGCAAGAGAGAAAAGAGGTGATAAATAAGGGCAAACAAGAAAAAACGTCAATAAATTCGTATGCACGTTTTATATTTTAAAACAAAACTGCAAATATTATATGTCTTACAGTTTGAAACAGGGAGAACTAGTTTGACACTTCAGTAGTAACTAGCTAGCTAGCTTAAAGAACAATTCATATGAATTTATCCTTCCTTGATGGTACTCCTCCGTTATTAAATACATGACGTTTGACCAAGCGTGCAGTCAAACTTATCTAACTTTGACTAATAATATATGAAAAACTATTTAGATTGATCATAAGTGAATAGTATCATTAGATTTGTCATGATAAATATTTTTATAATATAATAATTTTGTAATTTTTTACTAACAAAATCATATAAAAAGTAATGATCAAAGTTATATAAGTTTGACTACACACTTGGTCAAACGTCATGTATTTAAGAACAGAGGGAGTACTTCTTGTGTTTACCACGTTGATATATGCATAATGCAAATGTATACAGAACATACAGATTGCAGTACTTTTCAATTTCATTATCTATACGTTTTGGCATACTCCAAAACTGGTCACCGACCGCTGGTTTTCGTTGATCTCAAACCAAGTCGCCTACTCCACTGACGAATTTTTTTTTAAATAATATTTTTTTAAAACAAAATTACAAAAATATATAATCGCCTCAAAAAATTACAGAAATGAGTTCACATGCCGGTTGAAATGGCGGCGAGAACCTCTCGCCATTTCAAGCTGGCGATAGGAACCTGACCGCTCTGTCGCCGGTCCAACTACCTATCGCCGGTTGAAATGGCGATAGGTTCTATCGCCATTTCAGCTGGCGATAGGTTTGTCGCCAGATTGAAGCGGCGACGGGTTCCTCTCAACTCTAATTTGCAAGTCCACTTTACGTACTTATGATTTTTATAAAATTTTAGCGGTACAAAATCTATTAATCTCGTAATAACAATTTATAATGATCGTATGTTGTCCTCTGCGGTGAATTTACGTAGAATTTTACGAGGGCGTTTGAGATATTAATTATTAAATGAAATACGAGGCTAAGTGATATTACGATGATCACGAATAACGGAAGAATGGAATCGAAACATGGTACTAAAAAGAGATTTGAAACATGAGACTAACATAATAAGAGTTGTTCATATATTAATATTTACATAGTATGGTGATATTTGAAGGACTAAATATCTCTTGGCGGCCCTCTTGGGGCACACTCCCGTGTCGCCACGGTCTCTGCTGCTGACGGTCAGAGTATGTGAGAGGTTGGCGGGATGGTGGCCGGCCGAGGCGAGTAGTCCGAGGTGGTGTCGCGAGGGCCTCCTCCTCTGTGTCGGTTGTGTCGGTGGCGGAGCACTTTGCGGTGAGAAGCCTCCAAGTTGAGCAGGCGTCCACGCAGTCATCAAAGAAGAAATCGGCGGTACCAAATAGGTTTGGGTCGTCGTCTGAAATGAACCGTCCTCCCAAAGGCGTTCTGTGAAGTATTATGTTACAAAGCGTAATCATGCGAAAACACGAAAAAAAACATAATCATCCCAAGGTGGTCATACCTGCTTTGTCCGGAGATATCGTAAGCGACTCGCGTACCTGGCCCATGTGATAGTGGAGCTCGGGACGATAGAGAATATTGCCGTTAGTAACTATCGGGTTGAAAGAAACAAGCATTACGTTCGCAAGCAAGCAAGGTGGTCATACCGTGGCACGGCGTGCCCGATGAACCACGTCGATCTTTGCTCCCACCACGGTGCCACGATGACATCGCCACGTCCGGCAGAGCCGTGGGCGTGAACCACCTCGTCGAGGTGACCCCTCGTCGATGTGACCCCTCGTCCCCACCGATCGGTCCACGCGTCCTCGGCGTCGCGACAAATCGCAATCTGGATGCCTCGTCTCGCCGCGTCGATGATCCATTGCACAAGCCCTCTTGTGTCCCCCGTCCCTCTGCATGGTGGTCGCTACCTCGAGAATCTCCGGTGTAGATCCGCTCGCACAAGTTGGAAACATAATCGGCAAGATAAATATGAATTAAGAACAGTTCAATACGTCTTGAGAGGTGGAAGCGAGTCCATTTGGGTAGGATCGTGTCGGACGTCGCGACCTCATGTCGTGGTGGGTCGACCACGACCCGGACGCAGCGAAGCCTCGTCCGACTAGAGTACCAATCCATGTAATCGCGTGCGTCTCGATGTCATAGGGATCCCGCCCACACTAGATGATATCCTCGGCGCGTGAGTCAAACCTCGACCCAAGGCGCATCCTATCAACGGGACATCGAGCGCGTACTCCTTCCTAGTGTACTGTGGACACCAACACAATTATTTATTCAGCACATAATTACATTGTGTGAAAAAGTAAACATGTGAACTTACGCATGGGCGTCTTGCGGCACCGTATCCCCAAGGGTGGGATCTCTGTCGTGAGACCGAGCGGCGCATGACCGGCGCACTGGTACTCCTCCACGAAGATATCATGTACCAAGGAGCTCGCGTGTACCGATGCTCGTAGTCTCGCGTGCCACAGGGCGGCAATCCGTCGGCTTCATTGGATAAGCCTCTCCGTAGTGTACGGTGTCGGATGACGCGGTCATCGGTCGGTGATCGAACATCGCGATGTACTCGGGTAAGACCAACTGCGAAGTGATCGGCGTGAAGGTGACCTATGCAATAGAACACCGCAAACTTAGCACACCAAATTGTGATTATAATACATAAAAATGATCATAAAACTAACGTCGGCGGCACCAAACCGTGCCCATGGTGGGGCGGTCCACCTCGTCGGCCATAGCGTACAAGGAGATCGTATATCTTTGTCAAGTCCGGTTTGTGGTCGTCCGATCTGGCTTCGAAGGACCATAGGCTGCAAGTAGTGGACATCCGGAGAGGATGGAGTTGTCTGAATACGGTGTACGCGTCACAAAGTCTTGTGATGCGTCCGCATAAAATGCGGCGGACCCAGCGAGGAGGGATCTCGGCAATCTCCATGTTGGCCACCTCGTGTATGCGTCTGGGACGTAGTGCTTGTCGTATTTGTCACCGTGGGACCCGAAACATGATCCACCGAACAACCATAGCGGTAGGCCTCAAAGTGCCTCCTAACAACCCGTCCCTTGCGCCAGCGCCATGCGCTCGCCGCAAGAAGAAATGTAAATTGACAAGTTTCACATACGAATTTAAGCGAGGTGACAATAATTACAAATACTTAAATAGAAGCGGCAAATCCACTTCAGCGTCGGCCGTCGTTTCTTTGAACTCGGTGTAATTCTTTGCATTGGCAAACACATCGTGGAACCTCGCTAGGAGGTCGGTCGCCACGTGGCGAGATGTCGAATGCGGCCGGCGGCGGCTGCGCATGGCAACCCGGCGAGAAGCTCCGTCTGCGGCGTCGGCGTCATCTCCCGCACGGAAGGTGGAGCGTGTGCGTCTCGGCCTCCGGCGGTCAACCAACGCCGTCAGCGGCGCCGTCATGCGGAAGCGCCTAGGCGTACAACCACCAAAGACGGTCTGATCATCCTCAAAAGTCGCCTCCACCATCCTCGCTAGTGGAAGGAGGCTGCCGCTCTCAACTGCGTCAAAAGCGATTAGAATAAGCGTGAATGCCGCAAAGTAGTCATCTGCGATTGAGTGTATTAAAACTATCGTACCTCGGAATCCGGTGCGCGCGACCTCCATGCTACGATAGGCGTGCGCAGCAAAGCAGCGCCAAGCTCAATCGGTGCCTCGTCCTCTGGGGAGCACGCAGTCTTGAGGCGGCTACGGTGATGTGCATCAATCACCGGGTCAAGCAACTCATCTTGACCTCCGTCGCCATATCTACAAATTAAGTGCATACTTTGTAAAAAGTCTGCGAAACATGTACGATAAACTACACTATACACATCTCAAATAATATCGATGAACTACACTCGCCGCTAGTCTACTTAATTCTAGTCGTTATTCTACTTGATTCTATGTCGCAATTCTACTTCATTCTAGTCGCTAGTCTACTTGATTCTATGTCGATATTCCACTTCATTCTAGTCGCTATTCTACTTGATTCTAGTCGCTCTTTCACTACAATTCTATACATAATTTCGCTACAATTATCTACTCTACTTAATCCTATGTCGCTATTCTACTTGATTCTATGTCCATATTCTACTTCATTCTACTTGCTAAACTACTTAATTCTAATCGAAAAATGTACCTGCGAGATGACCGGTCTACTAGATCCACTGCTCTCTGGATCTATCTCCTCCCATGACGAGCTAGCGCGCCGCTACCTTTCTTTCTCTTCCTCTCCTTCTCGATTCTATTTTTTTTTGGAATTAAAATGAGGTTTGAAAGGATTTTTACGGCATTTTATACATGGTATACTGTCGCCATTTCAACTGGCGACAGGAACCTATCGCCAGTTGAAATGGCGATAGGAACACTGTTCACATTCCTATCGCCATTTCAACTGGCGATAGGTAGTTGGACCGGCGACAGGAGCGGTCAGGGTTCCTATCGCCAGATAGGTTCGTGTCGCTATTTCAACTGACGACAGGAACCCATTTCTGTAATTTTTTGGGGCGATTATATATTTTTGTAATTTTGTTTTAAAAAAATATTATTTTAAAAAAAATTTCCTCCACTGACCGGCCAGTTGGTGGGGCTGATCCTTAGCCGGAGTGCATTTAACACGCTAGCTGCATGAGCCCGTATTTATGTGCACGCATGACGCATTAGCATATGCATACATACGACGTGATTAGTGCGTGTTTGGAGTAGCTTGCGTGTGCGTACTGTGCAGTAGTAGAAAGCCACGATTTAGGCGAGAAACCGAGGCTACTGCATAGCCTCTATGACAAGTCGTCGTCGTGCGTGATCGAGTGAGAGACTCCACGGATTCGATGCGAGCAGTTCTTCTTCCTGCTCATGCATGCATGCGTTCGTGTATAAATGGCCCTGCACTGTAGCTCTGCAATGGCATTTTTTTAAAATGCGACAAGTACAGCCAAACTACAACTTACTAGCCAGAGGTTGCATCACACCCACTCACATGCATTCTTGCATTCTTAGCATTCATTTGCATAGCCCACTCGCTCACTGGCGGAATCAGGAATTTGGGAGATCTGGGCGAGGACTGACCTACTATGCTGGCTCAGTGGCTCGCAGCGTCGTGTCGAGTTTCAACCCCGCTTAGCGCCGCGCCTTAGTCCCTGCCCCGTGCCGCGCCACAGCCTCTGCCTCGCCGTCCTCGCGCCGGACCGCAACCTTAGTCCCGCGCCACGCCACTGCCCCTATACCGCGCTTGGGAATTGTCATATACTGTTGCGGTTCTAAAATAAGTCTGTATTGATTTTATTTTCTTATAGAACTCCTACAAGAAACAAAATTTACTAAAATTTTACTCTAGGAAATCAAAATCGAAATGAATCAATGGCTTAAGCCTAAGGCTTAGTGGCTCACCGCCTCACCTCGGTCACTCGGTGGCTGACCGCTGATGCAATGTGTTGTGTGCCCTCGCGTAGTCACGTCGCCGCAGCCGCACTACCGCAGCCTCGCTCGACCACGCCGCGCCCGTAGCTGCCGCTTGCAGCCCCCCGCACTGCGCCACACAACCGCAACCCCTCATGACCTCGCTTCGCCTCGGCACTTTCGCCGCCTTCAGCGCGCGCATGCGCCCCTCGCCCGCCTCACTGCCTCAACACTTGCCCGACGGGAGGAGAGGAATGGCCAAATGGGGAATACAGATTAGTCAATTAGGGTTACCCGTTTGTGCATTTGGGCCATTTGGCTTAGGCCTTGGGCTGCCGGCTCGGTTTCCACTCGCCTCAGCGTCTCGGCCCACAGCCCACACGGCGCGGGAAGTAGCCTCGGTGCGCCTCATGGTGATGACGCTATGGCGGCTCGCCGGCGGGCTAGCGATGGGCACAGGGGTGTCCGCCCTACGGCCAGGGAGACCCGGGGCAGCCGCCCCGGCTTCCCCAGGGGTGGTTCGTCACTGCCTATGCTCCGCTTGCACCTGCACATCTCCGGCCGGGATGCCTACAAGTAATCACTGTCTTGAGTCGTATCTACAACAAGTGGGTCAATCAACATTCTTGCATTAGCACTACTGTATGATGGTTAACCATATTTCCGTGTCCAGTGATGCTTCAAAGATATCCCCAAAAGTGGGACGTGCAAAGTGATATACTGGAATCGCCGTATGCAATTTGACTTGTTAGTTAACTGGCTAGTGTTAATTACTCCATACTATACCTCAAAGCCAGAAACAAATTGGACGCCGTCAAAAAAAAATGTCCAAAGGTAATTCAAGGGAAATTAGCAACTCTGGAGGCACCAAACCTTTTTTTTTTAATGCTAGGGTTCCAAACCATATACTACCTCCGTGTTTTTATATTTGACGCTGATACGTATCTATTTAGCCTCCACGACGTCAAATAAATAAGTACGAAGGGAGTATTAATTACCTACGAAAAGCAACAAGCAAGCATAAACATTGAGAGCAACCTATCTAACGAAGGATCTATATTCTATAGTCCACTGTACTGCCTCAAATCTTGAGTTGTTTTAATTTAGATTTGTTCGTGCATAATCTACTACAAGATCCATGCGTATCGGGACAACTAATTAATAAATTAACGGTGAAGAGCTTGCATTTCAAGCTGCTCTCTGTGATCCCCGTGCAATGTAAAAGATTCTTCCATGGATATTGTCGACGATCAAGTCGTCGATCTTACGAAAATGAACGAAGAAAATGACGTGGAATATCCTGGAATGGAAAGGGGGTCGCTCTTTATTGATATGAACTGGGTTTTACAAGATGTGGCTAGGTACTACCCTGAATTACACTGAATGGGGGAATGTCTAATCGGGTAGTCAGACTTAGAATATGAGTCTAAGTCGATTATCTCGAAATCGCCTTTCACTAATGTCTGCGAATCCCGGCGAGCAGAGCTGCTCGAGTCTGCGATAAACCTTCATATTACGCCACATTATTGGTGGCATGAAAATTTAACTGGATGGCGTACTTGATGTGTTCGCCAGTAGATGATATCAAGACCACTCCAGCCCCCGATCCTTGTAACATCAAGGAACCGTCGAAATACAATGTCCACTCGTCGTGGTGTTCGTACTCGGGTCCTTGGGTGGGTTCAGGGTTTGTCCATTCGGCAATGAATTCTGCTATTGCCTGGGACTTTATTGCTGTTCGTGAAATAAAATGGAGATCGAACGCCCCTAACTCGACCGCCCATTTGGCTATTCGTCCTGATGATTCCCTGTTTCCAAGGACTTGACCAAGAGGATATCCGGTAGGTACGACCACTTTGTGGGCCTGAAAGTAGTGTCTTAGCTTTCTTGAAGACATAAGGAGGCCATAGAGCAACTTTTGTACCTGTGGGTATCTTTTCTTTGGTCCATGTAAGACTTAAACCACGTAATAAAGCTGTCGTTGGATATTATCCTTTCTACAACGATTACACGCTAAGCTATGCGTGGTGTTCTTTGCCACGTAAATTAGCAATGTTTCTCCCGATCTCGGAAAAACTAAAACCGGGGTACTTGTAAAGTACTTTTTAAGTTCCTCAAAGGCATCGTTTGCCTCTTTAGTCCTCAAAACTCCCATGTTTCGAAGAAGTTTAAAGAAAGGTAATCATTTTTCCCTAACCTTGCTATGAAACGACTTACTTACGCCATCTGACGGTTAGTTTTGGACTTCCTTCTTCGTGGTCGGGCGCATCTCAGTCGATGGCGCAATTTTCTTTGGATTTGCTTCAATACCTCTAGCGAAACTAGGAAACGAAAGCGGTTTTCAGTGAAACTCGAACACACACTTTTCGGATTTAACTTGAGGTTATGTCTTCTCAAGTTATTAAAAGTTTCTTGTAAGTCGGGAATGTAGTGCTTGGCGTTGGTGGTCTTTACGACGGATCGTCAGCGTAAGCTTCTAGATTCCGACCGATTTGTGGACTAAAGGTTTTTGCATCAACCTTTGAAAAGTTGCACCAGCGTTTTGAGACCAAATGGCATCTTAATATAACGATAAGTGCCATATGGGGTGATGAAGAAAGTTTTCTCCTCATCTTCTTTACACATACTAATCTGGTGGTACCACGAATACGCATCTAAAAACTTAGTAACTTCGCACCCAGTAGAGTCTACGGTTGATCAATGCGAGGAAGGGAAAGTCATCCTTCGGACAAGCCTTATTAAGATCGTAAAAGTCGATACACATTCGCCATTTTCCATTGTTTTTCTAACCATTACAGATTGGCAAGCCCTTGTGGGTGGTCGACTTCACGAATAAATCCGGCTTTGAGAAGCTTGTCAATCTCCATTGGATTGCTTCCTTCCGTCGGTCTGCGAAACATCGTAGTTTCGCTTGATCGGTTTTTGTCGGTGGAGAGCAAGCGTGCTCGATCACCTCGGGGACTCGAGCATATCGGACGCTTGCCGAGCAAACCGTCTGATTCGCTCGGAGGAAGGAAGCGAGCGACTCTTTCTATTTAGGGTCGAGTCTTGCCCCGACCGAGAATCTTCTTGGCGGTTGGGTGCGGATGTCCTAACCCATTTGTGACTTGACGCTGTCCGGAGCGGCGCTTTTGTCGAGTGGTACCTCCTTTATGCAGTCGGATGGTTTGGGTGTCATCTTTGGCCTCGAGTGCTTGACACGCATGGGAGTCGGGTTAACCTCTCGGTCGGAAGTTCATCAACAAAGTGCAAAGGATTTCGATCGCATATATAAGCCATTTTCGATCTCCTCGAATAGTGATGACTCCTTCGCCCGGCATTTTCAAACTTTGATAAGCGTAATGCGTGACTATCAAGAATTTTGCTAATCTTTGGTCGATCGAGAATTCCGTTGTATCGCGGATTGAAGTTTACTACATCAAGCGGAATCCTCTCTGTTCGGAAGTTGTCAGGCTTTCCGAACGTAACTGGTAAGGAAACTTGTCCTATCAGTTTAGCGGTAGAACCCGGAACATGTCATGAAAAGCATATTTCACAGGTTTCACTTTTGACATGGGGACCTGCATTTCTTCTAAAGCTCCCACAAATAATATATTCAAAGAACTATCCCCATCTACTAAGACCCGATTAACCCGACAATTATTAATGGTTGGTTCAACAACGATAGGGAACCTACCCGGTCGAAGTCGATGGGATGGGGCGATCGTCTTTCTTTGAAGGAAATCGCGGTGTCAGACCACTTCGAGTGCTTGATTACTGATCGGAGATTCGACTAGGTTGACCTCTCGCTCCATGGCCTTGGATGGCGTCTGGACTCGTATGAAGAAGATCCTCCAAAAATCATGTTGGTGTGTGTTGGGGATCTGGTACTCCATCTCTTCGTCGCCATTCTTGTCCTTTTTGGAGCTCGTTTCTCCATGTTCTGTATTGCGGAAATGGTCCTTTACCGCATAATAATCCTCCGTTTCTTTTGCGGATCTGACAGTCGCAGATCATGCCTGTCTCTGGTGAAGTGGACACCACTTCTTGTTAAATGCAGAATCCTTGGTCGGAGCTTTTGCCTTGCTTCGACCGACATAGTCCTTCTTGCCCTTCTGAACTTTTTCGGGCGGCGAGGACTTCTTTGTCGTCGGTCTGCGGTTCTTTTTCTTCTTGAGAGACTTCTTGTTCTTTTCTCCTGTTTGTCCGGCCGGGTGGGGAATCTTGTCTTTCCGATCAATGGCTTCACACCACTCGATTGCTTCGCTAGCGGTGGCATACTTATCGCCATATCAAAAAGCTCAGCGGTTGTTCTTGGAGGGTTCATTGCTATGTCCTCCGTAAACCGCCGATTCCTCGAACTGTTTTACAAGCTTTGAATAACGAGAGGATTCTGCGACTTGGTATAGAGTTACGAACTGGTGAACCTCTTGATATATTGGCGTAAAGTCTCATCGGATCCTGTCGGATTACGTGGAGATCGTCCTCCTTCTGAGGCGGTCGACGTACCTCGAAGTTGGCAATCGAAGATCACGAGTTGTTCCCAAGTATATATTGATCCGGCCGGTAAGTTTAACAACCACGACCGAAAGCGGACCCTTGAGCACGGTGGGTAAATAGTTGGCCATTACATTCTTATCGCCACCGGCAGCCACGATGGCGGTGGTTTATATTTGGAGAAATTCCAATGGGTTTTGAGTTCCATTGAATTTGTCCAAGTTAGCCGGTCGGAACCGGTTAGGCCAGCGTCTGACTTGGAGCCTGCAGAGAAGGCTCGACAACACGTGATTGATTCATGGTGTCTTCTCGGGAAGGTCTTTGGATTATGTCGATCGGAGACCGATCCCTAAGATGGGACGCTGGAACTCCGGTACCGATCCGTCGTGAATTCTTGATATGATGCCTCCGACCGCCCACTTGGTTCAAACGATGTCGGAGATCGTTAGGTCCTAGTGGTGGTTCTTCTCGACATAGTGGGGGAGTAGCTTCTTGGAATAACCTTCTCCTCTCGTGACTCCTTGGTCGGAATCGTCGAGGAGGTCTCGGTATCGGCGCTCTCTGGTATGACCGTGTTGTCCCTCGCGAGGAGGAGGCGTTGGGATGAAGTCATAATCGACTTCTGAAACCCTCTGTTCCGATCGCTTCCGTTATTTGCATGGTGCATTGGAGAATTTGGATACGACCTCACGAGTTGTACAAAATTAAGCGTTCTGTTAGAGCGGGATCGGAATTATTTAACATGTTTTGAATCGTCGCAAGTTTTGTACGATTCTGAGAAGGTCTCGGGGGTTCATCTTGGTCATAGGTGTATGCCTGCGAACCTTCCCGACCTTCGGATTTGTTCGATCCCATCGGTCACTCTGGGTGGAAGCGATGCGAGCAAGTTAAGCGATTGGCGTCGATTAGTTCCGTTGCCTCCGGAAGTTGGTGCTTAGCGGCCGGATCATCTCTAACAACACGTGATGGCATGGTAGAAAGTGTAGGACCGTGCAGGGCATCTTGATCTTCATCTCCGATCGCGTTGACTTCGTGCTTCCAGCATTGATCTTCCGATGAGCTTCCATCATAACTAATGGAGAGCTTGTCAGTGCTTCTGCCAGAATCTTCCACGATGGAGATCGGTCGAAGATGAGCACTTCCTGAGGTCTTCTCAGCCTGATCCGACGAACCGCCGATCATTATCTTTGAGTGTGATCATCCCACATGGCCTCGACCGGTAGAGGTTTCATCGACACCGTTACCAGGTGACGGTTGACTCCTGGAATTGCCAGAAGCCGAAGGAGAGTATCTTTCAGCTATGATTTCATCAATGGTATAGAGTTTTCCGGGTGATGGGGCTGAAATTTCTTCACTGTTTTCCGGTCGAGAAGGCCGGGCTTGAAGAGATCCTCGGCATTCCGGCGGGTGGAACGGCGGTTCTCTGATTGCGCCACGATGAGTGGCGGCGCATCTTCATCCATCCGGTCGACCTCGCTAACGTCGGCGACGGCGAGCCGGCGGAGGAGGAAGAGGAGGATGACCTGCCATTTTCTTCCATGGCGGCGGATACATCCTTCCATGTCGAGGTCGGCGTAGTCCGCCGTCGAACCGATTTTCCTCATCCCAAACTCCGAGCATAGTCGCATGAGCGATTGCGAGATTTTGGCGAGGATTTTCTTGGCGAATAATTTTCTTGAAACTTCGCCTTCTTCCCCACAGACGACGCCGGTATCGGCGATCAAGTCGCCGATCTTCTGAAAATGAGCGAGGAAAATGGCGTGGAATATCACGGAATGGAATGGGTTTTACAAGATGTGGCTAGGTACTACCCACGAATTACCTTGAATGGGGAATGTCTAATCGGTGTCGACTTAGAATATGAGTCTAAGTCGATTATCTAGCTTCTAATTCCACCGCTTAGGCTTCGTGTATTCGGTTGAGCTGTCGTTGTTCTTGTCTTTGTTGGTCTTGGTCTTACGTCTGTTGTGTCTGTCGGCGCTTCACCTTTAAATAACTTCCGAAGAGGTTCTGATTACTCTGGAGAAGACATCCTCGTAAAGCGTTACGACTTGTCGGAGCGGTGGAAGCGATTAACAACGTGCTAACTTCCTTGCGGTTACTGTGAAGAGCTTAACCGTAGGGTGGTTAATAGTCGATGTCTCGTGGTTGTACCATCGTGTGGAATGGAGCATATAACATGTGTTACATTCATCATACGATAAGAAATACCAGATTCGGTAATTTCTGGCGGTTATCGGTCGGGATTAGACACAAAGCCTCATCCGACCAGGTACCCATTAAGTAACCTTTAGAATACTAACGACCAGGGAGGTCGTTAGTCTTAGGGGTTACGACCATGAAGACGTATGGTCTTTTATTATGTATTAAAATAATACATAGAGGTTTTAATCCTCATCAGATATCGCTTTGCTCCCATTTCAGAGCTTACACCGGTACTCCGAGTACTGCTTTACACACCACGATTTATCATCGTACCGTGGACGATGCACATAGCGCCGGGTGGGTGCTCGGAGGCGGAGGAAGTGGGCGCTTAGTGGCGACACAGGCCAGCGGCCAGGGCCAGTCGGAGTCGGAGGAGGAGGCGGGAGGCGGTGTGCGGGACCGGTCGGAGGCGAAGGCGGAGGCCAGTCGGAGTTGAGGAGGAGGCTGGCGCTCGGGGCGGTCGGACGGCCGCTGCACGCGGGGCGCGGGCGGCGTACGCGCGTAGGAAGAAAAACGCGTACCTCGTATATGCGGCGAAGCTTGTAAAAACAGTCACTGCGTGCGCGCCCTTTTAGCCCGTGGCACGGCGATCGAGCCGTACTGGTCGGCCTGATTCTACAACTCAACTATGCGGAAGTGTACCGTATGAAGCACACGCACGGAGACAGCATTAGGCCTTTTTCGTCAGTACATCAGCACTGCTGCAGATCGATCCATATACACCCGTGATGCAAGGAAGAAAGAACGTTACGCACTACTTGCGGCTAGGGGTGAGGTTTGATGAAGCTCCTTTCAATCTATAAAAATACTTTCAATCTATAAATAAAAAGATATTAAGTCAAATTATATCAATTTCAGGAAAAGCTGGATAAAAAGAGCACCTGACTGGATATTCACCTCTACATACATGTATACACGCGTGGATCGATCTCATGAGTAAACACCGGCTGGCCTTTTACTGAAAAGGCTCAGTAGAAACAAAGCAGAGGACTCTCTGTTTCTCAAGAACAAAAGAAGAGAAAAAAATATAGAGAGGAGCCACAGATCGACACAGGAACACACCGAGCTCGTAATGCATTTGCATTGCCTTTGCATGCGTGTACTACGCAGCAACCACTGGAATGTATAAATTTGAGCAATTGCGTGTTGTTGTTGCTGCTTGCTGTACTACGACCTGGTTTGTTTGGGTCTAAACCCTAGGTTAAAAGTAAAAAAGCCATAAGCCGCTTTACAAATATAAGCCAAAAATCAGGAAAGATGTGATTCCCTCCGTTTAGATAGAGAAAGAGAGGCTGGGCAGCGGCAGGGGCAGGGGCACTAGATCATCTCTAGATCCTGACCGTGAAAGTGATGGCATCCCGGCGGCGGCCCACCGGTGAGGCCGATGGTGGCTCGGCGGCAGCGGAGACACCACAGTGGCGACCGGCGAAGGTGTGGACTTTTGTTTTCTTTTCATTTTTCATTCTTTTTTCTGAATTGAAATGTGATTATCAAGTTCATGGCCATGAATTAAATTACTACTGATTGTTGTGTTCTACCAATTATTGTTGTGATTCGAATAATTTTTCTTTGAATGATTTGTGTTGTTGTTTGTCAAATCTCATGGGGCTATGACAAACTTCGGAATTGTTGGATCGCAATGGAACTCATTTATGACATTAGAAGAGATGACAGATGCTTCAAAAGCACGTCTGCCTCGATCTCAGGCTACACAGAGATAAGAGATGACAGATTCATGCTTAATGTCTTCCCAGCAAAGCTCTCGGGCACACCTTTTAGCTCCTCAAGTCGAAAGCACAATGCATGACATGCTGGTGCATGCACTGCATGCATTAAAAAAATCAAAAAGAAAAAGGGTTAGGAAACAGGGAACAATTTTATTATTCAACCCTTTTTTAATTTATTTTTATTAATAACTTCTCATCCAACTTATTTTCAAATCTGATCCTTTTGGTCACGCCTACTCCATGACTTAAGTCCAACGTCGAGTCAAAAAAATAGCTTGTTTGCCTGTTGGCATGGCAAAACTGTCCTCACCAAGATCGATGGCGTGGCAGCATGTATTTGTCATGCCACGGGATATGGTGCAGCCAAAATAATCAGATTTGAGAATAAATTTGAGAATGAGTTATAAATAAAATATTTTTCAAAAATAGATTATTTAATTAAAAAATCCGGAAACGAAAGAAAAGAAGGGAAGAAGAAAAATGGGCATGAACGAGCGCACAAATGGCATAACTAATTACCGTTGCAGAAAAGTAATACTACTAGTTACTATAGTAAAGGGTAGTAATTAAGGAGATATATAGAGAGAGAGAGACACAACAAACTTATGTAGAAGGCATAACCAGATGATTCAAAGCTAATAAACGCTAGCTAGACCAAGTATTTGACAGTTGAAACTTCTGGTTCCATAACTACTAGACAAGCAAGAAAAGGAGATAATCTGAAGATGCAATGTGGCAATGTCTGTCTAGCCCTTTCAGAGATGAGTAAACATCGGATGGTTGATTTCAGTACCTACACATCTCAGCCTCAGACATGCATCATGATTCATGAGAGTACGATACTACTACTCCACAAGACAAACTTTTTTTTTGAAGACTCATAACTTGGACAGTGCCATGCGTGTAACATAAACCAATGTCATAAAAAGAAATTGAACAAGAGGCAGAAGGGCTGCCCTTTATATAGATAAAACACCTTTATATTGATAAAACAGAAGAAGAAAAACAAGATAAAATGAGAGCACATCAGCCCGGACAGGGAACCAATCTCATAAATATTTACATAGTCATAAACTAGATCTGCTGGTGAACTAATTAACCAACTTCTTCAGGGACCTCCACGCAAAACCGAAGGCCGCATAAACACACTAGAACAAAGTGACAAACACACTGAGACACAAGGCAAGCAAGCTAGCAAGCAAGAATGAAAACACCATGAAACCCAACAAATTAAAGCTGAACTAGTACTACACTAAACACATAATTAAGCCTGACTGGCACCGCATATTTATTTTAGCTTTCTGCTTCGAGATCCTATCACCACCCGGTAACCTCACCCAGCATGCAATGCGTGTACTACCAGGTGGTGCCAGGATCTCGAGACCTACGTACGCCCACAGAGCACAGCACGAGCTCGCCGATCGACCAGTTAATAGTGGTAGTGGTAGTGATACGCCGGCGGCGGGGGAGCGGGTGGTGCGACGAGCTGGGCGCAGACCTCGGCGAAGGCGGTGAGGATGGCGGCGTGGTGGCGCGGCGCGTTGAGGACGAGCAGGCGGCGCAGCATGCAGCGGAGGTCGTCCCAGTCGCAGAGCCCCATCTCCTCCACCATCTGCAGCATGCTCTCCCGGAAGTCGGCTCGCGGGTCCGACGACTCCTTCTCCACCGCCACCCCGACGTCGTCTTCCTCCGCCTCCGCCTCCTCCATCTTCTCGTACCTCTTCTTCACCTTATTCATACGCTTCTTCCTGGCAACCGGCGCCGGCGACGACTCCTTGGCCATCTTGTGGGGCGGTGGGTCTTGCTCGTAGACGTGGGAGGAGTAGTAGTTGGAGGAGGAGTAGGTGGTGGTGTAGGTGGCGGCGGAGGAGGAGGAGAAGGAGGCTGTGGAGGCGGAGGAGGGGAAGGCGGAGGAGGAGGAGTGGGAGCCGCCGCTCCTCGGCTTCGGGGAGGGCCTGAGGAAGGAGGGCAGGCTCATGAGCAGCTGCCTCGGGCGGCGCGGCCGGCAGCCGCAGCCGGTGTCGACGACCGGCACGTGGCGCCACCGGCCGCCGACCGGGAAGTGCCTGCCGCTCTGCCGCGCCCTGGATGATGACATGGCAGCCGCTAAGCTTAGCTAGCTAGGCGGCTAGGCCTAGCTGGGACTTGGGAGGGTGTCGCGCACTCGAGAGGTAGGAGAGAGACGGCTTCACGTTGCTACTACTAGTAGTACTCCGGCTGGGATGCATGCGTTTAATGGGGTAGTCGTGCTGCCGTACACGGTGCACACATCTTTTTGTGTGTGATTTGATGGATGGATGGATGGACGGTGGTAAGGAAGGAAGAGCTAGGCTTGTAGCGGCTTATATATGCGATTTGGCTAAGAGGAGTGGGGTTAATAGGGGATTAATCGGTGGGGTTTAATTAGTTGGGCCGGGCCACGCGAGGAGGGAAAGAGCCTTGGTGGTGGGGCCCATCACTCCTTCCTCCCTCCCCTTGCAAATATGCTTTACTCCACCGTCCTATGTATGGATCCAGGCCTCTCCATTAATGCAGAGAACAATGTTAATATGAATGTGTGAACAGTTTTTTTGCAGTGATACTGTAGCAATGCTTTCCGTCTTTCCTCATCGGATTAAGTTTTCTATGAACTGGTCAGTGTTTTAGTGTATGCAACTCAACATAGTATCAGAGTCAATAAGTTTTGAGTTCAAGACTCAGCTGACGCAATTAAAAAAATTTTGCAGGCCACTTATATTCCACGTCTTATGCTTACATGAGGGGGTTCTTAAGTATAAGTGAATTATCTGTTTTTACTTATCAATTTAAGCTTTTAGGTAAATTAGTCGTTGCAAAATGGTACTCCACTTGATCTAAATGGATCGTTAAAGCCTGCCTACACGTGACATCCCTAAAAACCAGAAGCGAAGTTCTTCCGAAAAAGAAAGAAAGAAAACCGCAAGCGAAGGATTGGTACACAAAACTGATAACTAACATACAATTTCTTCAGTTGAGCTCGAACGTGCGAGTCATCACAGAGCACACGTGGCGATGATCTGTAATATGGAGTATTCTACATACTGTATTGTACTACTTACGTATCTTGAAGACTTTGTGATCAGCAATGTATATATATGTTGGAACGTTTACGCGCAAAGCTATCTACTTATGGTGTGTTCAATAATTTGTCTTTTAGGTTATCTCTAACAGCTTCTATGTTATCTTAAGATAATTTTAGAGACAACTATTTCAATACATTGTCTCTTAAGCTGTCTCTTTAAAGCCTCGCAAGCATTTAAGCTTTATATGAATCAAGTTTTTTGTTTCGCGTGAATAAACGATAACTGCCTCCAACAGCAAAAAGCTTCGTCTCTAGTGTCATGTTTCGCGTGATGCACCCATTGTTTCATGAGAGGACAACTTCATTCTCTCTCCTCTTTCACTCTCCTCCACGTCACCAGAAACCTATATGATAACCTTAGAGACAGCTGAAGTGACACTATTGAAGATGCCCTTAGCAAGCATACCCACGAGAGGTGAACTGGAGAATTACGAATTTTTTGCTAATACAGCACATTTTCACAGCGTATTTGAATTATTGACCACACGTGAACCGTATTTGCAAATATTGCACCGTTACCGCACGGCAACCATGTGGTGGTCTCTCCCCGCCTGCCACGCAGCCCGTTGCCACACGACCATCGTGCGGCAACGCTAGAGCCGCCACCACGGGAACAGCCACCATGCGGCAACCGTTGCCGCACGGCCGCCATGCGGCAATGCTCCTCGGGCCGCCACGTGTCTAGGTTAGGTTTAGTTAGGGTTCGGCCGAAATTAGGGTTTGTTGTTTGTATGAATTTTTAAATATAGTAAATGAGTTCAAAAAATTATAAAATTTTTATGTGGAGCATCCTGATACAGTGTACTTACTTGTGTAAATTTTTCATAATTTTATTCGTTCAGAATTTTTGTCGCTATTTCGTATAAGTGTCTTGTTTGTACGAATTTGTAAATATAGAAAATGAGCTCCAAAAATTATGAATTTTATTTTGAAGGCTCCTCACGCATTGGACTTGATTGTGTAATGTTTGGACAATTTGATATGTGTTCTGGAATTGTCTCGAAAATTTAGGATTAGGTCACGAAATTTTCAATTTTAGATTTCGGAAATTAGGGTTTTATGATTTCATGTGACTTGGAATGTATAGAAAAAAGCTGCATTGCAAATCCATTATAGATGTCGATATATAATATGGCACAGGAGTACACATATAACAACCAAAATATGTTTACAAATATAGCAAAACAAAATCGCATAACACGCGATACTATATGGCTCACCCGTCTGAGCCACTACTCTCTGCCTGTTGCGGCTGTGTCCGTATGTGTGGCCTTGTTTTATGACCTGTGGAATACGTCCACCGATCCGAAGAGTGTGTGTTGGTTCGGAGGGGGTACGGAGACCGTTCACTGGGCGGAGGTGGACCAGTATGCTAACTCTAGAGCAGAGTCGGGTAGGCGTACATGTCGTCGTGCTGAGGCATGCCAACTTGGGGGACACCTCCGAAGAATTCATGAGCAACGGACTCAAAAAATTCACTCCTGATATACGGTGCCTGCAACTCCGGTTGCGCGAATGAGCTCTGGCCTTGGACGTACAGGGTTCTCGTGTACCCAGAGGAGCTCTGGCCTTGAACGTACGGTGGGCCAGCGAACCTAGAGGAGCTCTGCCATGCGTACACTCCAAACCCTGGTTGCCATTGTCCGTACCCTGGCACCGTGAGCTGCTCCCTAGCAGGAGCTGGGAAGCCAGTATCATCATCATCGGTGGACGTGAACTGGCCGTCACCCCCACGGTCAACCGAAGGCTGCACGACGGAACGTACCTCCCGAATGTGCAGTGCTAATGACCGAGGGGGAGCATCGTTCTGTGTACCGGGTGCGAACGGTAGAAGTGATTCATCTTGACGGACCTACGATGGGAAAACGACATAATGTTAGCGGAACGTAAGGCATAACACAAAAACTAAACGTAGATTTGTACATAGCGAATTACCTTCCCGCCGACCTAGCCCATGGATGACGGACGGGGAACGCTACGGCGCCGGCCGGACTCGCTAGGTCGTGGTGACCTAGCGAGTGAGCACGCCACCCCCCCCCCACTTGGTGCTTGATGTACAGGACATCATCCGTCGAACAACCATAGCTCAAAAGTTTTATCAGCTTCTTTGACTGCACTGAGATGTGCTTCAAAATTTTTTGATATCCCGCTTGTGTTGGTCTGGTTTGCTGATGGCAGCCTCCGATGTGCTTAAGATGTTGTGCGCCCGCTCCAACTGTAGTGACATACATAACATGTTCATTAACGAAGAGTACGAATATCGTCAATGAAACGACCAAAGGTTGTTAATGTCTTATAGTGGCGTCACGCCACGAAGCGTTGTGACGATCGTACCCGCAACGGACGGTTTGATGGTGCGTCTCCTCTGTCACCTGGTCCGAGCGCTCCGATAGGGGAATGGTGAGTTTTGTGCACGTCTGTGGCACGTACCACTTCATGTACGCACCATACGTCCCAGGGTCGTACGGACGCGGGTCACGCAAGACATCCATGTGCGCGCTCTGCGTCCATGTCGTAGTCCACTCGTGCTGGACCGGGCGCCATTCCTAAGTATGCCCACCCTACCTCGTTTGCCTATATTTCCGGAAGGATTGATGTTAGAGGACGTAAGAACAATAAACATTACTCGGATGAAGTTTGACTCACGTGTCTCTGACGCGCGGCGAGGCATGACACGTGCGCGCAATCTAACGCATTACGGCGCGCGTACGTAAGGCTCCACCATATGTGCGAACACCAGGTGGCAGTCCGTCGTCTGCAGTGGAACGTCCTAGATGCATTGCACGCACAGTCCGTGCGGCGCTACCGTGCGCACGAACTGTGGATACCATGGATTCCATAAGATGTCGCTCTCGTGCAACGACTCAAACTCATTGTGGTACAGCGAGTAGCACCTCGCTAGTCTTTCGCTAACCCAGCGCAGACGGCCAGCAGTCCACCGTAAGCCCATGGTGGGCCCGTTTATCTGGTCAATCCGTGCGGGGTACGGGTGCATCGCTATCTCGATTGTCGGCTGCCCAACAGGGAATTGCTCCCAACTCCACAGATACAGGAGCACGTAGTAGACGGCCAGGTTGGTACCAGTGGTGCCGCGCCGCGAAGCGTCACATAACCCCTGGTATGTGGCGCAAAGGACGGTTGATTCCTAGTTGTACTGAGGCATCGGCCCAGCCCCCGTGTCAACCAAAGACTTGGCGACGCGGATGAAGTTGGGGTAGCAAAAATCGCCCTATGTGGTTGAAAACAGGACCCAACCAAAGAGTTGGAGAAGGTAAGCAACGAGATGTGTCCTAACGACCTCGTGAGGTGCACCCTGCGAGCACTGACTAAATTGCCTCAGCTAAGCCCGGGGGACACCACGTATACTCTCCGGGAGAGGTTGGCTGAACCGCTGCTCTAGCTCGGCCTTCCAGTCCGCACCCGGAGGGCTCGGAACAAGCGGCTCACCCTGGATCAAGAGAACGGTCAAGAGCGAGACGTCCTGCAAGGTGACCATCATCTCACCCCCACCGAAAGTGGAAGGTGTGTGTCTTAAGTCTCCACCTGTCGACAAGTGCTGACAGCAGACTACCGTCTAGGACGAACCGACATCCTATGGACACCGTCCTCACAAAGGGCAACAAGCCCGTATCCAAAAGGATCAGGACATAGCGATCGTCCAGCGCCCAGCAGTCCCTCCCGCCCAAAGCGCCAGGGGCGGAGGGCCATCCGCGTCAGCAACGAGCCACAACTTGCACCAGTTGTTCTCATAGTATAAGTGCTCTAGAAGCGCCGGTAGAGACATGGCTTGCAACACATGGAATAGAGGGAATATTAGTGAGAATGTGGCTAATGATCATAAAAGATTGTAAATTAAACATGCTAGCTTTTTAATTGCAGTGTAGTTTTTCTAGGGCGATAAGCTACATGATAAGCTAGCTTAATTAGATTATGCTCCTCTTTTCTTCGGTGAATGCATTTCTTATTATTTGATTTCGCTTTACGACCAAACTAACACTACAAATTAATGTACACTAATTTACTAATTAATTACTACTAATTATTTCGTAACTAATAAATATTATAAATTAAAAATTACGACCAAACTACCTACGAACGACGGCGGTTAATAACGCTGAAATGTCCCTAAAAATATAATTGATAGACCAAAAGAGCAAGCGGAAGAGCGAGCAACTGCGAAATGAATGAGTGGAAGAGCGAGCGGCTGCTGTAACATCCCGGTTTTTCTGAGTCTTTTTGAAGTTTTCAAAATAAAAAGAATCATTTGGTTTTGATGAGAGTTCAAAAGTTTAACTTGATATTTCAGAATTTAGGTGTTTAAAATGACTAAATTAAACTTCAACTAATTCAAAGTTGGTTTGTTTTGAGTTGTTGGAGCTCTTTGGTGTTGTTTTCCCTCTCCCTTGTGGTTTAGACCTCTCTTTCGGTTTAGACCTCCCTTGTGGTTTAAACATCCCTTGTGGTTTAGACCTCTCTCTCGGTTTAGACCTCCCTTGTGGTTTAGACCTCTCTCTCGGTTTAGACCTCCCTTCGTTTGGATTTGAGGGTCCAAACCTCCTTTCATTTGGATCTATGGGTCCAGGATCTATGGGTCCAGACCTCCTTTTATTTGGATCTGAGGGTCTAAACCTCCTTTCGTTTGGATCCGAGGATTCAGACCTCCCCTTCAACCCAGACCTCCCTTACGTTTGGACCTCCCTCTCAGTGGAGACCTCTGGGTGGTCCTAGAGTTGGTCGCGACCTTCCTTTAGTCACGACCTCTTCCTCTTTGTCGTGACCTTCCTTTGGTCATGACCTCCTCTTTATCGTGACCAAAGGCCTTCTCCTCTTTATCGTGACCTTCATTTGGTCACAACCACCCTCTTCTCTTTTGTCCTTTAGCCGCGACCTCCCCTTGGAGTCGTGACCTCCTCTTTTGTCCTTTAGCCGTGACCTCCCCTTGGAGTCGCGACCTCTTCTTTTGTCCTTTAGCCGCGACCTCCCCTTGGAGTCGCGACCTCCTCTTTTGTCTTTTAGCTGCGACCTCTCCATTGGTTTGACCACCCTTTTGAGTGTTGACCGGCCCCATCTGTCAGTCTTGCTCACCTTCCCCTTCCTCTCGTCGTGTCATTGTTGGCACATTTGTCCTTGCGCATTTAATGCCGTTGTGTCGCATTAAATGATGTTCCTTTGGCCGTAACCTGCTCCCCCTCTTGTCTCCTCCCCTACCTGCTCCCATCATCTCCTTCACCTACTCAGCATGCTTTGTCCTGTCACACGTGCCCTTGATAGTGTGCACCTCTGAGTCCTCCCGTGACTCTGCCCTAGCTATATAAGTCTGAGCAGCCCTCTATCATCACCTTTTTCTAATTCTCTTGCTCTTGCCTAGTTCTTCCCTGCTTCAAGCTTCTTCGCCGAGGAGTCTGCTGAAGCTTGCGCCTTCTTCAACCACCTCGCCGCCAAGAAGTTCACCGGAACACTGCGCCGTCTTTGCCGCCGTCGCTGTCCTCCTCCAGTCTTCTCCGACTGCTCCCTCTATTTCTCACTCCCTTTCTCTGTCCTAGTGAGTTTCTCCATGCCCTGTTCCTTTCCCTTGTTCCTACGACTACGTTGCGTAATTGTATTCGTTCCTACGACTATGCTACCTAGTCGTATCCTGTTGTAGTCCTCGTACGATCACGTTGAGTAGTCGTATTGTCCTTAGGACCTCCTCCTTTGGACCTCCTCCTTGAACCTCCTCAGGACTTCCTGTCCTCGGGACCTCCTCCTTTGGACCTCCTCCTCAGGACCTCCTCCTTCGGACCTCCTCCCAACTAGTTGGACCTCCTTCCAACTAGTCGAGCCTCCTCCTGAGAACCCCCTTTCCTAGTTCCGTTCCTTGCTGTTGGTTTTAGTTTGGTTTGGTTTGTTTTGGAGTTCCTTTGGTTTTTGTTTAGTCTTTGTTTCATTTGGTTTTGTTTTCACGTGTAGATTTCAACGACTCTAGAGAGCCTGAGTACTCAGAAGAAGACCCTCAAGCTTTCAAGCAAGGCAAGTTACACCCTTGATTGTGTTGCACCCAGTATCCCAAAGTATTTAAGTTGTGTTTCAAATTATTACTCATGCTTATTTCAATTCAAGTAATTTAAATCCCTATTTTAACTTCATAGTTATTCCTGATTCCTTTGTATAACCGAACTTGATTATTGATTCAATCACCCCTTGTCACCCTGGTAAAGAGCTAGTTGGTACAATAGTATGAACTAGCATGTTGCAAAAATCTGTGCTTAGTCAAGCTTAGACAAAAAAATCTTGTTTTGGGAGTTTTACTGCCAAAAGACCAATGCTGTCTAAATGTTTTAATCCATGACATTGGGTTGTCGTGGTAGTTTACAAAATATTTTTGTAAAGCAAAGCAAAAAAGAAAAATTGGTTTGGACTTGGGCGAATTGGTTGCTTGGATGGGTGCATGTTCATGTACGGGATCGATCCATTTCTATGGTCGATGCCCAGGGTTCTGTGGAAGTCGCCCAAGTCAATTAAGGATCGGTCCTCGAGCTGCATCTTGCTAGCCACATCGTGCAACCACATGTCCAGGATGGAGTGGACCTGGCCAACTAATTTGCAATGTTTCACTGTAGTCGTTCCATTCGGTTGTGTGGGTGATCTTCACGACCTACGTACATGCATTCCCACTAGCGCAAGAGGGGGCTCAAATCCTGCGGGTTGCAGCCCAAAAGGAGCGAAACCTTAGCGAGGGGGGACTGCGGCGAAATGGTGCATTGTAAAGGTCTTGTCATGTGCTCCAGACCACTTACCTTCGGTAGTGAGTAGTGGTATCGACGGATGCAAAACAAACTAGAGAAGTCGTGTCTTATGAGTAAAGTTGTACACCTCTGCAGAGTGCAAAACTATTCAAATAGCCATGTCCACGGTCATGGACATGCTAGCAAAGTCACTCAAAGTTAGATGTTGGTTTTGATTTCAAAAGACTTTATGATCTGGTTTTGGATGTCTATCCAAATGGGTTTGGGCAGGGAGCCTTGTGATAGGAGAGTATCCTTCACCACTTGTTGATGAATGTTATCCAACTATAAAATTGATTTAGAAAATAAATTTTAGTTATTGTATAACTGCTTTGGAACTTAGTACATGTATTTGGAAACAAACTTGGCTTTATGCAAAGACAACCCTATAAGACCTCTTTTGAGATATCCTTGTATGCATGCATCTAATCTGTTAATTGACGGGTGTGACTTATGAACACGGTTGTTGTGCTCACTCTTGCTTGATTTTGTTGAGCAGGAGAGGACGTCTTCAAGGAGCTCGATGACCAGGACATCTAGGCTACGCCCTCCAGCCGATTGCCTATGGTGAATCGGGTGGTCTACTGCTTTTGTTTCCGCTGTGTTTTGGATGTGCTGGCTCTTGAGCCGTTTTGTAATCAACTCTGTTGTTAATTAATAAAGTTGTGTTGATGGATGTTACCACTTTTGTTCACTATGTGAGCTAGCTGTTGGTCCTTGGGACTAGCTCGGTTGTGCACAGAGGGTTCGAGACCTCCTAGGTCCGACCGCGTGGTCGTGCCTTTGGGTGATCCTGGGTCCGGTCATGACTTTGGGACCTCCCTGAGGTCCGGCCCGTCACAGGACCTCCCTTCGGGGTGCTCCTGGGATTGGCCGTGACTTCCCTGCGGTTCAGGCCGTTACAACTGCGAAATGAAATTGTGCTCGCTCGCTCTAATTTATAGCCGATGCGAGAGGGAATCCTTATCCGCACACGCTAATTAAGTTTGACATGCATTTTCGATGGAGACATTGATTTGATGGAGTAGATGGGGGATACAAGGATTTGATGGAATAGATGGAGGTGACATTGCGACATTGCTTGTGCTTTCAGTGGAAAAGAAAGCCAGATGGATGAAGACGAAGAGAGGGCATGTATGTTTGTGCAACCAACACATGGCACAATTTTCTATTAATTTTTTTTGTTCTCGCACAAACAGGACACTTATACGAAATAATGAGAAAAATTCTGAACGAATAAAATTATGACAAATTTACACAAGCAAATACACTATGTCAGGACGCTCCACATAAAATTTCATAATTTTTTGAACTTATTTACTATATTTTAAAATTCGTACAAACAGCAAACCCTAATTTCGACCGAACCCTAACAAAACCGAACCTCCTAACCTAGACACGTGGCGGCGGCTCCGGCGTTGCCGCATGGCGGCCGTGCGGCAATGGCTAACATGGCGGCGGGCTGCTGTCTACTAGCGGGGAGGCCACGTGGCTGCGGCTCGGCGTTGCCGCGACGGCCGTCTTGACAGCAAGAGCTGCGTGGTAGGCGGGAGAGGCCACCGCCGGTGGCTATCTGATAACGGTGTTATATTTGCAAAGACGGTTTGCGCGTGGTTAATAGTGCAAATATGTTATGAAAAGGTGCTGTATTAGCAAAAAAATATTCAAGAATTACTAGATTCTTGAATTATTAGATTAAAGGATCAGTTTGTGGTTATTATGCAACACCGTGGAATCTAGTTAGTCATATATATATATATATATATATATATATATATATATATATATATATATATATATATGATTAAAGAATCAGTTTGGGGTTGTTGCGTCACACTGTGGAATCTAGTTAGTCATACGAATGTTTACTATGTATGTTAATAAGTTTTTTTTTTGCGTGGGATGTTAGTAAGGTTTTGACGTTATCAGTAAAGAAAATTATTTCAACTAACAATTAAATCTAAAATACAAATAGATAAATGCTTTTGAAAATCCACTGGAATACAACAAAACGGAGACAAATGGTAGCTAGTACCGGGCTCAATTCAAGTACTCCCTCTCCCTCTGTTAAAGAATATACAACGTTTCGAACTTTGATATGGCCTCTAACATATAACTTTAACCATCGTATTTCTATACAAATAAGTTGGTAAAAGTATATAAAATTATCGAACTATGGAAATATTTTTCATAACAAATATAATAATTTCTGATAAAAAAAAATGCTATGGTATATTTTAGATCGGAAGGAGCAGCGAACAATGCACAAATGTACTGTGAAACGGATATACTGCCTAGTTAGAGGGAGTACGTAGAATCCATCCCGGGAGCAGGGGAAACATTATCGATAAGAAATTTTTATCAGAGGGTACCGATAACATCGGTTTTCGTTGGTTACCGAAAATTTCGGACGAAAATTTTTAATCAAAATTTGTTTTTTTCAGATGTAAAAACGAAATTTATCTAAATTTTGAATTTGAATGGAAATTAAATAAATTCAAAAAAAATGCCCGGTATAAAAATTTATCGCATCCCACCGATTACCGACGAAATTTCGGTGATAGAATTTTCACTGCCCGGAGTGGGGACGTTAACCCGGTCAACACAACACTAGGGCTAGGAATTCCACAGGTGAGGCCGAGAGGAATCAATGGAAATATGGAATGGCTTCCAGTCCGGGGGATTGCGCGTGATACGCAATGCAGCAGAATAGTAAGCTTCGAACGGATGGAATAGAAACAACAAGAGCAGGAGCAGCATCAGCCTCTACACATGCTCACAACCCCACAACCGCACTGCGCTTACAGTACAGTACCGTCACTACTAGTGAGTACTCACGAGTCACATCACTACCACTCTCCTCTCTTCTCCTCTTCTAGTACCGTGACTACCAGTGAGTACTCACGATTGCTCATCACTGCCACTCTCCTCTCCTCCTCTCCTCTCCTCTTCTCTTGCGCGCGCGGACGTACATGAAAAGGAGCCCAACGCCGGCCAAGACCTTTTTTCCTTCTGCACTGCACGCTAGCTAGCTCGAGCATGCGACGAATCATCACGCTCGTACGTCTTTATTTACGGACCGGCCAGCACGTACATGCACAGTTAGATAACTGAGCTGCTGGTGTCTGTGCCTTTCTGCACTGCTATTGATGCAATGTATGCTGCTGCCGCTGCTGTTGCGAAATGCTAATGTGTGCAGGGCTTTAATTCTTGGCTCCAGCCTCATCATCACAGTTCACAAGCTGCTCGCTAGCCGGTGTTTTTTGCAGTCATCATTCATCCTCCTCTTCCATAAGCAAGCAGGCCAGCAGGGTTTGTCACTTGGTCTGCACACAAAAGTCACGCTATGGTCGGTGCCCTGCAGCACTAAGCTTTAATTTAGGGTTAGAAAAGTTAATAAGTCGGATGTAATCATTAGCGGTAACAAGTTAAACAGCTTTCACTACAATCGAGTCTAGCGGCGTGCAGATCTTTGGGCTCAGTAATGGAGCATGCTGTGTCTGCAGGCTGCAATCCTTCAGAGCATTTTTTTCACTGGCAGTGGCCAGAACGCTTCAGTTCAGTTCAGGGATTTTAATTAAGGGCATATTATATCCGTGACATGTTTTACTCGTATGATTATGTTTTGCAATGACTTGAAAATACCATCCGAGAAAATATATATTAATGGGCAGATCTCCGGCCTGCCTGAGCAGAGAGAGAGAGAGAGAGAGAGAGAGAGAGGGGGGGGGAGGGAGGGATTTTTTTTCTTCTTCTGTCCAACTGTGAAAACTAAAATCCACATGTAGATTTGAAAATAGTGCTGTGACGTTAGTAGTGCAATAGTTGCCAATAAGTGCTTAGTCCAATCGGTGTGGCGTCCTCGTTGGAAATTAATCTAGAATTGCCAAGTAATAGAGCGTTAGAATCCTGATGCAATTAGCATCAAATCAAATTAGTTTGTTTCCTTTGTTAGGCTTTTCATGTTTAGTTTTTGGCTTAGTTAGCAAGTTGATTAGGTAGTCTTTAAAAAGACGTGTAATCAGATGTGTTTAAAAAAAAGGAGAGAGAAAATTGCCTCAACAGCGTCATCGCTCTCATCTATGTTGTGCGCATGTTCTTGTTACTAGTATATGCTTGTATGAGTCATTGATCTAGGGGCTGCAAATCAACAATTAGTATCAGAGCTCCGGGTTCGAAACCCTAGCTGCTGCCCCGAGAGAGGTGATCTCGACTCCCAGGGTGGCATATACGGCGTGGCGGCGGGCACGGCAACGCCCGAGGGTGCGTGGCGGCCGGCTGTGCCATGGCATGGAGCACGCTCGACGACGGCTCAGAGGCGTGTTTGTGGTGACTGTAGCGGGGAGCTGGTTGCGTGTTGTGTCCAACGAGCACGACCGACGCAAGCTTGAGGCCAAGGAGTCGGTGGACGCGTGGGGAGAGGCGAGTCTCCATCGCCATCAAGTTGAGTCACGGGCGGAGGATAATTGGCATGAGGAGACACTGCCTGGTAAGTCGTGTCACCGGTGGCAATGAGGTGGTAGTGACAGCATGGAGGCCATGTTGCAAGAAGAGCTGAGGTCATCGAGGTCGAAGTCACCGACAAGTTGTGTCACTAGCGGCGAAGAGGTGGCGGTGAAGGGTGGAGGAGGTGCGTCTCCCCAATACTTGTTATCAATGAGCACCGACGCTGTCAAAGCCGATGGCATCGTCGACAACCGGCGTGATAAGATGGAATTGGCGGTCATCTCCGTGTCTTGCCGAGAAGAATGGCTTTCGAAATGAAAGACACAACCGGATTAAGGGGTTGATTGTCTTAGTGTTTTTTTGCATGTTAATCGAGTTAGAGTCCATGTATGTAGATGGGCGTGTACCAGTTGGGTTGAGTTCCTGCACGCAGTTATGTGCATTTAGTTTGCTTGTTGACCGCTTCATGTGGAGGCGTAGCTAGTAGTCCGAATCATGCGTTGAGTCTAAAGTCATCAACTAGGAAAAGACAGGTCTAGATTAGGGGGAGATTGTTGGAAACTAATATTGACTTGCTAAGTAATAGGGTATTAGGATTATGATGCAATCAGCATCGGATCAAATTAGTTTGTTTCCTTTGTTAGGCTTTCTATGTTTAGTTTTTGGCTTGGTTAGCAAGTTGATTATGTGGTCTTCAAAAGAATGTGTAATCAGATGTGTTTTTAAAAAAAAAGGAGAGAAAATTGTCTCAAGAGTGTCTTCGCTCTCATCTATGTTATGTGTATGTTCTTGTTACTAGTATATGCTTGTGTGAGTCATTGATATATCTAGGGGCTGCAAACCAACAATTCTTGTTTTGTAGCTAAGGGCATGTACAATGGTATAGACAACCGCTGTCTATAGTACATCTTCACGTCATCTATAGACGGTACTAAAGACTGCTCCTACAATGGGTTGTCTTTTTACATATCTCTATAGACAACTCCTTTATGTATAATGTGTCTTGTTTATTGTGTTACAGTCGACTACTGCATGAGAGACGACATAATTCTCTCTGCTCCCTCTCTTTCATCCACGTCATCTAATGTTTTAAGTAGTAAGTTTTATAGACAGCTGACGTCACATTATTGTACATACTCTAAGGACGACTTATTTTTTGACAACCGATTTTTATAGAACCAATAACTAGCTAAAGGCATTTTGAGCCCCACTAACAACCTATTATGGTTAATTTGTGAATTTTCCAGGTAATCTCTCGGTTGACGAGATTTTCGATAACCAATTGCATTCCTAAAAAAACTAGCGGAATATATATTTAGTGGGTTGTTTTGAATCGGAAGGTTAATTTTCTTTAAAATTTGCGCGTTTTAGTTTTTGGAATAGCATTGCGAGGCTTCGACCACCTCAAGTTATTTTCTTCGAGGAAGATTGGCAGGAGGGCTGCCTGTTCATGCAAGCGGAAGTAAAAGGAACAACCGTCCTCGCTGGTCAAACAGTTAACAGTACAAAAGAAGCAGAGCCCCCGACAAAGCCACCCCTGGGGGCGATTTCTACCCTACTGCTCGACAAACGCCAAGCGACATAATCAACGGATACGGTCCAGAACGTGCTGACCCTTGTGATAGTCCTGATCGAAGATTCTACCATTCCGCTCTTTCAAGCCAAAGCAAAGCGTGTAGATAACAATGCCGTCTGAGAGCATGTACAATACGATATGTTTATATATGAATGCTTAAAGAAAGAGAATATAACCACATCATCAAGCATTGACGTAAAAGTCATTTTCTCCAATGCAATATCTCTTTTGTAAGTGTTTAGATGATTGGATTATCTATTAATTATATATAGTTATATATATAAGCACCTCTTAAGCACCGGTGTCTAATCAAACATCGATGCTACAAAATAAACATCTTATCTGTCCTATATGGTAAGAAAAATCAGTTTATCTTTGTTAAGCATCCCTCTAAGCACCTGCATTGTACATGCTCTAAGTGTCTCCTTGACAGGGTTTCCAAAAGAGGGAATTCATTATTTGCCCTTCCTTTAGATCCATTTTCAGAATTTACCCTCATTCCCGATCTAATACATTTTTTGCCCTCTCATTTGTCTATTCCTTCAGATTTAGCCCTCTTTACATTATTTTATTCTTATATGTCTATTTTCCCGTTACATGTCATGCGAAATTACTCTCTTGCCGTTGGTCCCGTTCCCGTCGCACCTGTTTAAGAAGGTGATTTCTATCCTCAACCGCACCGGACACGCAAGGTGCCTCGCCCGGCCAAGGCCTTTGCTTCGCTTCGTTGTCGCCTCTGCGCCTCCAGATCTCTAGATCTGGATGACCCACCGTCGCGCCAGAAGAAGACCCGCCGTCTGTCTCGTCTGGCGGCTGGGCCTTCCGCCGTCAGATCACCGCTTGTTGTCTCGGATCTCGCCGCTCACCTCGTCGCGTCCTCGGCTGCCTGCCGTCTACCGCCTCTGTTTGTCTTTGGTGCCCGACGCGTCGTCAAGCCGCCTCCCCTCCCCCAGCCTGTGGCGCCGTCCTCGTCCCCAAGCGCCGCCCCGCCGTCCTCATCCCCAAGGAAGCCGACACCCGGCCGTCCCTGCCATCTTCCCACGGCGGCCGGACTGCGAGGTAGAGATTCCTTGCCCCGAAGTGTATGTTGGATGGTTCCCTGTTTAAAATCAATTTCTTGTTAGAGGATCGAACTATAGATCAATTTGGTTGTGTTCAATTTTTTGTCATAGATCACCCCAATTTTGTTCGTATTAGTTGAAATGTGCAACACTGTGAAGTAGATTATGCTCAGATTAGCTGGTAACTTGCTATAGATCAATTTTGCTAATCTGAAAGAGAATGCTATTGGTATAGATCAATTTATTGTGATGTAAATGGTGTATGCCGGCGAGGGCAGCATATCGAACGAGCGCGAGGCCACGTCCTCGCTGATTCTCCCGCCGTCACCGGCGACCAACTGCGGGAAGCCGCCACTGCCGTCCACTGCTGCGTCCCGGATGCAGGGGTTACTACAAGTGCAGCACGCTTCGCGGGTGCCCAGCGAGGAAGCACGTGGAGCGTGACCCCAACGACCCCTCCGTGTGACAGGAACGGGACTGAGGGTAAGAGAGTAATTTCGCATAGCAAGTAACAGGAAAACAGGCATATAAGAATAAAATAATGCAAAGATGGCAAAATCTAAAGAAATAAACAAATGAGGAGGCAAAAAATGTATTAGGTCGGGAATAAGGGCAAATTTTGAAAATGGATCTAAAGGGAGGGCAAATAATGAATTCCCCCTTTTCAAAACCAGTTACAAATTTCTAACAGGGAGGGTGGCGGGAGAACCAGTTTGGCCAAAATTTTCAAATCAAAATTTGATTATTTTTTTGTTTTATATTTTAAAAACAAATTCAAGCAAAATATAAGCAAATTCGTTTTTTTTTGACCGATTTTAGTCGGTTTGAAGTGTTATCAGGGTCCGGTAACACCGATATGGCCGAAAATCCGGCAAGTAACCCAAACTATGCTCCTTGGCTCTTTTGCAATCATTAACCTCTGTTTGTCCCACCGGCACGCGAGTGTAGTATTGGGAGGCGGCAAGTCAAAATTCTGCAAGCCGAGCCATCTCGCCACCTGAAGCCAGACTTGTCTAGCAAATGCGCAATGCAAAAGTGGGATGTTAGCATGTCCTGCAAATCTGCAGGTGGTACATTGGTCCCTGCGGATGTAAAGTAAGCCTCCTACGGATCATACGTACTTTTCAGGCCGTGAATTTTTTTTATTTAGCCATGCAGCGTCACGTAATTGCAAAAATAACCTCTTTAAAACCGTATATACACAACTAGACCCCATATAAGCGCGGAAGCGAGGGGTGGTCAACGCGTGTCCCTTCGCGCCGACGAGCGGAAGGCACCGACCATGAACGAGCGAAGCGAAGCAGCCTTGATAGAGGTGATCGGCCATCTTCCGCGGTGGATGAGCACGGAAGGGGCGGCGACATCCTGCGGTGACCGAGCGCGGAAGGACGGGCCACATACCGTGGTGGCCCACCGCGAAAAGAGGCAGGGGTTTAAGCGGATTGCAGCGGCTGGCGATTAGGGTTTTCAGCGGATTGGCGGCGATTAGGGTTTCCAACAGGACGGGATTAGGGTTTCCAGCAAGATGGTTAGAGTTTCCAGCGGTCTAGGATTTCGT